>JAOPSE010000012.1:23466396-24134395 GCA_029449295.1 Zea luxurians
TCTTAACTGATCTGAGATTTCCAGTCCATTTACAGTTTCACCAAGTAATGTTGTTTGGCGGAGTTGTACTACTATGGACTTGCTAGTATTCGATTGTGCACTGTGTCGTGGACTCATGGAAAAACTTGAGCATCTAGATTCCGTGGAATCTTGACACTGAAATTATGGAACCTTGGTCTAGCTAGCTTACTCTATGGCTCAACTAACATTTATAAGCTTGTCCATCTGATAATTGAGTTTGTGCATCCCACAAAATGCCATACAATCTTTGTGTTTATTCATTCAATACATGGTTTTAGTTGATTAAATTGTCATTAATTTGGATTTTACATCTCTTCTGAAAACAGCTCCTCACAATACTGCTGCCTGTACTGGCTCTGGGTGCATTTTTCTTCTTTGCAGGACAAGATATACTGCAGGGCGATGTAAGTCTCCCGATAAATTTGTCATTCAGCTATTGCTTCTTTTCTAATGATTTATGAAACGTTTATCCTCCCCACTTATAAAACATTGCTTCTTAAAGTTACTTAGCTTATGCCTATCAGCAGTAGTATGATTATCTCATTGACACCCAAAACTGGAAGAAGAAACCTTGTTGTCTCCGTGGACGATTGTGTAAATGTTCTGATATTCATATGGTTTCCTTTCGTTGGCAGTGTCCGAACTGTGGAAAAAGCTTCCAGATACTGAAGTGAGCATAAACAGCACTATATAGAACTCCTCCTATCACAGACCTGTTCTTAATGAACTCTGATTAGCTTAAATGTCTTATAGGTCAGCTTTGAAGGATGGCCCACAACTCTGTCCCTATTGCACTCAACCTTTCTCTGGTAAGCAATTTTTTTTTTATCAGCAGCTTCCTCTCACCACCCTCTTTCTCTGTGTTTTGGTATATAACGTTCGTAATGCTGATTACAAAATTTCACTGAACCTATGGTTGTACATGCTGCAGTTGAAGGCAACAAATTTGTTAGAGAATCCGCTAGATTTTCATCTGGGAGGGCTGCTACTGCTACAAATGGTCCAGTGTTCAATGAGATCTTCAACCGCAACATGAGAGGTCCCAAATAATTCTGTTTATTCTCTGTTTTCTTTGCTTGTATTTGAACCATCTAAAGTGACTAATTTCATTTGTTTAGTGAACATCGTGAATAAAAGAATTCAGTCCACTTTTAGCCTCGCCCTCACCCACCCACCCACCCACCTATCCTGCCCCAAACTCTTTCATTCCGTCTGTTGAAAAATAAAATAATTGGAACGGCTTGACTTACCCTTTAAAGGTACTTGCTGCATTGATACATTAAATAAGGCATAAACCTACCCTTTATTGGTTTGGGACGGTTTCAGGAGTCGTAGGGACTATTTCCACTACATTTTTTTTCCTCTCTCTCGAAAGATTGATTTGTCTGGCAATGAACTCTTCTAAAACATTGTGCTTCTGCGTGTAGGAACGGCGGCGCCTTCTGAGACGATCGTGGATGTGGAGGCTGAAGTCAAGGACGTGGAGTGATGTTTCCACGGGATCCTACACCACGCCAGTCCTCATCAGTACCAGCTCTCGTCTTCTCAGCAGAAGAAGAGCACGATTTTCTTCTGAATCTGTGAGACAATGGGGAGAAAACTGAAACTGTGAGAGACTATGCAAACGTGCATAAAGATAGATGCGTATCGGGGATGGGTAGTTGTGTAATGCCCGCGCGCATGAGAAACTGAACAAGAGCACCTACTAGCACAAGTTGTGGATGAACATCGCGTGCATTGCTTTGTGGCCTACGCTCCATTATCTAATTCTGGTTGTTATATGCAAAATGCAGCCACAAAAGCTGAAGTAAAATGCCAGAGAAAGGAACCAAAAAAAATCGCCGTTGCCGGGGATCGAACCCGGGTCACCCGCGTGACAGGCGGGAATACTCACCACTATACTACAACGACTTGGTTGAACACATAGCTCCCACTGATTTATTTATCATAGTTTTCAAAAATAGAAATCAGCCGAAGAAGGAAACCCAGCCCTGAACGCCCACGGTGGGCTAATTTTTTGTATTTTAGCCCTTTATCAGGTTTAAATTCACGTTTAGACTAAAAAAAATTTAAACTCAATTTTGGACCCTTAGCTCGGCGCCATAGCCTATGGCGCCGAGAGGTGACGTGGCCAGGGAGCCCGGCGCTGGCGTGGCGCCTAGCTCGGCGCCACAGATCTTGGCGCCGAGCTAGGACTTAACGTCGCGTTTTCTTCTCCGCGCGGCGCTGTTTCTTCTCTGTTTCTTCTCCCCAGCCGCAAACTCCGTTCCCGGGCGCCGCCGCCGCGCTCCTCGCCGTTCCCGGGCGCCGCCGCCGCGCTCGCCCTTCCCTCCAGCCGCCGAGTGCTCGCTGTTCCCGGCCGCCGCGCGCGCACGCTCAGGCGACCGCGCTCGCCGTTCCCGGCCGCCGCGCGCCCTCTCCGGCCACCACGCTCCGGCCACCGCGCACGCTCGCCCGGCCACCGCGCACGCCCGCCCCGGCCGCCGCTCGCCCGCCAGAGCATCCTCCGCCCGCGAGGTAATTATTTTTATTGTTGTAAATTGTTAGCTATTCACTTAGTTAGTAAATTGTTAGCTATTGTTAGTAGTTATTAATTAGTTAGATATTCACTTGTTTAGCTATTTTCTTGTTTAACATATAGTTAATGTTTAGTAAATTGTTAGTGATTATATAGTTATCATTTTGTTTAGCACATTAATATTACATGTTCAACATATTGTTTGTTATGTAGATATCGTGCACTTTTGTGTGTTGGCAACCATCGTGTTGTCGTTTATTTGCAGGTTCTATAAACATCACTTTATAGGGGAGGTGCTGCCAAATTTTTTATTGACAATAGTTTTTTTTGTACGTAGGTGTTCTTTCGACTTGACATTCTCCACCGTTAGCTGGACTCGTACGCGATCTCAGGTATACATTGTTTTCGTACATTATTCATAGATTATGTAATTTCGTTTGATGTGGTCATTTAATATTTACTATATAGTTATTAGTTAGTATATATTTATTACTTAGTAAGTTTATAGGCTTAAGTATATAGCCATTATTGAGTTAGTAAAAGTCGCCTAGAGGGGGGTGAATAGGGCGAAACTGAAATTTACAAATATAAACACAACTACGAGACGGGTTAGCGTTAGAAATAAACACGAGTCCGAAAGAGAGGGTGCAAAACAAATCGTGAGCAAATACGGAGTGGGACACGATGATTTGTTTTACCGAGGTTCGGTTCTTGCAAACCTAATCCCCGTTGAGGAGGCCACAAAGGCCGTGTCTTTTTCAACCCTTTCCCTCTCTCAAATGGTCCCTCGGACCGAGTGAGCTTCTCTTCTCAAATCATAACCGGGAACAAAACTTCCCCGCAAGGACCACCACACAATTGGTGTCTCTTGCCTTGGTTACAACTGAGTTTTGATCACAAGAACAAGTGAGAAAGAAAAGAAGCAATCCAAGCACAAGAGCTCAAAAGAACACGGCAAATCTCTCTCGCTAATCACTAAAGCCTTATGTGGAGTTGGAGAGGATTTGATCACTTTGAGTGTGTCTAGAATTGAATGCCTAGCTCTTGTAAGTGGTTGAGAAGTGGAAAACTTGGATGCCATGAATGGTGGGTGATTGGGGGTATTTATAGCCCTGTAAGGAAAATGGACCCCGGGCCTTTTGGCTAATTAAGTTTTGGTGTTTGATGAACAACACAATCAGTGAACTAATAAGTTTTCTAGTGTTTGTGTTTATAGTTTACAGGATGCGTAGAGAATTGGACCAAGGCAATGAGGATGCAACACCTCAAAAGAAGACATAAAAAGATGCATAGGAGTCCAATACTCAAGAACAAAGAAGCCCGAAGAAATCAGCGAAGAAATCCAAGAAAAGGGCTGTCAGCCAGCGCCTGGTGGCGCACCGGACATTGGTGTCCGGTGTGCACCGGACTGTCCGGTGAGGAACCGGACAGTCTGCGCAGAGAGGCCGCAGGCAGGCGCTCTCTGGCTGTAGCACCGGACTGTCCGGTGTGCACCGGACTGTCCGGTGTGCCAACGGGCAGACGGCAACGGTCGAATCCAACGGTCGGATCCAACGGTCGACTGCTACAGGCGCCAACGGTCGGCTGATGAGGCAAGCACCGGACACTGAACAGTAGATGTCCGGTGTGCACCGGACTGTCCGGTGCACCCGACGACAGAAAGCTGCTGCTTTCTGTCCAACGGCTAGTTTGGGGTGTGGAGGCTATAAATACCACCCCAACCGGCCATTCTCAAGTGTGAGAGCCCAAGCAACATACCAAGGCACATAGTGCACATTTCCAAGAGCTCAAACACCAAGTGCTTAATAGAATCACTCGGTGATTAGCGTAGGTGCTTTGCAAAGTGCTTAGGTTAGTTAGACCGCTTTAGCGCTTGCTCTAGGTGAATCCTAGTTAGTTGAGTGAGTTTTGTAAAACCACACAACCCCTCGGCTCTTGCGCGAGCCGTTGTATTTGTACCGAGTGGGGCGAGAGTCTTGCGAGACCGTGACAACCGCGTTTGTGTCACGGCCGCCACCGTGTACCGGAGGGAACGAGGCCCGCGGCGTTTCGGCCGGAAGCTCGATAGTGGAGACGGCGGGGAGCGTCCGAGAGGAGCCGGAAGCGGAGCACCACTTGCACGTGGAGAAGGCCCGCGGCTCTCTACGGAGTTACTCGACCATGGTGCTTGGCCCTCGCGTGGGCTTCCCTTTGCGTAGGGGCACCAACGAGGATTAGTCGGGACCTTGCGCGGTTCCGGATACCTCGGTAAAAATACCGGCGTCATCCACGAGAGTTTGCTTCTCTACTTAGCTCTTTACATTCCGCATTTATATTAAGCATTTAAGTTTCAATCTTGCTGTCATACTTATTTAGTGTAGATTGAAACTTAGCCTTTGCGGTAGAGATAGCAACACTTAGACAAAACCTAGTTTGCACATTCTAGTTTTGATTATTTGCATAGGTTTTGCTCTAGGAATTTATTTGTGGCCTAGTTTAGTAAAAGTTTTAGAAGTCCTAATTCACCCCCCCTCTTAGGCGTCACCCGTTTCCTACAATTGGTATCAGAGCCCGGTTTTGGCTCATTTGAAACGCTTTAGCTTCACCGCTAAAAGGAGCCGACGCTTTTTAGAGGAAGGGATGGATACCCATAGGCCACCACACTTCGACGACACTAACTTCCCATATTATAGTGCTAGAATGGCTTGTTACCTAGAGGCCGTTGATCTAGGTGTTTGGAGAGTCACTCGTGACGGGATGAAACCCCTCAAGAATCCCGAGAAACCCACCACGAGTGAGGAAAAAGAAATTCATTTAAATGCTAGAGCCAAAAATTGCTTGTATGAATCGCTTAGCATGGATATTTTTAATCAAGTATTTACCTTGAAAACTGCTAATGAGATTTGGCTAAAATTGCATGAGCTCCATGACGGCACATCCAATGTCCGTGAGCAAAAACATTGCCTAGTCTTAAATGAGTATAATTCTTTTGCCATGAAAGATGATGAGCTTGTTAGAGACATGTATTCTCGTTTGAATCTAATTATCAATGAGCTCAATTCTATTGGCATTAATAAGCTAGGTGATGCGGACATTGTGAGGAAGATTATCTCCCTGCTACCACAACAAAGATATGGGAGCATCATCACCATCCTTCACAACATGGAGGACTTGAGCAACATGACCCCGACCATTGTGATTGGGAAAATCGCGGCCTTTGAGATGTCGCGAAAAATGAGTCGGGGAGAGGAGCCAACTTCCTCAAGACCATATGCTTTTGCATGTGATGAAAGGAAGGGCAAAAAGAAGGCTCCCACTCCAAGTTCCTCAAGTGAAGAAGAGGAAGAAGAAGGAAGTGATGATGATGAAGATAATCAACCATGCACATCATCCTCCGAGGACGAAGAAACAATCCGACGCGTCGGAAAGGTAATGAGGATGATCCGCAAGATTAATCTAATGGGTGTGCCCCTGCAGGTCGAGGATCTTCTCTTTAACATTGACAGGAAAAAGCAAAGGAAGAGAGGATGCTTCGCATGTGGGGAGAAGGGCCACTTCAGGGACAACTGTCCAAATATGGCCAAGCCCAAAAAGGAGAGGAGCAAAGGCCAGGCGCTAACAAGTGTTAGAACTTGGGATGATTCTTCAAGTGAAGATGAACCTCCAAGGATGCGCAGCCACCGGTCCTCGTCACGATCATCACGGTCATCACACAAATGCCTTATGGCAAGAGGTAACAAAAGCATTCCATCCTCTAGTGATGAAAGTAGTAGTGATGATGAAGGTGAGGGAAAGGCCTCTCTAGAAGAATTTGCGGAAGCCGTTAATTTTTTCCAGGATGTTTGCACTAAGCAAAAAGCTCAACTTAAAACTTTGAAAAATAAGTTGGTTAGCTCTCAAAATGATTACAAAGGTTTGCTAGAAAAATTTGAAACTTTTGCAAACTTAAATAGTGAGCTATCAACTAAAATTGAGCTATTAGAATCTAGTGCTCCATCCACTGCTACCGATGATAGCCTTATTAAAAAGAATGAAAAACTTAAGGCTAAGTTAGCTAGCTCTCAAGAAGCTATTGAAAATTTGCTAGAGAAGATGGAAATTCTTAGCATACACAATAATGAGCTAACTACTAAGCTAGAAAACATTGGTAGCACCCCAGTAGCATCTTTAGTTGAAATAACTGAAATAATTAAGAAAGATGCTTCTACTTCCTGCTTTGATTTAATTGATGATTCTAACCCCTGCAACCAAGTCGTTGTTGAGAATATTGTTGTAGAGACATGTTCGGATGAGGTTGCAAAGGAAAATGAACAATTAAAGCAAGAAGTGGCTCGCCTTGGCAAGGCTTTGTATGACAAGAAAGGCAAAGCCAAACAAATCCAACCTCCACAGGATAACACCACTGCGGGAGTGAACAAGCCTGTAGAGGGAGAAACTGTGATTTGTAGGCTATGCCACAAGGAAGGTCACAAGTCTTTCCAATGCAAGGCGATGACCGGGGATAAACAAAGGCAAAAGCTCAAGCAAAAGCCATCAAGCAAAATCTCCAACACCTACATCAAAAAGGTGAACAAAAAGGATGCTACACCATATTTGATCAAGAAGAAAAAGAACGGAAAGGTGATAGCAATCAAGGCCAACAAGCAAGCCAACAAAGGAAAAGGGGCCAAACGCATCTGGGTGCCAAAGGAAATAATTTCAACCATGAAAAGCACCAAGAAGGTTTGGATCCCGAAAGGGAAGTGAGTGGACCAAAGGTCTTCGGGAAATTTGGAGACTTGGCAAAATCGGGATGTATATCATGGGGTACATCATATTGGATCAAGTTTATTGCCAAGTGGGTTAGTGAAAACTTTGGACCCAAATTTCCCACCCATGTCTAAGGTAACTAGTTTATTGTATTCTTCATTTTTAGATATGCGTATCTATTTACCTTCTATCTAGTTTACCTTTCTTGCCTAGTATTACAATTGTTATGTACTTCTGTTTAAAATCATGCATACTAGGTAAATCACATGGTAGGATTGCTTGCTTTCAATTCATATGCTTAAGCAAACCTACATGGTTTGAAATGTTTTAAGCACGGCACATAGCTTTTATATCACTCCATAGTAAATGATGCATAAATTGAAAATTTTGATTTCTACAAAGTGTATCATTTAACTTATATGTGCCAAAGTTTGGATTATAGATAATTTTCCCCTCTTGATATCAAATCAAAGTGCATGTCTCCTACAAGTATTCAAAACTTGTATGCACACCTTTAGGGGGAGGTTACTCTATAATCTAACACTTTGAGACTAACACCTTTTCAAGTCTATTTCATGTGATAGTCTCATTGTAAGGAAAATGAAGTCCCCGGAGAAAGACAACAATCTTCCACTGCAAAATCTCCAAGAACTCTCATGTCTCTCAAGCTCACCATTGACTTTCAATTGGTATCTTTTGAGACTACATTCAGTATCATTTACATGTCTTCTCCAATATTTGATTAGACTATATTTCATATCATATGCTTCCATGTTGCAAAAATGCATAAGTAGTTTACTCATATTCTGTTACCTATGCATAAGGGAAGTTAGTCTTTTCAAACCATGTCTTGCACCTCTAATTTTTCACATGCTTTTTCCTAAGTAGAGGATCTCTGTCAGGGGGAGTATTTCTTCATCTCTAAAGGGGGAGAAAAACTCTTTCTAAAAGAGAATACTCATCTAGGGGGAGTAATCTTTTAAGGATTCCTTCATGTGGTATCATTCATGGTTTAATTTAATATCCTTCTAGTGATATCATTTGATGCAATTCTTGATGAGGGCAAGCTTTTATTTACTTCCTACATGCTTTTAATGTCTTCCTTTTCGGTGGTTGATGCCAAAGGGGGAGAAGTTCAGGGACCAAAGCAATGAAAACTATATCAAACACCAAACACCACAAATTTAAAATTTCATATCTTCAAATAAGTTCTACAAGTGGTTTTGGTTATTTGGTCCAAAAATAGGAAGTAAGTGAATTATGGAGTTAGGGGGAGGCTTAAATCCATAATATCACATTGTGGGGACAATCATGCATCTTAGCAAGTAGATTGCATATTTTCACTCAAATACTTGTATTATTTACTTGCTTTGGTTGTGTTGTCATCAATCACCAAAAAGGGGAGATTGTAAGGAAAATGGACCCCGGGCCTTTTGGCTAATTAAGTTTTGGTGTTTGATGAACAACACAATCAGTGAACTAATAAGTTTTCTAGTGTTTGTGTTTATAGTTCACAGGATGCGTAGAGAATTGGACCAAGGCAATGAGGATGCAACACCTCAAAAGAAGACATAAAAAGATGCATAGGAGTCCAATACTCAAGAACAAAGAAGCCCGAAGAAATCAGCGAAGAAATCCAAGAAAAGGGCTGTCAGCCAGCGCCTGGTGGCGCACCGGACATTGGTGTCCGGTGTGCACCGGACTGTCCGGTGAGGAACCGGACAGTCTGCGCAGAGAGGCCACAGGCAGGCGCTCTCTGGCTGTAGCACCGGACTGTCCGGTGTGCACCGGACTGTCCGGTGTGCCAACGGGCAGACGGCAACGGTCGAATCCAACGGTCGGATCCAACGGTCGACTGCTACAGGCGCCAACGGTCGGCTGACGAGGCAAGCACCGGACACTGAACAGTAGATGTCCGGTGTGCACCGGACTGTCCGGTGCACCCGACGACAGAAAGCTGCTGCTTTCTGTCCAACGGCTAGTTTGGGGTGTGGAGGCTATAAATACCACCCCAACCGGCCATTCTCAAGTGTGAGAGCCCAAGCAACATACCAAGGCACATAGTGCACATTTCCAAGAGCTCAAACACCCAAGTGCTTAATAGAATCACTCGGTGATTAGCGTAGGTGCTTTGCAAAGTGCTTAGGTTAGTTAGACCGCTTTAGCGCTTGCTCTAGGTGAATCCTAGTTAGTTGAGTGAGTTTTGTAAAACCACACAACCCCTCGGCTCTTGCGCGAGCCGTTGTATTTGTACCGAGTGGGGCGAGAGTCTTGCGAGACCGTGACAACCGCGTTTGTGTCACGGCCGCCACCGTGTACCGGAGGGAACGAGGCCCGCGGCGTTTCGGCCGGAAGCTCGATAGTGGAGACGGCGGGGAGCGTCCGAGAGGAGCCGGAAGCGGAGCACCACTTGCACGTGGAGAAGGCCCGCGGCTCTCTACGGAGTTACTCGACCGTGGTGCTTGGCCCTCGCGTGGGCTTCCCTTTGCGTAGGGGCACCAACGAGGATTAGTCGGGACCTTGCGCGGTTCCGGATACCTCGGTAAAAATACCGGCGTCATCCACGAGAGTTTGCTTCTCTACTTAGCTCTTTACATTCCGCATTTATATTAAGCATTTAAGTTTCAATCTTGCTGTCATACTTATTTAGTGTAGATTGAAACTTAGCCTTTGCGGTAGAGATAGCAACACTTAGACAAAACCTAGTTTGCACATTCTAGTTTTGATTATTTGCATAGGTTTTGCTCTAGGAATTTATTTGTGGCCTAGTTTAGTAAAAGTTTTAGAAGTCCTAATTCACCCCCCCTCTTAGGCGTCACCCGTTTCCTACAAGCCCCAACCACCAAACTAGCCGTTTGGTGAGGCTGTCTGTTCGATGGCGCACCGGACAGTCCGGTGCACACCGGACATGTCCGGTGCGACAGCCACGTCACCAGAGCCGTTGGGTTCTGACCGTTGGAGCTCTGTCTTCTGGGCCCGCCTTGATGTCCGGTGGCGCACCGGACATGAACTGTAGAGTGTCCGGTGCGCCAGCAAGGGCGTGCCTGGCCTCTGCGCGCGCAGCGCGCGCATTTAATGCGTCACAGGTAGCCGTTGGCGCCAAAATAGCCGTTGCCCCGCTGTTACACCGGACAGTCCGGTGTACACCGGACAGTCCGGTGAATTTTAGAGGAGTGGCCGAAGTGAATTCCCGAGGCTGGCGAGTTCCGGAGGCCGCTCTTCCTTGGAGCACCGGACATGTCCGGTGTACACCGGACTGTCCGGTGAATTATAGCGGAGTCGCCTCTGGAATTTCCCGAAGGTGAGCAGTTCGGAGTTGGAGTCCTCTGGTGCACCGGACATGTCCGGTGGCACACCGGACAGTCCGGTGCGCCAGACCAGAGGTGCCTTCGGTTGACCCTTGCTCCTTTGTTTGAACCCAATACTTGGTATTTTTATTGGCTAAGTGTGAACCTTTGGCACCTGTATAACTTATACACTCGAGCAAACTAGTTAGTCCAATTAATTTGTGTTGGGCAATTCAACCACCAAAATTATTTAGGAACTAGGTGTAAGCCTAATTCCCTTTCAATCTCCCCCTTTTTGGTGATTGATGCCAACACAAACCAAAGCAAATATAAAAATGCATAATTGAACTAGTTTGCATAATGTAAGTGCAAAGGTTGCTTGGAATTGAGCCAATATGAATACTTACAAGATATGCATGGATTGTTTCTTCATAATTAACATTTTGGACCACGCTTGCACCACATGTTTTGTTTTGCAAATTCTTTTGTAAATTCTTTTCAAAGTCTTTTGAAAGATAGTCAAAGATAAATGAATAAGATTTTGCGAAACATTTTCAAGATTTGAAATTTTCTCCCTTTGTTTCAATTGCTTTTCCTTTGACTAAACAAAACTCCCCCTCAAATAAATTCTCCTCTTAGTGTTCAAGAGGGTTTTAAGATATCAAGTTTTGAAAATACTATTTGCTCCCCCTTTAGAACACAAAGAGATGCTAATTTGAAATTTACCAATTGAAAATCATTAATTTTAAAATTAGGGTGGTGGTGCGGTCCTTTTGCTTTGGGCCAATACTTTCTCCCCCTTTGGCATGAATCGCCAAAAACGGATACTTGGAATGAAATATAGGCCCTTTGAAGTACTTTCTCCCCCTTTGGTCATAAATAAATGAGTGAAGATTATACCAAAGACGGAGAGTGAAGCGGAGCGACGACGAAGAATGAGTAGTAGAGTGGAGTGGAAGCCTTTATCTTTGCCGAAGACTCCAATTCCCTTTCAATATACCTGAAAGGGAATTAGGCTTACACCTAGTCCCTAAATAATTTTGGTGGTTGAATTGCCCAACACAAATATTGGACTAACTAGTTTGCTCTAGTATATAAGTTATACAGGTGCAAAAGGTTCACACTCAGCCAATAAAAAGATCAAGTTTTGGATTCAACAAAGGAGCAAAGAGGCAACCGAAGGCACCTCTGGTCTGGAGGCACCGGACTGTCCGGTGTACACCGGACAGTGTCCGGTGCGCCACCGGACAGTGTCCGGTGCACCAGAGGACTCCAACTCGAACTCGCCACCTTCGGGAATTTCTCAGGCCGCTTCGCTATAATTCACCGGACTGTCCGGTGTACACCGGACAGTGTCCGGTGGTCCAAGGAAGCGCGGCCTACTCAACTCGCCAGCCTCGGGATCGGGCAGCAGCCGCTCCGCTATAATTCACCGGACATGTCCGGTGTGCACCGGACTGTCCGGTGTAACCCCGGAGCAACGGCTATTTCGGCGCCAACGGCTTCCTGCGGCGCATTCAATGCGCGCTCTGCGCACGCAGAAGTCAGGCGCGCCCATACTGGCGCACCGGACAATGAACAGGTGATGTCCGGTGTAGCGGGCCCAGAAGTCAGAAGCTCCAACGGTCAGAATCCAACGGCATTGATGACGTGGCAGGGGCACCGGACTGTCCGGTGCGCCATCGACAGACAGCCTCCACCAACGGTCAAGTTTGGTGGTTGGGGCTATAAATACCCCAACCACCCCACCATTCATGGCATCCAAGTTTTCCAACTTCCAACCACTATACAAGAGCTAGCATTCATTGCAAAGCACACCAAAAGAGATCAAATCCTCTCCCAACTCCACACAAAGCCCTAGTGACTAGAGAGAGTGATTTGTAGTGTTCATTTGAGCTCTTGCGCTTGGATCGCTTCTTTTTCTTTGGCATTCTTTCTTGTGATCAAACACTCACTTGTAATTGAGGCAAGAGACACCAATTGTGTGGTGGTCCTTGCGGGAAGCTTGATTCCCAAGTGATTTGAGAAAGAGAAGCTCACTCGGTCTGAGGGACCGTTTGAGAGAGGGAAGGGTTGAAAGAGACCCGGCCTTTGTGGCCTCCTCAACGGGGAGTAGGTTTGAGAGAACCGAACCTCGGTAAAACAAATCCGCGTGTCTCACTTCATTATTCGCTTGCGATTTGTTTTGCGCCCTCTCTTGCGGACTCTACTATATTTCTAACGCTAACCCGGCTTGTAGTTGTGATTATTTTTGTGATTTTCAGTTTCGCCCTATTCACCCCCCCTCTAGGCGACTTTCAATTGGTATCAGAGCAAGGTTCTTCATTAGAGCCTAACCGCTCGAAGTGATGTCGGGAGATCACACCAAGAGGGAGATGGAGACCGGCGACAAGCCCACTACAAGCCAAGGGAGCACTTCATCGGAAGAGTCCCGCACCAAGAGAAGGGAGAAGAAGAAGGACTCCTCCAAACGGAAGGAGAAAAGATCTTCCTCTTCTCACCACAAGGAGAAGAAGGAAAAATCTTCTTCTCACAAACCGCATCGGAGTGGTGACAAGAAGAAGAGGATGAGGAAGGTGGTCTACTACGAGACCGATTCTTCATCGACATCCACCTCCGGCTCCGACGCGGCGTCCGTAACTTCTAAGCGCCAAGAGCGCAAGAAGTTTAGTAAGATCCCCTTACACTATCCCCGTACATCTAGACATACTCCATTACTTTCCGTTCCATTAGGCAAACCGCCAACTTTTGATGGCGAAGATTATGCTAGGTGGAGTGATTTAATGAAATTTCATCTAACCTCACTCCACAAAAGTATATGGAATGTTGTTGAGTTTGGAGCACAGGTACCATTAATAGGGGATGAGGATTATGACACGGACGAAGTGGCCCAAATCGAGCACTTCAACTCCCAAGCCACAACTATTCTCCTCGCCTCTTTAAGCAAGGAGGAATACAATAAAGTACAAGGGTTAAAGAATGCAAAGGAGATTTGGGACCTACTCAAGACGGCGCACGAGGGTGATGAACTCACCAAGATCACCAAGCGGGAAACGATCGAGGGGGAGCTCGGTCGCTTTCGTCTTCGCCAAGGGGAGGAGCCACAAGATATGTACAACCGGCTCAAAACCTTGGTGAACCAAGTGCGCAACCTCGGGAGTAAAAAGTGGGACGACCACGAGGTGGTTAAGGTTATTTTAAGAGCTCTTATTTTCCTTAACCCCACTCAAGTTCAATTAATTCGTGGTAATCCTAGATATCCACTAATGACCCCCGAGGAAGTTATCGGGAATTTTGTGAGCTTTGAATGCATGATTAAGGGCTCAAAGAAGATCAACGAGCTTGACGAACCTTCCACATCCGAGGCGCAACCGGTGGCCTTCAAGGCAACGGAGGAGAAGAAGGAGGAGTCTACACCAAGTAGACAACCAATTAACGCCTCCAAGCTCGACAATGAGGAGATGGCCTTAATCATCAAAAGCTTTCGGCAAATCCTCAAGCAACGGGAGGGGAAGGACTACAAATCCCGTTCCAAGAAGGTTTGCTACAAGTGTGGTAAGCCCGGTCACTTTATTGCTAAATGTCCATTATCAAGTGACAGTGACAGGGACAACGACAAGAAGGGCAAGAGAAGAGAAAAGAAGAGGTATCACAAGAAGAAGGGCGGCGATGCCCACGTGTGCCGCGAGTGGAACTCCGACGAGAGCTCCACTGACTCCTCCTCCGACGACGAGGACGCCGCCAACATCGCCGTCACCAAGGGACTTCTCTTCCCCAACGTCGGCCACAAGTGCCTCATGGCAAAGGACGGCAAAAGGAAGAAGGTTAAATCTAAATCCTCCACTAAATATGAATCTTCTAGTGATGATAATGCTAGTGGTGAGGAAGACAATTTGCATAACCTTTTTGCCAACCTTAACATGGAACAAAAAGAAAAATTAAATGAGCTAATTAGTGCTATCCATGAAAAGGATGATCTCTTGGACTCCCAAGAGGATTTCCTAATCAAGGAAAACAAGAAACATGTTAAGGTTAAAAATGCCTATGCCCTAGAGATAGAAAAATGTAAAAAATTATCTAGTGAGCTAAGCACTTGCCATGACACTATTGCCAACCTTAGAAATGAAAATGCTAATTTAATTGCTAAGGTTGATTCTCATGTTTGTATTGATTCAATTCCCAATCTTAGAAATAATGATGATGATTTGCTTGTTAAGATTAAGGAATTGAATGAATCTCTTGCTAGCCTTAAGATTGAGAATGAAAAATTGCTTGCTAAGGCTAAGGATTTTGATGTTTGCAAAGCTACTATTTCCGACCTTAGAACTAAAAATGATTTGTTACATGCTAAGGTTATTGAATTAAAATCTTGCAAACCATCTACATCTAATGTTGAGCATGTTTCTATTTGTACTAGATGTAGAGATGTTGACATCAATGCTATTCATGATCACATGGCTTTAATTAAACAACAAAATGATCATATAGCCTTATTAGATGCCAAAATTGCCGAGCATAACTTGGAAAATGAAAAGTTTAAATTTGCTAGAAGTATGCTCTATAATGGGAGACGCCCTGGCATCAAGGATGGCATTGGCTTCCAAAGGGGAGACAATGTCAAACTTAATGCCCCTCCTAAGAACTTGTCTAACTTTGTTAAGGGCAAGGCTCCCATGCCTCAGGATAACGAGGGTTACATTTTGTACCCTACCGGTTATCCCGAGAACAAAATCAAGAAAATTCATTCTAGGAAGTCTCACTCTGGCCCTAACCATGCTTTTATGTATAAGGGTGAGACATCTAGTTCTAGGCAACCAACCCGTGCTAAGTTGCCTAGAAAGAAAATTCCTAATGCATCAAATGATCATGCTATTTCATTCAAAACTTTTGATGCATCATATGTTTTAACTAACAAATCCGGCAAGGTAGTTGCCAAGATTGTTGGGGGCAAACACAAGGGATCAAAGACTTGTGTTTGGGTACCCAAAGTTCTTGTTTCTAATGCTAAAGGACCCAAAACCGTTTGGGTACCTAAAGTCAAGAACTAAAATTGTTTTGCAGGTTTATGCATCCGGGGGCTCAAGTTGGATACTCGACAGCGGGTGCACAAATCACATGACAGGGGAGAAAAAGATGTTCTCCTCATATGAGAAAAACCAAGATCCCCAACGAGCTATCACATTCGGGGATGGAAATCAAGGTTTGGTCAAAGGATTGGGTAAAATTGCTACATCACCTGACCATACTATTTCCAATGTTTTTCTTGTAGATTCTCTAGATTACAATTTGCTTTCCGTATCCCAATTATGTCAAATGGGCTACAGCTGTCTATTTACTGATGTAGGTGTCACTGTCTTTAGAAGAAGTGATGATTCAATAGCATTTAAGGGAGTGTTAGAGGGTCAGCTATACTTGGTAGATTTTGATAGAGCTGAACTCGACACTTGCTTAATTGCTAAGACTAACTTGGGTTGGCTCTGGCACCGCCGACTAGCTCATGTTGGAATGAAGAATCTTCATAAGCTTCTAAAGGGAGAACACATTTTAGGACTAACCAATGTTCATTTTGAGAAAGACAGGATTTGTAGCGCATGCCAAGCCGGGAAGCAAGTTGGCACTCATCATCCACACAAGAACATCATGACTAGTGACAGGCCACTGGAGCTCCTACACATGGACCTATTCGGCCCGATCGCTTACATAAGCATCGGCGGGAGTAAGTACTGTCTAGTTATTGTGGATGATTATTCTCGCTTCACTTGGGTGTTCTTTTTGCAGGACAAATCTTATACCCAAGAGACTTTAAAGGGATCCTTGAGACGGGCTCAAAATGAGTTCGGCTTAAAGATCAAGAAAATTAGAAGCGACAATGGAACGGAGTTCAAGAACTCTCAAATTGAAGGCTTTCTTGAGGAGGAGGGCATCAAGCATGAGTTCTCTTCTCCCTACACTCCACAACAAAATGGTGTAGTGGAGAGGAAGAATCGAACTCTATTAGACATGGCAAGAACCATGCTTGATGAGTACAAGACACCGGATCGGTTTTGGGCCGAAGCAGTCAACACCGCTTGCTACGCCATCAACCGGTTATATCTTCACCGAATCCTCAAGAAGACATCCTATGAACTCCTAACCGGTAAAAAGCCAAATATTTCATATTTTAGAGTTTTTGGTAGCAAATGTTTTATTCTTGTCAAAAGAGGTAGAAAATCTAAATTTGCTCCTAAAACTGTAGAAGGCTTTTTACTAGGATATGACTCAAACACAAGGGCATATAGAGTCTTTAACAAGTCCTCAGGACTTGTTGAAGTTTCTTGTGACGTTGTGTTTGATGAGACTAACGGCTCTCAAGTAGAGCAAGTTGATCTTGATGAGATAGGTGAAGAACAGGCTCCATGCATAGCGCTAAGGAACATGTCCATTGGGGATGTGTGTCCTAAGGAATCCGAAGAGCCTCCACATACACAAGATCAACCATCCTCCTCCATGCAAGCATCTCCACCAACTCAAATTGAGGATGAGGCTCAAGATGTTGAACAAGAAGATCAAGAAGATGAGCCACCTCAAAATGACGGCAACGATCAAGGGGGAGATGCGAATGATGAAGACAAGGAGGATGAACAACCAAGGCCGCCACACCCAAGAGTCCACCAAGCAATACAACGAGATCACCCCGTCGACACCATCCTCGGCGACATTCATAAGGGGGTAACTACTCGATCTCGTATTGCACATTTTTGTGAACATTACTCTTTTGTTTCCTCTATTGAGCCACACAGGGTAGAGGAAGCTCTTCAAGATTCGGATTGGGTGATGGCGATGCAAGAGGAGCTCAACAATTTCACAAGGAATGAGGTATGGCATTTAGTTCCACGTCCAAATCAAAATGTTGTAGGAACCAAGTGGGTCTTCCGCAACAAGCAAGACGAGCATGGTGTGGTGACAAGGAACAAAGCTCGACTCGTGGCCAAGGGGTATTCACAAGTCGAAGGTTTGGATTTTGGTGAAACCTATGCACCCGTAGCTAGGCTTGAGTCAATTCGCATATTATTAGCCTATGCTACTTACCATGGCTTCAAGCTTTATCAAATGGACGTGAAGAGTGCCTTCCTCAATGGACCAATCAAGGAGGAGGTCTATGTTGAGCAACCTCCCGGCTTTGAAGACAGTGAGTACCCTAACCATGTTTATAGGCTCTCTAAGGCGCTTTATGGGCTTAAGCAAGCCCCAAGAGCATGGTATGAATGCCTTAGAGATTTCCTTATTGCTAATGGCTTCAAAGTCGGCAAGGCCGATCCTACTTTATTCACTAAAATTCTTGACAATGATTTGTTTGTATGCCAAATTTATGTTGATGATATCATATTTGGGTCTACTAACAAATCTACATGTGAAGAATTTAGTAGGATCATGACACAGAAATTCGAGATGTCAATGATGGGGGAGTTAAAGTATTTTCTAGGATTTCAAGTCAAACAACTCCAAGAGGGCACATTCATTTGCCAAACAAAGTATACTCAAGACATTCTAAGCAAGTTTGGAATGAAGGATGCAAAGCCCATCAAGACTCCCATGGGAACAAATGGGTATCTCGACCTCGACACGGGAGGTAAGTCCGTGGATCAAAAGGTATACCGGTCGATGATTGGTTCATTGCTTTATTTATGTGCATCTCGACCGGACATTATGCTTTCCGTATGCATGTGTGCAAGATTCCAAGCCGACCCTGAGGAATCACACCTTACGGCCGTAAAACGAATCTTGAGATATTTGGCTTATACTCCTAAGTTTGGGCTTTGGTACCCTCGGGGATCCACTTTTGATTTGATTGGTTATTCGGATGTCGATTGGGCGGGGTGTAAGATTAATAGAAAGAGCACATCGGGGACTTGCCAGTTCTTGGGAAGATCCTTGGTGTCTTGGGCTTCCAAAGAAGCAAAATTCGGTGCTCTTTCTACCGCCGAAGCCGAGTATATTGCCGCAGGCCACTGTTGCGCGCAATTGCTTTGGATGAGGCAAACCCTGCGGGACTACGGTACAAATTAACCAAAGTTCCTCTTCTATGTGATAATGAGAGTGCAATCCGCCATGGCGGATAATCCCGTTGAGCATAGCCGCACTAAACACATAGCCATTCGGTATCATTTTCTTCGGGATCACCAACAAAAGGGGGATCATCGAGATTTCATACATTAACACTAAGATCAATTAGCCGATATCTTTACCAAGCCACTTGATGAACAATCTTTTTACCAGACTTAGGCATGAGCTTAATATCTTGATTCTAGAAATTTCTTTTGCTAAACTTGCACACACTAGCTCATAAGAATACCTTTGATCATGTCTCTTTTATATATGCTATGACTAATGTGTTTTCAAGTGTATTCTCAAACCAAGTCATAGGTATATTGAAAGGGAATTGGAGTCTTCGGCGAAGACAAAGGCTTTCCCACTCCACTCTACTACTCATCCTTCGCCGTCGCTCCGCATCACTCTCCATCTTTGGTATAATCTTCACTCATTTATTTTATGACCAAAGGAGGAGAAAGTATTTTCTATGGGCTCTAATATTTCCGTTTTTTGGCGATTCATGCCAAAGGGGGAGAAAATATGAGCCCAAAGCAAAAGGACCGCACCCACCACCCTAATTTTAAAATTGATGATTTTTAATTGGTAAATTTCAAAATTGGTATCTCTTTGTGTTCTAAAGGGGGAGTAAGTAGTATTTTCAAATTTGATGTCTTAAAACCCTCCTTGAACACTAAGAGGAGACTTTATTTGAGGGGGAGTTTGTTTAGTCAAAGGGAAAGCATTTTGAACAAGGAAGAAAATTTCAAAACTTGAAAATGCCTTGCAAAATCTTATTCATTTACCTTTAACTATCTTGCAAAAGGACTTTGAAAAGAATTCTACAAAAGAGTTTGCAAAAACAAAACTTTTGGTGCAAATAAGGTCCAATATGTCAAAAACAAAGAAAACAATCCATGCGCATCATGTAAGCATTTATATTGGCTCAATTCCAAGCAACCTTTGCACTTACATTATGCAAACTAGTTCAATTATACACTTCTATATTTGCTTTGGTTTGTGTTGGCATCAATCACCAAAAAGGGGAGATTGAAAGGGAATTAGGCTTACACCTAGTCCCTAAATAATTTTGGTGGTTGAATTGCCCAACACAAATATTGGACTAACTAGTTTGCTCTAGTATATAAGTTATACAGGTGCAAAAGGTTCACACTCAGCCAATAAAAAGATCAAGTTTTGGATTCAATAAAGGAGCAAAGAGGCAACCGAAGGCACCTCTGGTCTGGAGGCACCGGACTGTCCGATGTACCACCGGACAGTGTCCGGTGCGCCACGGACAGTGTCCGGTGCACCAGAGGACTCCAACTCGAACTCACACCTTCGGGGAATTTCTCAGGCCGCTTCGCTATAATTCACCGGACTGTCCGGTGTACACCGGACAGTGTCCGGTGGTCCAAGGAAGCGCGGCCTCCTCAACTCGCCAGCCTCGGGATCGGGCAGCAGACGCTCCGCTATAATTCACCGGACATGTCCGGTGTGCACGGACTGTCCGGTGTAACCCCGGAGCAACGGCTATTTCGGCGCCAACGGCTTCCTGCGGCGCATTCAATGCGCGCTCTTGCGCGCGCAGAGAAGTCAGGCGCGCCCATACTGGCGCACCGGGACAATGAACAGGTGATGTCCGGTGTGCACCGGACATCCAGGCGGGCCCAGAAGTCAGAAGCTCCAACGGTCAGAATCCAACGGCATTGATGACGTGGCAGGGGCACCGGACATGTCGGTGTGCACCGGACTGTCCGGTGCGCCATCGACAGACAGCCTCCACCAACGGTCAAGTTTGGTGGTTGGGGCTATAATACCCCAACCACCCCACATTCATGGCATCCAAGTTTTCCAACTTCCAACCACTTATACAAGAGCTAGCATTCATTGCAAAAGCACACCAAAAGAGATCAAATCCTCTCCCAACTCCACACAAAGCCCTAGTGACTAGAGAGAGTGATTTGTAGTGTTCATTTGAGCTCTTGCGCTTGGATCGCTTCTTTTTCTTTGGCATTCTTTCTTGTGATCAAACACTCACTTGTAATTGAGGCAAGAGACACCAATTGTGTGGTGGTCCTTGAGGGAAGCTTGATTCCCAAGTGATTTGAGAAAGAGAAGCTCACTCGGTCTGAGGGACCGTTTGAGAGAGGGAAGGGTTGAAAGAGACCCGGGCCTTTGTGGCCTCCTCAACGGGGAGTAGGTTTGAGAGAACCGAACCCTCGGTAAACAAATCCGCGTTGTCTCACTTCATTATTTGCTTGCGATTTGTTTTGCGCCCTCTCTTGCGGACTCTACTATATTTCTAACGCTAACCCGGCTTGTAGTTGTGATTATTTTTGTGATTTTCAGTTTCGCCCTATTCACCCCCCCTCTAGGCGACTTTCAATACCTATGACTTGGTTTGAAATATACTTGAAAAAACACATTAGTCATAGCATATATTAAAAGAGACTTGATCAAAGGTATACTTGTGTGCTATGTGTGCAAACTTAGCGAAAGAAATTCCTAGAATCAAGAATATTGAGCTCATGCCTAAGTTTGGTAAAAGTCTGTTCATCAAGTGGCTTGGTAAAGATATCGGCTAATTGATCTTTAGTGTTAATGTATGAAATCTCGATATCCCCCTTTCGTTGGTGATCCCTAAGAAAATGATACCGAATGGCTATGTGTTTAGTGCGGCTATGCTCAACGGGATTATCCGCCATGCGGATTGCACTCTCATTATCACATAGAAGGGGAACTTTGGTTAGTTTGTAACCGTAGTCCCGCAGGGTTTGCCTCATCCAAAGCAATTGCGCGCAACAGTGGCCTGCGGCAATCTACTCGGCTTCGGCGGGTAGAAAGAGCAACCGAATTTTGCTTCTTTGAAGCCCAAGACACCAAGGATCTTCCCAAGAACTGGCAAGTCCCTGATGTGCTCTTTCTATTAATCTTACACCCTGCCCAATCGGCATCCGAATAACCAATCAAATCAAATGTGGATCCCTCGAGAGTACCAAAGCCCAAAACTTATGAGTATAAGCCAAGTATCTCAAGATTCGTTTTACGGCCGTAAGGTGTGATTCCTTAGGGTCGGCTTGGAATCTTGCACACATGCAAACGGAAAGCATAATGTCTGGTCGAGATGCACATATATAGAGTAATGAACCAATCATCGAACCGGTATACCTTTTGATCCACGGACTACCTCCTCCTTGATTGGTCCGTTAAGGAAGGCACTTTTCACGTCCATTTGGTAAAGCTTGAAGCCATGGTAAGTAGCATAGGCTAATAATATGCGAATTGACTCAAGCCTAGCTACGGGTGCATAGGTTTCACCGAAATCCAAACCTTCGACTTGGGAGTATCCCTTGGCCACAAGTCGAGCTTTGTTCCTAGTCACCACACCATGCTCGTCTTGCTTGTTGCGGAAGACCCACTTGGTTCCTACAACATTTTGGTTAGGACGTGGAAACTAAATGCCCATACCTCGTTCCTAGTGAAGTTGTTGAGCTCCTCTTGCATCGCCATCACCCAATCTAAATCTTGAAGTGCTTCCTCTACCCTGTGTGGCTCAATAGAGGAAACAAAAGAGTAATGTTCACAAAATGTGCAACACGAGATCGAATGGTTACCCCCTTATGAATGTCGCCGAGGATGGTGTCGACGGGGTGATCTCGTTGTATTGCTTGGTGGACTCTTGGGTGTGTGGCGGCCCTTGGTTGTTCATCCTCCTTGTCTTGATCATTTTCATCTCCCCCTTGATCGTTGCCGTTATCTTGAGGAGGCTCATCTCTTTGGTCTTCTCCTTCATCAACTTGAGCCTCATCCTCACTTTCGGGTTGGCGGAGATGCTTGCGTGGAGGAGGATGATTGATCTTGTGCATTTGGAGGCTCTTCGGATTCCTTAGGCACACAACCCCAATGGACATGTTCTTAGTGCGATGCACGGAGCCTGTTCTTCACCTAACTCATCAAGATCAACTTGCTCTACTTGAGAGCCATTAGTCTCATCAAACACAACGTCACAAGAAACTTCAACTAGTCCTGAGGACTTGTTTAAAGACTCTATATGCCCTTGTGTTTGAGTCATATCCTAGTAAAAAGCCTTCTATAGTTTTAGGAGCAAATTTAGATTTTCTACCTCTCTTGACAAGAATAAAAACATTTGCTACCAAAAACTCTAAAATATGAAATATTTTGGCTTTTTTACCGGTTAGGAGTTCATAGGATGTCTTCTTGAGGATTTGGTGTAGATATAACCGGTTGATGGCGTAGCAGGCGGTGTTGACCGCCTCGGCCCAAAACCGATCCGGTGTCTTGTACTCATCAAGCATGGTTCTTGCCATGTCCAATAGAGTTCGATTCTTTCCTTTCCACTACACCATTTTTGTTGTGGGGTGTAGGGAGAAGAGAACTCATGCTTGATGCCCTCCTCCTCAAGGAAGACTTCTATTTGTGAGTTCTTGAACTCCGTCCCATTGTCGCTTCTAATTTTCTTGATCCCTTAAGCCGAACTCATTTTGAGCTCGTCTCAAGAATCCCTTTAAGGTCTCTTGGGTATGAGATTTTTCCTGCAAAAAGAATACCCAAGTGAAGCGAGAATAATCATCCACAATAACTAGACAGTACTTACTCCCGCCGATGCTTATGTAAGCGATCGGACCGAATAAATCCATGTGTAGGAGCTCCAGTGGTCTGTCACTTGTCATGATGGTCTTGTGTGGATGATGAGTGCCAACTTGCTTCCCGGCTTGGCATGCGCTACAGATCCTGTCTTTCTCAAAATGAACATTTGTTAGTCCTAAAATGTGCTCTCCCTTTAGAAGCTTATGAAGATTCTTCATTCCAACATGGGCTAGTCGGCGGTGCCAGAGCCAACCCAAGTTAGTCTTAGCAATTAAGCAAGTGTCGAGTTCAGCTCTATCAAAATCTACCAAGTATAGCTGACCCTCTAACACTCCCTTAAAAGCTATTGAATCATCACTTCTTCTAAAGACAGTGACACCTACATCAGTGAATAGACAGTTGTAGCCCATTTGACATAATTGAGATACGGAAAGCAAATTGTAATCTAAAGAATCTACAAGAAAAACATTGGAAATGGAATGGTCAGGAGATATAGCTATTTTACCCAAACCTTGGTTTCCATCCCCGAATGTGATAGCTCGTTGGGGATCTGGTTTTTCTCGTAGGAGGAGAACATCTTCTTCTCCCTGTCATGTGGTTTGTGCACCCGCTATCGAGTATCCAACTTGAGCCCCCGGATGCATAAACCTACAAAACAATTTTAGTTCTTGACTTTAGGTACCCAAACGGTTTTGGGTCCTTTGGTATTAGAAACAAGAACTTTGGGTACCCCAAACACAAGTCTTAGAGCCCTTGTGTTTGCCCCCAACAAACTTGGTAACTACCTTGCCGGATTTGTTAGTAAGCACATATGATGCATCAAAGTTTTAAATGAAATACTATGATCATTTGATGCAATAGGAGTTTTCTTCTTAGGCAACTTGGCACGGGTTGGTTGCCTAGAGCTAGATGTCTCACCATTATACATAAAAGCATGATTAGGGCCAGAGTGAGACTTCCTAGAATGAATTTTCCTAATTTTGCTCTCAGGATAACCGGCAGGGTACAAAATGTAACCCTCGTTATCCTGAGGCATGGGAGCCTTGCCCTTAACAAAGTTAGACAAGTTTTTAGGAGGGGCATTAAGTTTTGACATTGTCTCCTCTTTGGAAGCCAATGCCATCCTTGATGCCAGGGCGTCTCCCATTATAGAGCATACTTCTAGCAAATTTAAACTTTTCATTTTCTAAGTTATGCTCGGCAATTTTAGCATCTAATAGTGCTATATGATCATTTTGTTGTTTAATTAAGGCCATGTGATCATGAATAGCATTGATATCAACATCTCTACATCTAGTACAAATAGAATGTGCTCAACGGTAGATGTAGAGCGTTTGCAAGATTTTAATTCTACAACCTTAGCATGCAACATATCATTCTTAGTTCTAAGGTCGGAAATAGTAGTATTGCAAACATCAAAATCTTTAGTCTTAGCAATCAAATTTTCATTTTCTACTCTAAGGCTAGCAAGAGAATCATTCAATTCCTTAATCTTAGCAAGCAAATCATCATTATCATTTCTAAGATTGGGAATTGAAGCATCACAAACATGAGAATCAACCTTAGCAATTAATCTAGCATTTTCATTTCTAAGGTTGTCTATAGTCTCATGGCAAGTGCTTAGCTCACTAGACAATTTTTCACATTTTTCAACTTGTTGAGCATAAGCATTTTTAACTTTAACATGCTTTTTATTTTCCTTGATTAGGAAGTCCTCTTGGGAGTCCAAGAGATTATCCTTCTCATGGATGGCACTAATTAATTCATTTAATTTTTCTTTTTTGTTGCATTTTTAAGTCGGCAAAAGGGTACGCAAATTATTTTCCTCATTACTATCATTATCATCACTAGAGGATTCATATTTAGTGGAGGATTTAGATTTAACCTTCTTCCTTTTGTCGTCCTTTGCCATGAGACACTTGTGGCCGACATTGGGGAAGAGGAGTCCCTTGGTGACGACGATGTTGGCGGCGTCCTCGTCGGAGGAGGACTCCGTGGAGCTCTCGTCGAAGTCCCACTCCCGGCAAACATGGGCATCGCCGCCCTTCTTCTTGTAGTACTTCTTCTTTTCTCTCCTCTTTCCCTTCTTGTCGTCGCCCCTGTCACTGTCACTAGACATAGGACATTTTGCAATAAAATGACCGGGCTTACCACATTTGTAGCACACCTTCTTGGAACGGGATTTGTAATCCTTCCCCTTCCGTTGCTTGAGGATTGGCGAAAGCTTTTGATGATTAAAGCCATCTCCTCATTGTCGAGCTTGGAGGCGTCAATCGGTTGTCTACTTGGTGTAGACTCCTCCTTCTTCTCTCCGTCGCCTTAAATGCCATCGGTTGTGCTTCGAACGTGGAGGGTTCATCAAGCTCGTTGATCTTCTTTGATCCTTTAATCATACATTCAAAGCTCACAAAATTCCCGATTACTTCCTCGGGAGTCATTAGTGTATATCTTGGATTACCATGAATTAATTGTACTTGAGTAGGGTTAAGGAAAATAAGAGATCTTAGAATAACCTTAACCACCTCGTGGTCATCCCATTTCTTGCTCCCGAGGTTGCGCACTTGGTTCACCAAGGTTTTGAGCCGGTTGTACATATCTTGTGGCTCCTCCCCTTGGCGAATACGGAAGCGACCGAGCTCCCCCTCGATCGTTTCCCGCTTGGTGATCTTGGTGAGTTCATCACCCTCGTGCGCGGTCTTGAGTAGGTCCCAAATCTCCTTTGCATTCTTCAACCCTTGTACCTTGTTGTATTCATCCTTGCTTAGAGAGGCGAGGAGTATGGTTGTAGCTTGGGAGTTGAAGTGCTCGATTTGGGCTACTTCGTCCGTATCATAGTCTTCATCCCCTACGGATGGTACCTGCGCTCCAAACTCAACAACATTCCATATACTTTTGTGGAGTGAGGTTAGATGAAATTTCATTAAATCACTCCACCTAGCATAATCTTCGCCATCAAAAGTTGGCGGTTTGCCTAATGGAACGGAAAGTAATGGAGTATGTCTAGATGTACGAGGATAGTGTAAGGGGATCTTACTAAACTTCTTGCGCTCTTGGCGCTTAGAAGTTACGGACGGTGCATCGGAGTCGGAGGTCGATGTTGATGAAGTGTCGGTCTCGTAGTAGACCACCTTCCTCATCCTCTTGTGCTTGTCGCCTTTCCGATGCGACTTGTGGGAGGAAGATTTTTCCTTCTTCTCTTTGTGGTGAGAAGAAGATCTTTTCTCCTTCCGTTTGGAGGAGTCCTTCTTCTTCTCCTTCCTCTTGGTGCGGGACTCTTTCGATGAAGTGCTCCCTTGGCTCGTAGTGGGCTTGTCGCCGATCTCCATCTCCCTCTTGGTGTGATCTCCCGACATCACTTCGAGCGGTTAGGCTCTAATGAAGCACCAGGCTCTGATACCAATTGAAAGTCGCCTAGAGGGGGGGGTGAATAGGGCGAAACTGAAATTTACAAATATAAACACAACTACGAGATGGGTTAGCGTTAGAAATAAACACGAGTCCGAAAGAGAGGGTGCAAAACAAATCGTGAGCAAATGCGGAGTGGGACACGATGATTTGTTTTACCGAGGTTCGGTTCTTGCAAACCTACTCCCCGTTGAGGAGGCCACAAAGGCCGTGTCTTTTTCAACCCTTTCCCTCTCTCAAACGGTCCCTCGGACCGAGTGAGCTTCTCTTCTCAAATCACAACCGGGAACAAAACTTCCCCGCAAGGACCACCACACAATTGGTGTCTCTTGCCTTGGTTACAACTGAGTTTTGATCACAAGAACAAGTGAGAAAGAAAAGAAGCAATCCAAGCACAAGAGCTCAAAAGAACACGGCAAATCTCTCTCGCTAATCACTAAAGCCTTATGTGGAGTTGGAGAGGATTTGATCACTTTGAGTGTGTCTAGAATTGAATGCCTAGCTCTTGTAAGTGGTTGAGAAGTGGAAAACTTGAATGCCATGAATGGTGGGTGATTGGGGGTATTTATAGCCCCAACCACCAAACTAGCCGTTTGGTGAGGCTGTCTGTTCGATGGCGCACGGACAGTCCGGTGCACACCGGACATGTCCGGTGCGACAGCCACGTCACTAGAAGCCGTTGGGTTCCGACCATTGGAGCTCTGTCTTCTGGGCCCGCCTTGATGTCCGGTGGCGCATCGGACTTGAACTGTAGAGTGTCCGGTGCACCAGCAAGGGCGTGCCTGACCTCTGCGCGCGCAACGCGCGCATTTAATGCGTCGCAGGTAGCCGTTGGCGCCGAAATAGCCGTTTGCCCCGCTGTTACACCGGACAGTCCGGTGTACACCGGACAGTCCGGTGAATTTTAGCGGAGTGGCCGAAGTGAATTCCCGAGGCTGGCGAGTTTCCGGAGGTCGCTCTTCCTTGGAGCACCGGACATGTCCGGTGTACACCGGACTGTCCGGTGAATTATAGCGGAGTCGCCTCTGGAATTTCCCGAAGGTGAGCAGTTCGAAGTTGGAGTCCTCTGGTGCACCGGACATGTCCGGTGGCACACCGGACAGTCCGGTGCGCCAGACCAGAGGTGCCTTCGGTTGACCCTTGCTCCTTTGTTTGAACCAAATACTTGGTATTTTTATTGGCTAAGTGTGAACCTTTGGCACCTGTATAACTTATACACTCGAGCAAACTAGTTAGTCCAATTAATTTGTGTTGGGCAATTCAACCACCAAAATTATTTAGGAACTAGGTGTAAGCCTAATTCCCTTTCAGTTAGTAATCCATTTTTGCAATAGATGGACAGCCTAGTAACACTATACCATGGAGGAAGGGTGGAGATAGATGCTTATGGGAATGTTACTTTTGATGGTATGAAGATTGTGACCATGTTGTTCGATGAAAGACCATCTTTTGACAAGCTTTTGGCTCGAGCTTTGTGAGGAGATTAGTTGCGACATAAACGACCCTAGAATATCAATTCAGGGTTTGTTGTCCCATATTACATATGGAACAATTGTCCGACGGTTGATCTCCATTACCTCAGAAGATGATTGGGTGATATATTTAAGAATTGTGAAGACGATGGTTCCACCATGTTTGGATGTGGTTGTTCAAAAGTTACCTGTTAGTCATTGCGATGGTCTAGTCGGGTTGTCTCCACAAATTCCAAATGCATCTCGTATTGAAGCTCCTTTGGTAGAGCTTCATGAAGAAGTGGTTGTTGTGCCCGATGCTCAATCGGGTCCGCACGAGTATGGATTTCTCGTCCTCTACCTGGCGTTTGTGGGGCTTCTAATCCGGTGGTACCCCCAAGAGATCCCATTGACCCAGGATCCAGTTCATGATCATCCTAGTAAGTGTCTTTGACACGTTGTTCGTATCCATCGTTATTTCGTTTGATTAGACTTTTTAATGTGGTTTTTCTTGCTTCGACCCGATGCAGGATCTCCACATATCGATAATGTTGCTTATCTTGATGTGTCTGTGTCATATAATATGGACAACATATGCAGGGCATCCAATAGTGTTGATGTTCAGATTGAGGATGAGGAGGAGCCATATGAGGCTGCACGGGCTTTAGATTCTGATGATGACCGTCCGGTTCAAGAAATGACCGAGCAAGAAATTGAACTCATAAGACGTTTGTGTCCGGAGCGTGACCCTGTAGTACATGAATTTAGCAGTTTAAGTCATTCCACACGTGCATATGCTGAAGGACGTGACGATGAACTGCTAGAGGCTCCGGATAACGCCGACAGCATTGAGATTAAGGTAGGCTTACTTTTCAAGGACCTGGAGCCCTCGTTTTGAGCCATTTCTTGATGAGTCACAATGGCCAACGTACACCGGTCCGGTATACGTTGCTGATCCAGCGCATCGATGGGACAAACATGGTAGTAGGAAAGGAGCCGGTGCAACATGGTTATGGATCAGGTTTTCCGGTCGCAGTAGGAGAGGTCGAGCGTCCCCCTTTCTCGTGGACCCAGAGCAGAATGAATGCGGAAAATGCGGTAGACTTGGCCACACCTCACGTACATGCATTTGGGACACTTAGTCAGGTGTGATATATTTTATTGTACACAAATTTTATTCTAATATGTCGATGTTTTTGTTACACTTTGTATACAACTTATATTCTAATATGTTGATATCTTAATTTGCAGGATGGCGCAGTTCCACTTGCTGGACCCTCACTACGACGAGCACCACAGGGGCCGTCTCACAATGGCCACGTCACAGCTCGGCGCCATAGGCTGTGGCGCCGAGCTGTGTTAGCTCGGCGCCACAACCCATAGCGCCGAGCATAGGGTCCAAACGTGCAAATAAAATTTCTAGGGGTCCAAAAATAATTTGTGTCACAAAGGGCTAAAAAACAAAAATTCGGCCACGGTGGCCACCAACATCTCCCTTGGCTTGGCACCAGAAGAAGTAATATACAAAAAAAAAGCACCCAGGCAGGCAAGTACTAAATTCTCTGCTGGTCTCAGCTACAACGTACATGTTGGCATGTTGCATTGAAGGAAAGTGACAAATTCCACGTCATTTGCTTTGGAGGGGCAAAACCGCCGTTCCGTGCCAACTTTATGGCTTGTTCAGTTATTTTCAATGCATATGGATTGGAGGGGATTAATATGAATTGAGAAAAATTTTAACTTACTAGGATTGAAACACTCTCAATCCTCCTTAATTTATATGGATTGGGGTAGAACCAAACAAGCTCCAAAAAACTAAGACCTTATTTGCCTCCCGTCTCCTAAACTTTAGTGACTCATCAGTCACTTTTAGACGTGACAGAATGTTAAGGTAGCGTTAGTTCCGGAGCTAGTTGAGATAGAGCGGCTCTATCCATGAGATTTTAAGGAGCCAAATGGTTCAACCTTTAAGCATATTTTTTTATTTTTAGAACCCCTCTGTTCTACATGGAATCAATCGAAATAACAATAAATTGGGAGCGAAGCGGCTCCATCCCACACTACTCTGGAACCAAACGCTACCTAAATAAACCAAGCAACGCTTAACAACACGCGGACAGAATTGGCAAATTAGGAATCGATTCTTTTCATCTGATCCAACAGGTTATCCATATAGTCGTAAAATATTATTTTCACTGTAAACTGTACTATTTGCAAAATACAATTTGAATATAGGAGTGGGGATGAGTAAACTGCATTCTCAATACCTCAGGATTTAGGATGGAGGACTAGATAGCCCTAGATTAGATTTATCGCATGACTCAACTAATCAGGTAAATAAAATTACTTAATTACACAAGTCTAAAATTTCTTCCAAATAGCACACAAGCTCTTGCAAACTTGTAAGAATACTAGACATATTTGGTTCGTTGTCTAACTTGCCACACTTTACTACCTAACTTTTGTACCTAAGGTTAGTTCTTCAATTCGGACGACTAATCTTATACAAAGTGTGGCACAGTTAGCCACGAACCAAACAGACCTAGTCATCTAAGGGCTTGTTCGGTTAGCTCTTAATCCATGTGGATTGAGTGAGATTGGATGAGTTTGAATCCCAAACAAATCAAACTTTTTCTTAATTTTTTTTCAATCCCATCCAATCCATATGTATTGGGAATAACCGAACAAGGCCTAACTAGGCTTGTGTCGCATTGAGCTAAATTTCATAGACCAAAGAAAATACTTCATTCTATCCTTCTGTCCTAGAAGAAAAAAAACAGTTTATCAGAATTTTCCAAGGGATAACGGTGAACAAACAAAACAGGACTAGTACTGTGGCACATTGTTGTTTCCACTATCCAATATGTTTAGGCGCGCGATTTTTTTTTTTTGGGAGCGGGGGATTGATGTTGGATTGTGGCGCACATCGGAGAGGGATGTGGCTGCGGGGCAGGAGACGGAGGCGCGAGGAGAGGAGGTGAATAGCTGAGGTGCGCGTCTCATTCGCTCGAATATCATGCAATTCTGGGGATGCGCAGGAGGTATCCCGATTCGCTCGAATATCAATGTCGTTTCGCAATTTCGCCTGCTTCTCATTGTGTAGATCGGTTGATGAGACGGGGAACTGAATCCAGGAGATAGCGGATTGTTGGTCTCTTGGCACCGCCTGCAATGCAATATGAGTTGAGGTTTCACTCTGACAACGCCTTCAGTTTTACTCTACAATCTCTATGTTCCTTTCAATATTAGCATTGATTGCACATTATATTCGTTATCAGAAGTAAACGATCACAACCCGCAAAACTTTAGTTTCCCTGATTTCTTCACTTTTCTCGAGGAAACATTTATACACTTGTCAAACAAGATAACAAAGGAAGAGATGCCACTCTACTACTCTACAGTATACATCTTCTGCTCTGATATAGCTTTCTACCGACCTTCGACCATTGTGATGGTCATGCTGTCCACGATGCTGCAGTCAGGCTTGCTCCACGACGTGTCTTCAGCGGCCGCAGCTCTTGCAGCGAAGCCTGGCTGTTTGGGAGTCGGCAACGAGGCAGTGTCAGTGCTGGCCAGCATCATCAGCACCTGAGACATCAGGGGACGGTCGTCTGGGTTCTCTTGCACGCAAAGAAGCCCCACTTTGAGGCATTTAGCACTTCATCTGAGTTGAAGGGGCCATTCAGATTCTCGTCGACTAAATCTAAGCCATTCCCCTCATTCAATAAGCTCCAGGCCTGTTAAAGATTCATAAATAGTTACAAAATCGATGTCAAGTTAAATTTAACGGTCTTTTACATGCGAACGATTGCGGAGCTGGATGGATGCTCACATGTGCTAGAAGGTTGAGGTGGCCAGAGTATCTGTAGACACCTCGGTTCCTTTTACCAGCAATGATTTCCAGCACTATAACGCCGAAGCTAAATACATCTGATTTCACCGAGAACACCCCATCCATTGCGTACTCGGGAGCCATATAACCACTGTAAACCATGTAAATCCCACCATTCTTAGGACACTCAATTGCACAGACAATACTAGGTGATTGACATGTCTGTTCTAGTTACTTACTATGTGCCAACTACTCTGAGAGTATTGATCTCTGCGTCATCGCTGCCAAACATTCTAGCCATGCCGAAGTCTGAAATTTTGGGAGTCATATCCTTATCCAGAAGAATGTTGCTTGTCTTGAGATCTCTGTGTATGATCCTATATCGCGAGTCCTGGTGAAGATACAGTAAACCTCGGGCAATTCCCTCGATTATACGGTATCGTGTTTGCCAGTCAACTAGCTTGCTCCTGGTCGTGTCTGGTAACAAAGATATAGGTTGTTATTTGTTTGTTGATAGATATTGATTTTTTTTTTTCACTCAGAAAGGTTGCGGGCATACCAAACATAAAGAAGTCCAAGCTCTTGTTTTCCATGTATTCATATATAAGTATCTTTTCTGGTCCAGAAATGCTGCATCCAATTAGTCGAACAAGATTCCGATGCTGGAGTTTAGCTATCAACAAAACCTCATTCTTGAATTCCTCAAGACCTTGTCTTGATGTTCTTGAAAGTGTTTTAACAGCTACTTCTTGTCCATCCTCAAGCTTACCCTGTAATTATGAATTTCCAATTAGGCACCAGGTTCAGAATAAAGAATAATGCCTTGGAAATGCCGGTGCTAAATTTAGTCAGCAGTTGAGCCATCCTGATGCCACTTCAAATCGCTTCTAAAATGTTTAAGATGTGAGTACATTACACTACCATTTAGGTTGAGACATATACCTTGTATACAGGCCCAAAGCCGCCTTCACCAAGCTTGTTCTCAGCTGAGAAACCCTCTGTGGCTGCTGCTATTGTCTCGAAATCATATACTGGCAGTTCCAGGTCGTCCCCATTATTCTTTCCTTCACTGCCATCCTTATTGTGTGAACCCGTTGCCCATATGGATGATCCTATGAAAATACCGAAGTTAGGATTGCGTCAACCAACAAATTTACATTGATACAATAAAATAGGTTTTGCCATCCCCTTTGGGAAGATCAACATTCTGTAGCGATAGTATGTCACCTGATTTTCTTGCTTTTGTTTTCTTTGCTCTCCAAATGTAAAACCCTGTGATTGCTAGAAGAACGGCCAGGGCAGCAGTTATGCTGACAGCAACTGCAACCACAATACTGACCTTCTTTGACTTGTCTTTTGAAGCTGCACACCAAATCATAAATAATAAGTTTAATGATAGACTTATCTTTTACACTTACCATTTTCTATCTGGCTTAGAAATTATGTTGAAGCTATTCATGGATTGTGAACATTACATTTTCTGATAAATATGTAATCATTTGTTATGAATGAATACGACACAAAGGGGATCAATCACAGAGAAGACACAGATTTAACGTGGAAAACCCCTCTAAAGCGAAGGGGAAAAAACCACGGGCGCCGGCCAGCAACTTCTCACTATTTTCGGGTGGTTACAGATCGCAGGAGATTTACAATTGAGATAATTATCTCCTGCGGCTTACAAAGATATTTATAGAGGTAAAACCCTAAAACCAAAGCCTCCCGGCGACGGGCCTCCGCTTCGCTCGCCAACTTGGCCGCCTTCTTCAGAATTTGGATCACAAACTCAACATCATTGACGGGGCTATAGTGAGAGTATTTGCCAAGAGAGTAGAATTGCATATTGCTTCGGCTAAGATTGAAGGCTTCATGATAAATTTGTTAGTTTAGAATATCAATCTACATTGAAAGTGAGGTGAGTGAATCTAGAAATATTATTTCAGGTCCATTGCCAGCAGATATTTGGTATTGCATGCTACAAAATTGATGGACCAGATCTAATATATGGTGTGTAGAAGGCAGGCTTGGCGCAGTGGTAAGAGTTGTTTCACTAAGTCACCAAAGAAGACTTCCCTTATCCCTTTTGTAGACCCCACTCATGTGGAAGCCTTCTGTACTAGGCCTGCCTTCTTTATCTAATATATAGTGCATAATGAAGGGCAGGTTTGGTTCAATGGTAAGAGTTGTCTCACCGAATCATACCCATTGGGTAGCCGGTTCGAAGCAACCTATTTATATTTGCTGGAGAAAGGATTACCTTGGTTTGTTCTTTCCCCAGACTCCACTTATGTGGAGCCTCCAGCACTGGGTCCGTCATTTCTTATCTAATATAAGGTGCATAATGAAGGACAAGCTTGGTTTAGTGGTGAGAGTTATCTCACTAAGTCAGTAGGTCTAGGTCGTGGGTTAAAAGTAGCCTCTTCCACATTTATGAGTGAAAGGCTTGTCTCGGATTATCTCTTCTTCAGACCTCAATTATGTGGGAGCCTCCAGTATTTGATTGCTGCATAATATTTGAGGTGCTCCCTTACTGATTGCTGAAGAGCATTCTTAACAAGGGATGGAATACTTTGTTGCATCAAGTAATCAATGCAGCCTTTGCTTGTTGATAACTGGATACAATGGGATCAACTACAGTTGGTGGTCGTGTCCTGCTCAATTATCAAAACCTTTAAATTTGTGGTCCAGGTACGTTGAAATCTGAACACAGCTTGCGACACAGAGGGCACACACACCTACCTGGACCATGAACATGGGATGCCTCGCATATGATTCACAATCTATGTTCATATGGAAAAAGGGTTCTTCATGATATTGCGGTGGAAAGAGAAGGTGGATGCTACCACTGTTGGCACACTTGATTCTCATTCAAAGTATGTGCATGATGATGAGCTGGCCTGCTTATGGCCCTTATAGGACGGGTCCGGTTCCATGTGGTGCATACCAGTGAATTTTAGCATTTCAGAGATGGGCCGATCCACGAAAAATAATGGCACTGAAACAGTGCAGAAATTAGACATGGAAACGGACGCTGCTATGTTTAAGGATAATGCTTGGTTTCCATACGCAGTAGCCAGTACCAACAATTCAGCTGGAAGGAGGCAGGGAAATACCTGTACCTATTGCCTAGCCTTTAAATTGTTAGAAAACAAAGAGGACTGCACTGCCAGAAAGATGTGTTGATTCACATATAGCAGGACTTGTTCTACCAACGGGTCCCTGGAGTGCCCGTATAGTCAGAGGCGGGCCCAGAGGGTATTCATGGGTATTCATTGAATACCCAAATTTTTTGTGATCTATAGTAATTTACCAATAATGTATTACATAAAATAGCGTTAGAGCACTAATTTCTTTAATCTTTTGAATTTTTGAATACCCAATATTAAATGTCTGGGCCCGCTTCTGCGTATAGTCAAGATGAGCTTAAGTAGCAAACAAACAAAAAAGTCTTCTCCCTTTTCATTCTAGCAGTACATTTGCAGGAAGGACCATGATATTCAGTTTTCTTTCATTATTATATATGTAGCCCTTAGGCTTGTGATATAATAACGATATATTAGCCTGCGAATACAACATCTGTTCCTGGTATATGCCCGTGCATGCTCAGCTACTTTCATTTGATGATTTAGGATACGTATGGTGGGGCGAGTCAACTAGAATGGAGCGGCTCCATTCCAGTTTTTGAGAATAGAGCTGTTCTACTGTTTGTTCGGCTCCATTCTCCTCGACTTTTCAACCAAACACACCGTTGATTTCTTTTCTGTTGAAAACGGGGGCATACATGATGCTACCGCTACTCTTAATTGCAACAGCTTTCTTGTTTATTGCAGGCACCATGACGGCTTCAGTGTGATCTTCCTTGAAGCGATGCAATTTCTCAAGTTCTTAGCCGCATGCTTGCAGCAGACAGAGAGGCAAATATTTCAGGTTTTATCCTTTATACACCCAATATATCTTTCTTTCTTTCAGTCAGACAGCATGCATTGCAAAATTTAGCTCTTTTTTTCCCCCCTAGCTGAATATCATTCACAATACAGAGCTTTAAAAAAAAAAGCTGTAGTCTCTATCCCCCATGGCAGGAAGCCAGGAAGGGTATTTCCTTGTTTGATTTTGACTCGTAATGAGAAGAAAGAGACCCCGGCCGAAACTTGTCTACCGTTCCCCACGTTTGGTTGGTTGGTTGGTACTGATCCGTTGCATGTTTCAATTATTGTTGTGCGTCATGGCGGTCCCTTGGAAACCTGACCACCGTCGCTCTTCTCGCCATTGCCGGCTTCGTCCCCGTGAACCACGCGACATGGTTTCGCGTCACGCGGGTCACGGAAATGTCGTGCTGATATCCGCAGGGCCGAGGCCCCTGGGAGGTGCTGGAATAATCATGCAGTAGCTAGCAGCAGCTAGCACGCTATAGAGCTAAACCGACATCTGATGGGCATGGGCACACTATGAAAGCTACGTCGTTGAAATCAATTGTACTGTGCCGTCACGTGCAGCAGTGTGGATCACGAACTGTGTGGTGTGTCCGCGTGATGATTACGACAGGCACCAGAATTGAGTCTTCTCGAGAGAGCCAGAATTGGTTAGAATTTGGAAAATGGAATCTGTTTCGTTCGCTGGGTTGGAACATCAGGTGACGTTGGTCGGGGGATGGATCATGGGCGCACTCGCATCCGAAACTGAAAGGCGATACGGATGCATGACTGACTTGTAGACTCGGAGGACTGGCGTACACCATCAGTTGTCTGTTAGCTATACTAGACTCAGAAACTGAATTTAGGCTATGTGTATCAGAAAACTGAATTTAGGCTATAGACAGCAGATTATGTATATGGTCGTGTCAAACACTGTTTCATGCTATAGATTGAAATAGAAGACGAGTATGGTAGAGATAGATTTAGCTGGCTATTTGCCAAACGTATGGCTGTACGGCCTACCAAATGGCAAGTTACTATTGCCATCTGTGCTAGGTGTCGATGGCAGAGGATTGTGCTTCCAAATAATGACGATGACCGGAGCACGTACTGAAGGGGACGTGTGAACAGTATGTTGGTGTTCCTTCGTCACAGATTGATGGGGACAAACTACAGAATGGTCCGGATCAGACGGTACTAACGGGTCTCTCTATTTTTCTTCTTGGTAATGATACTAGCGAGTCTCTAATTGGCAATGGTATAGGCCTAGTGCCCTTGTGCATCATTGCACGACAGAACGAAAGAATGTACTCTCCGGTCCCCTAAAATACTAAGTGTCATTCTTCTATCCAGATGTTTTAACTTTGGTCAAATATATATAAGAAATTATTAATATGTACGATATATTATATTAGTTATTAAATATAATTTTATAATAATTATTAAAAATATAAAAATAGTATTAATATAATTTAGTCAAAAATGTGTAACGAATTTAAAACGATAATTAGGACTCGTTTAGTAGAGCTCTGTTCCATAATTTTCTAGCTTCGGGAGCTGATTCTTCGATTCAGCGATTTCGAATGATTATCTAGTTGAAGTGAATCTATTTAGCGAAAATTGTTTCGTAAATAATGTATGAAATGATTCCTAAGGGTTGGAGAGTGGGGAGAAGGTTTGGAGCGGCGGGAAGTAGGTTTTTTTCCTACTCTTCAATACAAAACAGAGACTAGATTCACTTTGCTTCTACCACGGAGCAATTCATTTCTTTTACTGTTTGCTGTGTGGAGTGATTGTCGCTGGGAGTGAATTCGTGGAGACTCCGCTAAACACCCCTTATTTTGTGAACGGACGGGGCAACGTGGAAGTTCTCACCAAGCGCGTGCAGATTTGTACAGTACGGCAGGACGGAATAAATTATTTGTTACTCCGACTGTGCAATGTGCATGTATCGACGTCTAGACGAGCAGTGTGTTGCCACGTACCGAGGTCTGCGGCGGCGAGTCGGAAGTAGAGTTCCTGGCCGAAGGAGGGGTACACGCGGAGGTCCTCGAGGCCGCCGGTCCACATCACGCAGCCGCGGCGCCCCGGCGCGGCGGTGAGGTTGGCGCTGGCGTACGCCGTGCAGGAGCAGTTCCTCAGGCACCGCTGCCGGCACTGATCCAGGCTGGAGTTGAAGTCCACCACCGCCCGCGTCGCGTCGGGCACCTTGGCGTGCGGCAGCACCAGGAAGCCGTCGGTGCGGTTGGCGCAGTCCAGCGGCGTGGCCCGGACGCAGCCGTCCCGCCCGTCCCGCATCGCCCACGACGCCGGGGACCGCGGCGTGAACCCGGGGAGGCAGGAGCAGGCCGGGACCTTGTTGGTGTCGCACACCCCCGTTGGGCCCGCACGGGGACAAGGCGTCGCACTGGTCCTTGGGCGCGTACCAGTAGAGGGCCCACGCGCCGGCGACATCCAGCCACGTCCACCTCTGCATCAGCCCGCCGCCGACGCCCGTGCTGTTGAGCACCAGCCTCGAGACGATGCCCGCGTCCCGGACCTGGAAGCTGTAGGTGGCCTCGCGCCCGTCGTTGACGAAGCGGAAGCTGAAGCCCATGCCCTTGTAGGTGACGGTGTCCGGGACGCCCGTGAACTGCACGCCGTCCCAGGGCCCCGACCGCCACACCTTGGCCGGCCCGTTCCAGATGAACACCTCCGGGTCGCCCGACGTGTCCATGGCCGCCACCACGGGGCTCGGCGACGGGTCGGAGGGGCTCGCCCACGCCGTCAGCGTCATGTTCGCCCCCGCCGCGAAGTCCACCCCGAGCCGCATCCCCGGGAGCAGCGTGTCGGTGGGGTGGTCGAACCCCTGCCACACCACCCGGCCGCGCTGGTCCGACACCACCAGGTTGCCGTCGTCCTGGATCCGCGCCGCGCACGGCCGCGGGGAAGACGACGACGACGACGACCTCCACACCACCGTGGCGTTGGCGTCCGCCACGGCGAGCGCGCACTCGCTGGACACGGAGAGCGTGGCGCCGGCGCTCTCGCTCGCCGCGCCGCGCACGGGGGCGGCGCGGTTGGCCACCCAGACGACGGTGCGGACGGGCACCTTGGCGTACCAGATCCCGACGTAGGTGCTGTTGGAGCCCGGCGGGGAGAAGAAGCCGAGCACGAAGCTGCCGGCGCCGGACGATACGAGCGTGTCGTTTCCCCGCAGCGGCTGGCCCGGCGTGATGGTGTCCCTGGCGCGGGAAGCCGCGGGGAGAAGCAGAAGCAGCAGCAGAGTCAGAACCATCGCGTCCCGGAGAGTGAACTAGCGGAGCAACGAGCTCGCAGTCGCACGGGGTGGACAAGATGACAGCATCCGTATGCTTGGCTTGTGTCGTGGTCAGGCATCTGGTCAGTCCGTCATTGCCATTGGGACGGACACTGCAGTTTTAGTGGTAGATTTGGGCTTCGGATCAGGCCCATACGAACAAACCCGTCGGCTTAAGTGTAAGCCGGGCTGCGATGGGCTGGTCGAGTTTCGGTAGCATTATATCAGGCCTCTTTAGCTCAATGTCTGGGCCATACATTGATACAACTTTCTTTCCATGTCACGACGTCGGCTCTTCCCATAACTGGGCCATTCCCCTGGACGACCAAAAAAGAGAGAGAGAGAACAGGGCCCATTGCTTTTGAACTACGTAGTTTGAACTTTGAAGTATTAGGTGTGCTCTGTTGCGCTAGAATTCTCCTCAAACTGGGCAGTGTGTTAAAAAAAATGCTCGTAGGTTGGAAAAGACGGCGGTTGGAAAAGAATTCTCTAGCAGTACGTCTGCCATCTTGTATGATGCTATGTCTTTTTATGCGGAATTGGGACGTGCTGCTCAAATCAAAGGAGGGAAGACTCTGGAATCTATGAAGAGCTAAGCTACATAATTTGCAGTGGATCGTTAGAGATGGATCTGATACCGGAGTGATCCGAAATCAAAGGACCTTCGTGCTATGCTGAACTTCGCTGCTATTTGTTGTTCAGTTGGCCATTTTAGTGGATTCGTAGGTGTGAGTAGTGTGGAAACGTACTGTGGATATTGAGTATAATCTCGCTTTTTTTTTTTGAAAAAAAAATAAATGCGTGTCAATCTGAACCCAGCCAGATCGACCACATCATCATTTCCTCCCTCTCTCTGTCGGTGACCACGAGCTAGAAGAGATCCACCATCCATGCGTGCGCCCTTGCCCTCTAAGCAGAAGCAGACCACAATTGGGACTGGGAACCTCAAGGCCGGCGGCCGAAAGAGGAGCAGACAGAAATCCGTCGCGAATGATGGATGCAGAGACAGGCTTGAGGGCGAAGCCACACCCCACAGGCCGGGGAAGACGAAGGTCGTCACATCCATGATCCATGCACGCGTCAACTCGCCTTGCGTGCAGTGGCCCCCGGTCTTTTCGGGCGCCGAGGGACCGGGGCAACCGCCGGTCCAGCAGCAGCCAATCCGCCGGCGGCACGGGTTCTCCTTTGGCTGCGGCGGGCATCATTGATGGAGGGGAGGCTGCTGCTTTAGGGGGTGTTTGGTTTCTAGAGACTAATATTTAGTCCCTTCATTTTATTCCTTTTTAGTGTATAAATTGCTAAATATAGAAACTAAAATAAAAGTTTTAGTTTTTATATTTGGTAATTTTGGAACTAAAATAGAATAAAATCTAGGGACTAAACATTAGTCCCTAGAAACCAAATACCCCCTTACAACAAAGATACGTGAGAGGATGGCTGGAATGGTCATGGAATGAATGAAATGATCGCCCTCCTGCACGCCGGTCCGAGCCGACGCATCGAACAACTGCAACAAGGTGCCAAGGACGGACGGCCTCGATCGGTCCTCCTGGGGGAACAGCGAGAGCCTTAAAACCTCCTCCTGTCCTGCTGCTGTGTTACTACTACTGATCATCGAAAGGCAAAGATGTCCTTGGCTTGACAGCTACACGGTGTTGAATAATTAGACAAATTCCAGTTTAAATTCCGAATATAAATCATGACAAAATCACAAGCACTGAAATAACAAGCCAAATCAGATGATGCGAACTGATTAGACTTACTGATAGATGGCACGCGCCGGAATCAGCAGGGTCGACGATGTCGAAGTAGCGAAATCAGCAGAGGTCGACGAGGTCAATCAGATCACGAGCAGTCGCGTGAAGACGCTTCCCAAAAACCTTATTCGGCCTCTCCTGGTGCAGGATCTAGAAGGCGAAGGGTTCCGGAGACCTGCTCTCCTAATCGCAGATGCACCTCTACGATCGGGACGAAGAGAACTGGAAGGCGGCTCAGCTGTGAAGAGAGGCGAAAAGCGAATTGGGATGATCTGGAGGCTGGCTGCCGGGCTCCTTTTATAGGGCCGAGTCCGCGACCCCCGTGCTTATCCGCGCACGAAAATCTCGCAATCAGTTGAGATTTTATAGCGTTCGGTTAGGATAAGCGTAACAGCCAAGAAACCAAAAAATCAAACGGCAAAAGGTAGCCGCGCCCCCGCAAGGCGAGGGGCCGGATTTCGGCGGACCATTCACGCGCATGTCGTGCGCCCGCGCCCTTCGCCCCGCCCCGCCCCGCCCCGCCCCGCCCAGGCCAGGCCAGGCGAGGCGAGGCGAGGCGAGCGAGCGCGCGCGCGCGTGTGGCTCTCCACACTCTCTCCTCTCATCCATGACTTGGTGAATGAGTGTGACTTCCATATTTAAGCTAGCTCTACTCCACTAGAGCTAGCAATATGGTGCTAATGGTTCCACCTATCCTCTAGCCATTCTCTTGTATGGGCTTTTGAGATTTTCTAGGATTTATTTGAATTTCTTAGTTGGGCCAAGCCCATAAATCCTAACAATCCCCCACTAGATCTCAAATGCCCATCTACAGTTTTCGCCACTGTTCACTATTGTTTAATATACTAGTTTTTCAGCAGAGACTGTTAAGTTGAACTTCCGCCTAGAACTCCAAGCTACACCAACCCACAACTTGGACAATGGACTATGCCTTGAATTGCAAGTTTTGCGTGAATGAGTTTCACTTGAAGTCATGACCAGTACTTGGCTACCAGTAGTCCCCTTCTCGGGTGGAGCATATACGTCGTACTCCAAGGTCTCTTCATGAGTTTACTAGAGATCACCCAGATCTCATAGACTGCGACGTTAGACAGTCTAACTCATATAGGTGTGTTCTTTCAAAGAATGTTCTGCAGGACAACATCTTCGCTAATACAAGCCAACAGAACACATTAAGGCACAAAGCCAACCTGCCTTACAGCATTTGAGAGTATTGCATCTTTACTTAGAGAGGGTCAAAGGCTACTCTCCTCAGTTCACCAATGGCTTGTTCTTCCCAGGACCTAATTCACGGGATCTCCGATCACATAGACTGGGTTTCCACCATGGCAACTTTATTCGGGTCTCATACCCATCTCTCTCGATGCGATTTCTATCACATTACGTGGTAGTCCCTTGGTAAAAGGATCTGCCAGATTTTTATCTGTTGAAATATAAGTCACACTTATAACTCCGGAGTTTCTCAACTTTCTGACAGACTTCAATCGTCTTTTGACATGTCTTGATGACTTTCCATTATCCTTAGAACTCGTCACTTTAGCAATCACTGTCTGATTGTCACAGTTCATAAGGATAGCTGGTATTGGTTTCTCAACCACCGGCAAGTCCATCAAGAGTTCACGCAACCATTCTGCCTCAACGGTTGCTGTGTCAAGTGCAGCTAGCTCGGCTTCCATGGTTGACCTCGTCAAAATGGTCTGTTTGCATGACCTCCATGATACCGCACCTCCACCAATAGTAAAGACATAACCACTGGTGGCATAAAGCTCGTCTGCATCAGATATCCAGTTCGAATCACTATATCCTTCAAGTACTGCATGCTGACCAGAATAGTGAATTCCATAACTCATTGTACCTTGCAGGTAGCGCATAACCCGCTCAAGTGCATGCCAATGATCAGTCCCGGGGTTTGACATGAACCTGCTCAATTTGCTCACAGCAAACGAGATATCGGGCCTTGTTGCACCAGCAAGATACATGAGTGAACCGACAATCTGAGAGTATCTCAATTGGTCTAAACCAATTCTCTTGTTCTTTCGCAGTGTCACACTGGGATCATAAGGTGTTGGAGAAGGTTTGCACTCAGAGAAGCCAAATCGCTTCAAAACCTTTTCAACATAGTGAGATTGCGAGAGAGTAATCCCACCATCTGCCTTAATCAGCTTGATGTTTAGAATCACATCAGCTTCTCCCAGATCTTTCATATCAAAACTCTTTGATAGAAAAGACTTGACTTCATTGATCACATCAATGTTTGTGCCAAATATCAATATATCATCAACATATAAGCACAATATAACTCCTTCGCCCCCACCACAGCGATAATATACACACCTGTCTGCCTCATTAATGGCAAAGCCTGCAGACGTTAGAGTAGTGTCAAACTTCTCATGCCACTGCTTTGGTGCTTGCTTCAGACCATACAAAGATTTCAATAACTTGCACACCTTGCTTTCTTGACCCTTTACTACAAATCCATCAGGTTGTTCCATATAGATTTCCTCGTCCAGCTCTCCATTAAGAAAAGCTGTCTTTACATCCATCTGATGAACAAGGAGACCATACGAGGCAGCCAAAGAAAGTAGTACTCGAATAGTGGTCATTCTAGCAACAGGTGAGTAAGTATCAAAGAAGTCTTCTCCTTCTTTCTGAGTATAGCCTTTAGCCACAAGCCTAGCCTTGTACTTTTCAATTGTACCATCAGGCTTGAGCTTCTTTTTAAACACCCACTTACAACCCACAGGTTTGCATCCATAGGGTCGATCAGTGACTTCCCACGTACCATTTGAAAGAATAGAGTCCATCTCATTATGAACTGCTTCTTTCCAATCATCTGCATCTGGAGATGCAAATGCTTCTGCAATGGTAGTAGGGGTATCGTCCACAAGGTACACAATGAAATCATCACCAAAGGATTTTTCAACCCTTTGTCTCTTGCTCCTTTTAGGAGCATCATTGTCATCCTCCTCTAGGACAATTTCATGTGGCTGTTCAAAACTCTCAATAGGTGTACTATGTTGAGGAGTTATCTCAGAAGAGTATCTAGAGTTGCTATGAATGTCTTTCATTGGAAATATATGTTCAAAGAAAGTAGCATCACGTGATTCCATAATAGTATCAACATACACATCAGGAACTTCAGATTTAACTACTAAAAATCTATATGCTATGCTACACGAAGCATATCCAAGAAAGACACAATCCACTGTCCTTGGACCAAGCTTGCGCTTTTTATTAATTGGTACATTGACTTTCGCCATGCACCCCCAAGTGCGCAAGTATGAAAGTGATGGTTTTCTCCCAACCCACTTCTCATAAGGGGTTTTCTCTTCTTTGCCCATAGGAATTCTATTCAGAACATGACATGAAGTCAGGACTGCCTCCCCCCACCATGCCTTAGATAAACCACAAGTGTCTAACATGGCATTCACCAGGTCAGTCAACGTACGGTTTTTCCTTTCAGCAATCCCGTTTGACTCGGGTGAGTAGGGAGGAGTCCTCTCATGAATAATGCCATGTCCTGCACAGAAATCGTCAAAGACTTTGGGAAAGAACTCGCCACCACGATCTGATCTAAGACGTTTGATCTTTCTCTCTAGTTGGTTCTCAACTTCAGCCTTATAGATTTTAAAGTAGTCTAAAGCCTCATCTTTAGTTTTTAGCAAGTATACATAGCAAAATCTAGACGCATCATCAATCAATGTCATGAAGTATCTCTTACCACCCTTTGTCAACACACCATTCATCTCACAAAGATCAGAATGTATGAGTTCTAGAGGTGCCAGGTGTCTCTCCTCAGCAGCCTTGTGAGGCTTTCGAGGTTGCTTCGACTGCACACAACTATGGCACTTAGAACCTTTGACTATGGTGATATTCGGAATTAAACTCATGGTTGCAAGCCGAGACATAGAGCCAAAATTAATATGACACAAACGAGAATGCCAAATACTCGCAAGATCATCAACATTAGCACAAATATGGTTCACAGACTTATTATTGAAATCTAACAAAGAAAAGCGGAACAAGCCTCCGCAATCATAACCTTTACCAATAAATTGTCCAGACTTGGACACAACTAATTTATTGGACTCCAAAACTACCTTGAACCCATCTCTACATAGAAGGGTTCCGCTAACAAGATTCTTGTGTATAGAAGGGACATGATGCACGTTCTTCAGCTGCACGATCTTTCCCGAAGTAAACTTCAGATCCACCGTGCCAGTGCCATGAACAGAAGCATGTGACCCATTCCCCATTAGCACGGAAGAATCCCGGGTGCTCTGATAAGAAGAGAACAAGTTAATGTCAGAACACACATGAACATTAGCACCAGTATCAAGCCACCAGCTAGGTGATTGAAATACTGAGAAGATAAAAGGTAAATTACCATACCCTTTGTCTTCCTCATTGCTAGCGACCACTGTGTTGACATTGCCCTTTTTGCCACGGCGATCCGCTCGATCAGGACAATCCTTGGCAAAATGACCCGCCTCGCCACATGCGAAACATGTCAATTCAGCCTTGTTCTTCTTCTTCTTGAAGTTGGTAGTTTTGTTGGGCTTGTTAGATTTTGGCTTTCCTTTGCCCTTATTGTGGTTCCTCTGAACCATGTTGGCGCTGGAGTGGCCCTCGCCTCCTTTAGATCCCGTGTCCTTAGCCCGAGCTTTCTCCTCAACATCCAGAGACGCTATCAGATTTTCAACTGATATCTCCTGTCTCTTATGTTTCAGAGATGTGGCGAAGTTCCTCCATGTAGAAGGCAACTTTGCAATAATGCACCCAGCCACAAATCGGTCAGGAAGGACTATCTTAAGGTGGTCGAGCTCCTTGGCTATACACTGTATTTCATGAGCTTGCTCTACAATAGAGCGATTATCAACCATCTTATAATCATGAAAGCTCTCCATGATATACAGGTCACTGCCAGCATCTGATGCACCATACTTAGTAGTAAGTGCATCCCACAACTCTTTCCCGTCTGTGTACTGCATATTCGCATCAACTAGACGGTCAACAAGGGCGCTAAGAACGGCTCCCGTGAACATAGTATTGGCATGGTCGTACTCTTTCTCCTGTTCAGGAGTCAGTGGACCCTCAGGTCTGCCTTTACTAACATAGAAGACATTCATAGCAGTAAGCCAGAGCGTGGCCTTGACTTGCCATCTCTTAAAGTGCATACCATTGAACTTTTCTGGCTTGAGCGCATCGGCAAAAGCAGCCATAGAAAAACTAGGAAATTGTCTACAATAAGGTTTTTGGATTGTTGAATAATTAGACAAATTCCAGTTTAAATTCCGAATATAAATCATGACAAAATCACAAGCACTGAAATAACAAGCCAAATCAGATGATGCGAACTGATTAGACTTACTGATAGATGGCACGCGCCGGAATCAGCAGGGTCGACGATGTCGAAGTAGCGAAATCAGCAGAGGTCGACGAGGTCAATCAGATCACGAGCAGTCGCGTGAAGACGCTTCCCAAAAACCTTATTCGGCCTCTCCTGGTGCAGGATCTAGAAGGCGAAGGGTTCCGGAGACCTGCTCTCCTAATCGCAGATGCACCTCTACGATCGGGACGAAGAGAACTGGAAGGCGGCTCAGCTGTGAAGAGAGGCGAAAAGCGAATTGGGATGATCTGGAGGCTGGCTGCCGGGCTCCTTTTATAGGGCCGAGTCCGCGACCCCCGTGCTTATCCGCGCACGAAAATCTCGCAATCAGTTGAGATTTTATAGCGTTCGGTTAGGATAAGCGTAACAGCCAAGAAACCAAAAAATCAAACGGCAAAAGGTAGCCGCGCCCCCGCAAGGCGAGGGGCCGGATTTCGGCGGACCATTCACGCGCATGTCGTGCGCCCGCGCCCTTCGCCCCGCCCAGGCCAGGCGAGCGAGCGCGCGCGCGCGTGTGGCTCTCCACACTCTCTCCTCTCATCCATGACTTGGTGAGTGAGTGTGACTTCCATATTTAAGCTAGCTCTACTCCACTAGAGCTAGCAATATGGTGCTAATGGTTCCACCTATCCTCTAGCCATTCTCTTGTATGGGCTTTTGAGATTTTCTAGGATTTATTTGAATTTCTTAGTTGGGCCAAGCCCATAAATCCTAACACACGGGTGGCGATGAGGACGAGTTTGGCCTTCCTTCCAGTACGCTAAACTGATAGCTTCAGCTTTGTTTTGCGTGCGGTTGAAATGAAGCAGAGCAGTCCTTTGCATGGACTATTAATTAACCATGGTGAAGAAACTGAACTGATGTCCGGTCCCTGCATCCTTTATTACCTGCCACCTGCCATAACAGTCCTTGCCTGTCACCGCCATGGTTGTTGGTGGACACATCCTTTCATCTACTACAAAACACTGTAGGCCTTCGTCGTAGCTTAGGGATTTATTTTTACCACAAAGCTTGGAGACACAGGATACCGAGTTTGTTATGATGTAAAGGAAGCTATAGATTACCTTGTCTCACACACTCCTGCTTCCTCCATTTTATTATCTTGATTCTCGAGGTGAGTTTCTGGGTTCTGGTGATGCAACCGTGACGTGCTGCTGGGCTGTGTCGCCTACTCGCCCGCCACGCTTGCCACCAGTCCCAGTCCACCACCTCGCCTGCGGGTCAAACCGGACGCGAGCCCGGGCAGTGCAGTGGTCCTACAAATACATCCGCACCCTGCATCCCACGAAAACAAGGAGAGAGAGAGAGAGAGAGAGAGAGAACCCCAGCGGGCAAACGCCTCCCTCCCCCCCTGCCTCCAGGCCCCAGATCCGGCCATCCGGGTAGCTCCAGACCTTCTCCAATGGCGGTCAAGGTCTACGTCGTGTAAGTATGCGCCACCGCCCCGCCCCGCCCCATTTCCCTAGCTACTCGTGTTTTTTTAAAGTTTGAAATCGGAATACACAAAAACCGGGCCGGTTTTCATATCTCGGTCCGCGCCGAGGACGGTAAGTTTTACTGGGTTACCGACCGAGAAGCTAACAATTAGTTTATTACATGGCTAATAGTTTGTTAGCTGGCTAGGGGTTCTAAATATATGTCGTGGAAGCGCTAACGTCCTGATGATATTGGCGTTGTTGTCGCTCAGCCTAGCCTAATAGGCGGGGCTCTATGACGATGGATTAGGTTGCTGCTATCATTATTATCAAGGACGGCTGCTTTGAAAAACCATTTCATTTGGTCATGTATGACATCTTCACCAACTCCTTGCTCCCACCAGCTGCTGAGAGCATAAGGGCATTTGATTTAGCGATGCGATTTTTGTTTTTGTTTTTGTTTTTGTTTCCCTCCTGCTGCTAGTACGTAGTACAACGGAACATCCCCTTTTTTTATTTATATACATATAAAAGAACCACTCAACATTTAAAATATGGAACCTACATGTGTATTAGGCAGAGTGAACCACATGTCCAAGTATTAATCTATCACTTATCAGGGATCTTTATCATATTTAGTTTCTATCGTTTGTTTGAGATGGAAATCCAAGCATGAACGTGAAACCTACTCCTACTACAATGGAAAATGATACCGATTTCTCTTTTGCTCAAAAAGATAAAAATAATGCATCTGTTTCTCTTTTGTTCAAAAAGATTAAAAAAATGCATCAGTCGTTATAATATACCCTTTCCTGTTTTTTTTTGTGTGTGTGACCAAGGTCTCCGTCTGTACACGCAAACTTCTAGAATGCACCACCTCAACGACACATTACTTTTTTTTTCTCTTGTGGGCAATTATGCAATCCACAGATGCCCTTTTTCTGTTGATAGGTATTTTCCACTACAACAGTGCAGTTCCACCCTGTCTGCTGATGGGCATGCATGCTTGGTTTGCTACCTCTTGACTCTCGTTGCTTCCCACTTTCGCATCACCACTCATGGACCCTTTACTTGATGGACAAGTTTTGCTTCTCTTGCGTATTTGTTTCGTAGAAAATTAGCATCCAAACAACATGGCATGCGGGTCCATTCGTCTTGTGAGTACGATTCACCATGGACCAGGCAGCATTTCAGTTTTGAGGAACACACACACACACACACCTCACATGATGTCGCTTTTGAGCAGCAATAAATTAGCATCATATTGTTTTGTTATTGGTAACCCACGGTGTAGCTTTCAATCCACAACGCATCTCGATCTTTGGCTGTAGTCACATCTATATGACAGGTTAAAAGGATAGACAACCACTCTAATGCCGTTTGGTATAATAAGTAAATAGTATTACACCCATGCCTTGGTTTTGCTGCCTGCCTGAATGAGATTGTCCAACTACCCAAAAAGCTAGAGCATCTAGAAACCCTTGATTAGAAGATGTCGAACACCTGTTTCTTTCCAGTACATCTTTACGCCGAAATCTATTTGACACTTACTATTCATAATGTTCCTTGATTGATGAATGCGAATTGTGTATTTGCTGAAAGTGAGAAACTGGCCTGTGTACTGTACAACTAGATTGTTTTGGTTCTCTTCTCGTGCGGGCATCAGTAAAAGCGCTCCCATTTCCTCAACAGGTTTTACTCCACCTACGGGCACGTTGCCAAGCTTGCTGAGGAGATCAAGAAAGGCGCCGCTTCAGTTGAAGGCGTGGAGGTCAAAGTATGGCAGGTCAGTGTCTGTCAGCACTCAGCAACGGTGCAATCTTCGAGTTTGAACAATGCTTGGCAACAACTAGCTAGAACCAATGTGTTGTGTGAGTCTGGAATGGTCACCGCCAAATTCCATCGGTTTCGCTTTCACACGCGAAGGTCCCGGAGATTCTGTCCGAGGAGGTGCTCGGCAAGATGGGCGCGCCACCCAAGACCGACGCGCCGGTCATCACGCCGCAGGAGCTGGCGGAGGCCGACGGCGTCCTCTTCGGGTTCCCCACGCGGTTCGGCATGATGGCGGCGCAGATGAAGGCCTTCTTCGACGCGACCGGCGGGCTGTGGCGCGAGCAGAGCCTGGCCGGCAAGCCCGCCGGCCTCTTCTTCAGCACCGGCTCCCAGGGCGGCGGCCAGGAGACCACGCCGTGAGCAGCCGTCTCCGCTGACCTTACCTTAACCCCTCCTCTCCTTTTACAACATGTTTCCACCTTGGCGGCCAGGCTGACGGCGGTGACGCAGCTGACGCACCACGGGATGGTGTTCGTGCCCGTGGGGTACACGTTCGGCGCCAAGATATTCGACATGGAGAGCGTGCACGGCGGCAGCCCGTACGGCGCGGGCACGTTCGCCGGGGACGGGTCGCGGTGGCCGACGGAAGTGGAGCTGGAGCACGCCTTCCACCAGGGCAAGTACTTCGCCGGCATCGCCAAGAGGCTCAAGGGCGGCTCCGCCTGATATCGCACGCACCGCCATCCCGGACCATCGATCGACACGGCCTTGCCATGCTCGTATACGTATACCTACACATACATAATTACATGTACACGAGGTATGATAGTGCATTCCATGTTTTCGTGGTGGTTTCGATTGTACTGTTGTGTGAAATTTGGTAATCGGATTGTGCATTCACCCATATTATTAATTAATAATTATGGCGTCATTCATGTGACCGGTGCTCCTATTGCCTGGTATCGAATGGAACAAGCGTCTTCATTGTTTCGGCCCACATAGCAGGGCCTTCGGAAGTAACCTAATAGTCCATCGCCGGCTCAGTCCACGTGTTCATGTATGGCGTGTCTCGGCCTGCTTACTTGGGCCGTGCCACGTAGAAGACTGGAAGGTGCAAAGGGCATGCCACCGGTAACTTGTTTACAGGGTTAAAAAAAGAGAAAATCTCTTTAATGCCATAAAAAACTATAACAATACCTTTAATGCCATCAAAAAATATGTGTTCCCTTGGATACCATCGATTTTAATTTTTGATCTCTTAAATGCCATCCACGTCACAACGGCAGGGAAACGGCGTTAAAACGGCAGTGGATGTCTCCTGAATGAAAAAAATGCCATTTATGCCCTTGCTTGAACACGCACGGATAGTTAGGTCCAGTGAAACCTAGCCGCGTCCAGATCTGCGTCCGGCGAGCAAGACAGCGCAGGGGCTCTCGCGGCACAGCAAGACAGCGCAGGGGCAGCAGCGGCTCTCGCGGAGCTCTCGCGGAGCGGCGCTCGGCCAGCGGCTCGCGCGGAGCGCAGCGCGACGGCAGCTCGGCCCGCGGCTCCCGTGGCGCGCGACGCGGCAACAGCGGCCCGGCCTGGAGATCTCCCCGGCCTGCAGCAGCACGCCGGACATCCGGCAGGTACTTTAGACCGCGATTCACGCATTTCCAGTTGCCAAGAAATCATGGCAGCGTCAGATTGGCTTCCTATTGGGTGAGTTTTCATTTTTCTTCTCTTCTTCCACTTGTTCTTGGAGATCTCTTGTTCTTGTGCTTGGATATGGTGCTTGAAACGTTAAAATCCGATGTAGCAGCATATATTTGATGGTTCATTCATTAACAGGATGGACCCTAAGTCAAGTTATTTGCTGAAAATCAGACTTACTGGTAATCCTAAAAAGCATAGAAAGGACTTTTCGTACTTTGAATGCAGCAAGGTTGTAGATTCTGATTTATGCAATTTCAAGGATTTTATTCAAGAAATTGTTGATCAGTACCCGCATGGATACAATGAGACAGTGCATGTTTTTTACTATGATGTTGCCCAAAAAACCTTCCCACAAATTAAAACAGACCAAGAACTCCTGAAAATGTTTACCAAACATGTTGACAGCAAGATAGTGCTCATGACCATTACATACACTGAGCCCACCGATGTTGTCCCGGTCCCAGAGTGGTGCTACACTGAAGAAGATATCCCAGTGAGCCAAATAATCGAACCTATAGCAAAGCTTCCCACACAACCTTGTACAAGTGAACCTAGCACATATAACAATGACGATGATGGTTATTTGGCAAATCCTGAACCCCATAATGAACATGTTGGTGTTGACGAGGAAGGCTTTTACTTGACTGCTGAAAAAATTGCAAGTGAAGAGAGTGACTCTGAGTCTGATTTTGAATCTGATGAAGAGTACGATGAAGAGGATGGGTTAATTGGGAAAGATCCTATACCCCCTATGCCTATTGTTTGTTATGACAGAAATGACCCTCCAATGAGTGTAGGCAACATATATCCCAACATGCGAGAATTTAAGTTGGCATTAAATCAACATGCTATCAAATCTGAATTTGAGTATAATATTGAAAAGAGTGACCCAGGGAGAGTGAGGGCATATTGTTCAAGGAAGAAGGAAGAAGGGTGTAGATGGAGGTTGCATGCTTCTATAATGAGAGACAATACAACAATAAAGGTAATATATGTCTTGTTTTTGTCATTTATTTTAGTGTTGTAATGCAACATTTGATCTTTGGACCACTTGTATTTTTGTACGTAGGTAAGGAAGAATCCACATCGACATACGTGCTCTAGTGCAAGAAGAAGTAAGGTCGTCAAGAATGCAACCAAATTTTGGGTTTGTGAACAAGTCAAGGACTGGCTCATGGAGGATTCAAGCTTGGGCGCTAAAGAATTGCAATGGAGGATAAAAGACAAGCATAAGATAGATGTGAATTACAAGAGAGTCTATGCGGGTATGCTCCTTGCCCAAACACAACTATTTGGTAGTTGGGATAGCAGCTTCAATAACTTATATAGATTTAAGGAAGAGGTAGAAAGATGCTGCCCAGGTAGTTTTGTAGTGATTGATCATCACACAGTAGCTGAGAAAATCAGATTCAATAGATTGTTCTTTGCTTTGAAACCATGCATAGACGGTTTTCTCAAAGGATGTAGACCATACTTGGCAGTGGACAGCACATTTTTATCGGGAAAGTTTAGGGGACAACTAGCATGTGCAGTAGTTGTAGATGGACACAATTGGATGTACCCTGTTGGTTTTGGAGTGATTGACTCAGAAACCAATGAAAACTGGATATGGTTTATGGAGAGACTTAGAGATGCTATTGGAACACTAGAGGGGTTAGCTATATGTACAGATGCTGGGCAAGGGGTGATGGCAGGAGTGAAGGAAGTATTCCCAACTGCAGAACATAGGGAATGCATGCTACATTTGGTGATGAACTTCAAAAAAAGGTATAGTGGCAAGATATTTGATGACCATCTTTGGGCAGCATCTTATTCATGGAGCCCATATTTCTTTGAGAAACATTGGAAAGCAATGGATGAGGCTAAACCTGTAGCGATGAATTACATAAAGGAATGTCATACTAGGATATGGTCAAGAAGCCAATTCTGCACCATTTGCAAGGTTGATTACGTAACCAATAATTTGGCAGAGTGTTTCAACAATTGGGTTAAGAAGTACAAGGGGTTGAATTTAGATGACTTGATGGACAAGATCAGGCAACTTATTATGGACAAGTGGGATGTTAGAAGAACAATCTCTCAAAATATTGGAGGGATAATTCTGCCACACATCGTGAAGGATTTAAAGGAGCAAAGCTTTAACTTGGATATGGAAGTGCAGAGGAGTGGGGATATTCTTGGTGAGGTGTCTGTAAAGGGTGGTAGTGGCTTCAAATGTGTAGTCAACCTAGCTGAACGAACTTGTACTTGTAGAAAATGGCAAGTCTCAGGCATTCCTTGCAAACATGCCATTGCATTCATCACATCTCTTAGGGAACCATTGGAGAAATATGTTGACATGTATTACTCGGTTGAGAAATTTAGAGCAGCATATCAGACTTTAATCCCTGCCATGCCTGACAAGGACCAGTGGCCAGAATCTAATCATGGTTTCTTCATGCACCCACCGCTTCTAAAATCTACAGCTGGAAGAAGAGATACTCAGCGGTTCAAGAGTTGTACAGAGGCTGGTGGCAACACTACAAGAAAGAAGGGGTCACACCAGTGCCCTATTTGCAAGGGATATGGCCATAGGTGGTATAACTGTAAGAATGGTGACCCAGATGACATAGCAGCTATGCTAGCTGAGAAGTAAGCCCATGTTTTTGTATGCATTTGTTACTATTAGATTTTGTTAATGTCTCATAGTTGTTCATGCAATGCAGAGGTCCACTAAAGAGAAGGAAGAAAAACATTGAAGCATCATGTGAGAGCACCATCGTGCCTTTCCAATCAACACCTAGAACAATGCATTTTCCACCTAAGTATGCATGTATACTATAATTGTACATGCCTCCACTTGCATTATAAATTGTTGCTTAACTTTTTGTCACTAATTTTAATTTTTCTATTACAGCCAAGGTGCTTCAGCTAGCTTGGGCACAAACCCAGAAAGGTACATGCTCAATATTTGTTGTTCCCATATTATTTTGACCATTGCATGCTATAATTTTGCTCATGTGTAGATCTGGACATGGCTCAAACCACCCAGAGGCACTTTGTATTGAGTATCCTGTGTTGTCTTTGGGTACAACAACAACTACCACCTCTATGCCTACAAAAGACAAAAAGAAGGCTAATGGGAAGGCAAAGGCACAAGGGAAGACAAGGAAGAACAAAGTTTCAGTGGCACCTGATAGTCCAGCAATGTCTACAAGAAGCAGAACTCCTCAAAGGCAAAGCCCTGCTGCCCACACAAGGAGCAAGAGAAAGCTTCCAGACTTGAATCTGTAGTTGGTCCATATCACTTTGAGATCCCTATCATTTTTGTGTGGCGTGCATTGTGCATGCGTTATTTTGCTTGATAATATATCTAGTATGTTCTGGATATCTCTAGGTTCTATGAGGACACTTGTAGCTTGGGTGCACCAGTATGACCTATCATACTAGGATATGGTCTGTGAACAAATGAGATATATATTCTGTATGGTGTGTGGTCTGTGAACAAAGGGGTATTTTGGTCTGTGAACAAATGTTTAACTGTTGTTTAACTGCTTATGGATGGTAATGTCATTGAAGGGATCAAAAATTAAAATCGATGGTATCCAAGGGAACACATACTTTTTGATGGCATTGAAGGTATTGTTATAGTTTTTGATGGCATTGAAGAGATTTTCTCTAAAAAAAAGGCATTGGTACGGATAGGGGATGTTTGGCACCTACTGTAGGATTTTTACATGGATCATGTTAGGAATTATTGCAAAACACAACAACATGAGAACACATTCCCGTATTGCAAATAGGATCCTAGACCATCTCCAAGTCCCTATTTTGAATTTTTTAGCAGAAATAAAAAAATATTATCCAACAGATTGGTAAAATAGCTGTTTAAAAACAGATATCCTTTTCCAACTTGTAGGTCAATCATCAAGAGGAATCGTATATCCGCTGTGCGTTCAACTTTTGTTCTCTGGAGATCTAAGCAAGTTGCACGTATAAATTAAGGAAATAAAGAGCTAATGAAAAATAGTGCTCCCTATGTACCAAAATATAGTTCGTTTTAGGGCAACTATACTGTGGGGTGGGGGGGGGGGGGGGGGGGACGGAAGGAGTAAGAGATAAGGGATCTCGATCTCCATTATGTCTGTGAGTGCCCAATCAAACAAAGCCCGGAGATCTACCAAACCAAACGTGCAGCAAGCAGCAGCTGGCTGGGCAAAGACGACGGAGGTCAGATGAACGGCGGCGACGTACGACCGGCCGGCTGGAGACGGAGTTTAGAGCTGGTGGAGCTATTCGTGTGGGACTAGTAAATTATCTGCCTGATTGACCCCTCTCCAAAATCTTATCTTAGTAAACGATAGTGACCCTGGTCCCTGGTCGGCTCTCCTCTGTCATTGCTAGTCTCTCGTCTCTTCCTTCCGCCGTGAAAAAAAAAACTAGTGTATGGCACGCGCCCATTCGCGCGTGACGAACAGTACAACAACATCATATAATGTATAAGTATTGTATGTATGTTATAGAGTAAATAAGAACAAAAAAGCAAAGACAAAGGAAACCAAGTTCCAGTGTTTCAAAGAGTTGTATAGTGTTCGGAGATGATAACAGTAGCAACCACAGTAGCTGCAAAGTCAACCGACAGATTCAAACATATTTATATATTACATCACTAGCGTGATTCAAGAGCTGGGAATCGCTTAAATATATACATAATTGCAAAGGTTTCACCAATTTGGTTATATGTACACAAAATCATTTGTGCTCCAAAAGTGACACTGCTTGTGTGTTGTTAAAGAGGTACCTATAAAAAAACGTGAGCATCAGTTGTTAAAGAGTCATTGAGTTGATGTGTTGTTGTGGTATGGTTATGAAGGTGAGTTAAGAATAATACACAAATTGTATTGATTACAAGCTATGTAGAGGGGAGGAGAGTAGACGGTGTAGTACCTTCATGAGAACGACGATGATCTAACGATTAAGGTTGTCAGGGTCTGTAGAACCTGACTAGCTAGTCTTGTTCCTATATGTGTTCTTTATGTTAGAATGAACTATGATTTATAGTTGCAGAAATGAATAGTATTTGCAACTCGGGTTGTCTTTTTTTCAAATACATACTTCTTATATGGCAATGCAAGGCTGTCTTTGTTGAGCCGATCTGGAAGTTGGACATCAACCTGTAAATAAGTGGATAAGAAGTGCCAAGTAATGTAATTAATGTAAAACAGAAGTTGAGAGGTTTTTGAGTGAGGTTTTTTGGCAATGTTGTCAAAATTGTTATATCAGCAATATGAAGTCGTAGATCAAAAGTAAGTAGTCAGCACAAAGTATAGCAATAGTTTGATGACTTGTAGTTTTTAAAGGCGATTAAAATCCTTCGGGTAGATATAGATACTCCACCATCCTTAAGTCTAGACACATGTTTGCAAAAAGTATCTCCCTCTTGTTGATATAAACTACACAACAATAACATATCTTTTGGTTCCAAGCAGATTGGGGTAGGCTGGGGATCAAACCCACAAGAAACAAAGATAGGGAAAAAATTATGGAAAGGGTAAAAGACAAGGAGTTAAAATCCTTTGGTACTTCTATAAAACATGTATCAAGGAAGAGTGGATTGTAATATGGGTTTCTGTTGCAAAGAGTACACAACTGTTTAACTATTGGAATATATGTAATCTGAATGTTAAAACATGTTTCAACGGAGAGTGGATTGTAATTTTTTTTTGTTGCAACAAGAGTAGACTGCTATGTAACTCTGGGAACATGTGGAATTCAAATGTGGTGATATAACATACTTATATTTGTGTCCTGTAGCATTTTAGAATGGCTGCGAAATACATTTCATGAGTTCATATAGACATAGGTAAGTTGATATGAAAGACTTGTAGTTAATACTAAGAAATATCTTACCACATTTTTCTTGATTGGTACATGTGGATAGTTTGGCAAACAATGTTGATGGAGATTCATGTGTGGTTGTGAGGTCAAGTATGTTGTCTTCTATGAGCATTTCTTGTTGGGAAAATATTTGTATGGCACATGGTATTGATGTGTGTCTTCCATGATTTGTTAACATAGATAGGATAGAAAAGACTCGTTTTGTGACAGAGAATGCGGACATGTTAATGGTAACTGCAAAGGTGAATTTGAGCGAGACAATGGTAGGTAGGTTTGGAGGAGGACCCCGAGAAACATTTGTTGAACCAAAAAGGGTCGAACAAGACTTTCCTACTATTCATGTAGCTACACTATCAAAACAAAAGAACTCTGCTTCGGATGTTCCATCAGTGGAAATGATGTCGAGTTTATATATGTCAATTAGGAATTGTTTGTGTTCTATAGCAGTTATTAGATAACTATGGAAGATGACCCTTTTTCTGTATGTAAAATCATAACCAATTAAGTGTTTATGTACAAGATTACTTCAGCTCGGGTTCTGTCCAATTGCACGATATGCATCAATAGCCAGTAGATGTTTGAGATGAAGACTTGATACATGTCCAGCTTCTGTCCAACAACATGATAATGATCAGTGGACAATAGGTAGAACCTAGAGTCAATCATTGAGTGCAACAACAATCTTAAACAACACTGTTTTCCCAAGGGCATCCAAACTGGACATGTTGGGGAACTTAACTTATAATCAACTAATCGAACACACTACTGATTATCCAATTCTATAGGTGTACATTCGGGCCGCCCGGCCCGGCCCGGCCCAAGCCCGAAAAGGCCCTGCACGTTTAATTTCGGGCCGGCCCGGCCCAGTATTAATTTTGGGCCGTGCCGTGCCGGCCCACGGGCCGACCCCTCGGCCCACGGCCCGACCCATATTTCACTAAACGTGTCGTGCTTTAAACGGACGGCCCGAAATAAAAAACGGCCCGAAATAAAAAAAACGGCCCGAAATGCACATTTGGGCCCGAAATACACATCTGAGCCCGAAATACAAATTCGAGCCCAGAATACAGTATCCGTGCTTGCGGCCCGAAATACTTGTGGCATATAGTATCCGTGCTTGCGGTACTCGCTGTCGCTGTCGTTGTCGACGGCGTCGCAGCTGTACCTGTACCTGTATCTGCATCCAAAGCAATCTCGCGACCAGTGGAACTCAAAGTCAGAGGATCGGCAACGGCAAATGATTGGCTGCTGTTATTGTCGATTCGATTCAAGTTCCCATCCATAGAAATGGTGGCCGACTCGAGTTGGCCGTCGGTACTGTCGGTAGCAGCAGCAGGAACACACAGGACACAAAGGTGGTCGGGGAGGAAGGGAAACTCCCTGTCCTGGAGGTCGGGGAGGAGCAGGGGGGGCTGCTCCGGCCGTCCCCGCGGCGGTCGGTGGGCCGGGTGGCCGTGGAGGTGGCGCCACGGTTGCCGCCTTGCCGGAGTGCTAGAGCTCGTGGGGGCAGGGGCGGCCGCGGCTCTGGTCGCGCTCTGCCGCAGGGCGCAGGGACGCAGGGCGCAGACCGCAGAGGCGGCCGCGGCTCTGGTCGCGCTCGGCCGCAGGGAGGACGCTGGCGCTCACGCTCGGCCGCAGGGACGCTCGCGCTGGAGTTGGGCCGCACCCGTAGGGACGCTCGTCGCTCGGACGCAGGGCGCAGGGCCGCACCGCCGCAGGGAAGCTCGCGCTCGGCTGCCGTGACACTCGCGCTGGAGCTAGCTGGGCCGCACCGCACCTGCAGGGACGCTCGTCGGCTCGTCGCTCGCGCTCGGACGCAGGGCGCAGGGCCGCACCGCCGCAGCTCGCAGGCCCGCGGGGACGCTCGCGCTCGGCTGCAGGGAGCTGCCGGAGTGCTGGAGCCTGGAGCTGGCCGCCTTGGAGGCTGAGAGCCTGAGACGGCGGCCGGATGATGCCCGGATGGGAGTCTCCAGTCAGGAATCGGGATCGGCGGCGGCGGATTGGGACACGGGAGAAAAACGGCGGCCGGTAGCGACATAGGGTTTCACTGTTTCAGCCTTTCAGAGTTTTAGGATAAAACGCTCGCGCTCGGCGGCCCGTGGACACACAGGACTGACTTACTGAGTACAGGAGTGGGGCAGTGGGCTGCTATGAATTTCGGGCCTTTTCGGGCCAGTAAACGGGCCAATTCGGGTCTGATTAAACGGGCCGGGCTCGTGCCCGCCCGTGGGCCTCGGCGTCGGCCCAAGCACGGCCCGATGCAACGGGCCGGGCCGGCCCGGCCCGAATTAATTTCGTGCCGTGCCGTGCTTGGGCCGGGCTTTTTTTTTTCGTGCTTCGTGCCCGCCCATTAGGCCCGGCCCAAATGTACACCTCTAATCCAATTCTACAATTTATATAACCAAATTGCACTTTAACAATTTTTTTTTGCTGCTGGGGCAGCAATATTATCAAAGCACAGTAAATGTATGAATCTCAATCATATTCTGCAACTTTGACTTTGATAGGCATAAAGCAAAATGATAATAAAAAATCCTAAAATAAAATAACAATGATGGTTTAAATTGTATCCTAATATAAAAAGTGTATACGAGATATTAGTGCGTATTAGATTAGTACAATAGTAGGAGAGTTTACCAAAGCCTGAAAAAGGATAGTTGCAAAATCAATAATCCCCTTTTTCCAATTCTGCAAGCGATTCAATCCCTTTTTCCAAGTTGCCCCAATTTTTTTAAACCAAAGTGTCAGTCAAGTATCTTTCTTGCTGGACTTATAATCCTACTAACAAACTAACTCTCATCACCCTGGGAATCAGAAGTCAACAAAACTATGGCTAGTGAGGATATTATGGGCAAGAGAAGTGGCATCAATCACCATTTTATGGTTTCAACCAAGCACAACAGCAAGTCCCGTTCTTAGCCAAAAAAGTTCAAAGAAAATAACAAAAGTACTTACTCTTCCATCACTTAAGAGTGAACAGCTAGGAGGAGATGGGCGAATATTATTTTTCCCTTGCCCTGCAACAAATATTGTAATGAGTATTCCATGTTGAACTATTGAACTTACAAAAGCTGATTTGAAGTGTAAATAATTTCTCTATAACAATAAAAGGGTGTACCCAGTGCCCACAGAAGTATATTGACAAAACAACGCAGTACCTGAGCTATATACAGTCTAGCGAACGGCGGCTACTCCGACACCGGCAACACCAAAGGATTCATCGCTGTGATGTTCACCTTCGTTGCGTCACGCCAAATAGCTATACAACAAATAGTCTAAAACATTATGGTTATGATACAATAGATTTCTAGCGTCATATCCACATATAATTATGAATACTGAAATAAAGAAAGCATGTGGGATTACTATCAAAAATTGCAAGTTACAGGTGCAAATAGTATATCAAAGGTCAGAGTCACATGATCAACGCTCCTAAAAGTTCATCGTCATATTTTTTGCGAAATAGCGGTACCATGTTTGAAGCAAGTTACTTATGTAAACATGCTTAATGAACCTAGGGAACGAAAAATCAAAAGGTGAAGCAAAACTTGATAATTGATGAGGCGCTGAATTGGTATAGAAGATAAAAAAGTTCACGCATTAGTGCATCACAGTGATCCTTTCAGTACTTTGCGGTGCTATGTTTTCCCCTAGAACAATACTCATTTAGTAAAATTGATTTAGTAATCATCTAAGTCTCATTCATAAAAGGAAAACACATGGCCCTGTTTGTACGTGGAAAAGCCTAGTAATTCGCTAATTAAGTCGCTAAAGTTAAAACAATTGGACAAGACAGAAACTCATACAGATCTTAAAATTACTCAACTGAATCTTTTCATAATTCAGTCACACTCACAACAATGGAACAAAAAAACCTGACATCGCAAAATTATGAATTCTCTAATTCCATCCATTAATCATTCTTTAGAGAAGGAGATGCTAAAGAAGCGGAGTCAGACTATCGAAGAGAAGACATCCAAGTGTCATTGCCAGATTAATGACTCTTGGGGAGGATTTACCTACTACTAAAGAACCAACTGTACATGGTACTGTAAGTGACTTGAGTAGAGATTTTAATGCCACAGACAACACCTTACAGGGAAAAGAAAGGCATTGCTTCATAATGTTGAAGATACAAAATGACTAATCCTGTTATAAAAAAGTGAATGCAATGATGTTTATGAAGTATATATGAAGGACAATCGGGAGGTAGCAGACTGTTTCCTGGAAAGAACTTCACGGGAAGGATGATCTTCGGAGAACATGCTAATTAGGGACAAAGACGACGTACAACAGGGAGACGAGGTCAGAGATAATCCTGTATTCCTGTGAGCCTGTGCTAGAGGGGGTGTCGGGCTGCAGGCATAGCTCGGTGCGTTCCAAAGCGAAGCCGGGCGCGGACCCGCGCAGCACGCGCCGAGGCAGTCGACATAAGCTATGTGCGGAGCGTTGTGCCGCTCTGCAGGCGCGGCTGTGCACCGATGCTAGAGGGGCGGCGAAGCTGCGGGCACGGCCGACCCACGCCAAGGCGAAGCCACGGAGCACCGGGCGTGAAGCTGGTGGCGGCGGGCACAGGGCATGGGGCACGGGGCATAGAGTCGGAGCTGCTGGCGGCGGAGGCATAGCGGTGAACATGTGCGGCCATGGGTGACGGATGGGAGCCTGGAAAGGTGAAGATCCTCCTAGAAGCATCGCGTGACGGAGAGGCTGGTGGGTGGGCGAGAAGGTGTGGACTTCTGAGAATATCATGACCATTGATCAGAAATCCTACGTGTGAAAATATTTTGGATGACGTGGATACGCGAGAGAAACCGTTTTGAACCGGCTTTCATATATAGGAAATAGGAAATGTTAGAAAGGACCTCTCTGTTCACCGCCGGAAAGGGGGCAGGCAGGATGATTGGCCTCATCCGAAATGATGAATGGGGGTGGTGAACGCAACAATCTACCGTCACCTCAGGTCAGTTCAGCCAGACTGTTCGGCATTGACGAACTGGGTCGAATGTTTTGGGCCCCCAACTTGACGCGCGACGTCTCGAGGCCCGGCCGACGGCTTTGGCCGCGGCCTACAGGCCGTAGCCCGACAAACTAGCCCGCTGTGCCTGTGCGTGCCTCCATCCGGACCGCACAGCACATGCACAGCACAGCTAGCACAGCGTCGCGCCCTGTCACACTGAAATTTATTACACGAGACGGAAACAACAGTAGCAGTAGCGCCTGTCTGCCGGCCTGAAGAAAACGCCAGTGCAGACGTGCAGTGCAGTCGCTGGGCTGCAGGCCGGCCATCCCCATCAGACCGCGCGCGTGCAAAACGGCGGCAGCCGCGTGCCGCCTGGGCTACTAGTAGAGGGCTCAGGGCTGTGGCGACCCTGCGACGGCCGGGAATCCCCAGGCGAGATCGGAATGTCCCCCGGCGCGTGCGCGTCGCCGTCGCCGTCGCCGTCGCACGGGGCGCGCTATAGCTCCCCTCTCGTTTCCTCGGGCTACGCGGCGACACCGCTTGCCGGCAAGCATCTATCCGTGCGTCGCGACTCGCGACAGCAAGTCCTACCACCTCTGCTCTGCTGTGTGCACTACAGCGACGCGCCAAGCACATGCAGATGGAGGGCTGTGTAGGCGACCACTGCTGGTGCACGTACGTACGGGTACGGTGGAGCTAGCTAGCTAGCTACCAGCACGCGCCCGTGCACTGTCGTCGTTGGGTGCGGCGGAGGAACGTGTCGACTGAACTGTGCGTACGTATGCACCTGTAGCGAGGGTGTGGTACGGTCCGATCGATGCACGGATCGGAGATTGGAACTTTGGAAAGGGTGAACCGCGGACATGCATGGGCAGGGCTTTGCTGGACGTGGTTCGCGACAAACGGGAACGACGACGACATGCGTGCGTGCATCACCTAACGACGACACTGCGCTCTTCTCCCTACCGCCCGTGCATGGTTGCTGGGATGATGAGGAGGCCTAGACCCACATGTTCCCCCTCCTGCACGTGCGTGCACGGCTACCTCTGCTGTGACCCACCACCCTGCAGGCGTGCATGCATGATTAAGGAATATATATCTGCACGTATATATCTGGAGTCAGAAATAAGACGATCGTGAAATACCACTCAATCCCCTCTAAACGCATCCAACCCTCTCCAATCCATATATTAAAACGAACGGGCCCTTCAAAAGGGGTCGTAGGATCATGCGTGACCTTGTATGTGTTGATATTGTCGGAGTTTCGGCTTGTTCGATGTGGTTTACTGTGGCTTTAATCCGACTTTGGATGCGGCTTCTACAGTATTAAACGAGCCGGTCTGATGAGCACGAAAAAAGTAGGCTAAACGGGCCAAAAGGCAGGCTATGTGACCCTAGCATTAAACAACGGGCCAACACGTCGGACTCATTTTTCTGTTCGGGTCTGGTACGCTTATTTGTAACGGACTGGCCCGAGCCCGTGTAAAGCGGGTCTGGTCGGGCTCTTACCAGGCCACAAAAATGGGCTTCGAGTCGACCTTTCGGGCTTTGTGCTTCTTGTACATGTATACCTGATGATGGCGCAACCAGTCGCCCCAGGCAGCTCGACGAGGAGGTGGCGGGCCGATCCAGCGAGGGCGGCATCCCACGGTGACAAGATCCCCCGACGTCTCGACGAGGAGGTGGCAGGCCGATCCAGCAAGGGCAGCATCCCACGATGACCGAATCCCCCAGCGGCTCGACGAGGAGGTGGTGGACTGATCTAGCGAGGAGGCGCCCCGCGCCGACCGGATCGTGTGACGTGGCTGAAGGATCGGGCGAAGAGGCGACCGAGGCAGACGGTTCCGTGCGCATAGACCCCGGCGTGATATCACGCTGGCTATTGTAACAACATTTATGCTATATTTAACACTATTTACGTTTAAACCTAAAGTTTTTACGATCATGAATACCACGTCTCGCACGCGGACTCGGTGTTTATGATAATCACATAAATCCACACACGTTTGTTACAGGGGGAGGAAGGGGGAGGGGGTCGAACCTTGAGTTAAAGGCCATCACGTTCCAATCCATCTAGCCACATATTTTACACCCACTAGTGCCTATATCGTGTTCGCTTTTACATTGGCTCCACACATCTTTAACTCTGGAACATTAGTACGGAGTATCATCTCTCTCTCTCTCTCTGGTGTTGGTGATGCTTCTGGTGGTCATTTAGGATCAGGGGCGACAACGTTGCATATATAAATGGATGGGATAGATACTGCAGCTGTTCTTTCACAGTGCATCAAAAAAAAAAAAAGATATGGGAAGCAAACTACTGGTAGCCAGAAGACAGAGAGAGAGAGGCGATCGAGCAATAAGATAGATCGAGAGATAGTGCGCCTTTCCGCTAGGCGAAATCAAGAAAGATACTGTTGGCTAAAACGGCAGCAAAGGGAACAATCATGCATGTCCGAGCTAGCTAGGCAGCAGCTTATTAGCGCCCCTAGCCTCTATAGGCTAGGCCCCTTAGCTTGTTGTCACGACCAAAAGCTCGGCGCCTTTGTCCCCGATCGGTCGGTCCCTTCCCTACTAGTTCCCTTGATCCGGCATTCATCCATCTCTGATCAACTAAGGCCAGCCATGCGTCGTCAGGCCAGCCGTCAAGCCAGGCCAAACCATTGGTCATCAGTCGTTCAGGCAAGCAAGGGCCTGTCTTGGTCTATCCAAAGTTTACCAAAAAAAAAAACGTTATTATATTGTTCGAAAAGTGAAATTTGAATATAAATATAGGGATAGATAAGTTGCTGAAGATAGATTGACCTGACCTAGCAGAAGCCTAGCCTAGGGCACTGCAGCCAGCAGCCGTAGCCGTGTGGGAAAACGCCACGGGCAATGCCAAGCTTTGCGTACGTACTACTGTCCTCCAGTGTGCGACGAATGCCATGCACGTACTCGAGCAGCCAGCAGCTTTTGCGCTACGTACATCTGCCATGAGCACGAAGAAATGGAAGTGGCGTGGACTGGCGATGAATTGAAAGCCATGCATGCACGCACTCGAGCAGCTATCTAGCGGAGCCCGAGCTCGGTCACCGTCAGCATCTACTTTGCTGAGACGACGCTGTGCCTGTCAGGAATCTGCTCCCCCTGCCCCCTTTTAATTTCTAGCGGTGGCGGGGGGCGCTCGCCGAGTCGCCGTGCACGGGACGGGACACCGCGACGACATGGGCGTCGGCGTCGCTTCCGCTTTTCTAGCTAGCGTAGCGTCTACTAGCGTGCATGTTTATCTGCTGCTTCATATGCGTGCAATGCAACTGCTGCACGTACGGTGACGGTCAGCTACGTACCACCTAAGACTGTGTTCACCGCATCCCTCTTCCCTCCCCCTCCCCTATTACTGTAGCTCATATAGGGGCTACAGTCGACCGCTATCCCCTTCACCGCATCCCTCTTCCTCCTCCTCTCCCCTCCCGTTTCCTTCTCTCTCCCGCTAAATGGATGGGGACGCTACCGCGCTCGCCTCCCCCTCGGCCGGTAGCTTCCCAGACAAGCGCGCGCGATCGGAATACTCCGTGGAGCGAGCTCCAGGCGATTCAACCGCGTCCGCAACGCCGCCGGAGAAGGTAGCCGTGGTTGCGCGCACGGCACCGAATCCTTTCTATTGGTCCGGGCGGCGAGCATCAGAGGTGGTTGTGGCCGCGGATCCGCCGGCTTCCTTCGTGGAGAGGCCACCCCGCCGATCCGTGCGAAGGCGCCGCCGCCGGTCGTCTCTGTCCGCCGGTGCTGCGTCTGCTGGAAGGAGGTCAACGGGAGTTCGTCGATTCGCCGAGAGATCTACGCTCACCCGATCTGCGTCATTAGAGCTTGAAGGTCCAAGGTACGTGTCCCCTGCTCCATGTTCTACATATCCGATTCAATCCGTGTCCCAAAAAAACCTGATTTCGATTCACCCTAGGGTTTACATGTACTTAAGTTGTTTACATAGATCGATTTATTTGTTAATGGCCAACTTGGAGAACTAGGGTTTACTGTGTCCTCCGAATCGCCTAAAATGCTCAACTGATCCGTCGTTATCATGTACACCAACAAAATTGGTTTCAGTTATCGATCATAGGATACGACATGAATACTCTTGTCTGCTTTTGATATTCGTCATCGTGTAGTGGTCATTTCAGTGTATCCACCAACCTGTAAGTGCTCAATTATTTTGCTGTCATGTTGTTTGTATGTTGATTGGTGAATGTTGCTCGTACTGAAATTAATGTTCTTGTTCCTATGCGAACATCTAAGTACCATTTACCGTAGACTTCCCCAACACATCCCCTTTTTGTTGCATATCACTTTTTTGTAATTCGACTTAGTACCTCTGTGTATGGTTTGTAGTCAGGTCTCATACAATTTTGCTTGCATGACTAAGCATTGCATGGAACTGACCATACCTTTACTTATTATGCAGCTTCAAATATTTAATTTCCTTATTTGACGTCCACTTCAACTAACTGAGGTTCTAAATCCTTTTTTCGCTTAAGTTCTTTGTTTTTATGAATCTGCTTAAGTGTACTGTCCATGTATGTTGTCTGTGCTTCCATGTTTGTTATGCAAGTTTGTTTTTATAAGTAACTAACATATGGACCAAGCTAGGGATAGTGTGTTCAAATACTGGACACTGCTTGACCATTTCAACCAACAATAATTTGGTAACTGCCATGCACTGTGCGGTTCATTACTTGTCCTCATTACTTTATTATATTGCAACCCACAGCTGTTTGCTATGTGAATAGAACACTTCAATTTAACCAAATAGTAACAACACTGCCCTAATTTTTTTTATGTATGCACCTTGTCTAGCCAAGGAGCAACAACTTGAGGATTGCAATCAAGATGAGCAGCCATGATGCCAAAGTGCTGCAAAACTTGGTCCTCAATCTTGCTTCCTCAGTGGAAAGTGGTGCTTTCAATATTAGGACGTTTTTAGAAGAGGCTTTCCGTCATTTGGGTGACGAGCATTACCTTCTCAATGCTCTACTTGCTATTGGTAAGGAGGTAGACATGATGGAGCAGGATGCACTGGAGAGCAAAGCACGGTCTGACCCAGAGAAGGAGAGGATGGAGGAACAAATTCACCTTGCTGAGCCTGCAAAGACAACGCCTAGACAATTCACTTTCACCCCCCCTTCCTCACCAGAATTGTACGAGGCCAGTGACAATGACTCCTACGACTCGGACAGGTCCACTAGGTATAGCATTTGGAACCTGTACTAGTGGTACCTCGACCTTTGTCGCAGTGGTACAAATGCATCCAAATAAATTAGGAACTTCTGTGTTATGTCTGTGATGCATGCGTAACCGATGTAGGACTGCTTCAAGCTAATGTTCCTTTTGTAAGAACCTTATGTCGAATGCTTCATCCTTTTAAATGAATTTATGCAAATGGGTGCATCCTTATGATCATTTTCTGTGACCCTTATGTGCAACGAATTGGAGTTTGTATTTTATACTCCAAGTTTGTTATCTGTTGTCCAACTTAATGTATCTATGTATTTCATTCCAGAATGGCTGAGAACAACTCAAATACACCTTTTCGACCACCTGCTGCCAGCCCCAATTCAGGTAACCAAATCTTCCCCCCACCCCTGTGGGATCCTCAGATGTGGCAGGCCCAAGGTTTGGACCCAACACAACCTTCTCTGTTTAGTAATCCTACATCCCATATGACCAATCCTAACTGGTCCCAGGGACATTATGACCCATCTCCATATACCTTTCGTAGTCCATGGAACCCATATTTTGGTATGACGAATCCTGGGGGTCCTCCTACACAAACATCTTTCGGTCAACCACAGCTGGTACCACCCATTCCATGTCCACAGGTTTCCACCCATGTTCCAAACCAGACTGACCCTATAAATTTTGAATCCGAAGCAGAACACAGTGTCCAGGAAGTTAACAGCCCTACCAAACCTTCTGATACACCTGGGACTTTTAGGAGGACAAAGGAACAGAACTTCAAACCTGATGAAGACCTGTTGCTTTGCAAAACATGGCTAGAGATTAGTAGTGACCCAGTTATTAGCACAGGGCAGAGGAAGGAGGGTTTGTGGGCTAGAATTGAGAAAAGGTACAATGAACTTAGAGGTGAGTTTCCTTTGAGGCTGAATAGGGCTCTCAGTAGCAGGTGGGACAAAATAAGAGCAGAAACAGGAAAATTTGCTGGATTCTATGCTAGAGTCCTAAGGGAAAACCAGAGTGGCCTCACAGATAACGACAAGGTACACTGATATTCATTTCGAATACGTTATGTATGTCAAGGTTTCTGTAATCGTACTGTTATACGTTCACTGATGTCTGGTTGTAAATCTTGTGTAGACATCGAAAGCTGCAACTCTTTATGCAACATCACAGAAAAAGCCATTTCATTTCATGCATTGCTGGACGCGCCTTAAAAACGAACCGAAATGGGATGCCATGGTTCATGGAAGCCCCTGGAGAGGCACTGCGGGGACGGAGCCTGGCCGTAGTCTTACACCTACAGGCTCTGTTAATGAAGTGGAATATGATGAAGGTGGTTCAAGAGGGAAGAGACCATTAGGACGTGACTCGGCGAAAGCTTCAAGGAAGAAGTCAATGTCCAGTTCATCTCAGTCTACTGACTACCTTTCAAGAATCCATGACATGCAAGTAGCAAGATTCAAGCAAAGTGAAGAAAAATCAGACCTAAAGCAGCAGAACATTGAGTTCATGAAGGAAGTTGAACTGAAGAAGTTGGAGGTTCAATCCAAGGAAATACAAGTACAGGAAAAAAAATTGATGATGGAAGATAGGAAGCAAAAAGACGAAGAGCTCAACAAACTTTATGCTATGGACATGGATGCTTTACCTGAAGAGTTGAGAGCTGTTTACATCGCAAGGAGAAAAGGTTTAATCGAATATTTCATCAACAATCCTGTGTGAAGAGTACTAATGTATTTCATAAGGTGTTTGTCACCTTTGTATCGGCGAACCGTGGTCCTCTGTGTTTGGACATGTCTGTTTTAGAGTGGTTGAACAATTCCTTAGTTGTTTGAAATCATCAGCTTGGTTTTTGAACATTGTTTATTTTCACATTATTGATATTCATAATAAGGATTATCATACATGACTTCAAGTTTGCAAACATATGCAACTTATTTGTAGCAGAGGCATTACACTTACAAGGAAGCATAACTTCTGAACTACGGACATACAAACCAGATACGACTATTAGTCGTGGTACACAGGATTTAGTTCATACTTCAAAGTAAACAACATTGTTCTACCACATATTATGGATAAAAGCCATCAACCCATGGAGCCTCGACGAGCCCAGAGGTGTTCTATGAGGTTGTGCTGTAAAGACAAGTATGTGGCCTGACATGTGATGTCCTGGTCCGGATCGTTGGGTAACTCAGAGCGGATATGATTGTTTAGCCACTCGTTGCGGACCTCAGGAATATTGTTACACAGTTCAGGCGGCCCAGTGGGGCCAATGAAGTCCACATTAGCTGCACCATCTCCTTCGTCCTCGACAATCATGTTGTGCATAATAATGCAAGCAGTCATCATCTCTGCGAGGTGATGACGATCCCAACCATAAGCAGGTCCACGTAGAACAGCCCACCTAGCCTGCAAAACTCCAAATGCTCGCTCAATGTCTTTTCGACAACTCTCTTGCTTGGTTGTAAAGTGAACCTTTTTTTCCTCAAATGCGTGGCGAATTGCTTTTACAAAGGTAGGCCAATTTGGATATATGCCATCTGCTAAGTAGTATCCGAAATTGTAAGTGGTCCCATTAATAGTGAAGTGCACTGGTGGCATCGTCCCATTACGTAACGGATCAAACACAGGTGACCGATGAAGCACGTTGAGATCATTGTTGGTACCAGGCATTCCAAAGAAGGCATGCCAAATCCACAAATCGTACCCAGCGACTGCCTCTAGTATCATTGTTGGCCTCGAATTGCGCCCACAAAACTGTCCGCGCCATGCAGTAGGACAGTTGCGCCATTCCCAATGCATACAATCGATAGAGCCTAGCATACCCGGAAACCCCCTGTCGGCGTTTACACGTAGTATGCGAGCAATGTCGTCGTGGGTAGGGATACGAAGGTATCGTTCGCTAAACGAAGAGATGATTGCGCGACAAAAACGGATAAGGCACTCCCTTGCGGTAGTCTGTCCAATCTGTATGTATTCGTCTACCGCATCGGTTGGTAACCCGTACGCAAGGATACGCAGTGCAGCACAAACTTTTTGCAATGGACCAAGCCCTGCTAAACCAGTTGCATCACATCGAATAGTGAAGTATTCGTCTTCTCGCTGAACGGCATGAAGGATACGTAGGAACAAAGGACGATGCATCCGAAACCTATAAACGAAAATAAAGCAAATAATTCACAAAACAAACGTACAAATGAAAGTAAAATAATAACTTAGGAAATGTACCTTCGACGAAAAACATGTGATGGATACACAGGATTAGGTCCGAAGTAGTGATGTTTGATGAGGTTTTCTCCAGCAGCGTGGTCCCTATGGATAACTCGGCGAGGCAATGAGGAGCGCCTACGGCGCGTGGTCGTGTCTCCTAGTACAAGGTGGTCAACATGTTGGGCAAGCAACAAGGTATCGATCTCATCGTCGGAATCGTCGGATGACGAGGACAACACAAGGCTTTTCAATGACTCCATGACGACCTAAACTTTGAGTACGTACTACGGTCTTTTGATGGAATGGCGGATGATTTACAAAGGTGAGTGTGTAGATGAGTGGAGCATGTCCCCAGGGTACCTTATTTATAGGTGCCTTAGGTGTGTGAAGGAAGCCAGGCGGTCGTGGCTTCGGGTAGAAGGCAGTCGTGTCGTGCAAGCCACTCGTGTCGTGTACTAGAAGAATGACAATTTGAATTTATAAAAATACATAAAATTGTACCGTATTTATACTTAAGTATTAATAGTAATTATGAAGTTTGCTAATTACATGTGGACCAAAATTCGCCCGTGTACTGTGCAAAGAATAAATAAAATTAATTTTAATATTTGATGGTAGTTGAGTTAGTTGATGAGGAAAGTATATAATATTGGTGTGGTGGGGTATAGAGGATTGTTATAGGGGGAACCGCTGTAGAGCGTGGAGATATAGGGGGAGAGAGATTGCTGACGTGGCACGTGAGTGGGATATAGGGGGAGAAATTTAGGGGGAACCGTTGAAGACAGTCTAATACCTCCCGGATGCCTGAGCATTAGAGCATCTCCAAGAAACTCTTTATTTTTTACTTTTTATTTGACTCTTTATATGTCTCTCTATAAAGATTAAACTCTATATATAACATCATATTCCAATAGACTCTCCAACATACAAATTAGCTTGACTAGCGAGAGTTGCTAGCCAAATTTGGCTAGTGATAGAGTCAATTTAGAGAGCCGGATAGCTTGTCAAGTTAAATGACTAGTCTGTTGGAAAGCAATTTTGCTATTAATTAGCTAAAATTTAACTTGACAAACTATTTAACTAGTCTCTTATAGATGCTCTTACAGTCCTATATATTACAAATACATACACGTTTGGACACTACGTACGTCTGTATCTATATATAAGCGCGGCACCTTCCTAAAAATTTGAGTGATCCGGTCTTAAAATTGACGAAATAGGCACAAACAACAAAGTCTGATTAGTTATTGGTTTAGTAACCCTTTAATTTGTACTACTTCTAAAATCGATCTATTGGACTGCAATACCCGTTGCTAATCTCTGTTAGGTTATTATTAGCACATGAGTTATGCCCATCAAACTCTGTGCTTGATATGTTATTTCAATTTGTTGTACGTGGTCGATGGCAACTCTTACTATGTGTTTGGTTTGACCTAAAAGTATAGGATGAGGCGGGGGCGACATCATTCACTGGGAGTGTTTGGTTTGAGGTCAAAGTGGGATGAGGCGGGGGCGACACCGTCCCCTCGATTTTTGGGATCACGCCGCCACCAAAAACTAGTTCGGTGTTTATCTCGCCACTACGTGACTCTCATCCAAACACTATAAAAACTGTGGCCGCCACATTCCATCTCTCCTTGTACATTCAACCAAACACACCCAAAATTTTTTAGGATCATGTTGTCACTAAAAATTACTCCGGTGTTCACCTCGCCCCGCGCGTGATACTCATCTAAACACTATAAAAAATGTGATTGCCCCCCTTCCGTCACTCCAACCAAACACACCGGAATATAATAAGGCCAGAAATGGTTCCAAGTGATCAATTATTATATAAATTAAACAATCATTTCGGGTGAGAAAGGTCGAATCCGAACGAGCCAGTGCTGAATCTGACCAAAAAAATATTGTTGGGTCTTTGAAATCAACTTTATTGTATGTTATGATATTTTTGAACTTGCGGTGTCTACTGAAGGACTCCGGTAAACACCTAGATTCACCCCTGGAACGAGCCCTAAGTCAACTAGGAACTGTCCTGGTTTCACAAACTCTATGCTAAAAGGGTTACCTATAAACATAATTAGCGTCAAAATCCATATTAGTTGAGTGCCCGTGCGTTGCAACGGGAATATATAATACCAGTATACTACAATAACTTATATACAAAATGTGTGTTATACCTGTCGGTGTTTCGAAACCCGGGGGGTCCCTGGACCGACGAGTGAATTGTCGCCGTGTGCCCCAGCCCAGATGGGTCGGCGCGAGGCGGAACGCGAAGGGGGGAGAAGCAGCCGGAGGGAGACAGGCGTGGGAGGTGGAACCCGCGGCCTTCGTGTTAGCCCCGCGCCCAGGTCGGGTGCGCTTGCAGTAGGGGGTTACAAGCGTCCACGCGGGAGGGAGCGAGCGGCCTTGCGCGAGCGCCGTCCCGTCCTTCCCCGCGTGGCCAACCCTCTGTAAGAGGGCCCTGGACCTCCCTTTTATAGCCGAAGGAGAGGATCCAGGTGTACAATGGGGGGTGTAGCAGTGTGCTACCGTGTCTAGCGGAGGAGAGCTAGCGCCCTAAGTACATGCCATCGTGGCAGCCGGAGAGGTTTTGGCACCCAGTTCGCGTGATGTCGTGGCCGTCGGAGGAGCGCTGGAGCCTGGCGGAAGGACAGCTGTCGGGGCTGTCGAGTCCTTGCTGACGTCCTCTTGCTTCCGTAAGGGGGCTGAGAGCCGCCGTCGTCACAGGGCATGCGGGGCGCCATCATTACTCGTATAGTGGAGCGAGCCAGATGGGACGCCGGTCTTGTTCCCCATAGCCTGAGTCAGCTTGGGGTAGGGTAATGATGGCGCCTCCTGTCGACGTGGTCGGTCCGTGCCCTAGGCTGGGCGAGGTGGAGGCTCCTCCGAGGTCGAGGTCGAGTCTATCTTCCAGGTCGAGGTTGAGTCCGAGCCCCCGGGTCGGACAAGGCGGAGACCGTCGGCTGAGGCCAGGGCTGAGTCAGAGCCCTGGGGTCGAGCGAAGCGGAGTTCGTCGTCCTTCGGGGCTGAGCCCGAGTCCGAGCCCTGGGGTCGGGCGAAGCGGAGTTCGTCGTCTTCTGGGGCTGAGCCCGAGTCCGAGCCCTGGGGTCGGGCGGAGCGGAGTTCGTCGTCTTCCGGGGCTGAGCCCGAGTCCGAGCCCTGGGGTCGGGCGAGGCGGAGTTCATCGTCTTCCGGGGCTGAGCCCGAGTCCGAGCCCTGGGGTCGGGCGAGGCGGAGTTCGTCGTCTTCCGAGGCTGAGCCCGAATCCGAGCCCTGGGGTCGGGCGAGGCGGAGTTCGTCGTCTTCCGGGGCTGAGCCCGAGTCCGAGCCCTGGAGTCGGGCGAAGCAGAGTTTCCTATGACGCCTAAGGCTGGACTTGGCTGCTGTCAGCTTCACTCTGTCGAGTGGCTCAGCAGTCGGAGCGGCGCAGGCGGCGCTGTCCTCTTGTCAGACCGGTCAGTGGAGCGGCGAAGTGACTGCGGTCACTTCGGCTCTGTCGACTGGAGGGCGTGCGTCAGGATAAAGGTGTCAGGCCACCTTTGCATTAAATGCCCCTACGATTTGGTCGGTTGGCGTGGCGATTTGGCCAAGGTTGCTTCTTGGTGAAGACTGGGCCTCAGGCGAGCCGAAGGTGTGTCCGTTGCTGGAGGGGGTCCTCGGGCGAGACGTAGATCCTCCGGGGTCGGCTGCCCTTGCCCGAGGCTGGGCTCGGGCGAGGCGCGATCGCGTCCCTCGAATGGACCAATCCTTGACTTAATCGCACCCATCAGGCCTTTGCAGCTTTGTGCTGATGGGGGTTACCAGCTGAGATTTAGGAGTCTTGAGGGTACCCCTAATTATGGTCCCCGACAGTAGCCCCCGAGCCTCGAAGGGAGTGTTAATACTCGCTTGGAGGCTTTTGCCGCACTTTTTTGCAAGGGGACCAGCCTTTTTTGGTTGCATTTTGTTCCGGTGGGTGCGCGCGAGCGCACCCGCCGGGTGTAGCCCCCAAGGCCTCGGAGGAGTAGTTTGACTCCTTCGAGGTCTTAGTGCGTTTCGCAACACTTCGGCTGGTCTAGTTGTTCCCTCATGCGAGCTGGCCGTAGCCCGGGTGCACAGTCGGGTCCCAAGTTCTCGGGCTGGTATGTTGACGCTGTCAACGGGTTGGCCGGAGCCGGGTTTGCGAGAGCAGCCCCCGAGCCTCTGCACAGGGCGAGAGGACGGTCAAGGACAGACTCGACTTTTTTACATACGTCCCTGCATCGCCTTTCCGCAAAAGGAGGGGGGAAAGCGCCATGTTGCCCTCGGAGGGCGCCGAACATGGTGTCTCCGGTGAGCTGCTGGCGGGTAATCCAAATGGACGCCCGTGCCCCATTTGTTAGGGGTCAGCTAGAGGCCCGGAGGCGCGCTCCAAAAGTACCTGTGGGTGATCTGCCGGACCTGGTCCCCTTTTGACGGGGTCCGAGGGCTCGATTCCTCCCTCTGATGGGATTCCGTTACAAGATCGTTCCCGCTGGTCTCGGAAATGTCCTAGGGTACCTCGGGAGCGTAGCCCGAGCCTTGGTTATGTATCGAACTTACCTAGGGTCATCCCTCGCTCTGTGTCTGAGGCGACTGTGAACCCTTCGATGGCCAGCCTACGAACCCCTGATCAGTAGTGGGCGCGGAGCCCGAGTGGCCTAAGGCGGCCGTTGAACCCTTCCGAGGGGCCGGCCATCGAATTTCTGACCAGTAGTGGGCGCAGAACCCAAGCGCTCTGAGGCGGCCGTTGAACCCCTCCGAGGGGCCAGCCTTTGAACCTCTGATCAGTAGGGAGGCTCGGGGCCTGTTTCCTTCACGGAGAAGGATCCTTTTTGGGGTATCCCCCTTTCCCGGTCCCTGTTGTAAGAGAGAGAAAGAGGAAAAGGAAAAGGATACGAAATCGAATGACGTGGCGTACCTTTTTCGACGCGGTCATTATGGCGAAGGCGAAGCGTCGCTTGCTTCTCCCGCCTGAGGCGCCGCCTGTCCCGCCATGGAGTTAATGCGACGGGGCGAGTGGTTCGCGAGGCGGTCGTTGCGCGTGTGCGAGCCGTTCGAGGAACAGATCACGGGCGCGCCGTCTTCACGCTGTGAGAGAGGGTTCTCTCGCTGCCCCTGGATGGGACGTAAGCTTGGCTGACGACGTGACCGCTGCTCCTGCCCGCCTGCCACCGCCATTACTGCCGGCCTATTTGTGGCCGCATTGACCGTCGCGTCTGGCTGGCACTGCTGGGTCACACGCAGGGTTGCCTCGAGTCGTGGTACTGGTTCCACAGTCGAGGAGGCACGGTAGTGGCACGAGTGGCAGTGCAGTTGCTCGCACGTAGCAACCGACGCGCCGGTTGCGTGACGTGTGGGCCTGGGCCTCCATGCTGGGCGCGTTGGAGTCGAAGGGGCGCGCCCACTTGGCGCAGTTGCATGTCGACTGCATGGCTATCCACCCTTTCACCCGCTGGTCTGGGCGAAAGTGGAGGAATGCTTGTAACCGCTGGGTAGTTGCATGCCCTGCGCGTGGCGGTTTGGCTCCTTCTGCCCTGGACCAGCTTGCATGACGCGTGGGGCCCAGCCCCCGTGCCGTAGGGGGAGGACCTTGGAGCGTGTTGGAGAAGACTCAGCCCGCAACGGCTGAGGACGCAAGTGGGGAGAGTTGCCTTTAAAAGGAGGGTGACCCCCTTGAAAGACGACCATGTCTTCGCGCTCCCTTATGCACCGTGTCTTTCCACCTTCCGAGCCCCCGGATGGGGGACGCCCGCAATCCTTCTGTCTTGTCGTCAGAGGGACGTAACTTCGAGGAAGTTGGTACCTTTCAGCCATCATTCGGCTTCAAGGAATTTCATCATGCAGCCCGGCCGCATCCCCTCACCGGTGGTCACCCAAGATGGTGACCTCCAGCTTGATGGCGGGGAGAAGCGAACCGGGCTGCGGCCTCTGCCTCTCCCTCAGCTTCAAGGATGTTCATCATCAGTGCTGGGGAGGGGAGTGTGCCGAGTTGGGGTCGGTCCCTGCGCGGGCGGCGACCCGCTCCTTCCCTCAGTGATCGGGGGGAAGGGCGTTCGCCGTTCGTGGCGTTGGCAGCTGCCGCGTGCCTGGCTCTTTGAGCCGGGTGGCTTCGGAGCCGCTCCCGGCGCCGCCTTCCGCCACGGCAGCCGGAAGAGGTTTCTCCGCCGACGAGCTAGCCGGTGCCGCCCATGGACTGACCTCCAACTCTACGGCCTTCTGCCCGTGCTTGCCTCTCGAGTGAGGGCATGGGCGAGGGCCTCATGGCAGCAGCATCCGCCCTGAGGTCATCACTGCTGCTGTTCGGCCCCCCAGAGCAGAAGTCATCGTCGTCGCCGCTGCTGGGGCGAGCGACGGCGAGCCATTCGTCGGTCTTCTATTGCTCCGCAGGCCCCCCAATCGTGTGGGGTTGTTCGTACCTGCGGAGGTGGAACCAGAGTTCCGTTTGTAATGGCACTTTGAGTGCCGGTGTCTTGTTCATTGTGGCTGTCGAGGCCTGAATATGTATGTATCTTCGGCATGGAGCCGTGTTTTTCCTTCATTTTGAGCACCAAGACTCGCCTGTCGACTATCTGAACCGCTTCACCAAGCGTGAGTTGCCTCGTGCGAAGGTGACGAGTGAGGTATCCGTATCCCGGAGGCGTAGGAGTCCCTCGGCTCGGTCGGCCTTGTTGTCCGAGGCTTCTCTTGCTTAGTTAAAAGAACCCCTCGGCCGCCCTTCGATGAGCCGAAGCCGGAGGTAGCGGTGTCAGCACGGGCAGAGGCAGAGTTGGCTCGAAAAGAAGATTTGGTCGGCCGGAGCCTGGCCGGGTCGTCCACTGGCGGGACCGACGCCGGAGTTGAGTTGCCGAGGCCACAAGCCGGGCTGATGTCTTCGGGGGACAGCTGGCTGAGGCCTCAGGGTGGCCGGCCGAGCCGTCTGCTCGAGCTGGATTCCTGGTGAAGACCCTGGCGGCGATGGCCCGGGTGTGGTGCTGATGTCGTCCTTCAGAGTGGGGATCCTCCAACCGCGTCGCCGTCCGAGGCTAGGTCAGACCCCGCCGAAGGTGTAGTTGACGCCGAGGGTGCTGCTGCCCCCTTCAACTGTCGACGTCCGAGCCTGCAGGATCGGGTTGTCTTGTAGCGTGTGTATGTTTTCTGTGGCCGCCGAGGCCCAAACACACTGTCATCGTGTTGTAAAGCTGCGTCCCTTTTCCTCTTGTTTTGAGTATCCAGACTTATTTGTCGGTAACAGAATTGTTTGTGCGGGCGAGAGTTGCTTTTAACGGAAGGTGATGAGTGAGGTATCCGTATCCCGGAGGCGTAGGAATCCCTCGGCTCGGACGACCTTGCCGCTTACGCGCACTCTTACTCGTCCATAGGGTTCTGCCACCGACGTAGTCGAGAAGGCCCGAAAAACTGTTCCGACAGAGGAGCTTTTGAGCGTGAAGACTTGTTCGGTCCGCGGAATCACTTATCCGAGCGCGAGTTACTTATCGCAGAAGGTGATGAGTGAGGTATCCGTATCCCGGAGGCGTAGGAGTCCCTCGGCTCGGTTAGCCTTGGCTGCTTACGTGTACTCCGTCATTTTCAGGATCCACTTTCGAAGTAGTCGAAAAGCACGAAAGGCATTCTGGCAGAAAAGATTTTTTTTCTTTTTTCGAGGAAAATTTCGACGCAGAGGAGATTCCCCCTTCTAGCCCCCGAGGGAGGGTCGGGCTTTGCCGAGGCAAGGCTGACCCTTCCTTGACGACCAGACTTTGTGTGTGAACGGGGTGTACGAATAACTTGGAAGCATCTTAAGGGTAGAAGCGACGTAGCTGTTGGATGTTCCAAGCGTTGCTGTAGACCTTGCCTTGACTGCTGGCCAGCTTGTATGTTTCGGGCTTCAGGATTTTGGCGACGACGAACGGCCCTTCCTAGGGAGGCGTGAGTTTGTGCCGCCCTCGGGCGTCTTGTCGCAGCCGAAGCACCAGGTCGCCCACCTGGAGGTCTCGGGACCGAACCCCTCGGGCGTGGTAGCGTCGCAGGGACTGCTGGTACCGCGCCGAGTGTAGTAAGGCCATGTCCCGAGCCTCTTCCAGCTGGTCCAGTGAGTCTTCTCGATTAGCTTGATTGCTTTGGTTGGCGTAGGCCCTCGTCCTCGAGGAACCGTATTCTAAGTTTGTGGGCAAGATGGCCTCGGCCCCATAGACTAGAAAGAGCGGTGTGAAGCCCGTGGCTCGGCTCGGCATTGTCCTCAGACTCCAGACCACCGAGGGGAGCTCCTTCATCCATCGCTTGCCGAACTTGTTGAGGTCATTGTAGATCCGAGGCTTGAGTCCTTGCAGAATCATGTCGTTGGCACGTTCTACCTGCCCATTCGTCATGGGGTGAGCCACGGCGGCCCAGTCCACCCGGATGTGGTGATCCTCGCAGAAGTCCAGGAACTTTCTGCCAGTGAACTGGGTGCCGTTGTCGGTGATGATGGAGTTCGGGACCCCAAAGCGATGGATGATTTTGGTGAAGAACGCCACCGCCTGTTCGGACCTGATGCTGTTTAGGGGTCAGACCTCGATCCACTTGGAGAATTTGTCGATGGCGACCAGCAGGTGCGTGTAGCCCCCGGGTGCCTTCTGCAAGGGGCCGATGAGGTCCAAACCCCACACAGCAAACGACCAGGTGATGGGTATGGTCTGCAGAGCCTGAGCGGGCAGGTGGGTCTGCCTTGCGTAGAACTGACACCCTTCGCAGGTGCGGACAATTCTAGTGGCGTCGGCCACCGCCGTCGGCCAGTAGAAACCTTGTCGGAAGGCGTTTCCAACAAGGGTTCGAAGTGCTGCGTGATGGCCGCAAGCCCCCGAGTGTATCTCTTGTAAGAGCTCCTGACCTTCGGCGATGGAAATGCATCGCTGGAGGATGCCCGAGGGGCTGCGGTGGTAGAGCTCCTTCCCATCTCCCAGCAAGACGAAAGACTTGGCGCGCTGCGCCAACCACCGAGCTTCGGCTTGGTCGAGGGGTAGCTCTCCTCGGTGGAGATATCGCAGGTACGGGGTCTGCCAGTTTTGATTAGGCGTGACCTCGCTCCGCTCCCCCTCGACGCGCAGTGCCTCACCCTCGGGGGCCGAGGGTACCTCGGACCGTGCCGAGGGTACCTCGGACTGAGCCGAGGGTGCTGAAAGGGAATTAGGCTTACACCTAATCCCTAAATAATTTTGGTGGTTGAATTGCCCAACACAAATATTGGACTAACTAGTTTGCTCTAGTGTATAAGTTATACAGGTGCAAAAGGTTCACACTCAGCCAATAAAAAGAACAAGTTTTGGATTCAACAAAGGAGCAAAGAGGCAACCGAAGGCACCTCTGGTCTGGAGGCACCGGACTGTCCGGTGTACACCGGACAGTGTCCGGTGCGCCACCGGACAGTGTCCGGTGCACCAGAGGACTCCAACTCGAACTTGCCACCTTCGGGAATTTCTCAGGCCGCACCGCTATAATTCACCGGACTGTCCGGTGTACACCGGACAGTGTCCGGTGCTCCAAGGAAGCGCGGCCTCCTCAACTCGCCAGCCTCGAGATCGTGCAGCAGCCGCTCCGCTATAATTCACCGGACATGTCCGGTGTGCACCGGACTGTCCGGTGTAACCACGGAGCAACGGCTATTTCGGCGCCAACGGCTACCTGCGTCGCATTTAATGCGCGCTCTGCGCGCGCAGAAGTCAGGCGAGCCCATACTGGCGCACCGGACAATGAACAGGTGATGTCCGGTGTGGCGGGCCAGCTCCAACGGTCAGAATCCAACGGCATTGATGACGTGGCGGGGGCACCGGACATGTCCGGTGTGCACCGGACTGTCCGGTGCGCCATCGAACAGACAGCCTCCACCAACGGTCAAGTTTGGTGGTTGGGGCTATAAATACCCCAACCACCCCACCATTCATTGCATCCAAGTTTTCCAACTTCCAACCACTATACAAGAGCTAGCATTCATTGCAAAGCACACCAAAAGAGATCAAATCCTCTCCCAACTCCACACAAAGCCCTAGTGACTAGTGAGAGTGATTTGTAGTGTTCATTTGAGCTCTTGCGCTTGGATCGCTTCTTTTTCTTTGGCATTCTTTCTTGTGATCAAACACTCACTTGTAATTGAGGCAAGAGACACCAATTGTGTGGTGATCCTTGCGGGAAGTTTTGATTCCCAAGTGATTTGAGAAAGAGAAGCTCACTCGGTCCGAGGGACCGTTTGAGAGAGGGAAGGGTTGAAAGAGACCCGGCCTTTGTGGCCTCCTCAACGGGGAGTAGGTTTGAGAGAACCGAACCTCGGTAAAACAAATTCACGTGTCTCACTTCATTATTCGCTTGCGATTTGTTTTGCGCCCTCTCTCGCGGACTCTATTATATTTCTAACGCTAACCCGGCTTGAAGTTGTGATTGTTTTTAAGATTTTCAGTTTCGCCCTATTCACCCCCCCTCTAGGCGACTTTCAATTGGTATCAAAGCCCGGTGCTTCATTAGAGCCTAACCGCTCGAAGTGATGTCGGGAGATCACACCAAGAGGGAGATGGAGACCGGCGACAAGCCCACTATAAGCCAAGGGAGCACTTCATCGGAAGAGTCCCGCACCAAGAGAAGGGAGAAGAAGAAGAACTCCTCCAAGCGGAAGGAGAAAAGATCTTCCTCTTCTCACCACAAGGAGAAGAAGGAAAAATCTTCTTCTCACAAGCCGCATCGGAGTGGGGACAAGCACAAGAGGATGAGGAAGGTGGTATACTACGAGACTGACACTTCATCAACATCCACCTCCGACTCCGATGCACCGTCCGTAACTTCTAAGCGCCAAGAGCGCAAGAAGTTTAGTAAGATCCCCTTACACTATCCCCGTACATCTAGACATACTCCATTACTTTCCGTTCCATTAGGCAAACCGCCAACTTTTGATGGCGAAGATTATGCTAGGTGGAGTAATTTAATGAAATTTCATCTAACCTCACTCCACAAAAGTATATGGAATGTTGTTGAGTTTGGAGCACAGGTACCATCAATAGGGGATGAGGATTATGATACGGACGAAGTGGCCCAAATCGAGCACTTCAACTCCCAAGCCACAACTATTCTCCTCGCTTCTCTAAGCAAGGAGGAATACAACAAAGTACAAGGGTTGAAGAATGCAAAGGAGATTTGGGACCTACTCAAAACGGCGCACGAGGGTGATGAGCTCACCAAGATCACCAAGCGGGAAACGATCGAGGGGGAGCTCGGTCGCTTTCGTCTTCGCCAAGGGGAGGAGCCACAAGATATGTACAACCGGCTCAAAACCTTGGTGAACCAAGTGCGCAACCTCGGGAGCAAAAAGTGGGACGACCACGAGGTGGTTAAGGTTATTTTAAGAGCTCTTATTTTCCTTAACCCTACTCAAGTCCAATTAATTCATGGTAATCCTAGATATCCACTAATGACCCCCGAGGAAGTTATCGGAAATTTTGTGAGCTTTGAATGCATGATTAAGGGCTCAAAGAAGATCAACGAGCTTGACGAACCTTCCACATCCGAGGCGCAACCGGTGGCCTTCAAGGCAACGGAAGAGAAGAAGGAGGAGTCTACACCAAGTAGACAACCAATTGACGCCTCCAAGCTCGACAATGAGGAGATGGCCTTAATCATCAAAAGCTTTCGGCAAATCCTCAAGCAACGGAAGGGGAAGGATTACAAATCCCGTTCCAAGAAGGTTTGCTACAAGTGTGGCAAATCCTCAAGCAACGGAAGGAGAGGATCCAGGTGTACAATGGGGGGGTGTAGCAGTGTGCTACCGTGTCTAGCGGAGGAGAGCTAGCGCTCTAAGTACATGCCATCGTGGCAGCCGGAGAGGTTTTGGCACCCAGTTCACGTGATGTCGTGGCCGTCGGAGGAGCGTTGGAGCCTGGCGGAAGGACAGCTGTCGGGGCTGTCAAGTCCTTGCTGACGTCCTCTTGCTTCCGTAAGGGGGCTGAGAGCCGCCGTCGTCATAGGGCATGCGGGGTGCCATCATTACTCGTATAGTGGAGCGAGCCAGATGGGACGCCAGTCTTGTTCCCCGTAGCCTGAGTCAGCTCGGGGTAGGGTAATGATGGCGCCTCCTGTCGACGTGGTCGGTCCGTGCCCTAGGCTGGGCGAGGTGGAGGCTCCTCCGAGGTCGAGGTCGAGTCTATCTTCCAGGGTCGAAGTCCGAGCCCCCGGGTCGGAGAAGGCGGAGACCGTCGACTGAGGCCAGAGCTGAGTCCGAGCCCTGGGGTAGGGCGAAGCTAAAAGGGAAATGTGCCCTTGGGCCATTTCTAAGTATTTTGGTGATTGAGTGCCAACACATGTGCTTAATTGTGAATTTATGTACATGAATGAACAAGGTGCAAATCATGAAGTAAAGGTATGTTTCTAAGCCTTAGTACATTGGTTTTGTGTACTAATATATTTGTCTAAGTGTTAGAAACAGAAAGAAGAAGAAGAGAAAAGAGGAGAAAAGACTTGGCTGTGTGCTGCCAAGACTCAGCTCGGTCTGGAGCACCGGACTGTCCGGTGTGCACCGGACAGTGTCCGGTGCACCAGGCTGACTCGGCTCGAACTGGCCGCTCTCGGGAAAATGGCCGACGGCGTACGGCTAAAATTCACCGGACTGTCCGGTGTGCACCGGACTGTCCGGTGAGCCAACAGTCGGCCGGGCCAACGGTCGGCCGCGCAATCTGCGCGGGACACGTGGCGGAGCCAACGGTCGGAAGACGGCACCGGACTGTCCGGTGTGCACCGGACATGTCCGGTGCGCCAACGGCTCCAGATCTTCCAACGGTCGGCAACGGTCGGAAGCGCCAATTAAGGAAACAAATCGGGCACCGGACAGTGTCCGGTGTGCACCGGACTGTCCGGTGCCCCCGACGACAGAAGGCAAGGATGGCCTTCCGGATTTGCTCTCAACGGCTCCTAGCTGCCTTGGGGCTATAAAAGGAGCCCCTAGGCGCATGGAGGAGACACACAAGCAACCTTTGAGCATTCTTGATCATCCACACTCAGTCTTTGCGCATTTGTTTGTCATTCTAAGTGATTCGAGCTCCGTTCTAGTGAGAACTTTGTGATACTCTTGTGAGCTCGAGTCTTGGCCGTGTGTGTGCGCGTTTTGCTGTGGATTTGTGTGTGTTGCTTCCCTCCCTTACTCTGTGTTTCTTTGTGATCATATACTTGTAAGGGCAAGAGACTCCAATTTGTGGAGATTCCTTGCAAACGGGATAGTGAAAGGCAAAACAAAACACCGTGGTATTCAAGTGGGTCTTTGGACCGCTTGAGAGGGGTTGATTACAACCCTCGTCCGTTGGGACGCCACAACGTGGAGTAGGCAAGCGTTGGTCTTGGCCGAACCACGGGATAAACCACTGTGTCACATCTGTGCCTGATCTTTTGTGGTATTGTGTTTTGTTGAGACTTCACCTTAGCCACTTGGCAATAATCGTGCTAACGCTTAACAAGTTTTTGTGGCTTAAGTTTGAAGTTTTTACAGGATCACCTATTCACCCCCCCCCCTCTAGGTGCTCTCAATTGGTATCAGAGCCGTTCTCTTCACAAAGGGACTAACCGCCCGGAGAGATGGATCCTAAGGGGAAGGGTATTGTGATCAATGACAAAGAGAAGGAGTCCTTCGTCAACGAGCCGAAGGACGATAAGCCTACCGACTCCGGCTCGGGCCAAAGACGGAAGGAAGGGAAGAAGAAGAAGACAAGGCGCATCAAGGAGATCGTCTACTACGACAGCGACGAGTCTACTTCTTCCCAAAAGGACGAAGACCACAACGACTACGAGAGAAGGAAACCGGTTAATTCGAACTTTTCTTTTGATTACTCTCGTATTCCGCAAAGTTCACATTCACATTTGCTCTCCATTCCACTCGGCAAGCCCCCACACTTTGATGGAGAGGACTACAGATTTTGGAGCCACAAAATGCGTAGTCACCTATTCTCTCTCCATCCTAGTATATGGGAGATTGTAGAGAGTGGAATGCACTTTGATAGTTCGGATAGTCCCATGTTCATTAATGAACAAATTCATAAGAATGCACAAGCTACTAGTGTTCTTCTAGCTTCCTTGTGCAGGGATGAATACCATAAAGTGAGCGGCTTGGATAACGCCAAGCAAATCTGGGACACCCTCAAGATTTCTCATGAGGGTAACGACGTCACCTTGCTCACCAAGATGGAGTTGGTGGAGGGAGAGCTTGGACGGTTCGCTATGATAAGGGGCGAGGAGCCGACGCAAACATACAACCGGCTCAAGACCCTCATCAACAAGATAAGGAGCTACGGGAGCACGCGATGGACGGACCACGATGTCGTCCGCCTAATGCTCAGGTCCTTTACCGTACTTGATCCTCATCTCGTGAACAATATTCGTGAGAATCCCAGGTACACGATGATGACGCCCGAGGAAGTGCTTGGAAAATTCGTAAGCGGGCGGATGATGATCAAGGAGGCAAGATACGTCGACGAAGCGTTGAACGGTCCGATCAACGAGCCGCAACCCCTTGCTCTCAAGGCAACACGAAGCAAGGAGGCGCTACCCAGCAAGGTGGCACAGATTGAGGCAGCCGGACTCAATGATGAAGAAATGGCTCTCATCATCAAGAGATTCAAGACGGCGCTAAATGGTCGCAAGGGGCAGCCAAGCAAGACCAAGACCAAAGGGAAGCGCTCATGCTTCAAATGCGGTAAGCTTGGTCATTTTATCGCTAACTGTCCCGATAATGAAAGTGACCAGGAAAAGGGGAACAAAAGAGAGAAGAAGAAGCAATACAAGAAGGCAAAGGGCGAGGCGCATCTAGGAAAGGAGTGGGACTCGGATTGCTCCTCCTCCGACTCCGACAACGAAGGACTCGCCGCCACTGCCTTCAACAAATCGGCTCTCTTCCCCAACGAGCGTCTCACATGTCTTATGGCAAGGGAGAAGAAGGTGAGTACTCAAGATCCCACTTATGCTTCTTCTAGTGATAGTGAGTCTAGTGATGATGATGACATAGATTATTCATGCTTGTTCAAGGGCTTAGATAGATCTAAGATAGATAAAATCAATGAATTGATTGATGCATTGAATGAAAAGGATAGGCTTTTAGAAAAGCAAGAGGATTTATTGTATGATGAACATGATAAATTTGTAGAGGCACAAAAATCATATGCTTTAGAAGTAAAAAGAAATGAAATGCTTTCTTATGAACTATCTACTTGTCATGAAACCATTTCTACTTTACAAGGTGTTAACAATGATTTAAATGCTAAGTTAGAAGTAGCAAATAAATCTAAATCTTGTGTAGAACATGTTAAGATTTGCACTAGGTGTAAGGATTTCGATGTTGATGCCTGTAGTGAACACCTAGTTTTAATTTCCAAATTAAATGAGGAATTGGCTAGTCTTAATGCCCAACTTAAGACTAGCAAGAATGAAGTTGATAAAATAAAATTTGCAAGGGATGCCTACACGGTTGGTAGACACCCCTCAATTAAGGATGGTCTTGGCTTCAAGAGAGAGGCCAAGAACTTAACAAGCCATAAGGCTCCCATCTTCGTCAAGGAGAAAGGGAAGGCCCCTATGGCTAGTAGTGCTAAAAGGAACCATGCTTTTATGTATAGTGATAGGAGAAATGCTAGAAATGCTTATAATGATTTTGATTCACATGTTTATGATTCTCATGCCATGTTTGCTTCTAGTTCTTCTTATAAGCATGATAGGAATATGTGTAGGAGAAATGTTGTACATATGCCTAGGAGAAATATTGCTCATGTGCCTAGAAAGAATGTTATTCATGCTCCTAGGAAAGTAGTGAATGAACCTTCTATAATTTATTGTGCTTTAAACACTTCCTTTGCTATTTGTAGAAAGGATAGGAAAATAGTTGCTAGGAAGTTAGGGGCAAAATGCAAGGGAGACAGGACTTGCATTTGGGTCCCTAAGGACATTTGTGCTAACCTTGCAGGACCCAACAAGAGTTGGGTACCTAAGACCCAAGCCTAAATTTGCCTTGCAGGTTTATGCATCCGGGGGTTCAAGCTGGATTATCGACAGCGGATGCACAAACCATATGACGGGGGAGAAGAAGATGTTCACCTCCTACGTCAAGAATAAGGATTCCCAAGATTCAATTATATTCGGTGATGGGAATCAAGGCAAGGTAAAAGGGTTAGGTAAAATTGCAATTTCTAATGAGCATTCTATCTCAAATGTATTCTTAGTGGAGAGTCTTGGATATAATTTGCTATCTGTTAGTCAATTATGTCAAATGGGATATAATTGTTTATTTACAAATGTAGATGTGACTGTCTTTAGAAGATGTGATGGTTCACTAGCTTTTAAGGGTGTACTAGACGGCAAGCTTTATTTAGTTGATTTTGCAAAAGAAGAGGCCGGTCTAGATGCATGCTTAATGGCTAAGACTTGCATGGGCTGGCTGTGGCATCGCCGCTTAGCACATGTGGGGATGAAGAACCTCCACAAGCTTCTAAAGGGAGAACACGTGATAGGTCTAACAAATGTGCATTTCGAAAAAGATAGACCTTGTGCAGCTTGTCAGGCAGGTAAACAGGTGGGAGGAGCGCATCACAGCAAGAATGTGATGACCACGTCAAGACCTCTGGAGCTGCTGCATATGGACCTCTTCGGACCCGTCGCCTATCTAAGCATAGGAGGAAGTAAGTATGGTTTAGTTATTGTTGATGACTTTCCCCGCTTCACTTGGGTGTTCTTTTTGCAGGATAAGTCTGAAACCCAAGGGACCCTCAAGCGCTTCCTCAGGAGAGCTCAAAATGAGTTTGAGCTCAAGGTGAAGAAGATAAGGAGCGACAACGGGTCCGAGTTCAAGAACCTTCAAGTGGAGGAGTTTCTTGAGGAGGAAGGGATCAAGCACGAGTTCTCCGCTCCCTACACACCACAGCAAAATGGTGTGGTAGAGAGGAAGAACAGGACACTAATCGATATGGCAAGGACGATGCTTGGAGAGTTCAAGACCCCCGAGTGCTTTTGGTCGGAAGCCGTGAACACGGCTTGCCACGCCATCAACAGGGTCTACCTTCACCGCCTCCTCAAGAAGACGTCATATGAGCTACTAACCGGTAACAAACCCAATGTATCTTACTTTCGTGTTTTTGGGAGCAAGTGCTACATTCTAGTGAAGAAGGGTAGAAATTCTAAGTTTGCTCCCAAAGCTGTAGAAGGGTTTTTATTAGGTTATGATTCAAATACAAAGGCGTATAGGGTCTTCAACAAATCATCGGGTTTGGTTGAAGTCTCTAGCGACGTTGTATTTGATGAGACTAATGGCTCTCCAAGAGAGCAAGTTGTTGATTGTGATGATGTAGATGAAGAAGATGTTCCAACGGCCGCTATACGAACCATGGCGATTGGAGACGTTCGGCCACAGGAACAGGATGAACGAGATCAACCTTCTTCCTCAACGACGGTGCATCCCCCAACTCAAGACGATGAACAGGTTCATCAAAAGGAGGCGTGTGATCAAGGGGGAGCACAAGATAATCATGTGATGGAGGAAGAAGCGCAACCAGCACCTCCAACCCAAGTTCGGGCGATGATTCAAAGGGATCATCCCGTCGACCAAATTCTGGGTGACATTAGCAAGGGAGTAACTACTCGGTCTCGACTAGTTAATTTTTGTGAACATTACTCTTTTGTCTCCTCTATTGAGCCTTTCAGGGTAGAGGAGGCCTTGCGAGATCCGGATTGGGTGTTGGCCATGCAGGAGGAACTTAACAACTTCAAGCGCAATGAAGTTTGGACGCTGGTGCCTTGTCCCAAGCAAAATGTTGTGGGAACCAAGTGGGTGTTCCGCAACAAACAAGACGAGCACGGAGTGGTGACAAGGAACAAGGCTCGACTTGTGGCAAAAGGTTATGCCCAAGTCGCAGGTTTGGACTTTGAGGAGACTTTTGCTCCTGTGGCTAGGCTAGAGTCCATTCGTATCTTGCTAGCATATGCCGCTCACCATTCTTTCAGATTGTACCAAATGGATGTGAAGAGCGCTTTCCTCAACGGGCCGATAAAGGAGGAGGTGTACGTGGAGCAACCCCCTGGCTTCGAGGATGAGCGGTACCCCGACCACGTGTGTAAGCTCTCTAAGGCGCTCTATGGACTTAAACAAGCCCCAAGAGCATGGTATGAATGCCTTAGAGATTTCTTAATTGCTAATGCTTTCAAGGTTGGGAAAGCCGATCCAACTCTTTTTACAAAGACATGTGATGGTGATTTGTTTGTATGCCAAATTTATGTCGATGACATAATATTTGGTTCTACTAATCAAAAGTCTTGTGAAGAGTTTAGCAGGGTGATGACGCAGAAATTCGAGATGTCAATGATGGGCGAGTTGAACTACTTCCTTGGGTTCCAAGTGAAGCAACTCAAGGACGGCACCTTCATCTCCCAAACGAAGTACACGCAAGATCTGCTAAAGAGGTTTGGGATGAAGGACGCCAAGCCCGCAAAGACGCCGATGGGAACCGACGGACACACCGATCTCAACAAAGGAGGTAAGTCCGTTGATCAAAAAGCATACCGGTCAATGATAGGTTCTTTGCTTTATTTATGTGCTAGTAGACCGGATATTATGCTTAGCGTATGCATGTGTGCTAGATTTCAATCCGATCCCAAGGAGTGTCACTTGGTGGCTGTGAAGCGAATTCTTAGATATTTAGTCGCTACGCCTTGCTTCGGGATCTGGTATCCAAAGGGGTCTAACTTTGACTTAATTGGGTACTCAGATTCCGACTATGCTGGATGTAAGGTCGATAGGAAGAGTACATCGGGGACGTGCCAATTCTTAGGAAGGTCCCTGGTGTCATGGAACTCTAAGAAACAAACCTCCGTTGCCCTATCCACCGCTGAGGCCGAGTATGTTGCCGCAGGACAGTGTTGCGCGCAACTACTTTGGATGAGGCAAACCCTCCGGGACTTTGGCTACAATCTGAGCAAAGTCCCACTCCTATGTGATAATGAGAGTGCTATCCGAATAGCGGAAAATCCTGTTGAGCACAGCCGCACAAAGCACATTGACATCCGGCATCACTTTTTGAGAGACCACCAGCAAAAGGGAGATATCGAAGTGTTTTATGTTAGCACCGAGAACCAGCTAGCCGATATCTTTACCAAGCCTTTAGATGAGAAGACCTTTTGCAGGCTGCGTAGTGAGCTAAATGTCTTAGATTCGCGGAACTTGGATTGAATTGTAGCATACATGTATTCATGCTTTTGATCATGTTCCTTTTTGCATTTTGTTGCTTATTATGGTGCTCAAGTTGTACAACACTCCCTGGACCTCACAAGTCCGTTGCAAAGTGATGCACATGTTTAGGGGGAGATGTGTTACAACTTGATCCCTTGAGACTAACCATATGCTTGAGTTTGTTTGATTTAGTCTCAAAGGAGAATTGAAAGGGAAAAGGTGGACTTGGAACATGCAAGACTTCCACTGCACTCCGATGAGAGGGTAACTTATTCCAAGTCCATCTCATTAACTCTTATTGCCATTTGCTCTTAAGTGAAGATTTTGGTGAGGCAATGGGGTTATAGGGCCAAAATTGATCCCGTTTTGGTGCTTGATGCCAAAGGGGGAGAAAATAAAGGCCAAAGCGATAAATGGATCAGCTACCACTTGAGAGATTTTGAAAATAGTAGAATAGAGTTTTTGGTTTGTCAAAATTCTTATGTTGTCTCTCTTGTCAAAAGTTGGCTTCTTGTGGGGAGAAGTATTGATTATGGGAAAAAGGGGGAGTTTTTGAAATCTTTGATCAATCTCTTTTGGAATGACTCTCTTTATGCTTCAACATATGTGTTTAACTTAGAGATAGAGATTTGAGTTTGATTTGCAAAAACAAACCAAGTGGTGGCAAAGGATGATCCATATATGCCAAAATCGATTCAAAATAAATTTAAGTTTTATTTGAAGTGAGTTTGCACTTGTTCTAGTTGCTTTATGTTGTGTTGGCATAAATCACCAAAAAGGGGGAGATTGAAAGGGAAATGTGCCCTTGGGCCATTTCTAAGTATTTTGGTGATTGAGTGCCAACACATGTGCTTAATTGTGAATTTATGTACATGAATGAACAAGGTGCAAATCATGAAGTAAAGGTATGTTTCTAAGCCTTAGTACATTGGTTTTGTGTACTAATATATTTGTCTAAGTGTTAGAAACAGAAAGAAGAAGAAGAGAAAAGAGGAGAAAAGACTTGGCTGTGTGCTGCCAAGACTCAGCTCGGTCTGGAGCACCGGACTGTCCGGTGTGCACCGGACAGTGTCCGGTGCACCAGGCTGACTCGGCTCGAACTGGCCGCTCTCGGGAAAATGGCCGACGGCGTACGACTAAAATTCACCGGACTGTCCGGTGTGCACCGGACTGTCCGGTGAGCCAACAGTCGGCCGGGCCAACGGTCGGCCGCGCAATCTGCGCGGGACACGTGGCGGAGCCAACGGTCGGAAGACGGCACCGGACTGTCCGGTGTGCACCGGACATGTCCGGTGCGCCAACGGCTCCAGATCTTCCAACGGTCGGCAACGGTCGGAAGCGCCAATTAAGGAAACAAATCGGGCACCGGACAGTGTCCGGTGTGCACCGGACTGTCCGGTGCCCCCGACGACAGAAGGCAAGGATGGCCTTCCAGATTTGCTCTCAACGGCTCCTAGCTGCCTTGGGGCTATAAAAGGAGCCCCTAGGCGCATGGAGGAGACACACAAGCAACCTTTGAGCATTCTTGATCATCCACACTCAGTCTTTGCGCATTTGTTTGTCATTCTAAGTGATTCGAGCTCCGTTCTAGTGAGAACTTTGTGATACTCTTGTGAGCTCGAGTCTTGGCCGTGTGTGTGCGCGTTTTGCTGTGGATTTGTGTGTGTTGCTTCCCTCCCTTACTCTGTGTTTCTTTGTGATCATATACTTGTAAGGGCAAGAGACTCCAATTTGTGGAGATTCCTTGCAAACGGGATAGTGAAAGGCAAAACAAAACACCGTGGTATTCAAGTGGGTCTTTGGACCGCTTGAGAGGGGTTGATTGCAACCCTCGTCCGTTGGGACGCCACAACGTGGAGTAGGCAAGCGTTGGTCTTGGCCGAACCACGGGATAAACCACTGTGTCACATCTGTGCCTGATCTTTTGTGGTATTGTGTTTTGTTGAGACTTCACCTTAGCCACTTGGCAATAATCGTGCTAACGCTTAACAAGTTTTTGTGGCTTAAGTTTGAAGTTTTTACAGGATCACCTATTCACCCCCCCCCTCTAGGTGCTCTCAGAAGCGGAGTTCGTCGTCCTTCGGGGCTGAGCCCGAGTCCGAGCCCTGGGGTCAGGCGAAGCGGAGTTCGTCGTCTTCCGGGGCTGAGCCCGAGTCCGAGCCCTGGGGTCGGGCGGAGCGGAGTTCGTCGTCTTCCGGGGCTGAGCCCGAGTCCGAGCCCTGGGGTCGGGCGAGGCGGAGTTCGTCGTCTTCCGGGGCTGAGCCCGAGTCCGAGCCCTGGGGTCGGGCGAGGCGGAGTTCGTCGTCTTCCGGGGCTGAGCCCGAGTCCGAGCTCTGGGGTCGGGCGAGGCGGAGTTCGTCGTCTTCCGGGGCTGAGCCCGAGTCCGAGCCCTGGGGTCGGGCGAGGCGGAGTTCGTCGTCTTCCGGGGCTGAGCCCGAGTCCGAGCCCTGGAGTCGGGCGAAGCGGAGTTTCCTATGATGCCTAAGGCCGGACTTGGCTGCTGTCAGCTTCACTCTGTCGAGTGGCTCAGCAGTCGGAGTGGCGCAGGCGGCGCTGTCCTCTTGTCAGACCGGTCAGTGGAGCGGCGAAGTGACTGCGGTCACTTCGGCTTTGTCGACTGGAGGGCGTGCGTCAGGATAAAGGTGTCAGGCCACCTTTGCATTAAATGCCCCTGCGATTTGGTCGGTTGGCGTGGCGATTTGGCCAAGGTTGCTTCTTGGTGAAGACTGGGCCTCGGGTGAGCCGAAGGTGTGTCCGTTGCTGGAGGGGGTCCTCGGGCGAGATGTAGATCCTCCGGGGTCGGCTGCCCTTGCCCGAGGCTGGGCTCGGGCGAGGCGCGATCGCGTCCCTCGAATGGACCGATCCTTGACTTAATCGCACCCATCAGGCCTTTGCAGCTTTGTGCTGATGGGTGTTACCAGCTGAGATTTAGGAGTCTTAAGGGTACCCCTAATTATGGTCCCCGACAATACCGTTATAAGAAAATGTTTCATAATCAATTTGTGATTCTGGTCATACATAAATTTTGTTATTTTAATCTATATGTTCCACCACTACATTGCAAACATCAGTATCATGCAGATTTCGATATATATCACGATTTGCATGGTCTCATCATTGGAGAGTACGTTCCACACATGCTGGAAGAAATTCTCTCGTACTTTGTTAGTCATCAGACACGTACCACCATACGCTTTTGCTTAAACAAAAAGGCAAGTGTGTGTTTGCGAAGAGAATTAAAGGCAAGCCAGCATAAAAGCTACCCTAACGATGGCGAGAATGACGAAATGGTCATTGTTATCGGTCCTCCTCTGCATCACCTCCGGTGCCAAGATGACGCCACAGTCCTCGATATAGTAGTCGTCGAACACGCACGACATACCAAGTACTGATGACTCTTGGCTGGGCTGTAAAACGAAGTGCACCCTGGGCTCATCAGCAAGGTAGTACCCCTGGCCGTTGCACCACCGGATGCGCTACTCCTCTACATACATCATGTTCGAGGACACTCACACAACGTCAGCAACGGCCATCGTCCGAGCGCACAAGAATTCATGGCTGGTCAGTTGCGACTTACGTGGCAGGTTGGGCTTCAGGTGGACGATGAGCTGGACGACGTGATGGCGTCGTCGTCGAATGCAGTGCCCAGAACAACCCGAGAGTCGCCGACGTTGGCGACGACCATGAGGTCCCCCTGCTTGACGATGGACAGCATAGAGCAGCCGCTCTGCACCGCGTCCAAGCGGCGGCTACGCCAGAGCTTGTCGTACATAGCGACACATGCGACCACGTAGGACTGTTTCTAGAGGTTGAACTGGCAGTCGCCAAGTTTCTTCTCGTCGTTGATGAGCGACCCCAATGCGAGTCCCTCCTGCTAATGGCGTTTGTTCGGGGTTTTCAAGTAAGAAACATGGATTCATGTTTAGCGTTGGTTTATAAAAATGACTCACAAGTCAGATCCATGGAAAAATATTACGAAGAATAAATGTCACGCATGCAAAAAAGAATTTAAGTTGAAAACATTATTCAAATAAAAGAAATTGCATGCAAGGCTCTTATTTAAATACTACTCCCTCCATCTAAAAATATAATTCAAGAATCTCGATGATACTTATCTACTACTACGCATTGTGCAAAGCTAGCAGGTGAGCTTGGGGAGAGATGTAGTAGATATGTTTCCTGTTATAGATGTAGACATAAACACACATGTGGTATAGCGGTAACTACTGCTGGCATTTGCTTAAGAGGTTGTGGGTTCAAATCCCCTTGGGGCCATGTATGGGGAATGGAAATAGGCTTTGCAGGGAGGGGCAATGAGAATGATAGATATAGAATAGAGTTATACATTATTTTTTTGTCTCTACGATTGCAGCTCCAGACGGGACACGTGGTTTCCGCGTTAGAACGAGACTCTCGTTGGGAAAGAAATAGCACTTTGATTATTTTTTTGCTTATGTAGTCTGTCGCTTTAGAACTTTGAACTAGCAAAATCGAGAATCAAGGGTCGAAAAAAATCCGTGCTAGTATAACAATTATAATGAGAGGTGATGTAAGGGTAGGGATGTAATCGGATCGAATACGGACGGATATCACTGAAATCATATTTGTTTTCATATTTTTATTCGGATTCGAATTCGAATACGGATAGCTTCGGATACGAATGCGAATACAGATGTTCTCGGATACAAATACGGATAGCTGTATGTCGAATACGGAACTAGTCGGACACGAATATTGTCGGTAACGAATTTTTTGTCGGATATCGTGTAAGACATCATTCCACACATATCATGGTTGTAATCATGTATCCACTCCTTGAGTCTAAACATTTTTTGTATTATATGTGTACATATGTCACATTTTTTTGTAAAATTCATGAATTTTTAGCCTATGTGTGTGTTATTAATTTATTTTGCATAAAATCATCAAAATGCAAATAAGTTATCAAAACTAATAAACATTCTATAATAATATAACTTCAAGTCTCCACATGAAAATGATAAAGTGAACTTGGATACTTAGAGTGATTTCACGTTTAATTCACACAACAAGTGAAATGAAAGAAACACTATCATATTGTGGATTTTATAGTCCAAATATTTTGGAGGATTATATATGACCATATGTTATGCCTCCATAAATTTTCATGAATTTCTAAGACTATTTGTGTATTATTAATTTTTTTCTACAAAAAATCAACAAAATGCACACAGGTATCTAGATATCCGAGAAGATTTATCCGAGAAAATATCCGGATATTCGATATCCGACGGATATCAGACATATTGTATTCGAATTCGATATCCGAACAAAATATCCGTATTCGTATCCGTTATCCGAAAAAGTCCGGATATCCAAAAATTCCATCCGAACCAGTGTTCACCATCTTCGAATCCGGATCTGGACGGATATTTTCCGAACCATATTACATCCCTATGTAAGGGGAAACAAACAGGAAGCAGAACTTTGAGGGGATTCGGAATACGACGGCTGCATGCCTGCATATCTGGTAATGACTCTGCAGCGGCACACCGTCAGTTCTTCATCCACACAAAGCCCTAGTTGTTGGTATACTATATTGGTGAAGGCAAGCATGGGAGTTATAAACAATATTTCATAGATTATATATATAGTATATGTGTCGTGGTTTCGGAAAGCGGATAACAATAGAATTTATGTTCGGTAGGGATGCTAGCGTAGACTCACTCTGAATAGTGAATCGCGGGGATTCTAAGATAGGTGTGAACAGGGAATTATACTAGTTTAGGATGGCGTCCTAGTCCAGTGTAGCGTTGATCGTAGTATTGTCTGAGAATTATGTCACAACTTGTGTGTGGGAAGGAGGGGGGTTCTGCCCCTTTTATATCTAAAGGGTAGGACTTTATAGAGGAGATTTGTTTCCTACAGGTAATGGTTCTAAGGGTGTGATCTATTACCTCTGGTTGACGTAGTGCATTTGACGTCATCTGTAAGATTGTGCGTAGTTGTAGTCTCGGCGTGATGTACCGCTATATCCGTCCGTCAAACGGGTCCCTGTAACGAGTTCCTTGCTGATGTCTTCGTAGTAGTGTGTGGCGGGTCCCACTGGTCAGTCTTATGGTGCGGTTGTGCGTTGCGTGGATTTGTCTGTCGTCATGAGCCCCGCGTCACCAGCCTAGATGCGTAGGCATACATTCGGTATGGCACATTGTCTCGTCTTTCCCAGTATACAAGTCACTGTAGAGACTTCGATGCTGAGGTCCTCCTACGACTGAGGTTGGCTGACCCCACAGGGCAGTGGGATACGCCTGAGACCGTGTGGGGGGGGGGGGGTCCAGTTGTGTTGATGGTGACCTCTTGGTGCCCCTTCAGTACGTCGCACACATGTACGCGGCTTGGTGATGATGCGTTAGCTAACATGGTTCAGTAGCACTAGACTGTGACCTCCCCCTCCCCGTCGAGTTGCTCGTCCGTCATGTTTCATAGGTTTGCTAGGCTTAGACTTGGTCGACCGCTCCGTCTCGCAGGCTTGCTTGATGGGACATGGTTGGTCGCTCCGCCATGCAGATTTGCTTGACGGGGATTTGCTCGGTCGTTCCGTCTCGTAGGCTTGTTCCACAAATAGGCAAGTGAGAGGTTATGGCCTACTTTGGGTACCCTATTTCTAGGTACATGACGATAAGAGTGTTTGATTTTAGTTTAAATTTAACTTAATAGATTCCATGTTTTTACGAAACGCACAAACAAAGAAATAACCAATATTTATTGAATAAATCATTGTTTTTATATACTTAACTACGTACCTAATAAAATCAGTAGTAATTAATATGTATTTATATATTTGTACAAACCTTGGGAGGCTAGGGCCAGGCCAGCCCCCTGTGTACGCCGTCCTCTCGTACAAATTCTTGGTCTCAAGAGAAGGAAGGGTGACGGATCAGGATTGACTCTGATGAACGCTGAACTATGGGTCGTAGCCTCGTAGGGCAAATATAAAAATATGACGTGCCTCCTGCCCTCCTCTAGTACAGTACTTAACAGGCGATTAAGCTATGGAGTATCATATAGACGCGCCTGCAGATCACAGGAGGATCGAACCCATCATGCCGCTCGAGTGACCATGCATTTTCCATGTACAGTTTCTTAGCCATGCATGTCTGGAGGAGATAAGCTCAGAGCAGCAATCAACGTCTAAACACAACATGCCAAAAGGGCCACTCACTACTACGTACTCCAACTTTATTACAAAACCACATAAAAGAAAATAAAAAGAAATAAAAGCTAGCTCACATGATATCACGACGCGTACAACACCCGATGATTACCCAGCTAGATAATCATTCGATCGTAGCCATGCATGCATACATGCACACGGATAGATCAGCTATCACAATCGATCGACCACAAGATCGAGTCTCTCTCTCCCACGAACAACAACGACGGTTCCGGAATTAGCCAGCTAATTAATTAAAGTCCACTAGTATACCTCGACGGACGACGATCAGGCGACGACCGCCCCTCCTCCATTATTGCTGCTCTTGGCGGCGGCGTCGCTGCTCCACTGCTTACCGCCGCCGGGGCTCCACTTGGGGCACTTGGGGCTCACGTAGCTGGCCTGCACCCGCCCGTCCAGCAGCTCCACCACGGGGCCCGGGTGCACGCACCGCGGCACCTTGTACTGGTTGATGGAGGCGCCGCGGGCGAGCGCGTAGTCCATGAGCCTGTCGAACGTGCCGTCCGACACCACCCGGATCTCCAGCGGCCCGATGGAGCGGTCGGCGGCGCGGCCCTGCCGGTACACGCTGTTCAGGGCCTCCTCCACGGCCAGGCAGCAGTCCTCGAACACTGACGCCGGCACCGGCACCGACACGTCCCCCGCGCGGAGCCGCAGCTCCCAGAACAGCACGTAGTGGCCCGGGATGGTCCCCGCGTCCGCGTAGCTCGTGTACTCCACCAGCGACGCGCCGAACGGCGCCAGGTGCTGCACCGCGCCGCTCACCGCCGCGTGCAGCTCCGCCTCGTCGGTCTTGTCGGAGTCGATGCTCAGCACCACGTTCTTCCGCCGCAGGAACTTGAACATGGGCGCCTGGTTCTTGAACCCGGCCACGCGCAGCACGTCGCCCACGCGGTAGCGGTACAGACCTGCAGTTGCACGGCGTGCGTGCGTGTACGTTCGTTAGCTACTCATCAGCTAGCAGCTGTTCCATTTCATCACCCGCACCCGCACCCGCACCTGAGTAGGTGGTGACGACGAGCTCGTACTCGTGCCCGAGCTTGACGTCGACGAGGTCCACGAGGTCGCGATGGTCGGGATCGGCGTCGTCGGTGCCGCCGGGGCCGGGCTGTGGCAAGGGCAGGAACTCGAAGTAGCACATTGTGGGGATGAGGGTGTACGCGACCTCGCTGGGCTTGCACATGGGGTTGAGGTTGATGCCGAAGTAGCTCTCGGAGGACGCGTACATGGTGCAGGTGAGAGGCAGCCCGCCGCCGTAGAACTCGAGCGTGGGGATGTACTGCGCCATGGCGCCGGTGACGATGACGTCGATGTACTTGGTGCCGGGCCACACCCTCCGGATGATCCCCTGCCACGACGGCCTGGCGCACTCGGCCTCGACGGCGTCGGCGAGCGCCGGGTCGGCGCGGAGCACCCGCGCCACGGCGGCGCGCACGGAGCGGTCGGTCACCTCGGCACCGAGCGCGCCCCTGCGGAGGTCCCGGCACAGGCGCTGCCAGTGCTTCTCCAGGAAGCGGATGGCGCGGAGGAATCCCGACGCGAAGACGGCGCCCACGCGGAGCACGTCGGCGCGGTGCACCAGGCCGCACAGCAGCTGCGCGTACATGCTCTGGTACGCGTCCACGCAGAGGACGGCCTCGTCGGGGCTGGTGTGCACGGTGTAGGGGTCGTGCGGGCGCTCCAGGAAGTGGCGGCTCCGGTAGAAGCTCGTGAGCACGGGGCGCGCCGGGTGGCCGCCCGGCGTGCGCGACTCCGCCTTCACGAAGTAGAGGTACATGCACCTGCCCCTGTCCAGCCCCGGCACGGCCTGGCTCATCACCGGCATCAGCAGGTTGTACAGCAGCGACCGCCGGTCCATCTCGTCGGCTATCGCCGGCATCAGCTTGCGCTCCCCTCCGGACGTGCCGGAGCTGCCACCATCATCGCACGTACGGCCATTATTGCTATCATTCTTCACGCGCGCGTGCGACGTCGACATGCACATACAGTCACACACTATAGACCTCCTCACACGGCACGGGGCAGGCAGGCTCACCTTGTGAGGAACTCGCGGATGGGCTTGCCGGAGAGGATGGGCGACGTGTCCCCGTTGGCGATGCGCAGCACGTCGGGCAGGATGTCCTCGTAGGTGACGAGCGGCGCGGCGCGGCGGAACGCCTCCACGGCGCCCGGCGCGGCGCCCGAGACGCCCAGCCGCCGCAGGTACTCCGCCGGCGCGTTCTGCGCCAGGATCTCCGACAGGACGCGGCGCTGCACCTGGGCCGCCCCCGCCGTCACGCGCTCGATGTACTCGAGCAGCTCGCGGTGAGTCGCGGGCGGCGCCGCCGCCGCCGTCTCTCGCATTGTGACGACCGGCGCCTCCGGCATGCCTATGGTGCTGTGTCTTGTAGCTACTAACTACCTCGTAAGCTCTCCTCGATTTCCTCTCGCTGTGTAGAGTGCTGCCAGGTGATTAGTGGCTCAAGGCTGGCAAGTGCGATCTGGAGCTCGCGTGTGTTCTTTTGTGACAGGAGCGAGGTGTGGGTTTGCGATATTTATAGATGGGCAGCGGCAGGGCCGGGGGCTCGGGCTCGTCGTCTCTGCTCCGTGCTGCCGCTGTTCGTGTCTCGTAGCGCCTGTCCCCGTGCGTACGAAATGGAATATATATATCGCTTTGGGCCAAAAACCCCCCCCCCCCCGAGATTATATTCTGGATAATGTGCACTACAGAGCGTGTGTTTGTTTCGGAAAAAGAAATCACTCACTCACTCACTCCCACGTACTGTGTGTACTGACCAAGAAGTGCTTTTAATAATTAATTATGACGACAATATGTGATGAAGCTGATGGCCGGACGTGTGTTGGTTCGACGCGCACGGAAGAAGGCGTGGTTTCTATGATGATGAGTCACGTAAATGACGTGCAGGGCCCCAACAAGTAGCGAAACCGTTCGGTTCCGGCGCGATTCAGACACACGATCTGCGTGATCTGATCTGTGTGTGATCATGAGAAGAAGAAGATCGACATCGACGGAGAGTGGCAAGAACTGCCGTAGACTCCATCAGGACCGGCTCTGAGGGTATGCAGGGTATGCGACTCCTCAGGGCCCCAAGATCAGTAGGGCCTCTATTTATCCAGATTATGTCCAAATACATATATGTTACATCAGGCGGTGCACACGTATGTGCATCCTGTGCGCTCGAATAGGGCCTCCATTTTTTTGAGGCCCCAAATATCTCGCCCATTAGTAATACTAATTAGGTTTAGTCATTAGCATTTCTTATTTATCAATTTTGGAGATTCCGGTGGGCTGCTCGGCTGCTCTAGCACCCACTATTGGCCAGGCAACGGCATGCATCTGGCTTCTGCCTTCTACGGTCTTCGCTGCTGGCTTCTGCCTTCTACAGGCGACTTGCTGGCTTCCGCTGCTGGCCCTGCTGCACGTTGCTCGCTGCGCTGCCAGGTGCCAGACTGCCAGCGGCCAGCGCGTTTCTAGCTTCTAGGTCGTCGTGTCTTCCTCTAAAATAAAGCCATCAAATCATAAGGTAACATCCTACATATGCATTGTATATTTAATTTTTTAACTTTATTAATAAAATAAGATATTGATTATTTTATTCATCTCGTATGCATGCATATTAAATATTAATATTTCATGATCTAATTATTGGCGTTATGTCTTCTGCCAATCGATCTAGAAAATATGATTCTGGTTATCAAAAGCGTAAGAGAAAACAAAGAATAGAAGATTTAACTTAGTCTCACAAGGGAGCTATGGATATTATTATACTGTTAGTTTTTAGTGATTATGTAAAAAAATGGCCTCTATTCGATAATTTTGTACAGGGCCTCGTTTTTTCCCGGCACGGCCCTGTGTTACATGTAAATCTCTATTCTCGTTTCTTTGTTGTGTCTCTCTGATTTTCTTGAATCGTCTGTTCGAGGTCATGCAACATTCTGCTTATGACGAATACTAAATATTGATTGATGCGGGAAGGTCATAAGGTGTTGTACACCTATGCCTGTCGCGTTGTTTAATTCTAGCCTACCGGAGGGCCACCATGATAACCTACGTTGCTTAATCCAAGTTTAGGTTGCTGAAATTTATTTTCAGAAAATTTTCTCTAATATATTTAAATTTGGTTTACTGTGCATTTTAAGATTTAGGCTAGTTTGATAAATTAAAAGTAAAATACTCGCTCTCAAAGCAAATGTAGAGTTATATTATATAATCTGTATAATTTTACAACTCATAAAATGTTGTAACAGTCTCTAGTCATATTATTTTGAAAAAAAATGTGTAAATCGTCAACTTCTTTTATTTTTCAAATATCATAGTTAAAAAAATAGCAAAATCAAATTTTAATATAGGACCTCCATATAGATTTTCGATTAGGGTTCCAAAAATGTCAAGACCGGCCCTGGACTCCATGCATGGATTTTGATGGGGTGGAAGTGTAACCAGCAGTCAACCAGCCCATGGTTAGGGCTTGTTCGTTTTGGTGATAATCCACATGTATTGGGTGGGATTAAGCCGGTTTAAATCCATAACAAGTCAAAATCCATTCCAATCCCATCCAATACACACGTAATATCAATAACCGAAATACTGACGGGCGCGTATATATAGAGGGAGAGAGATACAAACATGGTATGAGTGACTATATTCACCAACTGACCAACGTATGTATACGTCGCTACTGTCAGCCTGCCCTCTGTTTCGTTTCGTGGTATAACTGCTAACTTTTGCATGCTAAGGCACCACTACACAGTACTTTAATTGACATTTCACAGTCATTAATTGCTATGTATATGTTAAGGTGCTAATTTTTTTTTTATTTCTGCTGCAGAAAATAAATACAAGACGAAGAATGGAAATATTTGCGTTGCTTTTCCGAAAACATGAAAAGAAGATTGCATCCCGTGCTCCTCCTAATTTGACCAATTGAATGCATTACGAGGCTATCTCCAGTCCAGCAGATCCGCTGTTACATCCTTTATTTTAAACTAGGTGAGTGCCCGTGCGTTGCAACGGCAACATATAATATCACGATGGCTTATGTACAAATGTGTGTTTCATTGTTATAGTATTATGTCCGTGCACACAATTATATTTGATACCCATAAAAATATATGGTCTATACACATTTAGATCTTCTATACACATTTAGATCTCGAGATGTCCCATTCCCTCCATCAACAAAATCAGTCCAAGAAATTTTGTTTGAGGCCTAAATAACCTCAGAACAAATGTTTACGTTCTAACAAATATTTTTTAAGATTCTAGAACATATTCGATCTTTAAAAAGAACCACAGGGGACAGATAAATCAAATAAATAAAAATCGATTTGGACTTGTGATAAGGAAATTCTAAAGGTTACATATAGCAATCACAGGGGACAACAAACTCAATTGGACTTGTCCTGAGAGCAGTAATTCAAAACACAATTCTATTAAATGTAAGCCATGCATATTTGAGCAAAAATAAAATAGCACAAGGGCTAACACAATTCAGGAATTATCAAGCAGGAAGGGAAGAGAAAGAGCGAGCAAACCTGTTTGAATACTTACAAATTTGTGTTGGAATTCCCTGCCAATATTTGATTGGACCTAGATGGCTTTTACAATGAGATAATCACAAAGAAGACAAACAGGTAAAGCAAATTCCGGTTACCCAAGTGAAGAAGTTAGCCTAGTCAAAAGTAATAATTCAAAACTGACATGCATGTATGTTTCTATAGAAAAAACCCCAGTAATGTCATAAGCTTGTTGAACCCAAGGATAGCCATTAGAGGAAGTGCCCATGGAGGTGGCAACCAGTTGTTAGATACATCTTCTCAAATGTTAACATTCAAGTGGACCATTCCCACTTCACAAAAAAAATTCATAACCAATACACAAAATAGAGGGATTTGTTTCTCTAATGTTTCTGATGGATGAATATATAGTAGTCAGATAAAAAAAGGTGCAATGAACTCACATGAGTTTGACTTTCAATTATATGAACTTCACAGATGCTACTCTTCTCTGGTCTCACGGCGCACTGGCTAATATCGCTAGGTTCAAGATAGCAGTGCACTGTGCACATCCTTCAAAGAGCAGAATTCATATCCACTGACTCGATTAATGTAGTACTACACAGATAAAAAGAATTAGAGGCCAAAAGAGCTAGCTCACTGGAAAATAAACAAAGCAATGTGATTGCGGCTAGTGGTGGTGACTTGAAGTTAGAAGGGATAAGAACAAAGAATGGATTGCATGCTAAATGCAGAAAAGGAACTATCCAAGGGCCATATGCAACAAGTAGAAGCTAAAATGAACGGACTACACAGAAAATGTGCAACTCAACATTTTTTAGAGACAATGCTAAGTGAGAGAGTATCAACTCCATGTGCAGTTTAGAGATAATGCCGACAAAACTCAGTGTTTGAGAGAATGTAAGAGTTTGAAGTCTTGAGTTGCAAATACACAAGCACCTCTACACAAATTAGAAGCACTCGCGCAAGGAGTTAGACCTGAAAGGTACGAGAGTACTCGAAGATCTCGCAGCCATACTATTGGTAAGACTAAAATAGCAGTTAACACTCCAAGAAAATGTTTCTTTGGAGACGGTATCTTTGGACTACAGATGTATTGGGCAACCAATAAGGTAATCTACCATCAGCTTCATTCCCCTGTAGTGGCACCGAAACTGAAAATCCCAAATTGATTTTATATTGATGACACACCTGACACCTGATAAAAAATAGCAGTCCGCTCTGATTCAAAAGCACGCCAGTGCAAAAGACATTTGTAAATGATACATGCTGCAATACGTTTGCCATCCTTATATGCTAAATTTTCTTTGATGTATCTCAATAAAATTTCATGATTTTTCTGCATGAAACAATAGCAAATATGAGATGCCTAAAAATTCTTTATATACCATCATGGCCGGTTATAAAAAATTAGTGATCTCATGTGAGAAGTCATCACATGAATTCGAAAATGAAACACATCTATAACTTAAAGTCTAGAGCACAGATGAATTTACCTCATGCCTTTCAACAGGCAACCTCGATCTCCTTGATGTACTTAAAGTCTGTGGAAGAGAAGCCAAATATTTTGTAGTTGTTGGGCTATTAAATTTTCAAGACAAAAAAATACAGAATATCTTGCAAAGACCAAAGCAAGTATTCAGAGATTGAAATGTCCTATTCTTTAGAGATCCGACACAACATACAACCAAGCGTGTGTACAATGTGGTCAAAGAGAAAGCATGTGCAGTGTGTGTACATATCTTCCCCAGGATGGAGCATTGGTCTTTGAAAGGCATCGATCCACTCAAAACAATCATATATGATGTAGTCCATAACAACAGCCAAATCAGTGAATATGAAGGTAGGTGTACTTATAGTATTGAACATTATAACCATTAGATATGCACAATAAGTAGATGTAAAATAGCAGTGCCTTCACAAGGTTGCAGTAGGGTCAGTCGGTCAGGTGTGCAACAAAATATATGAACTAAGATAAATAACTGGGGGAATTATGGTGAGTTGGACCTCATGACACATGTGGATCACTGGTGTTTACTACCTTTGAACCTTCAACTCTGACAGCAAACATACATATGGAATAATATTTATCGAGGAAAAACAGATGTCTATTTATAATTTTAGATATACAAACTTTGCAACAACTCTTAGATAGCAATATTAATGGTTGAAGCATACATAGTGACTGCAACACAACTAATGTGTATGATTTCACGAACAGCACAAGTGCCCATATGAATGCAAACAAAAATTTATTGAGATGTTTCCTCAGTTGCATTTATTTTGTTACCTGGATAATATCAGCATATCAAGCAAGTCCCCATGATGCCTCCTTCACTGTAGGGAAATAATGGCACTATCCCGAAGTATGAGTACATGTTTGGCTCATCCAGAAAGAATAGCACTATCCCGAAACAATGGCACTATCCCAAAGTCTGCCCTTATGATCTCCATATAACAAGGAAAGAAAACAAATGGTGTCATGAAGAGAAAAGAAAATTTCTGGTTACCTCCTGTTTCTAGATATCATTTCTCTTTAAGGTTTTGTTTCAAGATGAAATATTATATAGAGATCGCTAAGATATCTGAAACACCATGAGGAAATGGTAGCAATTTAGTAGCACAGAAGTGACTAATTAAGCAGTCAGAAGAATAGGAAGAGCAAGAACACAATTTTTATTTCCTGAGCAAAGTTGCAAAGTTAAGAGTGGAACAGAGCACTTATTACACATACATATGCAAAATGTTATCAAGTTCTCTCACAGTATCCCTTCTTTCAGATTTAATCATGAGGCTGGAATTATGTTCGAGCTTGATCGTTATGCGGTTCCAGAAAATATAACAGTGTGCATTTCTCTTTTATCTGAGCTTTCAGGTTTACCCGATGACACAAATGGCTCCCTGTAACTGCTGTTGCACAATTCTCAAATCCTTCATAAAAAAGCAAAATGGAAGCAGGTTCCCTAATGCAAGCCATGATGAGCTTACTTCTTTGATGGCACAAAAAATTCTTGACTGAACCAACTCAAATGAAGAGCACTCTCATGAGGAGAATATAAGCCTTTGAGGGAGACGATGCAGCTGACTGCTACCTCAAGAAATTCCACAACCACCTGTTCTATCTGATCCATAATTCCCTTCAGGTAAATCCTTCAATTTGAAAACAATTCAAATTTTTTTGTTAAACAGAGCTCTTGCTTGATTATAAAGCTGAGAAATAGAACTTCAGATATAAATCAATTATGAGTATATGGCCAAATACATAGGCAGGAGAATGAGTAGACATCTTAGAAGGAGATGTCAGGTTCACAGAAGAAGCAAAGATATATACATGGTTGAAAAAGATGCCATGCCTACGCATGCTTGTGCTGAAGGTGAAGAATGGAGGGGCGTGTACCTGGAAGAAGATCAGAAAGCAGAAATTAGAGCAGCACAAACTGGAGCGCTGGCCAGGAAGAACGTCCCGGCGATGGCGAGGAGCAGCGGCGCCCACAAATATGCGACGCGCGGTGGTGCGCCTGGGCCCGGGCAACGCGGTCCAGATTGGGAAGGGGTCTATGGAGAGGACGATGGCGATGGGGAGCACAGTGTAGGGGACACCGCTGACGAGGCCGTAGGGGCGCGTGGAGGAGCGAGGCGACGGCGGAGAGCAGGTGTCCATCCTCCCACCTCACCTGAGCTCCAGCGGCACTGCAACACCTGCCTCTTCCATGCTCCCACCAAACTCGAGCTCGTCGATCCCGGAGAAGAACGACACAACAGCAGGGAAAGGGCATAGGAGAGTGGAGGCAAGGCGGAGAGCACGACATGTCGCCAACCGCTGGAGGGTGTGGGGGCGACAGGGACCACAACAATCTTCTCGTTTTGGCTTTCCCTCTCCTTCTAGGCGATGGCGCGCGGGGGCTAGGGAGGAAGGCGACTGTCTCGCGCGGGGGTGAGGGTGGAGGTGGAAGGGTGGATGGACGGGCATCTCGCGGCCAGAGCTCCATCTTCGTGCACGCAGGCCAGGTGGTGGCACGCGCGGGGGCGGGAGTCACGGCGTGCCGGGGGAGGGGGGGCGGGGTGCCTGGCGTGGGCGGGATACCCGGTGGCGAGGGCGACGCGCGCGGGGGCCAAAATCGCGGGCGGGGGCACGGTGCGGTGGTGGACGCCCTCTGTCCACCCTTAAGGATTAGTAGAGACTTTACTTTGTAAATAGTGTCATCTACAGTTGAGTATGATCCCCTATTTTACACTATCCACCTTAGGCGGTCTAAGTCATTTTGGTTATGTTCCTATTTATAGTTGGATGCGTGGGTCATGAGTCCTACATCCTCGATACCACCATTATCACTTCCTAATCATGCCCAAACACGGGAATCAGTTATCTTGTTCTATCATCGTGTAACCACGGTGTGCTTCTAGGTCTTCTCGCCCTAAGCGCGAGGTTGGTGCCTCCCGCAACAAGGCTCCTCCTACCTAGGGCTAGACAAAAAACCCGTAACTCGAAATCTGAACCTGTAATACCCGAACCCGAAATACCCGAAACCCGAATTTTGTTTGGGAATTTCGGGTAGCAACTTGCAAAACCCGAATTTATTTCGGGTAATTCGGGTATCACAATCGGGTACCCGAAATACCCGAATTACCCGAACTTTCATGTGTCATGTACTCATGTCATGCTTAATCGGGTACCCGAAATACCCGAATTACCCGAACTTTCATGTGTCATGTACTCATGTCATGCTTAATTATTAATTTGTACATCTATAATTATGTGTAAGTGTGCATAACTTGTGATTGTAGATTTCTTGTGTTTTATATGTCCATATATATCATTATTCAAACTATATTTTATACTAATTTAATACAGTGTATGTGTTTTTATGAAGCCGACACAATAGTTTGGGTAGTTCGGGAATACCTGAACTCGAACCCGAAATTCCGGGTACCCGAATTTTCGGGTATTGCAAAACCCGTTGTAATTTTGGGTATCGATTCTCAAAACCCGAAATTTTAAAAACCCGAATTACCAGACCCGAAATTTTCGGGTAACCCGAACGCCCACCCCTACTCCTACCTATCAGTTGGCTTCAGACATGGACTTGCTCAATGAGGGTGTTTCACCTGAGCTGGTGCATCAAGTGCTTTCCATGCATAAGGGTAAGATCAGTCCTAACCTCTTTCACCAACCCTTCGGTGAAATGATTACGTCTGTTAGGGAATTAGCCATTATCGATTTTAATTTATTTCAAAAAACCAGTGTGATGTATGTGACGACATGTATGTGCATGTGTGTATCACCACTCACATAAACAGTAAACAACAACTAGACATGCACAAAAACGAAGAACATAGTGTATCCTCTGCGGAGAGGGACCGATGTTCAAGACACTAATGCACAAAAACAAGGTAGATGTTTCTTTTTTTTGATAATTTTACTGGCACACTCGAATCATAGCAGCGGGTACGCCGTACGCGGTACGCCACTGTTTGAAGCGGCAGTTTGAGATTGTGCATTTTGGATTAAGGGCCACAATTATTTCCTGGTTTGGCCACTAATGATCTTGCTAAGCCATGGTTGCGGGGCCACCCGCTCGAGTAGCTTTAAAAAAAAAGGCTCACCGCTTGCACAGCACAGCGGTAGTCCCCGTTCCTGTAGTGCCTGGGATGGGAGTGGAGTGGAGTGCAGTGAGGATACCGTAGTCTGTAGACGCTACAAATTCAGCGCTTTCAGCCTGCCTCCGGCTGCCCTAACAGCGGGAGGATTTTGTGTTGCGTTCAACGCGCCGGCCGGTTTTGGGACCAGCCAGCCTCATCCTCTCAGATAACTTGGGAAAGCAAAGAGAAGCAGCTGTTGATCTCGATCGATCTCCTGGCCACAACGAGGTCGTAGCCATGCATCGTCTACGTACACTCCGCAGCTCGTAGATTAATGGCGGACGCAGGACGAAAACTTAGGAGGGCCAAAAAGATCACATGAGAGCCATGATTTTCTAGTTCGCCAAGTTCGTCGACTGCAGGGACAAGTCATATCGTAGCAACGAGCGAGATTTAGCTTATGGAGCGGATCGACGTCACAATAAAAAACAAGACAAGGGACACAGGCGCCAGGAAGGGGCGAAGTCGGGTGACATCGCATCGGAAATGGGTCGGCGGCGGAAACGGGGCAGCGAGCAGACTGGTTTAGGTAGTGTTGGAAAGATTAGAGTCAGACGGTTAAATGCAAGGACTAGACCGAGAGGATCCGGTGAGCACGCTCATAACATGGTTGTTTTAGGCCATGTTCTAAACCTCATCTAGAGCTAACTGTGAACTGATTTTAGCTGGGTTGAGACATCTAACAACTAATACTTATTTGAGAGGTATAGCTAACAATTAGTTCATCTATTCTAAACCTCTCGGCTAATTTTAGGAATTAGCAACAGCTATTAGTTTTAGTGATTTAGAACAATATTTATACTATCTAAAACTTTAATTTTCTTCTACACTTAATACTAAATAATCATTAGGCATAAAAGGGTGTACAAAATTGAGGGGGCCATGGCCCACTTTGCGGAAAAAAAATTGGTGTAGCCGGCTGCAAACCAGAATATTTGCAGCCTGTGATACCCAATTTGTAAAAGATAATATATATATATATATATAAAGGTTATTTTCTTATGTGGGTGTTATATTTATTTACCATCACATGAGAACGCTTTACTTAACAAGAATAAATAGTTAACAAAAGACACTCAAATAACTTGTGCATCCTTTGGAGTTTTGTTTGCTTGTGCAATAAAATAATAACAAGAATAATGCTAGTAGAAATAAAACAATGACTTGAGATGAAGTTGAATCCTAAATTGAGAATTAGGGGTTTGAAATAGAGAAGGAAAGAGGAAATACTATATAATACAAAAGTAAATTTATAAATAGATAAATTTATTCCATAATAATTTATTCAAAATACTCAGAAATTTGAGTACAAGTTCACCACAAACTTGAAATTCAAATTGAGATTTAAAAATAAGAAAGAAAATAGAATAAAGAAAAAGAAAAGGGTTTTACCTACCCTGGGCCGGGATCCCCTCGCGGCCCACTTACTCGTTTGTACCCGCGCGGCCCAGCTCCTCTCCTGGCGTCACGTTGACAGATGGGGCCGAGGTGTCAGCCCTCCTCCTGGGAACTACGACCTCCGGGTCACCTGCTTATGGGCCCTCATGGTCAGTGACCCCCACAACCTCCATGACTCAGTCGCATGCTGCTGTCCCCACTTGTCAGCTGCAACCACTCCATCATCTTCTCGGCCGAATCCTCCGCTCCTGCTGAGAATAGCTCGTCGGCCCTCCTCAATGGTCGCCGGGTTCCTCGGGTTGGACTTGGACTTTCGGGTACAAGTACTAAGGGTCGCGTCCGCTTTCATCCTTGGTCAGCATCCCTGAGCCACCTCTCCAGCGGCCTCCCCATGGCGAGGTCGAGATTCTGGGCGCCGCCGCATGGAACATTGCCGATGACTGCCACTCTGGCTGCTCCTGCGGTCAGGTTGGGTCGGGCGGTCGCGGCCTGGGTCGTGCGCTGGTGGGCACTGGGTGCGAAGGCATCGGCCAGATTTGGGGGAATTCCTCACCGAAGATCAACGGTGCCGCCGATCCGCTGCTCACGATGACCGTCTCTGCCACTACTTCGACCGCCATTGAGGTATCCTCAATCTTGTCTGCCTTCATCAGTACATCCCCTAGAACCCAGTAGAACTCGTTAATAGGTAGTGTTCGGAGCTTAATTGCTCATCGGCGTAGGGAAATCCATTAGTTCCGCCGCGGCTTGTGGGCAGAATGTTACATCGCACTAATCACGGTGAGAACGCCTCCCCAGAGTTCGCGCTGTGCTTCTGCGCGTATTACTTTAACGAATCGAGATTTGGGACACCTGGGCGCTGGCTCGCGTTGCTCCGACGAGGGTGTTGCCGCGCGGGCTCTGCGCCCCTGCTCGGTCTCGGACGCGGGGAAGGAGAAAGGCTCTCTGCCGTTCGATCGGGTATGGGCGAGGGAGATTAGATCTGGGGATTGATGGCTTCGGGCCATTGGATTCTCCAGTGACTGCTCAGATTAGAAGTAGTGCACCGGTTCGGGGAATAAATCCGGAGCATCGATGGTTGATCCGATGGATGGTGTTGATTGGAATCTACATAAAATCTGGGCCGTAGAATTGAATCAGACGCTCACTATTGCATGCCGCTTCAATTATAGTGCGATCTAATCTGAGGCATCCGTTGTGGATCGGACGGCTGACCGCGGCCGATACCCGTTCGTCCTGGGACTTTTGCAAAAGAGCCCTCAGACTCTTTTCAAATGAACCCGCCATCCGCGCACAGTGTTAAATAATTACAACCGTGCCCTGGAATTTGCAGTTTAAGCCCCGAACTCTCTGTTAATTATGTCTGAGGTATAGAACTCTTAGGAAATTCAGGAATAATAAAGAAAATAGGTTTTTAGTATAAAAACAATTCCAGAAACTTGGATAAATCATATTAAATTCATTATAGCTCCAAATGGATCCATTCTAGTTGCATAAAATTCATATTAACAATGTTTATCAATTAGTAACTCTGTTTTAGCATGACAACTAGATTAAAATTTATCACTTAGTTATTCTCGTACCAAACACATAAAATCTTCAGAAATTCATAACTTCTTCGTTTCAGCTCCGATTTGATCCGTTCAAGTTGCGTTAGTCTCGTAGAAACGTGTAGATCACTATTATGCAGTATATTCTTATGTTTGGTGTGATGTTAATTTTATCTATACCATGTTTGTCTGTATTGCTACGTTTAGCGTGAGGACACGTGTCATCTGAAAAGCAAGTGGGTACCTAGAATCTCAAGTGCCAGGCAAGTTGTGCCCTTGATTCACTTTTGTTACCTAATAATGTTCTTTATAATCATTTACCATGCATAGGTTTAATTTTGATGGGACCCAATAGGTCACCCTAGATTGTTTATCTCATTACCTTGTTTACCCCTGAATCACATGGGTAGTTTTTGCTATTGCTTTATATGGTTTTGGGATAATCATTTATTATATCCATGTTCCAGTTATTATGTTATTTTTATGTTCATGTCAAGATCATTATGTTATTGTTAATTAGAACATGGAGCTTAACTTGAGAAACACGTGCCACCACAAGGGTTTAATGGGACGCCCTTGGCCAACTAACTAGGAAAGCTAGTGGAAGACGACCTTACCCAAAAGGGGCAAGGGCAGTAGGGGAGTTGCATGCAAGGAGGTTCTCGGGTTGATTTGCTGCGATGGCGGTCAGACGAGGGATTCTTGCAAGTGCTCTTCCCATAAACTGTAGTGGGTTTTCGGAAGCTAGTGGAACTTTGTAAAGGCCTCGTAGTGGATCCCTAGCCATTCACCTTGGTAGTGTCTAAGGGCCTAGCTAACCCTGGCGACATGGGAAACACGACTTGTGGGTTAAGGGTACAACCTCTGCAGAGTGTAAAACTGGTATACTAGCCGAGCTCACGGTCATGAGCGGCTCAGGACTCTCCGATGATTAAATTATGGAACCTAAACTCAATTTGTCATTTGCATTTGCATGGGTTTATTATTAATTTTGTTCTATTATATTATTATGGTTTGGTATTCACTTACACTTAGTAACTGCTAATAAAAATTTGACCAACTTATAAAAGCAATGCTCAACTTTAACCTCTATTGTTGATCAGCCTTACACTTCATGAACTCCCCACCTTTGGTGAGTTCATGTCACATTATTCCCCACAACTTGTTGAGCGATGAACATGTGTGAGCTCACCCTTGCTGTCTCACCCCCCCCACAGGTCAAGAACAGGTACCGCTGGATGGCGCATGGTGGATGTTGCGCTGTTTTCGTGAGAGGTCTAGGTCATCGTCTCCCAGTTAACTTTCTGGCGCCAAGGATGGATTTTAGATCCTGTTATATTTATCTTTTATTTTGCAAGACTTCCGCTATGTAATAAATACTCTGATTATATTGTGACATTTATCTCTATACACTCTGTTATTATATATGGTGTCTTCTTTGGCGCATGTATGAGATGCACCCGGCTTTGTCCGCTAAAACCGGGTGTGACAGAAGTGGTATCAGAGGAAATGTTGACTGTAGGACGAAACCTAGATAGAAATGGACAAAACCCTTACCTACTTACCTTACTCTGATTCTTTCTATACTTATCTTGATCCTGTCTCACCTTTTGCTGTCATACTCTGATTACTCTTATCTTTTCTGTTCTAAGACAAGATGGATTTCATACCTTGGAATCCTACATTTATGAACTTTTTAAAAGATAGGAGACCTAAGACGAAATTAAAATTATTTTCTCTATTAAAAATGTTGGTTGATTGTTCTGATGATCAATGTCTGATTTGCTTCTTTGATTGATTGAAATAGTATAGATGGGCATCTTAGCATGTACCACCATAAGGTAATGTATTAGCTTTAGTGGATAACACACTAATCTACTTAGCTAATAAATCCCCCGCAATAACATTTCTCGTAATTACTCGCCTTGTCTACAATTCTTCCTTTCTTACCCTATATTCCTAACCTAGATGCGCTACCCCTGTAGCGTTAGAAGAGAGCACTATAGACGTGATCCTTGGTATGTCATGGTTAAGAAAGACAAAGACAGTATATACACTGTGCTAAGGGAACCATAGAACTCACCAGTTCCAAAGGGCAAAGATTTGAAGTTGAAGTTGCAGTAACTACCACCATCAGACTAGCGGCATTCTTAGTGGATGGAAAGTTTGTTGGTGACAACATCCGTGGTGTTAGGGATTTTCCGGATGTCTGTCCAGAAGAGTTACCAGGGATGCCACCAAATAGGGAAGATGAGTTTGTCATTGATCTCTTACCTGGGGCTACTCCTAATTCTAAATGGCCATACATGATGTCCGTAGAAGAGTTAAAAGAACTTAAGAAGCAGTTAATAGAGTTACAGGAGGTTGGGTACATTCGTTCGGATTCTTCACCTTAGGGAGCGCAAGTTCTGTTTGTACAGAAGAAAGATGGATCGCAAAGGGATGTGTGTGGATTATAGGTCCCTTAACGACGTCACTGTGAAGAACAAGTGTCCATTACCCTGCATTGAGGATTTATTTGATCAGATGAGAGGTGCTAGTGTATTCTCTAAGAATGACCTCCGATCGGGTTACCATCAAATGAAGATTAGGCCATCAGATATTCCCAAGATAGATTTCTCGACCCGATATGGTTTATATGAGTTCGCTATTATGTTGTTTGGATTAACTAATGCACCAGCATATTTTATGGATCTAAAGAATAAGGTGTTCATGATCTGGACAGATTCGTCGTGGTTTTCATCGACGATATTTTTATTCCAAGAGTGATAGTGATTATGAGGAACATCTGAGGTTGGTGCTACAAAAGCTACGAGATAATCAACTCTATGCCAAGTACAGGAAATGCGAGTTTTGGATTGACGAGGTGCCATTCCTTGAACATATCATTTCTAATGGAGGGATATCAGTATATCTTGCTAAAGTCAAGGAGATAGTGGCATGGAGCATACACACTACAGTTACGGAGGTCCGGAGTTTCTTGGGACTTGCAGGATATTATTGAAGATTTATTGAAGGATTTTCTAAGATTGCTAAGCCTATGACCTCGCTTTTGGAGAAGGGCAGCGAATTTAAGTGGGACAAGAGGTACCAAGATAGTTTTAACCAATTGAAGTTGAGATTGATGTCACCCCAGTGTTGGTTATGCCAGATCTACAGAGGGGATTTGACATTTATTGTGATGCATGTAGCCAAGGATTAGGATGTGTGCTTAGGCAAGAAGGACATGTGATCGCCTATGTGTCTCGTCAGTTGCGGAAACAAGAGTTGAACTACCCCACTCATGACTTAGAACTGGCAGCCGTTGTGCATGCGCTTAAGATTTGGAGACATTATATTATGGGAACCAAGTGTCAAGTATACACGGACCATAAGAGTTTGAAGTATATATTCACTCAGAAGGATCTCAACCTTAGGCAACGTCGTTGGTTGGAGCCTATTAAGAATTATGATTTGGAGATTCACTATCACCCGGGCAAGGCGAATTTGGTTACAGATGCCTTGAGTCGAAAGGAGCATGTTCATTCAGCTGTTGTTGCCCAGCTACCCGATGAGATTGTTGAGGATTTCAGGAGACTTAACCTGGGGATAGTTGCTCACACCGAAGGAGTTACTATTGATGTGGAACCAACTTTGGAGCAAGAAATCCGCAAAGGACAAATTGGTGATGTTAAAATACAAGAGATTAAGGATCTGATTACTGAAGGTCGAGGTGTAGAATTTACGGAAGATGAGCAAGGCACCGTATGGTTCAAGGACAGGATATGTGTTCCTAATATTGAAAGCCTTCATGAGACTATTTTAAAGGAAGCCCATGACTCGGATTATTCTATTCATCCTGGTAGTATGAAGATGTATCAGGATTTGAAGTAGAAGTTCTGGTGGTATGGATTGAAGGGAGATGTGGCTACACATGTGGCTATGTGCGATGTGTGTCAAGGAGTTAAGGCTGAACACCAGAGGCCAACTAGACTATTGCATCCACTAAAGATACCCGAGTGGAAGTGGGAAGAGATTTATATGGACTTCATTAATGGATTGCCTCGCATCTCGAAAGGATATGATTCAATATGAGTTATTATAGATAGATTGACTAAAGTGGCTCACTTCATTCCTGTCAAGACTACTTATAAAGGCTCTCAACTAGCAGAGTTATATATAGCTCGGATTGTGTCTCTACACGGTGTGCCGAAGAAGATCATTTCGGATAGAGGATCACAGTTTACCTCCAAATTTTGGAAAAGTTTTCATGAGAATATGGATATGAAGTTGAATTTTAGTTCGGCCTACCTCAGACTGATGGACTGACCGAAAGGACTAAGCATTGGAAGATATGTTGAGAGCTTGTGCCCTTCAGCATGGTAGTAGTTGGGACAAGAGTCTACCTTATGTTGAGTTCTCATATAATAATAGTTACCAGGCCAGTCTGAAGATGTCACTTTTCGAGACCCTATATGGTGGGAAATGCAGGATTCCTCTATATTGGATCAGACTAGAGGAAGACAATTCTTTGGACCTGAACTTATTCAAGAGGCAGAAGAACAAGTCCGTATAATTTGGGAGAAGTTGAGGATAGCTCAGACCAGGCAAAAGAGCTATGCTGATAATAGCAGAAGATCGCTGGAATTTGAGGAAAGAAATCATGTGTACCTCAAGATGTCACCACTTCGTGGAATGAGGAGATTCAAAGTCAAGGGCAAATTGTCCCCTCGCTTTATTGGACCATTCTGAGTTTTTGGCAAGTTGGAGAGATGGCCTATCAACTCGAGCTACCTGATAATCTATCTGATGTGCATAATGTATTCCATGTGTCTCAACTTAAGAAGTGTCTCTGTGCCCCTGAGGAACAGTTACCAATGGAAGAGATCAGTGTTCAGGGTGATTTGACTTACACGGAGTACCCGATCAAGATTTTGGATACATTGACTCGAGTTACAAGAAATAAGGTGAAAAAAATGTGCAAAGTACAATGTATCCATCATGGAGAAGATGAAGCTACTTGGGAAAGAGAAGAAGAGCATCGCATAGATTTTCCCCATCTTTTCTCTCGTTCCTCCTAAATCTCGAGGACGAGATTATTTTTAAGGGGGGTAGGATTTGTGATACCCAATTTGTAAAAGATAATATATATATAAAAAAGGTTATTTTCTTATGTGGGTGTTATATTTATTTACCATCACATGAGAACACTTTACTTAACAAGAATAAATAGTTAACAAAAGACACTCAAATAACTTGTGCATCCTTTGGAGTTTTGTTTGCTTGTGCAATAAAATAATAACAAGAATAATGCTAGTAGAAATAAAACAACGACTTGAGATGAAGTTGAATCCTAAATTGAGAATTAGGGGTTTGAAATAGAGAAGGAAAGAGGAAATACTATATAATACAAAAGTAAATTTATAAATAGATAAATTTATTCCACAATAATTTATTCAAAATACTCAGAAATTTGAGTACAAGTTCACCACAAACTTGAAATTCAAATTGAGATTTAAAAATAAGAAAGAAAATAGAATAAAGAAAAAGAAAAGGGTTTTACCTACCCTGGGCCGGGATCCCCTCGCGGCCCACTTACTCGTTTGTACCCGCGCGGCCCAGCTCCTCTCCTGGCGTCACGTTGACAGATGGGGCCGAGGTGTCAGCCCTCCTCCTGGGAACTATGACCTCCGGGTCACCTGCTTGTGGGCCCTCATGGTCAGTGACCCCCACAACCTCCATGACTCAGTCGCATGCTGCTGTCCACACTTGTCAGCTGCAACCACTCCATCATCTTCTCGGCCGAATCCTCCGCTCCTGCTGAGAATAGCTCGTCGGCCCTCCTCAATGGTCGCCGGGTTCCTCGGGTTGGACTTGGACTTTCGGGTACAAGTACTAAGGGTCGCGTCCGCTTTCATCCTTGGTCAGCATCCCTAAGCCACCTCTCCAGCGGCCTCCCCATGGCGAGGTCGGGATTCGGGGCGCCACCGCGTGGAACATTGCCGATGACTGCCACTCTGGCTGCTCCTGCGGTCAGGTTGGGTCAGGCGGTCGCGGCCTGGGTCGTGCGCTGGTGGGCACTGGGTGCGAAGGCATCGGCCAGATTTGGGGGAATTCCTCACCGAAGATCAACGGTGCCGTCGATCCGCTGCTCACGATGACCGTCTCTGCCACTACTTCGACCGCCATTGAGGTATCCTCAATCTTGTCTGCCTTCATCAGTACATCCCCTAGAACCCAGTAGAACTTGTTAATAGGTAGTGTTCGGAACTTAATTGCTCATCGGCGTAGGGAAATCCATTAGTTCCGCCGCGGCTTGTGGGCAGAATGTTACATCGCACTAATCACGGTGAGAAAGCCTCCCCAGAGTTCGCGCTGTGCTTCTGCGCATATTACTTTAACGAATCGAGATTTGGGACACCTGGGCGCTGGCTCGCGTTGCTCCGGCGAGGGTGTTGCCGCGCGGGCTCTGCGCCCCTGCTCGGTCTCAGACGCGGGGAAGGAGAAAGGCTCTCTACCGTTCGATCGGGTATGGGCGAGGGAGATTAGATCTGGGGATTGATGGCTTCGGGCCATTGGATTCTCCAGTGACGGCTCAGATTAGAAGTAGTGCACCGGTTCGGGGAATAAATCCGGAGCATCGATGGTTGATCCGATGGATGGCATTGATTGGAATCTACATAAAATCTGGGCCGTAGAATTGAATCAGACGCTCACTATTGCATGCCGCTTCAATTATAGTGCGATCTAATCCGAGGCATCCGTTGTGGATCGGACGGCTGACCGCGGCCGATACCCGTTCGTCCTGGGACTTTTGCAAAAGAGCCCTCAGACTCTTTTCAAATGAACCCGCCATCCGCGCACAGTGTTAAATAATTACAACCGTGCCCTGGAATTTGCAGTTTAAGCCCCGAACTCTCTGTTAATTATGTCTGAGGTATAGAACTCTTAGGAAATTCAGGAATAATAAAGAAAATAGGTTTTTAGTATAAAAACAATTCCAGAAACTTGGATAAATCATATTAAATTCATTATAGCTCCAAATGGATCCATTCTAGTTGCATAAAATTCATATTAACAATGTTTATCAATTAGTAACTCTGTTTTAGCATGACAACTAGATTAAAATTTATCACTTAGTTATTCTCGTACCAAACACATAAAATCTTCAGAAATTCATAACTTCTTCGTTTCAACTCCGATTTGATCCGTTCAAGTTGCGTTAGTCTCGTAGAAACGCGTAGATCACTATTATGCAGTATATTCTTATGTTTGGTGTGATGTTAATTTTATCTATACCATGTTTGTCTGTATTGCTACGTTTAGCGCGAGGACACGTGTCATCTGAAAAGCAAGTGGGTACCTGGAATCTCAAGTGCCAGGCAAGTTGTGCCCTTGATTCACTTTTGTTACCCAATAATGTTCTTTATAATCATTTACCATGCATAGGTTTAATTTTGATGGGACCCAATAGGTCACCCTAGATTGTTTATCTCATTACCTTGTTTACCCCTGAATCACATGGGTAGTTTTTGCTATTGCTTTATATGGTTTTGGGATAATCATTTATTATATCCATGTTCCAGTTATTATGTTATTTTTATGTTCATGTCAAGATCATTATGTTATTGTTAATTGGAACATGGAGCTTAACTTGAGAAACACGTGCCACCACAAGGGTTTAATGGGACGCCCTTGGCCAACTAACTAGGAAAGCTAGTGGAAGACTACCTTACCCAAAAGGGGCAAGGGCAGTAGGGGAGTTGCATGCAAGGAGGTTCTCGGGTTGATTTGCTGCGATGGCGGTCAGACGAGGGATTCTTGCAAGTGCTCTTCCCATAAACTGTAGCAGGTTTTCGGAAGCTAGTGGAACTTTGTAAAGGCCTCGTAGTGGATCCCTAGCCATTCACCTTGGTAGTGTCTAAGGGCCTAGCTAACCCTGGCGACATGGGAAACACGACTTGTGGGTTAAGGGTACAACCTCTGCAGAGTGTAAAACTGGTATACTAGCCGAGCTCACGGTCATGAGCGGCTCAGGACTCTCCGATGATTAAATTATGGAACCTAAAATCAATTTGTCATTTGCATTTGCATGGGTTTATTATTAATTTTGTTCTATTATATTATTATGGTTTGGTATTCACTTACACTTAGTAACTGCTAATAAAAATTTGACCAACTTATAAAAGCAATGCTCAACTTTAACCTCTATTGTTGATCAGCCTTACACTTCATGAACTCCCCACCTTTGGTGAGTTCATGTCACATTATTCCCCACAACTTGTTGAGCGATGAACATGTGTGAGCTCACCCTTGCTGTCTCACACCCCCCCACAGGTCAAGAACAGGTACCGCTGGATGGCGCATGGTGGATGTTGCGCTGTTTTCGTGAGAGGTCTAGGTCGTCGTCTCCCAGTTAACTTTCTGGTGCCAAGGATGGATTTTAGATCCTGTTATATTTATCTTTTATTTTGCAAGACTTCCGCTATGTAATAAATACTCTGATTATATTGTGACATTTATCTCTATACACTCTGTTATTATATATGGTGTCTTCTTTGGCGCATGTATGAGATGCACCCGGCTTTGTCCGCTAAAACCGGGTGTGACACAGCCCCTCACAAAAAGAAGGTGTTTGAAACCAAAATGAGCGGCGGACGGTCCGGCCCTGAGGCCGGACGGTCCGCACCTGTGGGCCGGACGGTCTGCGCAAGCGCAGAACAGATTAGGGTTCCGAGTTTCTGAGAGCACCTAGAGGGGGGGGGGGGGGGGTGAATAGGTGATCCTGTGAAAACTTAAAACTTAAGCCACAAAAACTTGTTAAGTGTTAGCACAATAATTGCCAAGTGGCTAAAGAGAAGTCTCAACAAAACACAATACCACAAGAGATCAAGCACAGAGGTGACACAGTGGTTTATCCCGTGGTTCGGCCAAGACCAACGCTTGCCTACTCCACGTTGTGGCGTCCCAACGGACGAGGGTTGAAATCAACCCCTCTCAAGCGGTCCAAAGACCCACTTGAATACCACAGTGTTTTGTTTTGCCTTTCACTATCCCGTTTGCAAGGAATCTCCACAATTTGGAGTCTCTTGCCCTTACAAGTATATGATCACAAAGAAGCACAGAGTAAGGGAGGGAAGCAACACACACAAATCCACAGCGAAACGCGCACACACACGGCCAAGAATCGAGCTCACAAGACTATCTCAAAGTTCTCACTAGAACAGAGCTCGAATCACTTAGAATGACAAGCGAATGCGCAAAGACTGAGTGTGGATGATCAAGAATGCTCAAAGGTTGCTTGTGTATCTCCTCCATGCGCCTAGGGGCCCCTTTTATAGCCCCAAGGCAGCTAGGAGCCGTTGAGAGCAAATCCGGAAGGCCATCCTTGCCTTCTGTCGTCGGGGGCACCGGACAGTCCGGTGCACACCGGACACTGTCCGGTGCCCGATTTGTTTCCATAACTGGCGCTTCCGACCGTTGCCGACCGTTGTAGATCTGGGAGCCGTTGGCGCACCGGACATGTCCGGTGCACACCGGACAGTCCGGTGCCGTCTTCCGACCGTTGGCTCGGCCACGTGTCCCGCGCAGATCGCGCGGCCGACCGTTGGCCCCGCCGACCGTTGGCTCACCGGACAGTCCGGTGCACACCGGACAGTCCGGTGAATTTTAGCCGTACACCGTCGGCGAATTCCCGAGAGCGGCCAGTTCGAGCCGAGTCAGCCTGGCGCACCGGACACTGTCCGGTGCACACCGGACAGTCCGGTGCTCCATGCCGAGCTGGGTCTCTGGCAGCACACAGCCAAGTCTTTTCTCCTCTTCTCTCTTCTTCTTCTTTCTGTTTCTAACACTTAGACAAATATATTAGTACACAAAACCAATGTACTAAGGCTTAGAAACATACCTTTACTTCATGATTTGCACCTTGTTCATCCATGTACATAAATTCACAATTAAGCACATGTGTTGGCACTCAATCACCAAAATACTTAGAAATGGCCCAAGGGCACATTTCCCTTTCAATCTCCCCCTTTTTGGTGATTTATGCCAACACAACATAAAGCAACTAGAACAAGTGCAAACTCACTTCAAATAAAACTTAAATTTATTTTGAATCCATTTTGGCATATATGGATCATCCTTTGCCACCACTTGGTTTGTTTTTGCAACTCAAATCTCTATCTCTAAGTTAAACACACATGTTGAAGCATAAAGAGAGTCATTCCAAAAGAGATTGATCAAAGATTTCAAAAAAAACTCCCCCTTTTTCCCAAAATTTCTACTTCTCCCAAAAGAAGCCAACTTTGATAAGAGAGACAACAAAAAGAGTTTTGACAAACCAAAACTCTACTCTACTATTTTCAAAATCTCTCAAGTGGTAGCTGATCCATTTTGCTTTGGCCTTTATTTTCTCCCCCTTTGGCATCAAGCACCAAAACGGGATCAATTTTGGCCCTTTAACCCCATTGCCTCACCAAAATCTTCAATTAAGAGCAAATGGCAATAAGAGTTAATGAGATGGACTTGGAATAAGTTACCCTCTCATCGGAGTGCAGTGGAAGTCTTGCATGGTCCAAGTCCACCTTTTCCCTTTCAATTCTCCTTTGAGACTCCTTTGTTAAGGTCGGTGTGTCCGTCGGTTCCCATCGGCGTCTTTGCGGGCTTGGCGTCCTTCATCCCAAACCTCTTTAGCAGATCTTGCGTGTACTTCGTTTGGGAGATGAAGGTGCCGTCCTTGAGTTGCTTCACTTGGAACCCAAGGAAGTAGTTCAACTCGCCCATCATCGACATCTCGAATTTCTGTGTCATCACCCTGCTAAACTCTTCACAAGACTTTTGATTAGTAGAACCAAATATTATGTCATCGACATAAATTTGGCACACAAACAAATCACCATCACAAGTCTTAGTGAAAAGAGTTGGATCGACTTTCCCAACCTTGAAAGCATTAGCAATTAAGAAATCTCTAAGGCATTCATACCATGCTCTTGGGGCTTGTTTAAGTCCATAGAGCGCCTTAGAGAGCTTACACACATGGTCGGGGTACCGCTCATCCTCGAAGCCAGGGGGTTGCTCCACGTACACCTCCTCCTTTATTGGCCCGTTGAGGAAAGCGCTCTTCACATCCATTTGGTACAACCTGAAAGAATGGTGAGCGGCATATGCTAGCAAGATACGAATGGACTCTAGCCTAGCCACAGGAGCAAAAGTCTCCTCAAAGTCCAAACCTGCGACTTGGGCATAACCTTTTGCCACAAGTCGAGCCTTGTTCCTTGTCACCACTCCGTGCTCGTCTTGTTTGTTGCGGAACACCCACTTGGTTCCCACAACATTTTGCTTGGGACGAGGCACCAGCGTCCAAACTTCATTGCGCTTGAAGTTGTTAAGTTCCTCCTGCATGGCCAACACCCAATCCGGATCTAGCAAGGCCTCCTCTACCCTGAAAGGCTCAATAGAGGAGACAAAAGAGTAATGTTCACAAAAATTAACTAGTCGAGACCGAGTAGTTACTCCCTTGCTAATGTCACCCAGAATTTGGTCGACGGGATGATCCCTTTGAATCATCGCTCGAACTTGGGTTGGAGGTGCCGGTTGCGCTTCTTCCTCCACCACGTGATCATCTTGTGCTCCCCCTTGATTACACGCCTCCTTTTGATGAACCTGTTCATCGTCTTGAGTTGGGGGATGCACCATTGTTGAGGAAGAAGGTTGATCTCGTTCATCTTGTTCCTGTGGCCGAACATCTCCAATCGCCATGGTTCGTATAGCGGCCGTCGGAACATCTTCTTCATCTACATCATCACAATCAACAACTTGCTCTCTTGGAGAGCCATTAGTCTCATCAAATACAACGTCGCTAGAGACTTCAACCAAACCCGATGATTTGTTGAAGACTCTATACGCCTTTGTATTTGAATCATAACCTAATAAAAACCCTTCTACAGCTTTGGGAGCAAACTTAGAATTTCTACCCTTCTTCACTAGAATGTAACACTTGCTCCCAAATACACGAAAGTACGATACATTGGGTTTGTTACCGGTTAGTAGCTCATACGAAGTCTTCTTGAGGAGTCGATGAAGATAGACCCTGTTGATGGCGTGGCAAGCCGTGTTCACAGCTTCCGACCAAAAGCACTCGGGGGTCTTGAACTCTCCAAGCATCGTCCTTGCCATATCGATTAGCGTCCTGTTCTTCCTCTCTACCACACCATTTTGTTGTGGTGTGTAGGGAGCGGAGAACTCGTGCTTGATCCCTTCCTCCTCAAGAAACTCCTCCACTTGAAGGTTCTTGAACTCGGACCCGTTGTCGCTCCTAATCTTCTTCACCTTGAGCTCAAACTCATTTTGAGCTCTCCTGAGGAAGCGCTTGAGGGTCCCTTGGGTTTCAGACTTATCCTGCAAAAAGAACACCCAAGTGAAGCGGGAAAAGTCATCAACAATAACTAGACCATACTTACTTCCTCCTATGCTTAGATAGGCGACGGGTCCGAAGAGGTCCATATGCAGCAGCTCCAGAGGTCTTGACGTGGTCATCACATTCTTGCTGTGATGTGCTCCTCCCACTTGTTTACCTGCCTGACAAGCTGCACAAGATCTATCTTTTTCGAAATAAACATTTGTTAGACCTATCACGTGTTCTCCCTTTAGAAGCTTGTGGAGGTTCTTCATCCCCACATGTGCTAAGCGGCGATGCCACAGCCAGCCCATGCAAGTCTTAGCCATTAAGCATGCATCTAGACCGGCCTCTTCTTTTGCAAAATCAACTAAGTAAAGCTTGCCGTCTAGTACACCCTTAAAAGCTAGTGAACCATCACATCTTCTAAAGACAGACACATCTACATTAGTAAAAAGGCAATTATATCCCATGTTGCATAGTTGACTAACAGATAGCAAATTGTAACCAAGAGACTCAACTAAAAAGACATTTGAAATTGAGTGCTCATTAGAAATTGCAATTTTACCTAACCCTTTTACCTTGCCTTGATTCCCATCACCGAATATAATTGAATCTTGGGAATCCTTATTTTTGACGTAGGAGGTGAACATCTTCTTCTCCCCCGTCATATGGTTTGTGCATCCGCTGTCGATAATCCAGCTTGAACCCCCGGATGCATAAACCTGCAAGGCAAATTTAGGCTTGGGTCTTAGGTACCCAACTCATGTTGGGTCCTGCAAGGTTAGCACAAATGTCCTTAGGGACCCAAATGCAAGTCCTGTCTCCCTTGCATTTTGCCCCTAACTTCCTAGCAACTATTTTCCTATCCTTTCTACAAATAGCAAAGGAAGTGTTTAAAGCACAATAAATTATAGAAGGTTCATTCACTACTTTCCTAGGAGCATGAATAACATTCTTTCTAGGCACATGAGCAATATTTCTTCTAGGCATATGTACAACATTTCTCCTACACATATCTCTATCGTGCTTATAGGAAGAACTAGAAGCAAACATGGCATGAGAATCATAAACATGTAAATCAAAATCATTATAAGCATTTCTAGCATGTCTCCTATCATGGTATAAGAAAGCATGGTTCTTTTTAGCACCACTAGCCATAGGGGCCTTCCCTTTCTCCTTGACGAAGATGGGAGTCTTATGGCTTGTTAAGTTCTTGGCCTCTCTCTTGAAGCCAAGACCATCCTTAATTGAGGGATGTCTACCAACCGTGTAGGCATCCCTTGCAAATTTTATTTTATCAACTTCACTCTTGCTAGTCTTAAGTTGGGCATTAAGACTAGCCAATTCCTCATTTAATTTGGAAATTAAAACTAGGTGTTTACTACAGGCATCAACATCGAAATCCTTACACCTAGTGCAAATCATAACATGTTCTACACAAGAATTAGATTTATTTGCTACTTCTAACTTAGCATTTAAATCATTGTTAACACCTTGTAAAGTAGAAATGGTTTCATGACAAGTAGATAGTTCATAAGAAAGCATTTCATTTCTTTTCACTTCTAAAGCATATGATTTTTGTGCCTCTACAAATTTATCATGTTCATCATACAATAAATCCTCTTGCTTTTCTAAAAGCCTATCCTTTTCATTCAAAGCATCAATCAATTCATTGATTTTATCTATCTTAGATCTATCTAAGCCCTTGAACAAGCATGAATAATCTATGTCATCATCATCACTAGACTCATTATCACTAGACGAAGCATAAGTGGAGTCTTGAGTACTCACCTTCTTCTCCCTTGCCATAAGGCATGTGAGACGCTCGTTGGGGAAGAGGGAAGACTTGTTGAAGGCAGTAGCAGCGAGTCCTTCATTGTCGGAGTCGGAGGAGGAGCAATCCGAGTCCCACTCCTTTCCTAGATGCGCCTCGCCCTTTGCCTTCTTGTATTGCTTCTTCTTCTCTCTTTTGTTCCCCTTTTCCTGGTCACTTTCATTATCGGGACAGTTAGCGATAAAATGACCAAGCTTACCGCATTTGAAGCATGAGCGCTTCCCCTTTGTCTTGGTCTTGCTTGGCTGCCCCTTGCGACCATTTAGCGCCGTCTTGAATCTCTTGATGATGAGAGCCATCTCTTCATCATTGAGTCCGGCCGCCTCAATCTGTGCCACCTTGCTGGGTAGCGCCTCCTTGCTTCGTGTTGCCTTGAGAGCAAGGGGTTGCGGCTCGTTGATCGGACCATTTAAGGCGTCGTCCACATACCTCGCCTCCTTGATCATCATTCGCCCGCTAACGAATTTCCCAAGAACTTCTTCGGGCGACATCTTGGTGTACCTGGGATTTTCACGTATATTGTTCACCAAATGAGGATCAAGAACGGTAAATGACCTGAGCATTAGGCGGACGACGTCGTGGTCCGTCCATCGTGTGCTTCCGTAGCTCCTTATCTTGTTGATAAGGGTCTTGAGCCGGTTGTATGTTTGCGTCGGCTCCTCGCCCCTTATCATTGCGAACCGTCCAAGCTCACCCTCCACCAACTCCATCTTGGTGAGCAAGGTGACGTCGTTCCCCTCATGAGAAATCTTGAGGGTGTCCCAGATTTGCTTGGCGTTATCCAAGCCGCTCACTTTATGGTATTCATCCCTGCACAAGGAAGCTAGAAGAACAGTAGTAGCTTGTGCATTCTTATGAATTTGTTCATTAATGAACATGGGACTATCCGAACTATCAAAGTGCATTCCACTCTCTACAATCTCCCATATACTAGGATGGAGAGAGAATAGGTGACTACGCATATTGTGGCTCCAAAATCCGTAGTCCTCTCCATCAAAGTGTGGGGGCTTGCCGAGTGGAATGGAGAGCAAATGTGAATGTGAACTTTGCGGAATACGAGAGTAATCAAAAGAAAAGTTCGAATTAACCGGTTTCCTTCTCTCGTAGTCGTTGTGGTCTTCGTCCTTTTGGGAAGAAGTAGACTCATCGCTGTCGTAGTAGACGATCTCCTTGATGCACCTTGTCTTCTTCTTCTTCCCTTCCTTCCGTCTATGACCCGAGCCGGAGTCGGTAGGCTTGTCGTCCTTCGGCTCGTTGACGAAGGATTCCTTCTCTTTGTCGTTGATCACGATACCCTTCCCCTTAGGATCCATCTCTTCGGGCGGTTAGTCCCTTTGTGAAGAGAACGGCTTTGATACCAATTGAGAGCACCTAGAGGGGGGGGGGGTGAATAGGTGATCCTGTGAAAACTTAAAACTTAAGCCACAAAAACTTGTTAAGTGTTAGCACAATAATTGCCAAGTGGCTAAAGAGAAGTCTCAACAAAACACAATACCACAAGAGATCAAGCACAGAGGTGACACAGTGGTTTATCCCGTGGTTTGGCCAAGACCAACGCTTGCCTACTCCACGTTGTGGCGTCCCAACGGACGAGGGTTGCAATCAACCCCTCTCAAGCGGTCCAAAGACCCACTTGAATACCACAGTGTTTTGTTTTGCCTTTCACTATCCCGTTTGCAAGGAATCTCCACAATTTGGAGTCTCTTGCCCTTACAAGTATATGATCACAAAGAAGCACAGAGTAAGGGAGGGAAGCAACACACACAAATCCACAGTGAAACGCGCACACACACGGCCAAGAATCGAGCTCACAAGACTATCTCAAAGTTCTCACTAGAACAGAGCTCGAATCACTTAGAATGACAAGCGAATGCGCAAAGACTGAGTGTGGATGATCAAGAATGCTCAAAGGTTGCTTGTGTATCTCCTCCATGCGCCTAGGGGCCCCTTTTATAGCCCCAAGGCAGCTAGGAGCCGTTGAGAGCAAATCCGGAAGGCCATCCTTGCCTTCTGTCGTCGGGGGCACCGGACAGTCCGGTGCACACCGGACACTGTCCGGTGCCCGATTTGTTTCCATAACTGGCGCTTCCGACCGTTGCCGACCGTTGTAGATCTGGGAGCCGTTGGCGCACCGGACATGTCCGGTGCACACCGGACAGTCCGGTGCCGTCTTCCGACCGTTGGCTCGGCCACGTGTCCCGCGCAGATCGCGCGGCCGACCGTTGGCCCCGCCGACCGTTGGCTCACCGGACAGTCCGGTGCACACCGGACAGTCCGGTGAATTTTAGCCGTACGCCGTCGGCGAATTCCCGAGAGCGGCCAGTTCGAGCCGAGTCAGCCTGGCGCACCGGACACTGTCCGGTGCACACCGGACAGTCCAGTGCTCCATGCCGAGCTGGGTCTCTGGCAGCACACAGCCAAGTCTTTTCTCCTCTTCTCTCTTCTTCTTCTTTCTGTTTCTAACACTTAGACAAATATATTAGTACACAAAACCAATGTACTAAGGCTTAGAAACATACCTTTACTTCATGATTTGCACCTTGTTCATCCATGTACATAAATTCACAATTAAGCACATGTGTTGGCACTCAATCACCAAAATACTTAGAAATGGCCCAAGGGCACATTTCCCTTTCAGTTTCTTGCTATGTTTGTTGGCGAGAATCTCAGGATAAGCTCGGAAATTAGTTTGTAAAGGGTCCAACCCCCCTCCTCTATAAATAGAGAGGTATACGGCCGATTTATAATAACCAATCGAATCAATAAAACTTCTATCTCACATTTATTTCCTGTACAATTAGGAGTAGTTCTAGTCTAGTTCTAGTTTAGCCTCTCAATCCCCAAATTCTCCGCTTCTCTTCGATTCTACGTCGATTAGAGGAGTCTAGCTTGACCTGCCCGAGCCTAGAAAACTCCTAGGATCTCTCCTCCCCGACGGGGTCCCTCCCGGGAGCAAGATCCAAGCGCCGTCGGCGATCTTCCGCTGCCCTTGCGCATGCGCGGACCGTCCGGCCCTAGGGCGTGGACCGTCCGGTCATCAGCAGGAAACCCTAGCCCCTGCGCCAGGTCGCGGACCGTCCGGCCCTTGGCCGCGGACCGTCCGCGCCTGACCAGAGAGCATCGCCACGGTTCTTGTTGAGTGTTTGGCACTCCAAAAAGGCGTCAACATACTTTTTGGCGACTCCGCTGGGGACAACACATATAGACATATCAAATCGGCCCTCAATGGCTGATTTAAAGGATAGCTCTGAAGTTTCCTGAAAGTCGCCTAGAGAGGGGGTGAATAGGGCGAATCTGAAATTTACAAAGTTTAAGCACAACTACAAGCCGGGGTTAGCGTTAGAATTAAAATCGAGTCCGAGAGAGGGGGCGAAAACAAATCACAAACAAATAAGGAGTGTGACACGATGATTTGTTTTATCGAGGTTCGGTTCTTGCAAACCTACTTCCCGTTGAGGTGGTCACAAAGACCGGGTCTCTTTCAACCCTTTCCCTCTCTCAAACGGTCACTTAGACCGAGTGAGCTTCTCTTCTCAATCAAACAGGTCACAAAGACTGAGTGTGCTTGGTTTGAGGTCAAAGTAGGATGAGTCGGGGGCGACACCGTCCTCTCGATTTTTTGGGATCACGCCGCCCCCAAAAATCACTCCGGTGTTTACCTCGCCCCCGCTTGACTCTCAACCAAACACTATAGAAAACGTGGCCACCTCATTTTATCCCTCCTTGTACATTCAACCAAACGCACCCTAAGTCCCCGCAAGGACCACCACACAATTGGTGTCTCTTGCCTCGGTTACAATTGAGTTGATCACAAGAAAGAATGAGAAAGAAAAGAAGCAATCCAAGCGCAAGAGCTCAAATGAACACAAGTCACTCTCTCACTAGTCACTATTTGATTGGAATGATCTTTGGACTTGGGAGAGGATTTGATCTCTTTGGTGTGTCTTGTATTGAATGCTATAGCTCTTGTAAGGTGTAGGAAGTCTGAAAACTTGGATTGAATGAATGGTGGGTGGTTGGGGGTATTTATAGCCCCAACCACCAAAATGGCCGTTGGTGAAGGCTGATGTCGCATGACGCACCGGACAGTCCGGTGCGCCACCGGACACTGTCCGGTGCGCCAGCCACGTCACCCGATCGTTAGGGTTCGACCGTTGGAGCTTCTGTCTTCTAGGCCACCAGACAGTCCGGTGGTGCACCGGACAGGTCCTGTAGACTATCCGGTGCACCTTCTGGCGCTGCTCTGACCTCTGCGCGCGCAGGCGCGCACTATAGCGCATTTAATGCCTTCAGCAGACGATCGTTGGCGCGAAGTAGCCGTTGCTCTGCTGGCACACCAGACAGTCCGGTGGTGCACTGGACAGTCCGGTGAATTATAGCGGAGCGGTTCCCAGAATTCCCAAAGGTGGCGAGTTCAGACTGGAATCCCCTGGTGCACCGGACACTGTCCGGTGCGCCAGACCAGGGGACACTTCGGTGGTCTTTTTGCTCTCTTTGTTTGAACCCTTTCTTGGTCTTTTTATTGGTCTATTGTGAACCTTTGGTACTTGTAAAACTTATAATCTAGAGCAAACTAGTTAGTCTAATAATTTATGTTGGGCAATTCAACCACCAAAATTCATATTGGAAAAGGTTTGATCCTATTTCCCTTTCAATCTCCCCCTTTTTGGTGATTGATGCCAACACAAACCAAAGCAAATATAAAAGTGCAGAATTGAACTAGTTTGCATAATATAAGTGCAAATGTTGCTTGGAATTGAAACCAATATACTTATTTCAATAGATATGCATGGATGGTTTTTCTTCTTATTTAAAATTTTGGACCTCATTTGCACCACGGGTTTTGTTTTGCAAATCCTTTGTAAAATTCTTTTCAAAATAATTTTGCAAATAGTCAAAGGTATATGAATAAGATTGAAGAAAGCATTTCCAAGATTTGAAATTTTCTCCCCTTGTCTCAAATGCTCTTCCTTTGACTTAAACAAAAACTCCTCCTATATAAAATTCTCCTCTTAGTGTTCAAGAGGGTTTTGCAAATTTTGAAAATACTACTTTCTCCCTTTTTGAACACAATAAGATATCGAATTTAGAACTTCATTTTTAAACTGGTGGTGGTGCGGTCATTTTGCTTTGGGCTCATACTTTCTCCCCCTTTGGCATGAATCGCCAAAAACAGATACTTGTGAGTGAGATATAAGCCCTTTTCTCCCCCTTTGGTAAATAAAGACATGAGTGAAGATTATACCAAAGTTGGAGAGGTGTGCGGAGCGACGGCGAAGGATGAATGATTCGATGGAGTGGAGTGGAAGCCTTGTCTTCGCTGAAGACACCATTTCCCCTTTCAATCTATGACTTAGCATGAGGTGCACTTGAAAAAACACATTAGTCATAGCACATGAAAGAGATGATCAAGGGTATATATATGAGCTATGTGTGCAAAATATCAATCAAAATTCCTAGAATCAAGAATATTTAGCTCATGCCTAAGTTTGGTAAATGTTTGCTCATCTAATGGCTTGGTAAAGATATCGGCTAATTGTTCTTTGGTGTTAACATATGCAATCTCGATATTCCCCTTTTGTTGGTGATCTCTTAGAAAATGATACCGAATGGCTATGTGTTTAGTGTAACACCCCTGGTGTTACTATGACTAAAACTTGAGCATGGCATCATAAGCATGGACATTGCATATGTTTGATACACCTAGAGTGCATTCACTAGGTAAAAATTTCAAACAAGTGTATTGATTTTGGTGTTTTGCAAATAGGACCCTGGATAGGGAACCTAACCCTATATAAGGCTCAAAAGGGGTAAAACATAACCCAAGGTGAGAAAACCTAAAGGCTTTAGGGAAGAGTCATAAAATATCCCCAAAAACAAGGTGGAATCACATTTATGCCCCTGGACATCAAGAATTTCAATTAGAACCCTGAAAAACCCTAAAACCAAACCCTAGGGACCTATGTGCAAAATTAGTCCACTTTTGGACTAAAGTGCAAAAACCAAGTCAAATAAGTATTTTAAGTCATTTGTTTCACAAATATGTGGACTTGAAAGCCAAACATTGGATTTTGGACTTAAATGCAAAATGGACCTCACTTAGGTTTCATTCTAAGTCTGAAATTCAGTGTGGAGGGCTCAACTTTGGAGCATTGTATCTTCCAAATTCTAGGGTTTTTGCCCTAGGTCACCACATCAAAATTGTAGCCCAATTATAGGAGAACAACTTTGTTTAAGGGAGCAAGCATAGTTGTTAAGAGAAATTTAGAGATAATTGAGCCTGAAGTTGGACTGTCAGACTGCCTGAGGTCTGAAATTCAGATTAACAGTGTTATGAGATGAACTTTGAGCTCGATTTTGAATGGGATTCAGTGACTTTTTGTGGGAGCACATTGTAGCAAAATGATAGATGGATTATAGCTCTACAACTTTACTACAGAATGTTGGCCTAGGTTTCACATAAAAATTTGAGAAAACTGGGCTCCAACTTGGTCTGTCAGTTAAGCTGACCACTGAAGCTGGCACACTGTTCATTGTCATCTGAAATATCACGCCGTGGATCAGGATCACCCCCCCGCCGGCGATAAGAACGCCACCGCGGCGTGACCGGTCGTCGGTGGTCGCGGTAAAAATCCTCGGTGTCGTGGCAAAAGGTTACCGAGGTGGCGAACTCCGGTTAAACGGCGACCCCGTGCCCTCACCGGAAACTGCCGCGCGGAAAGCTTGCCAGCGCATCCGTAGTTCGCGCTTCTTCTCCAACTCCGGTCGACGGCCTATAAATTGAGCTCGGACTCCGCTTCTTCTCCCCAATACGCACTCCAGTGCTCAAGCAATTACCTCCATTTCGCCAGAGAACTTGCGCAGCCCTAATTCCCTCTCTTCTTCGTTCTTGCTCCGCCGCGAAGAACTTCTTCGTAGCCAGCGTTCCTCTGGTCGGTAACTCTCAAATTGCTCCCTGTTTTAGTTACTCTTTGCTCTCCTATCGCGCCTAGATGTGGCAATTTAAAGTTTGGCCGAAGCTCCTCACCGGAACGCACCTGTGCGCTGTCAAACACCGCCGTGACCCCCCCCACCGTCGACCCGTTCTTCGGGTCTTGTTCTGCCCAAACCGAAGCATGTCCATGGACCCTAGTGAACCCGTAAACCTTTACCTAGCCTCAATTTAGCCATCCTCGCTGTTGTCCGTTCGGAACATGTTCACCCTCCGGTCCATCCGCTCTGCCACTGTGGCCGGGACCTTATAGTGCACCTTTAGTGAAATTGATGGAGGGGAAATGGTCGGGATGGATCTAATTGTGTTCCTGTCGCTTGAGAGCCCCAGTCGTGGCGCCATCTGGCCGGAATAGTCTCGCCGGAGCGCGGGCCGGCGTCGCTCGTCGACGGGGACTTCGGTCTGCAAAGGATTAGAAATGAGAGGGTGTTTATGCAAACGGTCAGTGACTCTGTAAACAGTGGCAAGACTTGTTTCCGGTTAGCCTGAAACCCCGAGGGCCCTTCTGCAAGATGGCCAACGCAGGCGTGGGCGCGTGCGCGAGCGCGCTTCTGCGCGAGATTGGGCCGCCTAAGCCAGTTTGAGCCCAATACCGTTGAAGTGTTTTTCTTTTTCTTTTCCAGAACAGCTTTAGAAATATATAGAAAAATATAGAAAAATGATAAAATTGTGAAACCAATTTTCCTAGGTTTCTTATTTTCCCTAGAATTTAGTAAAAATAGTTTTGTGATTTTTAGGTTAAATAAGGAATTTTAAGGCATTTAAAATAGCTTAAACTAATAGTTCTGGATTTTTAGAAATTAAATGGTAACCCCAAAATTGCCCAAACTTTTTATATGAATTCCTCATATTATTTAGAAGCCTTGGGTAGAATTTGGGTTGATTTGGACCTTGTTTGATCACCAAACCCCAAAACACCCCCCCTGCCCTATGAACTCCTTTACTGACTCCGGAAACCCTAGGTTCTCGGAGTACCGTGAAGGAAAGTTGTATTCAAGACTTAGATAATAAGTTTATATTATCTTTGCACCCTCATGAGCATCCCATGGCATCCATTCTTATACATATGTATGGTTATGATTAGAACGAGAAGAAGAAGAGGAAATCACCGAAGAAAGGACACCACCACCCTCGGATTCTCAAGCAGGCAACTGCTTTTACTTTGATATTTGCGGATCCGAGCCAGACTCACCTGTTAACAAAGGCAAGCCCCGGTGCATTTGCCACCCCCCTTGTGTTTTAAAATCTTTCTCACTTGCTTGATGCATTAGGTGTTAGGAGTTGATTGCTTAAACAATTCCTGCATTACTTTCCTTGGAATTTGATTACCTTCCTTGATACCCTGTTTTACAAAAGGGTTTGTTATGCTTAGTATTGCTATAGCAAAACAAAAGGATTTGTTTTACAAAAGATGTTTGGCAAAGTGGGAGGGTTGTTTTCAAAAATAAAACTTGATGGTGAATCCATCACAACCGTGATGGATTCAACATTGGAAAAGATGTACCTCTGCCAGGTACCAACCTTTGGGTTTAAATGATTAAGCTGAGACCGGGCGGGTGACTTGCACGAGAAAGAGAGTCTCGGTGTAGTGTCTCCGTCTGAGTCGATTAAGGGCCGTCTCGATGTAAGCCTGCTGACCGAGGACCCTTTAACTGGTCACATGCCTCGTCATGGGTAAGCTTTGCCTCGGGTGGACTAAGGCCAGAATAAGATAACACGAAATGGGCGTGGAGCGGTGGCGAGAGTAGCGTGTACCCTCCGTGGCAAGAGGCTGGACGGTGGTGTATCTGTGCTCTCGGTTTGCGTGAACCTGATCTGGTCTTAAGAAACTCGGTGGCGGGTTTACATATGCAAGGGTTAAGTGCTACATATGTCGTGTGATCGGAGATCCTCAGCTGAGTATAATCGATTCGGATCGCCGTACCTCCGCGGTTATGGAGACTTGGCCACTGACTTACACGTAGCAATCCAGTGAAGTTGAAGGGTTGTTAAGAAAATTGGCTAGTGCAGGCAAAGTGATTGAACTAGGGTAGAAAGAACTCTAGCTGCAGGTAATTTTACTTAACTTGACAATAAAATTGGATGTTAAGGATCCACTCGTAGTAAGCTTTTTTCGCAAAACAGAGTCTTTGATTCTTGATAAGCCACTCCTTGAATCCCTCTAGCCAGCATACCCTTGAGAGTCTTTTCCTTAGTCGGGTAAGACTTGCTGAGTAATTCCATACTCAGGGTTTATCCCCTTGTTGTTTTTAGGTGAGGAAGCAGCAGAGTTCTGTTGCTTCTGTACCAAGGTGGTTCCTAATGAAGAAAAGCAAGAGTGAAGTGCGGGAGGAAAGGATCCTCCATTAAGACTTTTTGTGTGATAGCTGTCGGGAGGAGTTTTTACCTTCCTTGGTATGTGTAATAATAATACTCTGCACTCGTTATATAGTACTGGTCTGTAATAAACAACGTGATCTTACTTTTTAATAAATGTAAGTTTATGTAATCGCTTCCGCATATCTATACCTCTGATGTTCCGTAATGTCTGCATGATGGGTGAGACGTTCCTGGAAAGGTAAGGAAAGATACCGAGCTTGTCAAGTAGTTCAGGGGCACCTATAGGGTTGTCTGAGGTCCGTTGGACAAGGACAACTATAGGTGGGCCTAATTACTTGGGAGGTTCCGTCACAGCTGGTATCGGAGCGTAGCCCTTCTTGACAGATGTTATGTAGCATCTTCAAAAGGATTTTCTAAGACTTAACTAGAAAATTGCTTCTCTTCTTATCTAAGTATTTTTGAAGAGTTTATTGCAAAGACCAGATAGGAAGAGTGCAATGTATAGAAGGTTGAATCGACTAAGGTTGATTCTGTACTTATTCACGCATCATGCTAAGAATTATACTAATAAATTTTCCCCCTTAGCAAATGCCGCCACGTACAAGGAAAACGGCACGTAAGCATACTTGACCCATTGGTGTGCCTCGGCATCAACTTGCCCCACGAGAGCAAGAGCAAAACAGCAGTAGCGGGAGCAACGATCCTATTGGTGATCTCGAAGCTCGCGTGAATCGTCTCCAAGAAGAGTTACAGCGCAGGACTAATTTATGGGTTGCGGACGGTGACCGAATCAATGATTTAAGAAGTTACATCCGCACCCTGCAAGATCAACTAGCTGACCGAGATTTGGCACTTGATTGGGCAGTGCAGTCTCGTTCGATAGCTTTAGCTAAGGAAGCGAAGGCTCGAGCACGAGTCAACGAACTTAGCGTTGCTGTTGATAACTTGCAGGTATATTGCAATACTTTACATGAAGAAGTTCATGTACTGTATTCGCAATTACACCCAAATGTCCCTGCGGATCCCGTCAGGTCTGAAGCCGGACCCTCGCACACTGCGGGCGAAGCGCTTGGTGGCGAGTTAGACCTTTTTAGGCCCCCTCCTTCTTTGAGGCTGGTCGACGTATGGTCTCCCACCCCTGACGGTGAAGCTACCAAGAATAAGCAGGAGTAGTAGTGTAGCTTGTAAAAGTAGAAATAGTAAGTTGTATAATAGGTTGAACTTTTGTATAATGGGTAATGTGTCCTGTTATGTAATATCGAGTATGTATCATTACTTTTTATAGTAATGTAAAATGGAAGGTCTCTTTAGCATATTATGTTTATTTCAAATGTTCTTTGCCTCAGATGCCGACCAGGACTCACGGACAGGACGCAACAGGAACCTCTGGGGGTAGGGATGTCACCCCAAATCCACCTCCGGTTCCACCCACGTTGGCCGAGGCGATCGCCTCCTTGGTAAATGCCACCGCAGACAATACCCGCTTCCTTAGGGAAATGGCGGGTCAACAGCAATTCCAGCAGCAGGCAGGAAGGGGTTACCAGCAAGGCCCCCGTGAAACCACCTATCTGGACTTCTCTAAAACTCGTCCACCCCTATTCGTCAAGGCAGAGGATCCGTTGGAAGCCGACGAGTGGATACGGGTCATTGAACAAAAGTTTGGTCTTCTTCGTTGTTCAGAAACGCAGAAGCCATTATTCGCAGCACAGCAACTACGTGGCCCTGCCAGTACCTGGTGGGGAAATTTTGTGGCTATACAACCTGTCAACCATCAAATCACTTGGGAAGAATTTAAAGCAGCCTTCCGTGAGCACTACATACCCGAAGGGGTGCTACATATGAAACAAGAGGAATTCATGAAGCTGAAACAAGGAGGAGATACCATCAATCAGTATCTCAACAAGTTTAATCACCTGTCGTAGTATGCCATTGACCAGGTGAACACTGATTTGAAGAAAAAAGAACTGCTTCATGAGGGGTCTGAATGACCGGTTGCAGCGAAAGATGGCCACATGTATAGATCTCACGTATGGAAAGGCTGTCAGTACAGCCTTATCTGTTGAAGCAAAATATGCAAATTCTAGGAAGAATAAGGGATTCGGTGGTGAGCGGCCTAATCAGGGCCAGGCGAAGAGGCAACGGTTTGTCATCCGGCCTTCTAGCCAAAACCGCACTTTTTCTCGTCCACCAGCATTCCCTTTCAAATAGCCCATTATTATTCGCCCCAACAATACCCCCACTCCCCCAAATCAGCCGGGTGCCCCAGGCACTCGATTCCCTGCCTTGCCCAGCTCTTCAACTGGGTGTTTCAATTGCGGCAAGTCGGGACATTTTATCAAAGACTGCCCCTATCCCAAGCGAAATCAATTCAATGCTCAACAAGGATCTGGGAAGTCAACTCAGCCCAAGGGAAATACTGTGGGGAGAAATACAAAGAAGACGGGGCGTGTATACTACACCCAAGTGGCCACTACACCGGAAGGAGAGCCGGTGATGATGGGTACGTTTCCCGTGGCCAATCACCCCGCAATTATTCTTTTTGATTCTGGTGCTTCGCATACGTTCATTAGCAAGAAATTTGTGGAGCAACATCACATTGCATGCCATGAATCAAAAGAGGGATTTAAAATTCATTCACCTGGGGGACATATTTTTACTCGAGAAGTGGCCTATGAAGTGCCAGTAACAATGGCCGGACGGAACTTTCCTGCTAATATGATTGTTCTGAAAGGCCAGGATATAGATGTAATTTTGGGTATGAATTGGTTAACCCAACACAAGGCAATTCTCAACACTGAACTCAGAACCGTCAGGTTGAGCTATAATCAAGAAGAGATTCTTTTGTCTCTCCCCGTGACCAATCCAGCCAAAGCTTCTGGTAGAATATATGAAGCCATTGTACCGGAGATCAAGGATATTCCGGTAGTATGTGAGTTTCCAGATGTATTTCCGGAAGATTTGCCTGGACTGCCCCCTGAAAGAGATGTAGAATTTGTAATTGAGCTAAAGCCCGGTACGGCACCCATCTCCCGAAGATCGTACCGTATGCCCCCTAATGAGTTGGCGGAATTGAAGATTCAATTACAAGATCTACTGAATAAGGGATTCATCCGGCCAAGCTCGTCTCCATGGGGTTGCCCCGCCATTTTTGTTAAGAAGAAGGATCAAACCTTGCGAATGTGCGTGGATTATCGACCCCTGAATGAGGTCACCATCAAGAATAAGTACCCTCTTCCAAGGATCGACATCTTATTTGATCAACTGACTGGGGCGAGGGTATTTTCTAAAATTGATCTCAGGTCGGGCTATCATCAAATCCGTATTCGGCCCGAGGATATACCGAAGACCGCGTTTACTACGCGGTATGGATTGTTTGAATACCTGGTAATGTCTTTCGGGCTCACAAATGCTCCTGCCCACTTCACCTATTTGATGAACTCGGTGTTCATGCCCGAGTTGGACAAGTTCGTGGTGGTCTTCATCGACGATATCTTGATATATTCTAAAAATGAAGAGGAGCATGCTCAATATCTACGGATTGTATTGACGCGCCTGAGGGAACATCAGCTGTATGCCAAGTTCAGCAAGTGCGCGTTCTGGCTGGAGGAAATTCAATTTTTGGGGCACGTGTTATCAGCCAAAGGAATTGCGGTAGATCCTAGCAAAGTCAAAGATATTCTGGAGTGGAAACCCCCAACCACAGTTCACCAAGTCCGGAGTTTTCTTGGACTAGCTGGATATTATCGCAGATTCATACCAGATTTTTCTAAGCTTGTGAAGCCAATCACAAGTTTATTGAAGAATGACATTAAGTTCAATTGGTCTTCTAAGTGTAATGAAGCCTTTGAGCAATTGAAGACATTATTAACCACTGCTCCGGTATTGGCTCAACCGGACATCACCAAGCCTTTTGATGTATATTGTGATGCATCTGGCAGTGGACTCGGCTGTGTATTAATGCAAGAGGGCCGAGTAATTGCATATGCTTCAAGGCAGTTGCGCCGACATGAGGAGCATTACCCAACTCATGATCTGGAGCTAGCTGCTGTGGTTCATGCCCTGAAAATTTGGCGTCACTATCTGCTGGGAAATATCTGTCACATATATACAGATCATAAAAGCTTGAAGTACATCTTCACCCAGTCAGAATTAAATATGAGGCAAAGACGATGGCTTGAGCTTATCAAGGACTATGAACTGGAGATCCATTATCACCCAGGCAAAGCCAATGTGGTGGCAGATGCGCTAAGCCGTAAGGCTTCCTGCCACTGTCTCATGATGAAGACCTCTGACAACACTCTCTGTCAAGAGATGGAAAAGTTAAACCTGGGGATGATCCAACAAGGGACTCTGAATTAGTTAAAGCTTGAGTCAATCATTTTGCAAAGAATAGTTGATGCTCAAAAGAATAATCTGGGTATGAAGCACATACGAGAGAAGATAAGGGCTGGAGTAGCCAAATGTTTCAAGGAAGATGATCAAGGTGTGTTGTGGTTTAATAACCGCATAGTTGTGCCAAAGAATGAAGAACTCCGCCAGCAAATTCTTGATGAAGCACATCTTAGTCATTATTCTATTCATCCCGGAAGCACTAAGATGTACCAAGACTTAAAGCAATATTACTGGTGGACAAAGATGAAGATCGAAATTGCACGCTATGTGGCTAAGTGTGACACTTGCAGACGTGTCAAAGCCATACACATGAAAACTGCTGGTCCATTACAATCTTTGCCGATCCCAACATGGAAATGGGAAGATATAAGTATGGACTTTATTGTGGGATTGCCCAGGACTGCAAAAGGGTATGATTCTATCTGGGTCATAATTGATCGGCTTACGAAGATTGCTCACTTTCTGCCGGTCAAGACAGATTCCCCAGTTACTGTCTACGCCCAATTGTATATTGCTCGTATTCTTAGTCTGCATGGTGTTCCGAAGACCATTGTGTCGGATCGTGGACCCCAATTTGTAGCCAAGTTTTGGGAAGCACTTCACAAATCCTTGGGTACTAAGTTGCTCCATAGTTCGGCATATCATCCACAAATTAGTGGACAAACTGAGAGAATTAATCAAGTACTTGAAGATATGTTGCGAGCATGTGTCCTGGATTTCTCACCAAAATGGGATGAATGTTTACCATTGGTGGAGTTTTCATACAATAATAGTTATCAAGAAAGTATCAAGATGGCACCTTTTGAAGCTTTATATGGGCGACAGTGTCGAACTCCGCTAAATTGGTCTGAACCTGGAGAAAGATACTTCTTTAGGCCTGATATGGTGAAGGAGGCCGAGGAAAGGGTTCAGAAAGTTATTCATAATCTAAAGAAAGCCCAAGCTCGACAGAAGAGCTATGCAGACAAATGGCGAATGCCCCTGTATTTTCTTGAAGGGGACTATGTTTATTTGAAGGTTTCACCAATGAAGGGAGTGTCGCGTTTCGGGGTTAAAGGGAAACTTGCACCCAGGTACATTGGTCCATTTCCTATTCTTCAAAGATATGGGCCAGTGGCGTATCGACTTCAACTTCCCGAAACATTGTCTGCTGTACATAATGTGTTCCATGTGTCGCAATTGAAGAAGTGTCTTCGGGTTCCCGATCGAACCATTGAAGTAACAGATGTTGTCCTGGAACCAGATTTAACATACTCGGAACATCCTATTCGAGTTCTGGATCAAAAGGACAGGGTTACCCGGAGAAAGACTCTCAAGTTCTACAAGATACAATGGAAGCAACATTCTGAGGAAGAGGCTACATAGGAAACTCAAGGCTTCTTGAATAAGAATTTCCCAGGCTTTCTAGCCTCATGTAATTTGTAAAGTGTATATGGTTATTACAGTAAAGAAGTGAACCCCCATACCACCCCTGCCTTGTACCAGAAATAAGGAAATACAAATGTGAAGCATTTCCTTTTCCATTACTCACCCTAGGACTTTAAATCTCGGGACGAGATTCTTTTATGGGGGGAAGGATGTAACACCCCTGGTGTTACTATGACTAAAACTTGAGCATGGCATCATAAGCATGGACATTGCATATGTTTGATACACCTAGAGTGCATTCACTAGGTAAAAATTTCAAACAAGTGTATTGATTTTGGTGTTTTGCAAATAGGACCCTGGATAGGGAACCTAACCCTATATAAGGCTCAAAAGGGGTAAAACATAACCCAAGGTGAGAAAACCTAAAGGCTTTAGGGAAGAGTCATAAAATATCCCCAAAAACAAGGTGGAATCACATTTATGCCCCTGGACATCAAGAATTTCAATTAGAATCCTGAAAAACCCTAAAACCAAACCCTAGGGACCTATGTGCAAAATTAGTCCACTTTTGGACTAAAGTGCAAAAACCAAGTCAAATAAGTATTTTAAGTCATTTGTTTCACAAATATGTGGACTTGAAAGCCAAACATTGGATTTTGGACTTAAATGCAAAATGGACCTCACTTAGGTTTCATTCTAAGTCTGAAATTCAGTGTGGAGGGCTCAACTTTGGAGCATTGTATCTTCCAAATTCTAGGGTTTTTGCCCTAGGTCACCACATCAAAATTGTAGCCCAATTATAGGAGAACAACTTTGTTTAAGGGAGCAAGCATAGTTGTTAAGAGAAATTTAGAGATAATTGAGCCTGAAGTTGGACTGTTAGACTGCCTGAGGTCTAAAATTCAGATTAACAGTGTTATGAGATGAACTTTGAGCTCGATTTTGAATGGGATCCAATGACTTTTTGTGGGAGCACATTGTAGCAAAATGATAGATGGATTATAGCTCTACAACTTTACTACAGAATGTTGGCCTAGGTTTCACATAAAAATTTGAGAAAACTGGGCTCCAACTTGGTCTGTCAGTTAAGCTGACCACTGAAGCTGGCACACTGTTCATTGTCATCTGAAATATCACGCCGTGGATCAGGATCACCCCCCCGCCGGCGATAAGAATGCCACCGCGGTGTGACCGGTCGTCGGTGGTCGCGGTAAAAATCCTCGGCGTCGTGGCAAAAGGTTACTGAGGTGGCGAACTCCGGTTAAACGGCGACCCCGTGCCCTCACCGGAAACCGCCGCGCGGAAAGCTTGCCAGCGCATCCGTAGTTCGCGCTTCTTCTCCAACTCCGGTCGACGGCCTATAAATTGAGCTCGGACTCTGCTTCTTCTCCCCAATACGCACTCCAGTGCTCAAGCAATTACCTCCATTTCGCCAGAGAACTTGCGCAGCCCTAATTCCCTCTCTTCTTCGTTCTTGCTCCGCCGCGAAGAACTTCTTCGTAGCCAGCGTTCCTCTGGTCGGTAACTCTCAAATTGCTCCCTGTTTTAGTTACTCTTTGCTCTCCTATCGCACCTAGATGTGGCAATTTAAAGTTTGGCCGAAGCTCCTCACCGGAACGCACCTGTGCGCTGTCAAACACCGCCGTGACCCCCCCCACCGTCGACCCGTTCTTCGGGTCTTGTTCTACCCAAACCGAAGCATGTCCATGGACCCTAGTGAACCTGTAAACCTTTACCTAGCCTCAATTTAGCCATCCCCGCCGTTGTCCGATCGGAACATGTTCACCCTCCGGTCCATCCGCTCTGCCACCGTGGCTGGGACCTTATAGTGCACCTTTAGTGAAATTGATGGAGGGGAAATGGTCGGGATGGATCTAATTGTGTTCCTGTCGCTTGAGAGCCCCAGTCGTGGCGCCATCTGGCCGGAATAGTCTCGCCGGAGCGCGGGCCGGCGTCGCTCGTCGACGGGGACTTCGGTCTGCAAAGGATTAGAAATGAGAGGGTGTTTATGCAAACGGTCAGTGACTCTGTAAACAGTGGCAAGACTTGTTTCTGGTTAGCCTGAAACCCCGAGGGCCCTTCTGCAAGATGGCCAACGCAGGCGCGGGCGCGTGCGCGAGCGCGCTTCTGCGCGAGATTGGGCCGCCTAAGCCAGTTTAAGCCCAATACTGTTGAAGTGTTTTTCTTTTTCTTTTTCAGAACAGCTTTAGAAATATGTAGAAAAATATAGAAAAATGATAAAATTGTGAAACCAATTTTCTTAGGTTTCTTATTTTCCCTAGAATTTAGTAAAAATAGTTTTGTGATTTTTAGGTTAAATAAGGAATTTTAAGGCATTTAAAATAGCTTAAACTAATAGTTCTGGATTTTTAGAAATTAAATGGTAATCCCAAAATTGCCCAAACTTTTTATATGAATTCCTCATATTATTTAGAAGCCTTGGGTAGAATTTGGGTTGATTTGGACCTTGTTTGATTACCAAACCCCAAAACACCCCACTGCCCTATGAACTCCTTTACTGACTCCGGAAACCCTAGGTTCTCGGAGTACCGTGAAGGAAAGTTGTATTCAAGACTTAGATAATAAGTTTATATTATCTTTGCACCCTCATGAGCATCCCATGGCATCCATTCTTATACATATGTATGGTTATGATTAGAACGAGAAGAAGAAGAGGAAATCACCGAAGAAAGGACACCACCACCCTCGGATTCTCAAGCAGGCAACTGCTTTTACTTTGATATTTGCGGATCCGAGCCAGACTCACCTGTTAACAAAGGCAAGCCCCGGTGCATTTGCCACCCCCTTGTGTTTTAAAATCTTTCTCACTTGCTTGATGCATTAGGTGTTAGGAGTTGATTGCTTAAACAATTCCTGCATTACTTTCCTTGGAATTTGATTACCTTCCTTGATACCCTGTTTTACAAAAGGGTTTGTTATGCTTAGTATTGCTATAGCAAAACAAAAGGATTTGTTTTACAAAAGATGTTTGGCAAAGTGGGAGGGTTGTTTTCAAAAATAAAACTTGATGGTGAATCCATCACGGTCGTGATGGATTCAACATTGGAAAAGATGTACCTCTGCCAGGTACCAACCTTTGGGTTTAAATGATTAAGCTGAGACCGGGCGGGTGACTTGCACGAGAAAGAGAGTCTCGGTGTAGTGTCTCCATCTGAGTCGATTAAGGGCCGTCTCGATGTAAGCCTGCTGACCGAGGACCCTTTAACTGGTCACATGCCTCGTCATGGGTAAGCTTTGCCTCGGGTGGACTAAGGCCAGAATAAGATAACACGAAATGGGCATGGAGCGATGGCGAGAGTAGCGTGTACCCTCCGTGGCAAGAGGCTGGACGGTGGTGTATCTGTGCTCTCGGTTTGCGTGAACCTGATCTGGTCTTAAGAAACTCGGTGGCGGGTTGACATATGCAAGGGTTAAGTGCTACATATGTCGTGTGATCAGGGATCCTCAGCTGAGTATAATCGATTCGGATCGCCGTACCTCCGCGGTTATGGAGACTTGGCCACTGACTTACACGTAGCAATCCAGTGAAGTTGAAGGGTTGTTAAGAAAATTGGCTAGTGCAGGCAAAGTGATTGAACTAGGGTAGAAAGAACTCTAGCTGCAGGTAATTTTACTTAACCTGACAATAAAATTGGATGTTAAGGATCCACTCGTAGTAAGCTTTTTCCGCAAAACAGAGTCTTTGATTCTTGATAAGCCACTCCTTGAATCCCTCTAGCCAGCATACCCTTGAGAGTCTTTTCCTTAGTCGGGTAAGACTTGCTGAGTAATTCCATACTCAGGGTTTATCCCCTTGTTGTTTTTAGGTGAGGAAGCAGCAGAGTTCTGTTGCTTCTGTACCAAGGTGGTTCCTAATGAAGAAAAGCAAGAGTGAAGTGCGGGAGGAAAGGATCCTCCATTAAGACTTTTTGTGTGATAGCTGTCGGGAGGAGTTTTTACCTTCCTTGGTATGTGTAATAATAATACTCTGCACTCGTTATATAGTACTGGTCTGTAATAAACAACGTGATCTTACTTTTTAATAAATGTAAGTTTATGTAATCGCTTCCGCATATCTATACCTCCGATGTTCCGTAATGTCTGCATGATGGGTGAGACGTTCCTGGAAAGGTAAGGAAAGATACCGAGCTTGTCAAGTAGTTCAGGGGCACCTATAGGGTTGTCTGAGGTCCGTTGGACAAGGACAACTGTAGGTGGGCCTAATTACATCGGAGCGTAGCCCTTCTTGACAGATATTATGTAGCATCTTCAAAAGGATTTTCTAAGACTTAACTAGAAAATTGCTTCTCTTCTTATCTAAGTATTTCTGAAGAGTTTATTGCAAAGACCAGATAGGAAGAGTGCAATGTATAGAAGGTTGAATCGACTAAGGTTGATTCTGTACTTATTCATGCATCATGCTAAGAATTATACTAATAAATTTTCCCCCTTAGCAAATGCCGCCACGTACAAAGAAAACGGCACGTAAGCATACTGGACCCATTGGTGTGCCTCGGCATCAACTTGCCCCACGAGAGCAAGAGCAAAACAGCAGTAGCGGGAGCAACGATCCTATTGGTGATCTCGAAGCTCGTGTGAATCATCTCCAAGAAGAGTTACAGCGCAGGACTAATTTATGGGTTGCGGACGGTGACCGAATCAATGATTTAAGAAGTTACATCCGCACCCTGCAAGATCAACTAGCTGACCGAGATTTGGCACTTGATTGGGCAGTGCAGTCTCGTTCGGTAGCTTTAGCTAAGGAAGCGAAGGCTCGAGCACGAGTCAACGAACTTAGCGTTGCTGTTGATAACTTGCAGGTATATTGCAATACTTTACATGAAGAAGTTCATGTACTGTATTCGCAATTACACCCAAATGTCCCTGCGGATCCCGTCAGGTCTGAAGCCGGACCCTCGCACACTGCGGGCGAAGCGCTTGGTGGCGAGTTAGACCTTTTTAGGCCCCCTCCTTCTTTGAGGCTGGTCGACGTATGGTCTCCCACCCCTGACGATGAAGCTACCAAGAATAAGCAGGAGTAGTAGTGTAGCTTGTAAAAGTAGAAATAGTAAGTTGTATAATAGGTTGAACTTTTGTATAATGGGTAATGTGTCCTATTATGTAATATCGAGTCTGTATCATTACTTTTATAGTAATGTAAAATGGAAGGTCTCTTTGGCATATTATGTTTATTTCAAATGTTCTTTGCCTCAGATGCCGACCAGGACTCGCGGACAGGACGCAACAGGAACCTCTGGGGGTAGGGATGTCACCCCAAATCCACCTCCGGTTCCACCCACGTTGGCCGAGGCGATCGCCGCCTTGGTAAATGCCACCGCAGACAATACCCGCTTCCTTAGGGAAATGGCGGGTCAACAGCAATTCCAGCAGCAGGCAGGAAGGGGTTACCAGCAAGGCCCCCGTGAAACCACCTATCTGGACTTCTCTAAAACTCGTCCACCCCTATTCGTCAAGGCGGAGGATCCGTTGGAAGCCGACGAGTGGATACGGGTCATTGAACAAAAGTTTGGTCTTCTTCGTTGTTCAGAAATGCAGAAGCCATTATTCGCAGCACAGCAACTACGTGGCCCTGCCAGTACCTGGTGGGGAAATTTTGTGGCTATACAACCTGTCAACCATCAAATCACTTGGGAAGAATTTAAAGCAGCCTTCCGTGAGCACTACATACCCGAAGGGGTGCTGCATATGAAACAAGAGGAATTCATGAAGCTGAAACAAGGAGAAGATACCATCAATCAGTATCTCAACAAGTTTAATCACCTGTCATAGTATGCCATTGACCAGGTGAACACTGATTTGAAGAAAAAGAACTGCTTCATGAGGGGTCTGAATGACCGGTTGCAGCGAAAGATGGCCACATGTATAGATCTCACGTATGGAAAGGCTGTCAGTACAGCCTTATCTGTTGAAGCAAAATATGCAAATTCTAGGAAGAATAAGGGATTCGGTGGTGAGCGGCCTAATTAGGGCTAGGCGAAGAGGCAACGGTTTGTCATCCGGCCTTCTAGCCAAAACCACACTTTTTCTCGTCCACCAGCATTCCCTTTCAAATAGCCCATTATTATTCGCCCCAACAATACCCCCACTCCCCCAAATCAGCCGGGTGCCCCAGGCACTCGATTCCCTGCCTTGCCCAGCTCTTCAACTGGGTGTTTCAATTGCGGCAAGTCGGGACATTTTATCAAAGACTGCCCCTATCCCAAGCGAAATCAATTCAATGCTCAACAAGGATCTGGGAAGTCAACTCAGCCCAAGGGAAATACTGTGGGGAGAAATACAAAGAAGACGGGGCGTGTATACTACACCCAAGTGGCCACTACACCGGAAGGAGAGCCGGTGATGATGGGTACGTTTCCCGTGGCCAATCACCCCGCAATTATTCTTTTTGATTCTGGTGCTTCGCATACGTTCATTAGCAAGAAATTTGTGGAGCAACATCACATTGCATGCCATGAATCAAAAGAGGGATTTAAAATTCATTCACCTGGGGGACATATTTTTACTCGAGAAGTGGCCTATGAAGTGCCAGTAACAATGGCCGGACGGAACTTTCCTGCTAATATGATTGTTCTGAAAGGCCAGGATATAGATGTAATTTTGGGTATGAATTGGTTAACCCAACACAAGGCAATTCTCAACACTGAACTCAGAACCGTCAGGTTGAGCTATAATCAAGAAGAGATTCTTTTGTCTCTCCCCGTGACCAATCCAGCCAAAGCTTCTGGTAGAATATATGAAGCCATTGTACCGGAGATCAAGGATATTCCGGTAGTATGTGAGTTTCCAGATGTATTTCCGGAAGATTTGCCTGGACTGCCCCCTGAAAGAGATGTAGAATTTGTAATTGAGCTAAAGCCCGGTACGGCACCCATCTCCCGAAGATCGTACCGTATGCCCCCTAATGAGTTGGCGGAATTGAAGATTCAATTACAAGATCTACTGAATAAGGGATTCATCCGGCCAAGCTCGTCTCCATGGGGTTGCCCCGCCATTTTTGTTAAGAAGAAGGATCAAACCTTGCGAATGTGCGTGGATTATCGACCCCTGAATGAGGTCACCATCAAGAATAAGTACCCTCTTCCAAGGATCGACATCTTATTTGATCAACTGACTGGGGCGAGGGTATTTTCCAAAATTGATCTCAGGTCGGGCTATCATCAAATCCGTATTCGGCCCGAGGATATACCGAAGACCGCGTTTACTACGCGGTATGGAATGTTTGAATACCTGGTAATGTCTTTCGGGCTCACAAATGCTCCTGCCCACTTCACCTATTTGATGAACTCGGTGTTCATGCCCGAGTTGGACAAGTTCGTGGTGGTCTTCATCGACGATATCTTGATATATTCTAAAAATGAAGAGGAGCATGCTCAATATCTACGGATTGTATTGACGCGCCTGAGGGAACATCAGCTGTATGCCAAGTTCAGCAAGTGCGCGTTCTGGCTGGAGGAAATTCAATTTTTGGGGCACGTGTTATCAGCCAAAGGAATTGTGGTAGATCCTAGCAAAGTCAAAGATATTCTGGAGTGGAAACCCCCAACCACAGTTCACCAAGTCCGGAGTTTTCTTGGACTAGCTGGATATTATCGCAGATTCATACCAGATTTTTCTAAGCTTGTGAAGCCAATCACAAGTTTATTGAAGAATGACATTAAGTTCAATTGGTCTTCTAAGTGTAATGAAGCCTTTGAGCAATTGAAGACATTATTAACCACTGCTCCGGTATTGGCTCAACCGGACATCACCAAGCCTTTTGATGTATATTGTGATGCATCTGGCAGTGGACTCGGCTGTGTATTAATGCAAGAGGGCCGAGTAATTGCATATGCTTCAAGGCAGTTGCACCGACATGAGGAGCATTACCCAACTCATGATCTGGAGCTAGCTGATGTGGTTCATGCCCTAAAAATTTGGCGTCACTATCTGCTGGGAAATATCTGTCACATATATACAGATCATAAAAGCTTGAAGTACATCTTCACCCAGTCAGAATTAAATATGAGGCAAAGACGATGGCTTGAGCTTATCAAGGACTATGAACTGGAGATCCATTATCACCCAGGCAAAGCCAATGTGGTGGCAGATGCGCTAAGCCGTAAGGCTTCCTGCCACTGTCTCATGATGAAGACCTCTGACAACACTCTGTGTCAAGAGATGGAAAAGTTAAACCTGGGGATGATCCAACAAGGGACTCTGAATCAGTTAAAGCTTGAGTCAATCATTTTGCAAAGAATAGTTGATGCTCAAAAGAATAATCTGGGTATGAAGCACATACGAGAGAAGATAAGGGCTGGAGTAGCCAAATGTTTCAAGGAAGATGATCAAGGTGTGTTGTGGTTTAATAACCGCATAGTTGTGCCAAAGAATGAAGAACTCCACCAGCAAATTCTTGATGAAGCACATCTTAGTCGTTATTCTATTCATCCCGGAAGCACTAAGATGTACCAAGACTTAAAGCAATATTACTGGTGGACAAAGATGAAGATCGAAATTGCACGCTATGTGGCTAAGTGTGACACTTGCAGACGTGTCAAAGCCATACACATGAAAACTGCTGGTCCATTACAATCTTTGCCGATCCCAACATGGAAATGGGAAGATATAAGTATGGACTTTATCGTGGGATTGCCCAGGACTGCAAAAGGGTATGATTCTATCTGGGTCATAATTGATCGGCTTACGAAGATTGCTCACTTTCTGCCGGTCAAGACAGATTCCCCAGTTACTGTCTACGCCCAATTGTATATTGCTCGTATTCTTAGTCTGCATGGTGTTCCGAAGACCATTGTGTCGGATCGTGGACCCCAATTTGTAGCCAAGTTTTGGGAAGCACTTCACAAATCCTTGGGTACTAAGTTGCTCCATAGTTCGGCATATCATCCACAAATTAGTGGACAGACTGAGAGAATTAATCAAGTACTTGAAGATATGTTGCGAGCATGTGTCCTGGATTTCTCACCAAAATGGGATGAATGTTTACCATTGGCGGAGTTTTCATACAATAATAGTTATCAAGAAAGTATCAAGATGGCACCTTTTGAAGCTTTATATGGGCGACGGTGTCGAACTCCGCTAAATTGGTCTGAACCTGGAGAAAGATACTTCTTTAGGCCTGATATGGTGAAGGAGGCCGAGGAAAGGGTTCAGAAAGTTATTCATAATCTGAAGAAAGCCCAAGCTCGACAGAAGAGCTATGCAGACAAACGGCGAATGCCCCTGTATTTTCTTGAAGGGGACTATGTTTATTTGAAGGTTTCACCAATGAAGGGAGTGTCGCGTTTCGGGGTTGAAGGGAAACTTGCACCCAGGTACATTGGTCCATTTCCTATTCTTCAAAGATATGGGCCAGTGGCGTATCGACTTCAACTTCCCGAAACATTGTCTGCTGTACATAATGTGTTCCATGTGTCGCAATTGAAGAAGTGTCTTCGGGTTCCCGATCGAACCATTGAAGTGACAGATGTTGTCCTGGAACCAGATTTAACATACTCGGAACATCCTATTCGAGTTCTGGATCAAAAGGACAGGGTTACCCGGAGAAAGACTCTCAAGTTCTACAAGATTCAATGGAACCAACATTCTGAGGAAGAGGCTACATGGGAAACTCAAGGCTTCTTGAATAAGAATTTCCCAGGCTTTCTAGCCTCATGTAATTTGTAAAGTGTATATGGTTATTACAGTAAAGAAGTGAACCCCCATACCACCCCTGCCTTGTACCAGAAATAAGGAAATACAAATGTGAAGCATTTCCTTTTCCATTACTCACCCTAGGACTTTAAATCTCGGGACGAGATTCTTTTATGGGGGGAAGGATGTAACACCCCTAGTGTTACTATGACTAAAACTTGAGCATGGCATCATAAGCATGGACATTGCATATGTTTGATACACCTAGAGTGCATTCACTAGGTAAAAATTTCAAACAAGTGTATTGATTTTGGTGTTTTGCAAATAGGACCCTGGATAGGGAACCTAACCCTATATAAGGCTCAAAAGGGGTAAAACATAACCCAAGGTGAGAAAACCTAAAGGCTTTAGGGAAGAGTCATAAAATATCCCCAAAAACAAGGTGGAATCACATTTATGCCCCTGGACATCAAGAATTTCAATTAGAATCCTGAAAAACCCTAAAACCAAACCCTAGGGACCTATGTGCAAAATTAGTCCACTTTTGGACTAAAGTGCAAAAACCAAGTCAAATAAGTATTTTAAGTCATTTGTTTCACAAATATGTGGACTTGAAAGCCAAACATTGGATTTTGGACTTAAATGCAAAATGGACCTCACTTAGGTTTCATTCTAAGTCTGAAATTCAGTGTGGAGGGCTCAACTTTGGAGCATTGTATCTTCCAAATTCTAGGGTTTTTGCCCTAGGTCACCACATCAAAATTGTAGCCCAATTATAGGAGAACAACTTTGTTTAAGGGAGCAAGCATAGTTGTTAAGAGAAATTTAGAGATAATTGAGCCTGAAGTTGGACTGTCAGACTGCCTGAGGTCTGAAATTCAGATTAACAGTGTTATGAGATGAACTTTGAGCTCGATTTTGAATGGGATCCAGTGACTTTTTGTGGGAGCACATTGTAGCAAAATGATAGATGGATTATAGCTCTACAACTTTACTACAGAATGTTGGCCTAGGTTTCACATAAAAATTTGAGAAAACTGGGCTCCAACTTGGTCTGTCAGTTAAGCTGACCACTGAAGCTGGCACACTGTTCATTGTCATCTGAAATATCACGCTGTGGATCAGGATCACCCCCCCGCCGGCGATAAGAACGCCACCGCGGCGTGACCGGTCGTCGGTGGTCGCGGTAAAAATCCTCGGCGTCGTGGCAAAAGGTTACCGAGGTGGCGAACTCCGGTTAAACGGCGACCCCGTGCCCTCACCGGAAACCGCCGCGCGGAAAGCTTGCCAGCGCATCCATAGTTCGCGCTTCTTCTCCAACTCTGGTCGACGACCTATAAATTGAGCTCGGACTCTGCTTCTTCTCCCCAATACGCACTCCAGTGCTCAAGCAATTACCTCCATTTCGCCAGAGAACTTGCGCAGCCCTAATTCCCTCTCTTCTTCATTCTTGCTCCGCCGCGAAGAACTTCTTCATAGCCAGCGTTCCTCTGGTCGGTAACTCTCAAATTGCTCCCTGTTTTAGTTACTCTTTGCTCTCCTATCGCACCTAGATGTGGCAATTTAAAGTTTGGCCGAAGCTCCTCACCGGAACGCACCTGTGCGCTGTCAAACACCGCCGTGACCCCCCCACCGTCGACCCGTTCTTCGGGTCTTGTTCTACCCAAACCGAAGCATGTCCATGGACCCTAGTGAACCCGTAAACCTTTACCTAGCCTCAATTTAGCCATCCCCACCGTTGTCCGATCGGAACATGTTCACCCTCCGGTCCATCCGCTCTGCCACCGTGGCCGGGACCTTATAGTGCACCTTTAGTGAAATTGATGGAGGGGAAATGGTCGGGATGGATCTAATTGTGTTCCTGTCGCTTGAGAGCCCCAGTCGTGGCGCCATCTGGCCGAAATAGTCTCGCCGGAGCGCGGGCCGGCGTCGCTCGTCGACGGGGACTTCGGTCTGCAAAGGATTAGAAATGAGAGGGTGTTTATGCAAACAGTCAGTGACTCTGTAAACAGTGGCAAGACTTATTTCCGGTTAGCCTGAAACCCCGAGGGCCCTTCTGCAAGATGGCCAACGCAGGCGTGGGCGCGTGCGCGAGCGCGCTTCTGCGCGAGATTGGGCCGCCTAAGCCAGTTTGAGCCCAATACTGTTGAAGTGTTTTTCTTTTTCTTTTTCAGAACAGCTTTAGAAATATGTAGAAAAATATAGAAAAATGATAAAATTGTGAAACCAATTTTCCTAGGTTTCTTATTTTCCCTAGAATTTAGTAAAAATAGTTTTGTGATTTTTAGGTTAAATAAGGAATTTTAAGGCATTTAAAATAGCTTAAACTAATAGTTCTAGATTTTTAGAAATTAAATGGTAATCCCAAAATTGCCCAAACTTTTTATATGAATTCCTCATATTATTTAGAAGCCTTGGGTAGAATTTGGGTTGATTTGGACCTTGTTTGATCACCAAACCCCAAAACACCCCTTGCCCTATGAACTCCTTTACTGACTCCGGAAACCCTAGGTTCTCGGAGTACCGTGAAGGAAAGTTGTATTCAAGACTTAGATATTAAGTTTATATTATCTTTGCACCCTCATGAGCATCCCATGGCATCCATTCTTATACATATGTATGGTTATGATTAGAACGAGAAGAAGAAGAGGAAATCACCGAAGAAAGGACACCACCACCCTCGGATTCTCAAGCAGGCAATTGCTTTTACTTTGATATTTGCGGATCCGAGCCAGACTCACCTGTTAACAAAGGCAAGCCCCGGTGCATTTGCCACCCCCCTTGTGTTTTAAAATCTTTCTCACTTGCTTGATGCATTAGGTGTTAGGAGTTGATTGCTTAAACAATTCCTGCATTACTTTCCTTGGAATTTGATTACCTTCCTTGATACCCTGTTTTACAAAAGGGTTTGTTATGCTTAGTATTGCTCTAGCAAAACAAAAGGATTTGTTTTACAAAAGATGTTTGGCAAAGTGGGAGGGTTGTTTTCAAAAATAAAACTTGATGGTGAATCCATCACGGCCGTGATGGATTCAACATTGGAAAAGATGTACCTCTGCCAGGTACCAACCTTTGGGTTTAAATGATTAAGCTGAGACCGGGCGGGTGACTTGCACGAGAAAGAGAGTCTCGGTGTAGTGTCTCCGTCTGAGTCGATTAAGGGCCGTCTCGATGTAAGCCTGCTGACCGAGGACCCTTTAACTGGTCACATGCCTCGTCATGGGTAAGCTTTGCCTCGGGTGGACTAAGGCCAGAATAAGATAACACGAAATGGACATGGAGCGGTGGCGAGAGTAGCGTGTACCCTCCGTGGCAAGAGGCTGGACGGTGGTGTATTTGTGCTCTCGGTTTGCGTGAACCTGATCTGGTCTTAAGAAACTCGGTGGCGGGTTGACATATGCAAGGGTTAAGTGCTACATATGTCGTGTGATCAGAGATCCTCAGCTGAGTATAATCGATTCGGATCGCCGTACCTCCGCGGTTATGGAGACTTGGCCACTGACTTACACGTAGCAATCCAGTGAAGTTGAAGGGTTGTTAAGAAAATTAGCTAGTGCAGGCAAAGTGATTGAACTAGGGTAGAAAGAACTCTAGCTGCAGGTAATTTTACTTAACCTGACAATAAAATTGGATGTTAAGGATCCACTCGTAGTAAGCTTTTTCCGCAAAACAGAGTCTTTGATTCTTGATAAGCCACTCCTTGAATCCCTCTAGCCAGCATACCCTTGAGAGTCTTTTCCTTAGTCGGGTAAGACTTGCTGAGTAATTCCATACTCAGGGTTTATCCCCTTGTTGTTTTTAGGTGAGGAAGCAGCAGAGTTCTGTTGCTTCTGTACCAAGGTGGTTCCTAATGAAGAAAAGCAAGAGTGAAGTGTGGGAGGAAAGGATCCTCCATTAAGACTTTTTGTGTGATAGCTGTCGGGAGGAGTTTTTAGCTTCTATGGTATGTGTAATAATAATACTCTGCACTCGTTATATAGTACTGGTCTGTAATAAACAACGTGATCTTACTTTTTAATAAATGTAAGTTTATGTAATCGCTTCCGCATATCTATACCTCCGATGTTCCGTAATGTCTGCATGATGGGTGAGACGTTCCTGGAAAGGTAAGGAAAGATAACGAGCTTGTCAAGTAGTTCAGGGGCACCTATAGGGTTGTCTGAGGTCCGTTGGACAAGGACAACTGTAGGTGGGCCTAATTACTTGGGAGGTTCCGTCACATTTAGTGCGGCTATGCTCGACGGGATTATCCGCCATGCGGATTGCACTCCCATTATCACATAGAAGAGGAACTTTGGTTAATTTGTAACCATAGTCCCTAAGGGTTTGCCTCATCCAAAGCAATTGTGCACAACAATGGCCTGCGGCAATCTACTCAGCTTCGGCGGTAGAAAGAGCGACAGAATTTTGCTTCTTTAAAGCCCAAGACACCAGAGATCTTCCCAAGAACTGGCAGGTCCCTGATGTGCTCTTTCTATTAATTTTACACCCTGCCCAATCAGCATCGGAATAACCAATTAAATCAAATATGGATCCCCTGGGGTACCAAAGGCCAAACTTAGGAGTATAAACTAAATATCTCAAGATTCGTTTTACGGCCCTAAGGTGAACTTCCTTAGGATTGGCTTGGAATCTTGCACACATGCATACGGAAAGCATAATGACCGGTCGTGAAGCACATAAATAGAGTAAGGAACCTATCATCGACCGGTATACCTTTTGATCGACGGATTTACCTCCCGTCTTGAGGTCGAGATGCCCATTTGTTCCCATGGGTGTCTTGATGGGCTTGGCATCCTTCATCCCAAACTTTGTGAGTATGTCTTGAATGTACTTCGTTTGGCTAATAAAGGTGCCTCTTGGAGTTGCTTGACTTGAAATCCTAAGAAATATTTCAACTCCCCCATCATAGACATCTCGAATTTTTGTGTCATGATCCTACTAAACTCTTCACATGTAGATTCGTTAGTAGACCCAAATATGATATCATCAACATAAATTTGGCATACAAACAAATAGCAGGTACTGCCCAAAAATAGTGTATCTCCATACCCAAATCCACATAAAGCAATAGCAGGTACTGCCCAAAAATATTTTAGTGGTGAACAAGGTATAAAGATAACCAAAACTGGGGTGACCTAAAGGATACCATCAAAATTAACCTATGCAGATCATTAGAATTAATAAGAACATTGTGACAGAACCTCCCAAGTCATTAGGCCCACCTACAGTTGTCCTTGTCCAACAGACATCAGACAACCCTGTAGATGTTCCTGAATTACTTGACAAGTTCGGTATCTTTTTCCTTACGTTTCCAGGAACGTTTCACCCGTCTGACAGACAGTATGCTCATCGGAGATGCGGAAATGCGGAAGTGATTACATAGACTTACATTTATTTAAAAAGTAAGAGTAAGTTATTTAGTACAGACCAGAGTGTAAAGCGAGTGCTGAAAAGTATTATTACAATACCTGGGAGGCAAAAGCTCCTCCCATTAAGTTCTTTACATAAAAGTTTTTAAGGAGGACCCGGTCCTCCAGCAGCTTCATTCTTGATTGTCCTCATTTTTCACCACCTTAGTACAAAAACAACAAAAGTTTGTTGTCTCCTCACCTAAAAACAACGGGGGAATAAACCCTGAGTATGGAATTACTCAGCAAGTCTTACCCGACTAAAGAAAAGACTCTCAAGGGTATGCTGGTTATATGGGAGTCAAGGTAAGGCCTTTCAATAGTCAAAGACTCTGTTTGCAGAATTGCTTACTAAAGTGGATCCTTAAAATCCAATTTTATTGTCAGGTTAAGTAGAATTACCTGCAGCTAGAGTTCTTTCTACCCTAGTTCAATCACTGGACCTGCACTAGCCAATTTCTTATCAACCCTTCATCTTCACTGGATTGCTACGTGTAAGTCAGTGGCCAAGTCTCCATAACTGCGGAGGTACGACGATCCGAATCAATTATACTCAGCTAAGGATCTCCGATCACACGACATATGTAGCACTTAACCCTTGCATATGTCAACCCGCCACCGAGTTTCTTAAGACCAGATCAGGTTCACGCAAACCGAGAGCACAGATACACCACCGTCCAGCCTCTTGCTACGGAGGGTACACGCTACTCTCGCCACCGCTCCACGCCCATTTCGTGTTATCTTATTCTGGCCTTAGTTCGCCCGAGGCAAAGCTTACCCATGACGAGGCATGTGACCAGTTAAAGGGTCCTCGGTCAGCAGGCTTACATCGAGACGGCCCTTAATCGACTCAGACGGAGACACTACACCAAGACTCTCTTTCTCGTGCAAGTCACCCGCCCGGTCTCAGCTTAATCATTTAACCCCAAAGGTTGGTACCTGGCAGAGGTACATCTTTTCCGATGTTGGACCCATCATGGCCATGATGGATCCACCATCAAGTTTGTTTTCAAAAGCATCCCAACCACTTTTGCCACATCATCTTTTGTAAAAACAAAACATTTTGTTTTACTAAAGCAAGGCTAAGCATAAAGAAAATCTTTTGTAAACAGGGATTTCAAGGAAGGTAATCAAATCCAAGGAAGGTAATGCAGGAATTGTTTAAGCAATCAACACCTATCACCTAGTGCATCAAGCAAGTGAGAAAGATTTTAAAACACAAGGAGGTGGCAAATGCACCGGGGCTTGCCTTTGTTTATGGGTGAGTCAGGCTCAGATCCACAAATATCGAAGTAGAAACAATTCTCAGCCTGTGTTTCCAAAGGTGGTGGTACTTGCTCTTCAGTGGCTTCCACTTCTTCCTCGTGTTCTAATCATAACCATACATATGTATAAGAATGAATGCCATGTAATGCTCATGAGGGTGCAAATATAATATAAACTTATTATCTAAGTCTTGAATACAACTTTCCTTCACGGAACTCCGAGAACTTAGGGTTTCCGGAGTCAGTAAAGGAGTTCACAAGGCAGGGGGGGTTTTCGGGTTTGGTGATCAAAGAAGGTCCAATTCAACCCAAATTCTACCCAAGGCTTCTAAATAATATGAAGAACTCATATAAAAATTTTGAGCATTTTTGGGATTATTATCTATTTTCTAAAAATCCAGAACTACTTCTTTAAACTACTTAAAATGCCTTAAAATTCCTTATTTAATCTAAAAATCATGAAACTATTGTTATTAAATTCTATGGAAAATAAAAAGTCTAGGAAAATTAGTTTCACTATTTTACCATTTTTCTACAATTTTCTACATATTTCTAAAGTTCTTCTGAAAAAGAAAAGGGAAAAGGGTTGAATAGTGTTGGGCTGGTTTCAGCCCAGCGGCCCAGTCCAGAGGGGAAAGGCGCCCGCGCCCGCGCTGGCGGTCTTGCAGAAAGGCCCTCGGGGTTCTGGGTAACAGGAAACAAGTTCTTTTACTATTCCCATGTGTCGCTGACGATTTACAGAAAGCCCCCTTGACTTCTATTTCTTCGCACGGCCGAGTCCACGACGACGATGAACGCAGCCGCGCTCCGGTGAGCCACTTTACCGGCCGATTGAGGCAACGGCTAGGTTCTCTGATCAACAGACATGAAATTGGGGCTACCTTAATCATTTCCCCCAACTTAATTGCGCTAATGATCAACTAAGGAGCTCTGGCCACGGTGACCGAGAGCATGGCGGCTAGATCGTCGTGTTCCCGCGATCCCTGGTGGCTCGGTTCAATTGGGTGGGTCGGTAAGCATCACAGACGCATGAGAATGCTTAGACAAGGGAGCGGAGGGGAAAAGCTGACCTGAGTGGGGCTGACCACGACAAGATTGAGTTCACTGTGTTCAAGAACCGGATTGGGGAGAATCCGAAATTCGTGCTCACTAGTGAGGGATTTGGGATGCAGGTGGGTGCAACAGCTGCTTGAGTACATGGCGGAGCTGGGGGTGCGGTCAATTTATAGAGTCTGTGCGCGGTGATCGCGAATTTGGGTGCTGACGCGCGGCGGTCGGAGGTGAAGAAGAACCAGGCGCGCGTGAGTGCGTGTCCCCAGTCGTGGCGAGCTCACCAGCAATGATGGGACTGCTATAGGGAGTCATGGTGGCACGGTGGAAAGACTCAGACACGCGGCGGACATAGAGATGGCACGACGACGGCGAGCAACTTTATCCACGGTGGTGAGCGAGGGGGGATGAATTGCGGCTAGCCGGAGTGACTTCCAAGTCACTGGCGGCGAAGATATTTTGACCCCGTGACGTTATCGACTTACCCCGAGCGGGAATCATGACGCCGGCGACGCGAATCACGGTGGGGAGGTCATCGGCGATGGGATTCTTTTGCTGCGTCCGATCTGATCCGTTGGGGACACTGTACCATCGTGAGCTCCCATCAGAGCACCTGACAGCCACTCTTTGGTCTAATTTTTCTCTCAAATCTTCATGGCAACTCTTACCAAGTTCTGCAGCAAAGTTGTTCCTGTATAGTAGCTCTACAACTTTGTTATAGCAATCCAAGGTAGATTCCCACTGGATCTTAGTCTAAATGGCTCTCAATCTTGGATCAAAGTCACGGTCCATCTGAAGTTCAGTCTATATCAGCCTAACAGTCCAACTTTGGGCAAGATTATCTTCAAATTTCTCACAAGAACATGGCTTGCACTCTTAATCAAAGTTGTTCACCTATAATTGGACTATAATTTTGATGTAGTGACCTAGGGCAAAAACCCTTTTGTTTAGAAGTTACAAGGTCACAAAGATGAGCACAATACACTGAAATTCAGACTTAGTCAAAAGGGTTCAAATGTGGCTCTTTTGCAAATAAGTCCAAAATTCAGGGTTTGGCTTGCAAATTCACATATGAGTGACCCAAATGACTTAAGATACTTATTTGACTTGGTTTTTGCACTTTAGTCCAAAAGTGGACTAACCTTGCACATAGGTCCCTAGGGTTTGGTTTTAGGGTTTTCTAGGGTTTCAATTAGGGTTTCTGGTATCCCAGGGGTCTAAGTGTAATTCCACTTAAGTCTTGGGATCATTTTGTGACCCTTCTCTTAAAGCTTTTAGGTATTCTTCATTTGGGTTAAGCTTTGCCCCTTTGAGCCTTATTTAGGGTCAGGTTCCCTATCCAGGGTCCTATTTGTAAAACACTAAAAACAATACACTTGTTTGAAATTTTTACCTAGTGAATGCACTCTAAGTGTGTCAAACATATGCAATGCCAATGTTTATGATGCCATGCTCAAGTTTTAGTTACAGTAACACCAGGGGTGTTACATCCTTCCCCCATAAAAGAATCTCGTCCCGAGATTTAAAGTCCTAGGGTGAGTAATGGAAAAGGAAATGTGTCACATTTTTATTCCCTTATTTCTGGTACAAGGCAGGGGTGGTGCGGGGGTTCACTCCTTTATTACAACCCTAAATATACTTTACAAATTACATGAGGCTAAAAAGCCTAGGAAATTCTTATCTAAAAAGTCTTGAGTTTCCCATGTAGCCTCTTCTTCAGAATGTTGGTTCCACTGTATCTTATAGAACTTGAGAGTTTTTCTCCGAGTAACCCTGTCCTTTTGATCCAGATCTCGAATAGGATGTTCCGAGTATGTTAAATCTGGTTCCAGGACAACATCTGTTACTTCAACGGTTCGATTGGGAACCCGAAGACACTTCTTTAATTGTGACACATGGAACACATTATGTACAGCAGACAATGCTTCGGGGAGCTGAAGTCGATACGCCACTGGCCCATATCTTTCAAGTATAGGAAATGGACCAATGTACCTGGGTGCAAGCTTTCCTTTTATCCCAAAACGCGATACTCCCTTCATTGGTGAAACCTTCAAGTAGACATAGTTCCCTTCAAGAAAATACAAGGGCATTCGCCGTTTGTCTGCATAGCTCTTCTACCGAGCTTGGGCTTTCTTCAGATTATGAATAATTTTCTAAACCTTTTCCTCGGCCTCCTTCACTATATTAGGCCTAAAGAAAAACCTTTCTCCAGGTTCAGACCAATTTAGCGGAGTTCGACATCGTCGCCCATATAAAGCTTCAAAAGGTGCCATCTTGATACTTTCTTGATAGCTATTATTATATGAAAACTCCGCCAAAGGCAAACATTCATCCCATTTCGGTGAGAAGTCCAGAACACATGCTCGCAACATATCTTCGAGTACTTGATTAATCCTCTCAGTCTGTCCACTGGTTTGTGGATGATATGCCGAACTATGGAACAACTTAGTACCCAAGGATTTGTGAAGTGCTTCCCAAAACTTGGCTACAAATTGAGGTCCACGATCCGACACTATGGTCTTCGGAACACCATGCAGACTAAGAATACGAGCAATGTACAATTGAGCGTAGACAGTAACCGGGGAATCTGTCTTTACCGGCAGAAAGTGAGCAATCTTCGTAAGCCGATCAATTATAACCCAGATAAAATCATACCCTTTTGCAGTCCTGGGCAATCCCACGATAAAGTCCATACTTATGTCTTCCCATTTCCATTTTGGGATCGACAAAGATTGTAATGGACCAGCAGTTTTCATGTGTATGGCCTTGACACGTCTGCAAGTGTCACACTTAGCCACATAGCGTGCAATTTCAATTTTCATCTTCGTCCACCAGTAATGTTGCTTTAGATCATGATACATCTTAGTGCTTCCTGGATGAATAGAATAGCGACTAAGATGCGCTTCATCTAAGATTTGCTGACGGAGTTCTTCCTTCTTTGGCACTACTATGCGGTTATTGAACCATATCACACCTTGATCGTCTTCTTTAAAACATGTGGCTGCTCCAGCCCTTATTTTCTCCCGTATGTGCTTCATACCCACATTATCCTTTTGAGCATCAATTATCCTTTGCAAAATGATTGACTCAAGCTTTAGCTGATTCAGGGTCCCTTGTTGGACCATCCCCAGGTTTAGCTTTTCCATCTCTTGACATAAAGTATTGTCAGAGGCCTTCGCCATAAGATAGTGGCAGGAAACCTTACGGCTCAGTGCATCTGCCACGACATTGGCCTTGCCTGGGTGGTAATGAATTTCCAGTTCATAGTCCTTAATAAGCTCAAGCCATCGCCTTTGCCTCATATTCAATTCTGACTAGGTGAAGATATACTTCAAGCTTTTATGATCTGTATATATGTGATAGATATTTCCCAGCAGATAGTGACGCCAAATTTTCAGGGCATGAACCACAACAGCTAGCTCCAGATCATGAGTTGGGTAATGCTCCTCATGTCGGCGCAACTGCCTTGAAGCATATGCAATTACTCGGCCCTCTTGCATTAATACACAGCTGAGTCCACTGCCTGACGCATCACAATATACATCAAAAGGCTTGGTGATGTCCGGTTGAGCCAATACCGGAGCAGTGGTTAATAATGTCTTCAATTGTTCAAAAGCTTCATTACACTTAGAAGACCAATTGAATTTAATATCATTCTTCAATAAACTTGTGATTGGCTTCACAAGCTTAGAAAAATCTGGTATGAATCTGCGATAATATCCAGCTAGTCCAAGAAAACTCCGGACTTGGTGAACAGTGGTTGGGGGTTTCCACTCCAGAATATCCTTGACTTTGCTAGGATCTACTGCAATTCCCTTGGCAGATAACACATGTCCCAAAAATTGAATTTCCTTCAGCCAGAACGCGCACTTGCTAAACTTGGCATACAACTGATGTTCCCTCAAGCGCGTCAATACAATCCGCAAATGTTGAGCATGCTCCTCTTCATTTTTGGAATATATCAAGATATCGTCGATGAAGACCACCACGAACTTGTCCAACTCGGGCATAAACACCGAGTTCATCAAATAAGTGAAATGGGCAGGAGCATTTGTTAGCCCGAAGGACATTACCAAATATTCAAATAAACCATACCGCGTAGTAAACGCGGTCTTCGGTATATCCTCGGGCCGAATACGGATTTGGTGATAGCCCGACCTGAGATCAACCTTAGAGAATACCCTCGCCCCGGTCAGTTGATCAAATAAGATGTCAATCCTCGGAAGAGGGTACTTGTTCTTGATGGTGACCTCATTCAGGGGTCAATAATCCACACACATTCGTAAAGTTTGATCCTTCTTCTTAACAAAAATGGCGGGGCAACCCCATGGAGACGAGCTTGGCCGGATGAATCCTTTATTCAGTAGATCTTGTAATTGAATCTTCAATTCTGCCAACTCATTAGGGGGCATACGGTACGATCTTCGAGAAATGGGAGCCGTACCGGGCTTTAACTCAATTACAAATTCTACATCTCTCTCAGGTGGTAGTCCAGGCAAATCTTCCGGAAATACATCTGGAAACTCACATACTACCGGAATATCCTTGATCTCCGGTACAATGGCTTCATATATTCTACCAGAAGCTTTGGCTGGATTGGTTACGGGGATGGACAAAAGAATCTCTTCTTGATTATAGCTCAACCTGACGGTTCTCAGTTTAGTGTTGAGAATTGCCTTATGTTGGGTTAACCAATTCATACCCAAAATCACATCTATATCCTGGCCTTTCAGAACAATCATGTTAGCAGGAAAGTTCCGTCCGGCCATTGTTACTGGCACTTGATAGGCCACTTCTCTAGTAAAAATGTGTCCCCCAGGTGAATGAATTTTAAACCCTTCTTTTGATTCATGGCTTGAAATGTGATGTTGCTCCACAAATTTCTTGCTAATAAATGTATGTGAAGCACCAGAATCAAAAAGAATAATTGCAGGGTGGCTGGCCACGAGAAACGTACCCATCATCACCGGTTCACCTTCCGGTGTAGTGGCCACTTGAGTATAGTATATTCGCCCCATCTTCTTTGTATTCTTCCCCACATTATTTCCCTTGGGCTGAGCTGATTTCCCAGATCCTTGCTGAGTGTTTGATTGATTCTGCTTGGGATATGGGCAATCCTTGATGAAATGTCCAGACTTGCCACAATTGAAACACCCGGTTGCAGAGCTGGGCAAAGCAGGGAATCGAGTGCCCGGGGCACCCGGCTGATTTGGGGTAGTGGGGGCATTATTGGGACGAATGATTATTGGTTGCTTGAAAGGGAATGAGGGTGGTCGAGAAAAAGAGCGATTTTGGCTAGAAGGCCGGATCACAAACCGTTGCCTTTTTGCCTGGCCCTGATTAGGCTTCTCGCCTCCAAATCCCTTGTTCTTCCCGGAACCTGCATATTTTGCTTCAACAGATAGGGCTGTGCTGACAGCCTTTCCATACGTGAGATCTATGCAGGCTGCCATTTTTCTCTGCAATCGATCATTCAGACCTCTCATAAAGCAATTCTTTTTCTTTAAATCAGTGTTCACCTGATCGATTGCGTATTGCGACAGGTGATTAAACTTATTGAGATACTGATTGATAGTATCTCCTCCTTGTTTTAGCTTCATGAACTCTTCTTGCTTCATATGCAGAACACCTTCGGGTATATAGTGCTCGCGGAAGGCCACTTTAAATTCTTCCCATGTTACTTGATGATTAGCAGGTTGAATAGCCACAAAATTTCCCCACCAGGTGCTGACAGGGCCGCGCAGTTGTTGCGCTGCGAATAAAGGCTTCTGTGTCTCAGAACAACGCAGGAGACCAAATTTTTGCTCAATAACCCGTATCCATTCATCGGCTTCCAACGGGTTCTCAGCCTTGACAAATAGTGGTGGACGGGTTTCAGAGAAATCCAAATATGTGGTTTCACGGGGGCCTTGCTGATAACCCCTTCCACCCTGCTGCTCGAATTGTTGGCCCGCCATTTCTCTCAAAAAGCGGGTATTGTCTGCAGTTGCGTTCACCAAGGCGGCAATCGCCTCGGCCAATGTGGGAGGAACCGGAGGTGGATTTGGGGTAACCTCCCTCCCCCCAGAAGTTCCTGCTACATCCTGTCCTCGAGTCCTGGTAGGCATCTGAGGCAAAGAACATTTGAAATAAATATAATATGCCAGAGAAACCTTCCATTTTACATTACTATCAAAAGTAATGATACAGACTCGATGTTATACAACAGGATACATTACCCATAATACAATAGTTCAACCTATTATACAGCATACTATTTCTACAACTACACTACTACTCCTGCTTCTGGTTGCTCTTAGCAGCTTCGTCGTCAGGTGTGGGAGACCATTCATCGACCAGCCTCATAGAAGGAGGGGGCCTAAAAAGGTCTAACTCACCACCAAGCGCTTCTCCCGCATCATGCGAGGGTCCGGCTTCCGACCTGATAGGATCCGCAGGGACATTTGGGTGTAATTGCGAATACAGTACATGAACTTCCTCATGTAAAGTATTGCAATATACCTGCAAGTTGTCAATAGCAGTGCTAAGTTCTTCGACTCGTGCTCGAGCCTTCGCTTCCTTAGCCTAGGCTACTGAACGAGACTGTACCGCCCAATCAAGTGCCAAATCTCGATCAGCAAGTTGATCTTGCAGGGTGCGGATGTAACTTCTTAATTCATTTATTCGGTCGCCATCCGCAACCCATAAATTGGTCCTGCGTTGTAACTCTATTTGAAGTTGATTCACGCGGGCTTCGAGATCCCCAATTGGATCGTTGCTTCCGCTACTGCTATCTTGCTCCCGTGGGGCAAGTTGGTGCCGAGGTACAGGCCCAGTATGCTTTCGCGCCGTTTTCCTCGTACGCGGCGGCATTTTCTAAGGGGGAAAATTTATTAGTACAATTCTTAGCAAGATGCATGATTAATTACAGAATCAACCTTGGTTGATTCAACCTTCTATACATTGCACTCTTCCTATCTGGTCTTTGAAATAAACTCTTCAGAGATGTTTAGGTAAGAAGAGAAGAAATTTTCTAGATAAGTTTAAGAAAACCTTTTTGAAGATGCTATGTAATATCTGCCAAGAAGGGCTACGCTCCGATACCAGCTGTGACGGAACCTCCCAAGTCATTAGGCGCACCTACAGTTGTCCTTGTCCAACAGACATCAGACAACCCTGTAGATGTTCCTGAATTACTTGACAAGTTCGGTATCTTTTTCCTTACCTTTCTAGGAACGTTTCACCCGTCTGACAGACAGTATGCTCATCGGAGATGCGGAAATGCGGAAGTGATTACATAGACTTACATTTATTTAAAAAGTAAGAGTAAGTTATTTAGTACAGACCAGAGTGTAAAGCGAGTGCTGAAAAGTATTATTACAATACCTGGGAGGCAAAAGCTCCTCCCATTAAGTTCTTTACATAAAAGTTTTTAAGGAGGATCCGGTCCTCCAGCAGCTTCATTCTTGATTGTCCTCATTTTTCACCACCTTGGTACAAAAACAACAAAAGTTTGTTGTCTCCTCACCTAAAAACAACGGGGGAATAAACCCTGAGTATGGAATTACTCAGCAAGTCTTACCCGACTAAAGAAAAGACTCTCAAGGGTATGCTGGTTATATGGGAGTCAAGGTAAGGCCTTTCAATAGTCAAAGACTCTGTTTGCAGAATTGCTTACTAAAGTGGATCCTTAAAATCCAATTTTATTGTCAGGTTAAGTAGAATTACTTGCAGCTAGAGTCCTTTCTACCCTAGTTCAATCACTGGACCTGCACTAGCCAATTTCTTATCAACCCTTCATCTTCACTGGATTGCTACGAGTAAGTCAGTGGCCAAGTCTCCATAACCGCAGAGGTACGGCGATCCGAATCGATTATACTCAGCTGAGGATCTCCGATCACACGACATATGTAGCACTTAACCCTTGCATATGTCAACCCACCACCGAGTTTCTTAAGACCAGATCAGGTTCACACAAACCGAGAGCACAGATACACCACCGTCCAGCCTCTTGCTACGGAGGGTACACGCTACTCTCGCCACCGCTCCACGCCCATTTCGTGTTATCTTATTCTGGCCTTAGTCCGCCCGAGGCAAAGCTTACCCATGACGAGGCATGTGACCAGTTAAAGGGTCCTCGGTCAGCAGGCTTACATCGAGACGGCCCTTAATCGACTCAGACGGAGACACTACACCGAGACTCTCTTTCTCGTGCAAGTCACCCGCCCGGTCTCAGCTTAATCATTTAACCCCAAAGGTTGGTACCTGGCAGAGGTACATCTTTTCCGATGTTGGACCCATCATGGCCATGATGGATCCACCATCAAGTTTGTTTTCAAAAACATCCCAACCACTTTTGCCACATCATCTTTTGTAAAAACAAAACATTTTGTTTTACTAAAGCAAGGCTAAGCATAAAGAAAATCTTTTGTAAACAGGGATTTCAAGGAAGGTAATCAAATCCAAGGAAGGTAATGCAGGAATTGTTTAAGCAATCAACACCTATCACCTAGTGCATCAAGCAAGTGAGAAAGATTTTAAAACACAAGGAGGTGGCAAATGCACCGGGGCTTGCCTTTGTTTATGGGTGAGTCAGGCTCAGATCCACAAATATTGAAGTAGAAACAATTCTCAGCCTGTGTTTCCAAAGGTGGTGGTACTTGCTCTTCAGTGGCTTCCACTTCTTCCTCGTGTTCTAATCATAACCATACATATGTATAAGAATGAATGCCATGTAATGCTCATGAGGGTGCAAAGATAATATAAACTTATTATCTAAGTCTTGAATACAACTTTCCTTCATGGAACTCCGAGAACTTAGGGTTTCCGGAGTCAATAAAGGAGTTCACAGGGCAGGGGGGTTTTCGGGTTTGGTGATCAAACAAGGTCCAATTCAACCCAAATTCTACCCCAGGCTTCTAAATAATATGAGGAACTCATATAAAAATTTTGAGCATTTTTGGGATTATTATCTATTTTCTAAAAATCCAGAACTACTTCTTTAAACTACTTAAAATGCCTTAAAATTCCTTATTTAATCTAAAAATCATGAAACTATTGTTATTAAATTCTATGGAAAATAAGAAGTCTAGGAAAATTAGTTTCACAATTTTACCATTTTTCTACAATTTTCTACATATTTCTAAAGTTCTTCTAAAAAAGAAAAGGGAAAAGGGTTGAACAGTGTTGGGCTGGTTTCAGCCCAGCGGCCCAGTCCAGAGGGGAAAGGCGCCCGCGCCCTCGCTGGCGGTCTTGCTGAAAGGCCCTCGGGGTTCTGGGTAACAGGAAATAAGTTCTTTTACTATTCGTATGTGTCGCTGACGATTTACAGAAAGCCCCCTTGACTTCTATTTCTTCGCGCGGTCGAGTCCACGACGACGGTGAACGCAGCCGCGCTCCGGTGAGCCACTGTACCGGCCGATGGAGGCAACGGCTAGGTTCTCCGAGCAACAGACATGAAATTGGGGCTACCTTAATCATTTCCCCCAACTTAATTGCGCTAATGATCAACTAAGGAGCTCTGGCCACGGTGACCGAGAGCATGGCGGCTAGATCGTCATGTTCCTGGCGATCCCTAGCGGCTCAGTTCAATTGGGTGGGTCGGTAAGCATCACAGACGCATGAGAATGCTTAGACAAGGGAGCAGAGGGGAAAAGCTGACCTGAGTGGGGCTGACCACGACGAGATTGAGTTCACTGTGTTCAAGAACCAGATTGGGGAGAATCCGAAATTCGTGCTCGCTAGTGAGGGATTTGGGATGCAGGTGGGTGCAACAGCTGCTTGAGTACATGGCGGAGCTGGGGGTGCGGTCAATTTATAGAGTCCGTGCGCGGTGATCGCGAATTTGGGTGCTGACGCGCGGCGGTCGGAGGTGAAGAAGAACCAGGCGCGCGTGAGTGCGTGTCCCCGGTCGTGGCGAGCTCACCGGCGATGATGGGACTACTATAGGGAGTCACGGTGGCGCGGTGGAAAGACTCGGACACGCGGCGGACACAGAGATGGCACGACAGCGGCGAGCAACTTTGTCCACGGCGGTGAGCGAGGGGGGATGAATTGCGGCTAGCCGGAGTGACTTCCAAGTCACCGACGGCGAAGATATTTTGACCCCGCGACGTTATCGACTTACGCCGAGCGTGAATCATGACGCTGGCGACGTGAATCACGGCGGGGAGGTCACCGGCGGTGGGATTCTTTTGCTGCGTCCGATCTGATCCGTTGGGGACACTGTACCATCGTGAGCTCCCATCAGAGCACCTGACAGCCACTCTTTGGTCTAATTTTTCTCTCAAATCTTCATGGCAACTCTTACCAAGTTCTGCAGCAAAGTTGTTCCTGTATAGTAGCTCTACAACTTTGTTATAGCAATCCAAGGTAGATTCCCACTGGATCTTAGTCTAAATGGCTCTCAATCTTGGATCAAAGTCACGGTCCATCTGAAGTTCAGTCTATATCAGCCTGACAGTCCAACTTTGGGCAAGATTATCTTCAAATTTCTCATAAGAACATGGCTTGCACTCTTAAGCAAAGTTGTTCACCTATAATTGGACTATAATTTTGATGTAGTGACCTAGGGCAAAAACCCTTTTGTTTAGAAGTTACAAGGTCACAAAGATGAGCACAATACACTGAAATTCAGACTTAGTCAAAAGGGTTCAAATGTGGCTCTTTTGCAAATAAGTCCAAAATTCAGGGTTTGGCTTGCAAATTCACATATGAGTGACCCAAATGACTTAAGATACTTATTTGACTTGGTTTTTGCACTTTAGTCCAAAAGTGGACTAACTTTGCACATAGGTCCCTAGGGTTTGGTTTTAGGGTTTTCCAGGGTTTCAATCAGGGTTTCTGGTATCCCAGGGGTCTAAGTGTAATTCCACTTAAGTCTTGGGATCATTTTGTGACCCTTCTCTTAAAGCTTTTAGGTATTCTTCATTTGGGTTAAGCTTTGCCCCTTTGAGCCTTATTTAGGGTCAGGTTCCCTATCCAGGGTCCTATTTGTAAAACACTAAAAACAATACACTTGTTTGAAATTTTTACCTAGTGAATGCACTCTAAGTGTGTCAAACATATGCAATGCCAATGTTTATGATGCCATGCTCAAGTTTTAGTTACAGTAACACCAGGGGTGTTACAAACATGGCTGGGAAAAAGTAAGTGATCAAGGGCACAACTTGCCTTCAATGAGCTCCTACTCAGCTACTTCTACTTGCTGAACCTCAGAATCCACAGTGGCTTGCTCGTCTACTCGCATCAACACAATACATACATGGTATAGCAAAAATTAACATTGCACCAAACATATAAATAAAATACACAGTAATAATCTAGACATTAAAATAAGATCACAGAAACTGGAATCATTAAATTTGGAGTTATAGATTTCAAGTTATGAATTTCCTAAGGTTTAATGTGCTTGAAATGGAATTACATGAGAAATAATTTTCTTTCTGTTTTCATGACAAAACAGAGACACTAAATGATAGACAATAATATTACAAAATTTTAGAAATTGGAATGGTTCAATTTAGAGCTAAAATGAATTTTCTATGGAATAAACAAGTTTTAGGAATTCTTTTTATATTAAAAATCAATTTCTGTATTTATTTACCTATTTTATATGTTCTCTGGACTGGGCCTCGAATTCCAAAAAGCGCAGGGGTTATTACAGAAGAATTCCTAAGACTCAGAACCTAGCTAAGTGGACAGCGGGTTCATTTAGAAAAAGAACAGGGGCTCTTTACAAAGATTGCCACGGCGAAGGGCTACGGGCGATTCTCAGTCGTTGGATCAATGACCGACGCGCCAGATTAAACCTAAGTCTAAGCGAACCGGTACGCTGCGCGAGACAGTGGATTCCCATCGGACAGTTTAACACATATGCTCCCGTGTTCTAATTTCGTGCATCCGATCCAAAATGAACGGCTCACTCTAACCTAACCCAACCGGTCCCCAATGTCTAATCTGGGCCGTTCGCCGTGCATCCAACGGCGCCCGGACACCCCAGCCTCAACCCCGCCGCGCGGTGGCGCACCCGCCGGACCACGACGGCGCCATTGCCGGGGATCCAATCCCCCGCTTCTCGGAGCTAATTCCTCGCACAACCTGGTGCAAACTGAAGTGGGTGCAATGGGGGGGGGTTTACACGGGGCTTTGCCCGCAGCTACCCGCCACGAAGTTTCTCGGCCACGGATGGGGCGGATTCACGGCGGGCTGCAACGACGTCGAGCAATACCGGAGTCTACTCTCGTAAAATTCGGGCGCGAGATGATTCGCCACCGATCAAGGAACATGACGCAGCTAAGGGATGGAGGTTACCAGCAGACACGGCGTGAAGCACTCAGTGCGGGGCGAATCGCGAATGGCGGCGAGGTTGGCTAGTCAGCAAGAAATTCCCCCGATTGCAGCTGGTGCCCCTCCAATTGGATTTTCCCCCAGCTGCCGCGAGAGTAGAACAACGCCCGAATGTCTTCGCTGGCGCTTGAATCTAGCCAGCGGCGAGTATCTGCGGCAGCGCTCATACTGCCACCTCCCCTCACCCGGCGGCGCGTGATTCTCTCTCGGCTACGGTGGTGGTTGCGAGGGCAGGGAGAGGGGGATGGCGAGGCGAACCCGAGGGTCGCGGCCCCTAAATGGATGCGACGTGGGTCAGTCGCGGTAACAGAATCGCGCGAGGACCCCGGCAAATTCGTTGGAGCAGGGTGATTACCGGCGCGAGGAAGACGGAACCCGACACCCCGGCCCCGCGGGTCAGTGAGCCCGCGCGTTCTCGGAGTCGCGTTTGCGAGTGAAGCCATGTAGCGAGCCTGGCGAACGCCCCCCCGGACAGTGACTGCTTCAATGCGCGGGCGCGGCTGCTGGCTTCTCGGCCCACCGGTCAATGGTCCACGCGCGGAGTGGAGACTTGGGCTGGCGCGCGCGGTGAAATGGGGAGATGGGCCGAACTGAGGTTGAGCCGGCCCAAGCGGCGTTTTAACCTTTTTTTCTTTTCTTTATTCTTTTCTCTTTTCTTTTTCAAATTTAGATTTTCATTTCTCCTTTTAGATTTCAAATCCAAATTTGAATTTCAGTTATGGATTTGTACTTATATCAAATGTGCCAATTTACCTTTGGAGTTGAAGAGAATATATTTATGTGTATGTTTATTCCCTATGTTTTATGTGGTATTTCTTTTCTTTTTATTTTCAAAACCCTATTTTCAAATTTAGGGTTTAATTCAACCTCTAGTAATTATTATCTTATTATCATTATTATTTTATTGATGCGCAAACATATAAAACTCCAACAAGATGCATGTTCTTTTATTTTGGTATCCTTTGTTTCAAGTCATCACTAAATTTTATGTAGGCTCTTTGAATGATGCAAATGAGGCACACAAAATTGAGGAGATCTCTCTATTATTCTTTGTATACAACTTTGAGTATTACATCTTTTGCTCCTTTTATTTGAACCCTTTCTTGGACTTTTTATTGGTTTGTGTTGAACCTTTGGCACCTGTAGAATTCATAATCTAGAGCAAACTAGTTAGTCCAATAATTTGTGTTGGGCAATTCAACCACCAAAATCATTTAGGAAAAAGGTTTGACCCTATTTCCCTTTCAATCTCCCCCTTTTTGGTGATTGATGCCAACACAAACCAAAGCAAATATATAAGTGCAGAATTGAACTAGTTTGCATAAGGTAAGTGCAAAGGTTGCTTGGAATGAAACCAATATTTATTTCTACTAGATATGCATGGATGGTTTTTGTGACGGAACCTCCCAAGTAATTAGGCCCACCTACAGTTGTCCTTGTCCAACGGACCTCAGACAATCCTATAGGTGCCCCTAAGCTACTTGACAAGCTCGGTATCTTTCCTTACCTTACCAGGAACGTTTCACCCATCATGCAGACATTACAGAACATCGGAGATATAGATATGCGGAAGCGATTACATAAACTTACATTTATTAAAAAGTAAGATCACGTTGTTTATTACAGACCAGGAATATATAACGAGTGCAGAGTATTATTATTACACATACCAAGGGAGGTAAAAACTCCTCCCGACAGCTACCACACAAAAAGTCTTAATGGAGGATCCTTTCCTCCCGCACTTCACTCTTGCTTTTCTTCATTAGGAACCACCTTGGTACAGAAGCAACAGAAATCTGCTGCTTCCTCACCTAAAAACAACAAGGGGATAAACCCTGAGTATGGAATTACTCAGCAAGTCTTACCCGACTAAGGAAAAGACTCTCAAGGGTATGCTGGGTAAATAGGAATCAAGGAGAGGCTTTAGCAAAAAAATCAACTTTAGATACCTTTGCAGAAACAGCTTACTAAGGTGAGTCCGTACTTTCAATCTTTTAATGCCATGTTAAGTATTAATAGACTCTGTTTGCCTTTAGTCTAGTCATGTCATCAGTACAATATCATTTTTATTCATACTGTTCACATCCTGACTCTAGGTTGCAGGGAAGTGACCAAGTCTTCATAACCGCGAAGGTACGGCGATCCGAATCGATTATACTCAGCTGAGGATCTCCAATCACACGACATATGTAGCACTTAACCCTTGCATATGTCAACCCGCCACCGGGGTTCTTAAGACCAGATCAGGTTCACGCAAACCGAGAGCACAGATACACCACCGTCCAGCCTCTTGCCATGGTGGGTACACGCTACTCCCGCCACCGCTCCACGCCCATTTCGTGTTATCTTATTCTGGCCTTAGTCTGCCCGAGGCAAGGCTTACCCATGACGAGGCATGTGACCAGTTAAAGGGTCCTCGATCAGCACGCCTACATACACATTCAATCCTTAATCAACCTGGGTAGAACATCACCTGTTCCTAACCCAAGTCTCGATTTAAGTACTTCCATCCTTAGGATTGTTTCTGTTCCTTAGGATGAAAAGAGCATCACCGGGAACTTTGCAGTAAGATCCCACCATTGCTCCAAAAGAAAATATTCTTGCAGGTAGAAGTCATCTTTCCTCAGGATAACCCCTGAGCTAGGCAGTACAGCAAAAGACAACCTCTATCCACAAGACCTAAGCAGGGCTAAGCATTTTTGTAAAACAATTTTGATACTTCACCAGAAGTATCCATAAAGGTGTGGATATCAAGGAAAGCAATGCATCAAAGGGTTCCAAGCAATTCCTATGAACTTAATGCACATTTCACTTGATTTAAGATGTGCGAAAAGTATTTAAAAACACAAGGAAAGGGGTTGCATGCACCGGGGCTTGCCTTTGTTAACAGGTGAGTCTGGCTCGGATCCGCAAATATCAAAGTAGAAGCAGTTGCCTGCTTGAGAATCCGAGGGTGGTGGTGTCCTTTCTTCGGTGATTTCCTCTTCTTCTTCTCGTTCTAATCATAACCATACATATGTATAAGAATGGATGCCATGGGATGCTCATGAGGGTGCAAAGATAATATAAACTTATTATCTAAGTCTTGAATACAACTTTCCTTCACGGTACTCCAAGAACCTAGGGTTTCCGGAGTCAGTAAAGGAGTTCATAGGGCAGGGGGGTGTTTTGGGGTTTGGTGATCAAACAAGGTCCAAATCAACCCAAATTCTACCCAAGGCTTCTAAATAGTATGAGGAACTCATATAAAAATTTTGAACATTTTTGGGATTACAACTTATCTTTTAAAAATCCAAAACTACTATCTTAAGCTATTTTAAATACCTTAAAATTCCCTGTTTAAACTAAAAATCATTTAACTATTTTTATTAAATTCTAGGGAAAATAAGAAACCCAGGAAAATTGGTTTCACAATTTTAAGATTTTTCTATAATTTTTAACAGATTTCCAAAGTTCTTCTGAAAAAGAAAAAGAAAAAGACTTAACAGTATTGGGCCAACACTAGCCCAAGTGGCCCAAATCCACGCAGAAGCATGCCCGCGCGCGCGCCCGCGCTGGTGGCTTTGCGGAAAAGCCCTCGGGGTTTTCACTAATTGGGGATGGGTTCGGTTACGGTTTTTCTGAGTCACTGACGCTTTGCAGAAGAGTCCTCCAACTTCTATCTATTCTCAGTTTGAAGTCCCCGACGGTGCATGGCATGGCAGAGCTCCGGCGAGCTCCCGAACCGGCCGAACGGGGCAAGGATAGGAGCTACTGAGCGGTCTACACCAAATTCAAGTTCTAAGGACCATTTCCCCCCAATAAATTTTACGGTTGGTGATCTGCCAAGCTCTGCCCGCGAGGATAGTGAACGGCGCGGACATGTGTTCGTGTTCCAATCGATTGGCGGGCTCCTAGTTCAATTCAGTGGTTTGTCAAGCATCACCAGCATACATGGACATGAGAACGACGCGCGAATCGGATGGTGTCTTACCAGAACGGCCTGACCACGGTGGAGTGGTGTTTTACGGTGGCGGAGACGAATTTGGGAAAAAAACGGCGGTGCGACGGCTCTGGGCGAAATTGGAGGCGGGGATTGAGGCTACACGGCCGTAAGAAACTATACTTTCACCGTGCGCAAACGATTTGGGCAAAGGTGGAGAGGTCAGTGCGAATTTGATTCAATTTGGTTTACTGGTATGTGGGTGATGGCCGAGCTTCGCCGCGAACTATGGGCTATTTATAGCCGCGGAGGTCCGGCGATCAACGGACAACACCCCGTGAGTCACCACGATGAGGACTAGTGCTAAGCACGTGGCGCGCGGCGGTAATCGGCCGACGGTGAGGTCTTATCCGATCAGTCGATGCGCAAGGGAGGTACGGCGAGCCTATCTACGGCAGAACCACGGTGATGGCACGGTGGCCGCCGATTAACCGGGGCCTGCCACCTCCCCGTTTTAACACCACGTTGCCAAAGCCTTTTACCGTGGCCGCCGACGACCTATCCCGATCGCCGTGGCATCCTCATCGCCGGCGGGATTCTTCTGAAGACCGTGAACAGTGCACCAAATTCAGTAACAAGCTTATCTGATAGACCATCTTCAGATCAAAATAACTCCAATTTTCATATGGTACCAAGACTTAACCTCTGCAGCAACCTTGTAGAGCTACAAACCAGCTACACTTCATTTATAGGGATTGTACTCAGTTGAGCACTAAATCAGGGTTGAATCCTAGGCCAAAGATGGCTCTGCTACTCTGTAAGCCTGAAGTTCAGAGTTTAATCAGTCTGACAGCCAGACTTTAGGCTTAATTATCTCCAAAATCTTCTTAACAACAATGCTCACACTCTTAAGCAAAGTTGTTCACCTATAATTGGGCTACAATTTTGATATGGTGGCCTAGGGCAAATTCTCAATAATTTGGAAGATCCAATGCTCCAAAGTTGAGCCCTCAACACTGAAATTTCAGACTTAACCTCTATAGTGCTTTAAGAGGTGATTTTGCAATTTGGTCCAAACTTAGGGTTTGGCTTGCAAATTCATGTGACCCAAATGACTAAAGATACCTATTTAAATTGGTTTTTGCACTTTAGTCCAAAAGTGGACTAATTTTGCACATAGGCCCCTAGGGTTTGGTTTTAGGGTTTTCCAGGGTTCCAATTAGGGTTTTTAGTATCCCAGGGGTATAAATGTGATTCAACTTTGTTTTTGGGGATATTTTATAACTCTTTCCCTAAAGTCTTTAGGTTTTCTCATATTGGGTTAGGTCTTACCCCTTCAATCCCTGTTTAGGGTTAGGTCCCCTTATCCAGGGTCCTATTTGCAAAGATACTTAAACAATACAACTTGATTGAAATTTTTGCCTAGTGAATGCACTCTAGGTATATCAAACATATACAATGCCAATGCTTATGATGCCATGCTCAAGTTTTAGTTACAGTAACACCAGGGATGTTACATCCTTCCCCCCATAAAAGAATCTCGTCCCGAGATTTAAAGTCCTAGGGTGAGTAATGGAAAAGGAAATGCTTCACATTTGTATTTCCTTATTTTTGGTACAAGGCAGGGGTGGTGTGGGGGTTCACTCCTTTATTGCAATAATTATATACACTTTACAAATTACATGAGGCTAGAAAGCCTGGGAAATTCTTATCTAAAAAGTCTTGAGTTTCCCACGTAGCCTCTTCCTCAGCATGTTGGTTCCATTGTATTTTGTAGAACTTGAGAGTCTTTCTCCGGGTAACCCTGTCCTTTTGATCCAGAACTCGAATAGGATGTTTCGAGTATGTTAAATCTGGTTCCAGGACAACATCTGTTATTTCAATGGTTCGATCGGGAACCCGAAGACACTTCTTTAATTGCGACACATGGAACACATTATGGATGGTAGACAGAATTTCGGGGAGTTGCAGTCGATATGCTACTGGCCCACATTGCTCAAGTACCGGAAATGGACCAATATACCTGGGTGCAAGCTTCCCTTTTACCCCAAAACGCGATACACCCTTCATTGGTGAAACTTTCAAGTAGACATAGTCGCCTACCAGAAAGCATAAGGGTTGTCGTCGTCGGTCTGCATAACTCTTTTGTCGAGTCTGAGCTTTCTTCATATTGTGAATAATTTTCTGAACCTTTTCTTCGACCTCCTTTACCATGTCAGGCCTAAAGAAATATCTTTCTCCAGGTTCAGACCAATTTAGCGGAGTTCGACACCGTCGCCCATATAAAGCTTCAAAAGGTGCCATCTTGATACTCTCTTGATAACTGTTATTGTATGAAAACTCCGCTAAGGGCAAACATTCATCCCATTTCTGTGAGAAGTCCAGAACACATGCCCGCAGCATATCCTCAAGTATTTGATTGACCCTCTCAGTCTGTCCACTTGTTTGAGGATGATAGGCCGAACTGTGGAGCAATTTGGTACCCAAGGATTTATGAAGCTCTTCCCAAAACTTGGATACGAACTGAGGTCCACGATCCGACACTATAGTTTTTGGAACCCCATGCAAACTGAGAATACAGCCAATATATAATGCTGCATAAGTGGTCACTGTATATTTGGCCCTGACGGGTAAGAAGTGGGCAATCTTTGTGAGTCGATCAACGATAACCCAAATAGAATCATACCCTTTGGCCATCCTGGGCAGTCCCACAATAAAGTCCATACTTATGTCTTCCATTTCCATGTTGGGATTGGCAAAGATTGTAATGGACCAGCGGTTTTCATGTGTATGGCTTTGACACGTCTGCAAGTGTCACACTTAGCCACATAGCGTGCAATTTCGATCTTCATCTTTGTCCACCAGTAATGTTGTTTCAAGTCTTGGTACATCTTAGTGCTTCCGGGATGAATAGAATAACGACTAAGATGTGCTTCATCAAGAATTTGCTAGCGGAGTTCTTCATTCTTTGGCACAACTATGCGGTTATTAAACCATAACACACCTTGATCATCTTCCTTGAAACATTTGGCTACTCCAGCCCTTATCTTCTCTCGTATGTGCTTCATACTCAGATTATTCTTTTGAGCATCAATTATCCTTTGCAAAATGATTGACTCAAGCTTCAGCTGATTCAGAGTCCCTTGTTGGATTATCCCCAGGTTTAACTTCTCCATCTCTTGACACAAAGTGTTGTCGGAGGTCTTCACCACAAGACAGTGGCAGGAAGCCTTATGGCTTAATGCATCTGCCACCACATTGGCTTTGCCTGGGTGATAACGGATCTCCAGTTCATAGTCCTTAATAAGCTCAAGCCATCGTCTTTGCCTCATATTCAATTCTGACTGGGTGAAGATATACTTCAAGCTTTTATGATCTGTATAAATATGACAGATATTTCCCAGCAGATAATGATGCCAAATTTTCAGGGCATGAACCACAGCAGCTAGCTCCAGATCATGAGTTGGGTAATGCTCCTCATGTCGGCGCAACTGCCTTGAAGCATATGCAATTACTCGGCCCTCTTGCATTAATACACAGCCGAGTCCACTGCCTGACGCATCACAATATACATCAAAAGGTTTAGTGATGTCCGGTTGAGCCAATACCGGAGCAGTGGTTAATAATGTCTTCAATTGCTCAAAGGCTTCATTACACTTAGAAGACCAATTGAACTTAATGTCATTCTTCAATAAACTTGTGATTGGCTTCACAAGCTTAGAAAAATCTGGTATGAATCTGCGATAATATCCAGCTAGCCCAAGAAAACTCCGGACTTGGTGAACAGTGGTTGGGGGTTTCCACTCCAGAATATCTTTGACTTTGCTAGGATCTACCGCAATTCCTTTGGCTGATAATACGTGCCCCAAAAATTGAATTTCCTCCAGCCAGAACGCGCACTTGCTGAACTTGGCATACAGCTGATGTTCCCTCAGGCGCGTTAATACAATCCGTAGATGTTGAGCATGCTCCTCTTCATTTTTAGAATATATCAAGATATCGTCGATGAAGACCACCACGAACTTGTCCAACTCGGGCATGAACACCGAGTTCATCAAATAGGTGAAGTGGGCAGGAGCATTTGTGAGCCCGAAAGACATTACCAGGTATTCAAACAATCCATACCGCGTAGTAAACGCGGTCTTCGGTATATCCTCGGGCCGAATACGGTTTTGATGATAGCCCGACCTGAGATCAATTTTGGAAAATACCCTCGCCCCAGTCAGTTGATCAAATAAGATGTCGATCCTTGGAAGACGGTACTTATTCTTGATGGTGACCTCATTCAGGGGTCGATAATCCACGCACATTCGCAAGGTTTGATCCTTCTTTTTAACAAAAATGGCGGGACAACCCCATGGAGACGAGCTTGGCCGGATGAATCCCTTATTCAGTAGATCTTGTAATTGAATCTTCAATTCCGCCAATTCATTAGGGGGCATACAGTACGATCTTCGGGAGATGGGAGCCGTACCGGGCTTTAGCTCAATTACAAATTCTACATCTCTTTCAGGGGGCAGTCCAGGCAAATCTTTCGGGAATACATCTGGAAACTCACATACTACCGGAATATCCTTGATCTCCGGTACAATGGCTTCATATATTCTACCAGAAGCTTTGGCTGGATTGGTTACGGGGAGAGACAAAAGAATCTCTTCTTGATTATAGCTCAACCTGACGGTTCTGAGTTCAGTGTTGAGAATTGCCTTGTGTTGGGTTAACCAATTCATACCCAAAATTACATCTATATCTTGGCCTTTCAGAACAATCATGTTAGCAGGAAAGTTCCGTCCGGCCATTGTTACTGGAACTTCATAGGCCACTTCTCGAGTAAAAATATGTCCCCCAGGTGAATGAATTTTAAATCCCTCTTTTGATTCATGGCATGCAATGTGATGTTGCTCCACAAATTTCTTGCTAATGAACGTATGCGAAGCACCAGAATCAAAAAGAATAATTGCAGGGTGACTGGCCACGGGAAACGTACCCATCATCACCGGTTCTCCTTTCGGTGTAGTGGCCACTTGGGTGTAGTATACACGCCCTGTCTTCTTTGTATTCCTCCCCATAGTATTCCCCTTGGGCTGAATTGACTTCCCAGTTCCTTGCTGAGCATTGGATTGATTTTGCTTGGGATAGGGGCAGTCTTTGATAAAATGTCCCGACTTGCCGCAATTGAAACACCCAGTTGAAGAGCTGGGCAAGGCAGGGAATCGAGTGCCTGGGGCACCCGGCTGATTCGGGGGAGTGGGGGTACTGTTGGGGCGAATAATAATTGGTTGCTTGAAAGGGAATGCAGGTGGACGAGAAAAAGTACGGTTTTGGCTAGAAGGCCGGATCACGAACCGTTGCCTCTTCGCCTGGCCCTGATTAGGCCGCTCACCACCGAATCCCTTATTCTTCCCAGAACTTGCGTATTTTGCTTCAACAGATAAGGCTGTACTGACAGCCTTTCCATACGTGAGATCTATACATGTGGCCATCTTTCGCTGCAACCGGTCATTTAGACCCCTCATGAAGCAGTTCTTTTTCTTCAAATCAGTATTCACCTGGTCGATGGCATACTGCGACAGGTGATTAAACTTGTTGAGATACTGGTTGACGGTATCTCCTCCTTGTTTCAGCTTCATGAATTCCTCTTGTTTCATATGCAGCACACCTTCGGGTATGTAGTGCTCACGGAAGGCTGCTTTAAATTCTTCCCAGGTGATTTGATGGTTGACAGGTTGTATAGCCACAAAATTTCCCCACCAGGTACTGGCAGGGCCACGTAGTTGTTGGGCTGCAAATAGTGGCTTCTGCGTCTCTGAACAACGGAGAAGACCAAACTTTTGTTCAATAACCCGTATCCACTCGTCGGCTTCCAACGGGTCTTCTGCCTTGACGAATAGGGGTGGACGGGTTTCGGAGAAGTCCAGATAGGTGGTTTCACGGGGGCCTTGCTGAAAACCCCTTCCTGCCTGTTGCTGGAACTGCTGTTGACCCGCCATTTCCCTAAGGAAGCGGGTATTGTCTGCGGTGGCATTTACCAAGGCGGCGATCGCCTCGGCCAACGTGGGCGGAACCGGAGGTGGATTTGGGGTGACATCCCTACCCCCAGATGTTCCTGCTGCGTCCTGTCCGCGAGTCCTGGTCGGCATCTGAGGCAAAGAACATTTGAAATAAACATAATATGCTAAAGAGACCTTCCATTTTACATTACTATAAAAAGTAATGATACAGACTCGATTTTACATAACAGGATACATTACCCATTATACAAAAGTTCAACCTATTATACAACATACTATTTCTACTTCTACAAGCTACACTACTACTCCTGCTTATTCTTGGTAGCTTCATCGTCAGGGGTGGGAGACCATACGTCGACCAGCCTCAAAGGAGGAGGGGGCCTAAAAAGGTCTAACTCTCCACCAAGCGCTTCGCCCGCAGTGTGCGAGGTTCCGGCTTCAGACCTGACGGGATTCGCAGGGACATTTGGGTGTATTTGCGAATACAGTACATGAACTTCTTCATGTAAAGTATTGCAATATACCTGCAAGTTATCAACAGTAACGCTAAGTTCGTTGACTCGTGCTCGAGCCTTCGCTTCCTTAGCTAAAGCTACTGAGCGAGATTGTACTGCCCAGTCAAGTGCCAAATCTCGGTCAGCTAGTTGATCTTGCAGGGTGCGGATGTAACTTCTTAAATCATTGATTCGGTCACCGTCCGCAACCCATAGATTAGTCCTGCGCTGTAACTCCGCTTGGAGATGATTCACGCGAGCTTCGAGATCACCAATAGGATCGTTGCTCCCGCTACTACTGTTTTGCTCTTGCTCTCGTGGGGCAAGTTGATGCCGAGGCACACCAATGGGTCCAGTATGCTTACGTGCCGTTTTCCTTGTACGTGGCGGCATTTGCTAAGGGGGAAAATTTATTAGTATAATTCTTAGCATGATGCATGAATAAGTACAGAATCAACCTTAGTCGATTCAACCTTCTATACATTGCACTCTTCCTATCTGGTCCTTGAAATAACCTCTTCAGAAATACTTAGGTAAGAAGAGAAGCTATTTTCTAGATAAGTGTTAGAAAATCCTTTTGAAGATGCCACATAATATCTGGCAAGAAGGGCTAGGCTCCGATACCAGCTGTGACGGAACCTCCCAAGTAATTAGGCCCACCTACAGTTGTCCTTGTCCAACGGACCTCAGACAATCCTATAGGTGCCCCTAAGCTACTTGACAAGCTCGGTATCTTTCCTTACCTTACCAGGAACGTTTCACCCATCATGCAGACATTACAGAACATCGGAGATATAGATATGCGGAAGCGATTACATAAACTTACATTTATTAAAAAGTAAGATCACGTTGTTTATTACAGACCAGGAATATATAACGAGTGCAGAGTATTATTATTACACATACCAAGGGAGGTAAAAACTCCTCCCGACAGCTATCACACAAAAAGTCTTAATGGAGGATCCTTTCCTCCCGCACTTCACTCTTGCTTTTCTTCATTAGGAACCACCTTGGTACAGAAGCAACAGAAATCTGCTGCTTCCTCACCTAAAAACAACAAGGGGATAAACCCTGAGTATGGAATTACTCAGCAAGTCTTACCCGACTAAGGAAAAGACTCTCAAGGGTATGCTGGGTAAATAGGAATCAAGGAGAGGCTTTAGCAAAAAAATCAACTTTAGATACCTTTGTAGAAACAGCTTACTAAGGTGAGTGCTTACTTTCAATCTTTTAATGCCATGTTAAGTATTAATAGACTCTGTTTGCCTTTAGTCTAGTCATGTCATCAGTACAATATCATTTTTATTCATACTGTTCACATCCTGACTCTAGGTTGCAGGGAAGTGACCAAGTCTTCATAACCGCGAAGGTACGGCGATCCGAATCGATTATACTCAGCTGAGGATCTCCAATCACACGACATATGTAGCACTTAACCCTTGCATATGTCAACCTGCCACCGGGGTTCTTAAGACCAGATCAGGTTCACGCAAACCGAGAGCACAGATACACCACCGTCCAGCCTCTTGCCACGGTGGGTACACGCTACTCCCGCCACCGCTCCACGCCCATTTCGTGTTATCTTATTCTGGCCTTAGTCTGCCCGAGGCAAGGCTTACCCATGACGAGGCATGTGACCAGTTAAAGGGTCCTCGATCAGCACGCCTACATACACATTCAATCCTTAATCAACCTAGGTAGAACATCACCTGTTCCTAACCCAAGTCTCGATTTAAGTACTTCCATCCTTAGGATTGTTTCTGTTCCTTAGGATGAAAAGAGCATCACCGGGAACTTTGCAGTAAGATCCCACCATTGCTCCAAAAGAAAATATTCTTGCATGTAGAAGTCATCTTTCCTCAGGATAACCCCTGAGCTAGGCAGTACAGCAAAAGACAACCTCTATCCACAAGACCTAAGCAGGGCTAAGCATTTTTGTAAAACAATTTTGATACTTCACCAGAAGTATCCATAAAGGTGTGGATATCAAGGAAAGCAATGCATCAAAGGGTTCCAAGCAATTCCTATGAACTTAATGCACATTTCACTTGATTTAAGATGTGCGAAAAGTATTTAAGATGTGCGAAAAGTTTTTAAAAACACAAGGAAAGGGGTTGCATGCACCGGGGCTTGCCTTTGTTAACAGGTGAGTCTGGCTCGGATCCGCAAATATCAAAGTAGAAGCAGTTGCCTGCTTGAGAATCCGAGGGTGGTGGTGTCCTTTCTTCGGTGATTTCCTCTTCTTCTTCTCGTTCTAATCATAACCATACATATGTATAAGAATGGATGCCATGGGATGCTCATGAGGGTGCAAAGATAATATAAACTTATTATCTAAGTCTTGAATACAACTTTCCTTCACGGTACTCCGAGAACCTAGGGTTTCCGGAGTCGGTAAAGGAGTTCATAGGGCAGGGGGGGTGTTTTGGGGTTTGGTGATCAAACAAGGTCCAAATCAACCCAAATTCTACCCAAGGCTTCTAAATAGTATGAGGAACTCATATAAAAATTTTGAGCATTTTTGGGATTACAACTTATCTTTTAAAAATCCAAAACTACTATCTTAAGCTATTTTAAATACCTTAAAATTCCTTGTTTAAACTAAAAATCATTTAACTATTTTTATTAAATTCTAGGGAAAATAAGAAACCCAGGAAAATTGGTTTCACAATTTTAGGATTTTTCTATAATTTTTAACAGATTTCCAAAGTTCTTCTGAAAAAGAAAAAGAAAAAGACTTAACAGTATTGGGCCAACACTAGCCCAAGCGGCCCAAATCCACGCAGAAGCGTGCCCGCGCGCGCGCCCGCGCTGGTGGCTTTGCGGAAAAGCCCTCGGGGTTTTCACTAATTGGGGATGGGTTCGGTTACGGTTTTTCTGAGTCACTGACGCTTTGCAGAAGAGTCCTCCAACTTCTATCTATTCTCAGTTTGAAGTCCCCGACGGTGCATGGCATGGCAGAGCTCCGGTGAGCTCCCGAGCCGGCCGAACGGGGCAAGGATAGGAGCTACTGAGCGGTCTACACCAAATTCAAGTTCTAAGGACCATTTCCCCCCAATAAATTTTACGGTTGGTGATCTGCCAAGCTCTGCCCGCGAGGACAGTGAACGGCGCGGACATGTGTTCGTGTTCCAATCGATTGGCGGGCTCCTAGTTCAATTCAGTGGTTTGTCAAGCATCACCAGCATACATGGACATGAGAACAACGCGCGAATCGGATGGTGTCTTACCAGAACGGCCTGACCACGGTGGAGTGGTGTTTTACGGTGGCGGAGACGAATTTGGGGAAAAAACGGCGGTGCGACGACTCTGGGCGAAATTGGAGGCGGGGATTGAGGCTACACGGCCGTAAGAAACTATACTTTCACCGTGCGCAAACGATTTGGGCAAAGGTGGAGAGGTCAGTGCGAATTTGATTCAATTTGGTTTACTGGTATGTGGGTGATGGCCGAGCTTCGCCGCGAACTATGGGCTATTTATAGCCGCGGAGGTCCGGCGATCAACGGACAAGCACCCCGTGAGTCACCACGATGAGGACTAGTGCTAAGCACGTGGTGCGCGGTGGTAATCGGCCGACGGTGAGGTCTTATCCGATCAGTCGATGCGCAAGGGAGGTACGGCGAGCCTATCTACGGCAGAACCACGGTGATGGCACAGTGGCCGCCGATTAACCGGGGCCTGCCACCTCCCCGTTTTAACGCCATGTTGCCAAAGCCTTTTACCGTGGCCGCCGACGACCTATCCCGATCGCCGTGGCATCCTCATCGCCGGCGGGATTTTTTTGAAGACCGTGAACAGTGCACCAAATTCAGTAACAAGCTTATCTGATAGACCATCTTCAGATCAAAATAACTCCAATTTTCATATGGTACCAAGACTTAACCTCTGCAGCAACCTTGTAGAGCTACAAACCAGCTACACTTCATTTATAGGGATTGTACTCAGTTGAGCACTAAATCAGGGTTGAATCCTAGGCCAAAGATGGCTCTGCTACTCTGTAAGCCTGAAGTTCAGAGTTTAATCAGTCTGACAGCCAGACTTTAGGCTTAATTATCTCCAAAATCTTCTTAACAACAATGCTCACACTCTTAAGCAAAGTTGTTCACCTATAATTGGGCTACAATTTTGATATGGTGGCCTAGGGCAAATTCTCAATAATTTGGAATATCCAATGCTCCAAAGTTGAGCCCTCAACACTGAAATTTCAGACTTAACCTCTATAGTGCTTTAAGAGGTGATTTTGCAATTTGGTCCAAACTTAGGGTTTGGCTTGCAAATTCATGTGACCCAAATGACTAAAGATACCTATTTAAATTGGTTTTTGCACTTTAGTCCAAAAGTGGACTAATTTTGCACATAGGCCCCTAGGGTTTGGTTTTAGGGTTTTCCAGGGTTCCAATTAGGGTTTTTAGTATCCCAGGGGTATAAATGTGATTCAACTTTGTTTTTGGGGATATTTTATGACTCTTTCCCTAAAGTCTTTTGGTTTTATCATATTGGGTTAGGTCTTACCCCTTCAATCCCTGTTTAGGGTTAGGTCCCCTTATCCAGGGTCCTATTTGCAAAGATACTTAAACAATACAACTTGATTGAAATTTTTGCCTAGTGAATGCACTCTAGGTATATCAAACATATACAATGCCAATGCTTATGATGCCATGCTCAAGTTTTAGTTACAGTAACACCAGGGATGTTACAGTTTTCTTCTTATTTAAAATTTTGGACCACGCTTGCACCACAAGTTTTGTTTTGCAAATTATTTGTAAAATTCTTTTCAAAACTTTTTGCAAATAGTCAAAGGTATATGAATAAGATTAAAAGAAGCATTTTCAAGTTTTGAAATTTTCTCCTCCTGTTTCAAATGCTTTTCCTTTGACTTAAACAAAATTCCCCTCAATAAAATTCTCCTCTTAGTGTTCAAGAGGGTTTTACGAATTTTTGAAGATACCTTCTCCCCTTTTGAAAATACATTAAGATATCAATTTGAAAACTTTATTTTAAAATTTGGTGGTGGTGCGGTCCTTTTGCTTTGGGCTAATACTTTCTCCCCCTTTGGCATGAATCGCCAAAAATGGATACTTTCAGTGAAATATAAGCCCTTTTACTTTCTCTCCAATGGCAAACAAATAAATATGAGTGAAAGATTATACCAATGTGGAGAGATGGCGGAATACCGGCAAAGTGTAGATAATACCGATGGAGTGGAGTGGAAGCGTCGTCTTTGCCGAATACTCCATTTCCCTTTCAATTCTATGGCTAAGCATAATAATACACTTGAAAACACATTAGTCATAGACATAAAAGAGATATGATCAAAGGTATATGAATGAGCTATGTGTGCAAAGTATCAATCAAAGTTCCGAGAATCAAGAATGTTTAGCTCATTCCTAAGTTTGGTAAAGGTTTTCTCATCTAGAGGCTTGGTAAAGATATCAGCCAATTGATCTTTGGTGTTAATATAGGCTATCTCGATATCCCCCCTTTGTTGGTGATCTCTCAAAAAGTGGTACCGAATGGCTATGTGCTTAGTGTGGCTGTGCTCAATGGGATTATCCGCCATGCGGATTGCACTCTCATTATCACATAGGAGAGAGACTTTGCTAAATTTGTAGCCATAGTCCCTAAGGGTTTGCCTCATCCAAAGTAATTGCGCGCAACAATGTCATGCGACAATATACTCGGCTTCGGTGGTAGAAAGAGCTACTGAGTTTTGTTTCTTTGAAGCCCAAGACACCAGGGATCTCCCCAGAAGCTGACAAGTCCCTGATGTGCTCTTCCTATCAATTTTACACCCTGCCCAATCAGCATCTGAATATCCTAATAAATCAAAAGAGGATCCCTTGGGGTACCAAAGACCAAACTTAGGTGTATGAACTAAATATCTCAAGATTCTCTTCACGACCCTAAGGTGAACTTCCTTAGAATCGGCTTGGAATCTTGGACACATGCATACGGAAAGCATAATATCCGGTCGAGATGCAAATAAATAGAGTAAATATCCTATCATCGACCGATATACCTTTTGATCTACGGATTTACCTCCCGTGTCGAGGTCGAGATGCCCATTGGTTCCCATGGGTGTCTTGATGGGCTTGGCATCCTTCATTCCAAACTTGGTGAGTATGTCTTGAATGTACTTGGTTTGGCTAATGAAGGTGCCCTCTTGGAGTTGCTTGACTTGAAATCCTAGAAAATACTTCAACTCCCCCATCATAGACATCTCGAATTTTTGTACCATGATCCTACTAAACTCTTCACATGTAGATTTGTTAGTAGACCCAAATATGATATCATCAACATAAATTTGGCATACAAACAAATCATTTGCAATGATTTTAGTAAAGAGAGTAGGATCGGCTTTGCTGACTTTGAAGCCATTAGTGATAATAAAATCTCTTAGGCATTCATACCATGCTCTTAGGGCTTGCTTGAGCCCATAAAGCGCCTTAGAGAGTTTATATACCTGGTTAGGATACTCACTATCTTCAAAGCCTGGAGGTTGCTCAACATAGACCTCTTCCTTGATTGGTCCATTGAGGAAAGCACTCTTCACGTCCATTTAATAATATGCGAATTGACTCAAGCCTAGCTACGGGTGCATAGGTTTCACCAAAATCCAAACCTTCGACTTGTGAATATCCCTTGGCCACAAGTCGGGCTTTGTTCCTTGTCACCACACCATGCTCATCTTGCTTGTTGCGTAAGACCCACTTGGTTCCTACAACATTTTGGTTAGGACGTGGAACTAAATGCCATACCTTATTCCTTGTGAAGTTGTTGAGCTCCTCTTGCATCGCCAGCACCCAATTCGAATCTTTAAGTGCATCCTCTACCCTGTGTGACTCAATAGAGGAAACAAAAGAGTAATGTTCACAAAAATGAGTGACTCGAGATCGAGTGGTTACCCCCTTATGAATATCGCCGAGGATGGTGTTCACGGGGTGATCTCTTTGAATCGCCTGGTGGACTCTTGGCTGTGGTGGCCTTTGATCTTGTTCATCTTCCTTGTCTTGATCATTGGCATCTCCCCCTTGATCATTGCCCTCCTCTTGAGGTGGCTCATCCTCTTGATCTTCATTTTCATCATCTTGAGCTTGATCCTCATCTTGAGTTGGTCGAGATTCTTGTGTGGAAGATGATGGTTGTTGATCTTGTGCTTGTGGAGGCTCTTCGGATTCCTTAGGACACACATCCCCAATGGACATGTTCCTTAGCGCGACGCATGGAGCCTCTTCATCATCTAGCTCATCAAGATCAACTTGCTCTACTTGAGAGCCGTTAGTCCCATCAAACACAATGTAACAAGAAACTTCAACTAGTCCAGTGGACTTGTTAAAGACTCTATATGCCCTTGTGTTTGAATTATAACCAAGTAAAAAGCCTTCTACAGCCTTAGGAGCAAATTTAGATTTCTACCTCTTTTAACAAGAATAAAGCATTTGCTACCAAAGACTCTAAAATATGAAACATTGGGCTTTTTACCGGTGAGGAGTTCATATGATGTCTTCTTGAGGATGTGGTGAAGATATAACCGGTTGATGGCGTAGCAAGCGGTGTTAATCGCCTCGGCCCAAAACCAATCCGGTGTCTTGTACTCATCAAGCATGGTCCTTGCCATGTCAAGTAGAGTTCTATTCTTCCTCTCCACTACACCATTTTGTTGTGGCGTGTAGGGAGAAGAGAACTCATGCTTGATGCCCTCCTCCTCAAGGAAGCCTTCAATTTGAGAGTTCTTGAACTCCGTCCCATTGTCGCTTCTAATCTTTTTGATCCTTAAGCCGAACTCATTTTGAGCCCGTCTCAAGAATCCCTTCAAGGTCTCTTGGGTTTGAGATTTTTCCTGCAAAAAGAATACCCAAGTGAAGCGAGAATAATCATCCACAATAACTAGACAGTACTTACTCCCGCCGATGCTTATGTAAGTTATCGGGCCGAATAGGTCCATGTGGAGTAGCTCAAGTGGCCTGTCGATCATCATGATGTTCTTGTGTGGATGATGAATACCAAATTGCTTCCCTGCTTGGCATGCGCTACAAATCTTGTCTTTCTCAAAATGAACATTTGTTAGTACCAAAATGTGCTCTCCCTTGAGAAGTTTATGAAGATTCTTCATCCCAACGTGGGCTAGTCGGCGATGCCAGAGCCAACCCATCTTAGTCTTAGCAATTAAGCAAGTGTCGAGTTCAGCTCTATTGAAATCAACTAAGTATAGCTGACCCTCTAACACTCCCTTAAATGCTATTGAATCATCACTTCTTCTAAAGGCAGTAACACCTATATCCGTAAAAAGATAATTGTAGCCCATTTTGCATAATTGAGAAATAGAAAGCAAATTGTAATCTAATGAATCTACAAGAAAAACATTGGAAATAGAATGGTCAGGTGATATAGCAATTTTACCAAGTCCTTTGACCAAACCTTGATTTCCATCCTCGAATGTGATAGCTCTTTGGGGATCTTGGTTTTTCTCGTAGGAGGAGAACATCCTTTTCTCTCCAGTCATGTGGTTTGTGCACTCGCTATTAATGATCCAACTTGAGCCCCGGATGCATAAACCTACAAAACAAGTTTAGGCCTTGTTCTTAGGTATCCAAACGGTCTTGGGTCCTTTGACATTAGAAACAAGCACCTTGGGTACCCAAACACAAGTCTTGGAGCCCTTGTGTTTGCCCCCAACATATTTGGCAACTACTTTGCCTGATTTGTTAGTGAGCACATATGAAGCATCAAAATTTTTAAATGAAACATTATGATCATTTGATGCAGTAGGAGATTTCTTCATAGGCATTTTAACATGGGTAGAACGCCTAGAGCTAGAAGCCTCATTCTTATAAATAAAAGCATGGTGAGAAACAGAATGAGTCTTCTTTGCATGAATTCTCCTAATCTTATCCTCAGGATAACTAGCAGGATATAAAATATAGCCCTTGTTATCCTGAGGCATGGGAGCCTTGCCCTTAACAAAATTAGACAATCTTTTAGGGGGGCATTAAGCTTGACATTGTCTCCCTGTTGGAAGCCAATGCCATCCTTAATGCCAGGGCGTCTTCCATTATAAATCATGTTATGAGCAAATTTAAATTTCTCATTTTCTAGTTCATGCTCGGCAATTTTAGCATCTAGTTTAGCTATATGATCATTTTGTTATTTAATCATAGCAAGGTGATCATGAATAGCATCAACATTAATATCTCTACATCTAGTACAAATAGAAACATGATCAACACTAGATGTAGAGGGTTTGCAAACATTTAATTCATCAATCTTAGCATGTAACATGACATTTTCATTTCTAAGATTGGAAATAGCATCATTGCAAATATTTAAATCCTTAGCCTTAGCAATTAATTTTTCATTCTCAATTTTAAGGCTAGAGAGAGATTCATCCAACTTGTCAATCTTAGCAATCAAATTGGCATTATCATTTCTAAGTCTAACAATTGAATCATCACATACATTTGATTTCTCAACCTTAGCAATTAATTTAGCATTTTCATTTCTAAGGTTATAAATAGTGTCATGGCAAATGCTAAGCTCACTAGTTAATTTTTCACATTTTTCTACTTCCTGAGAATAAGCATTTTTAACCTTAACATACTTCTTATTTTCTTTAATTAGGAAGTCCTCTTGGCTATCCAAGAGTTCATCCTTCTCATGAATAGCACTAATCAATTCATTCAATTTTTCTTTTTGTTGCATGTTTAGGTTGGTAAAAAGGGTGAGCAAGTTATCCTTATCATCACTAGAGTTATCATCATCACTAGAAGTTGCATACTTAGTGGAGGATCTAGATTTTACCTTCTTCTTCTTGCCGTCCTTTGCCATGAGGCACTTGTGGCCGATGTTGGGGAAGAGGAGACCCTTGTTGACGGTGATGTTTGCGGCGTCCTCGTCGGAGAAGGAGTCGGTGGAGCTCTCGTCGGAGTCCCACTCCCGGCAAACATGGGCATCGCCGCCCTTCTTCTTGTAGTATCTCTTCTTCTCCTTCTTCTTCCCCCTCTTGTCGTTGCCCCTGTCACTGTCACTAGAAATAGGACATTTTGCTATAAAGTGACCGGGCTTACCACACTTGTAGCAAACTTTCTTGGAGCGGGGCTTGTAGTCTTTCCCCCTCCTTTGCTTGAGGATTTGGCGGAAGCTCTTGATGATGAGCGCCATTTCCTCGTTGTCGAGCTTGGAGGCGTCGATGGGGACCCTACTTGGTGTAGAGTCTTTCTTTTCTTCTTCTGTCGCCTTGAATGCGACGGGTTGCACCTCGGGTGTTGAGGTGGTGCCTTGCTCGATGATTTTCTTGGAGCCTTTGATCATCAATTCAAAGCTCACAAATTTTCCTATCACTTCCTCGGGAGACATTAGCTTATATCTAGGATCACCACGAATTAATTGAACTTAAGTAGGATTAAGAAATATGAGTGATCTAAGAATAACCTTGACCATTTCATGGTCATCCAATTTGGTGATCCCGAGGTTGCGCACTTGGTTCACCAAGGTCTTGAGCCGGTTGTACATAGCTTGTGGCTCCTCTCCTTGGTTGAGCATAAAACGACCGAGCTCCCCCTCGATCATTTCCCTCTTGGTGATCTTGGTTACCTCGTCTCCTTCGTGCGCGGTCTTAAGCACGTCCCAAATCTCCTTGGCGCTCTTCAACTCTTGTACCTTATTATACTCCTCTCGACTTAGAGAGGCAAGGAGTATAGTGGTAGCTTGGGAGTTGAAGTGTCGGATTTGGGCAACCTCGTCCGAATCATAATCTTCATCCCCCGGCGATGGTACCTGTACTCCAATCTCAACAACATCCCAAATGCTAGTGTGGAGTGAGGTTAGATGGTGCCTCATTTTGTCACTCCACATATTATAATCTTCACCATAAAAAACGGGTGGTTTGCCTAATGGGATGGAAAGTAAAGGAGTATGTTTGGAAATACGAGGATAGCGAAGGGGGATCTTACTAAACTTTTTGCGCTCATGGCACTTAGAAGTGACGGACGACGCGTCGGAGCTGGAGGTGGATGGCGACGAAGAATCGGTCTCATAGTAGACCACCTTCCTCATCTTCTTTTTCTTGTCGCCGCTCCGATGTGACTTGGTGTGTGAAGGGGATGCCTTCTCCTTGTTGAGGGACTCTCCCGATGGAGCCTTCCTGTGGCTTGTGGCGGGCTTCTCGCTGGTCACCATCTCCTTCTTGGCGTGATCTCCCGACATCACTTCGAGCGGTTAGGCTCTAATGAAGTACCGGGCTCCGATACCAATTGAAAGTCGCCTAGAGGGGAGTGAATAGGCGGAATCTGAAATTTATAAACTTTAAGCACAACTACAAGCCGGGGTTAGCGTTAGAAATAAAATCGAGTCTAAAAGAGAGGGCGAGAACAAATCACAAGCAAATGAAGAGTGTGACACAGTGATTTGTTTTACCGAGGTTCGGTTCTTACAAACCTACTCCCCGTTGAGGTGGTCATAAAGACCAGGTCTCTTTCAACCCTTTCCCTCTCTCAAACGGTCACCTAGACCGAGTGAGCTTCTCTTCTCAATCAAACGGGACACTTTGTCCCAACAAGGACCACCACACAATTGGTGTCTCTTGCTTTGATTACAAATGTTGCAGGAACAAGAATGGGGAAGAAGAAAAGCGATCCAAGCGCAAGAGCTCAAATGAACACGGCAAAACTCTCTCTTCTAGTCACTATTGCTTTGCATGGAATTGGGACTTGGAGAGATTTTGATTCACTCTAATTGTGTCTTGTATTGAATGCTATAGCTCTTGTTTTGAATGAGTTGGCTGAAAACTTGAATGCCTTGAAGTGTGGTGGTTGGGGGTATTTATAGCCCCAACCACCAAAGTGGCCGTTGGGGATGGCTGCTGTCGTATGGCGCACCGGATAGTCCGGTGCTCCACCGGACACTGTTCAGTGCGCCAGCCACGTCACCCAACCATTAGGGTTCGACCGTTGGAGCTCTGACTTGTGGGGCCACCGGACAGTCCGGTGGTGCACCTGACAGGTCCTGTTCACTGTCCGGTGCGCCTTCTGGCGCCTGCTCTGACTCTGCGCGCGCAGTTGCACTGTTCACTGTTCACTGTAGACTTTTGCAGACGGCCGTTGGCGCAGTTAGCCGTTGCTCCGCTAGCACACTGGACAATCCAGTGTTACACCGGACAGTTCGGTGAATTATAGCGGAGTGGCTTCCCAAATTCCCGAAGCTGAGCAGTTCAGAGAGGATCTCCCTAGTGCACCAGACACTATCTGGTGGTGCACCAGACACAGTCCGGTGGCACACCGGACAGTCCGGTGCGTTAGACCAGGGCAGCCTTCGGTTGTCTTTTGCTCTTTTTAGTTGAACCCTTTCTTGGACTTTTTATTGGTTTGTGTTGAACCTTTGGCACCTGTAGAACTCATAATCTAGAGCAAACTAGTTAGTCCAATAATTTGTGTTGGGCAATTCAACCACCAAAATCATTTAGGAAAAAGGTTTGACCCTATTTCCCTTTCACCGACCCACACCAGATATCCCCAAAGTAAGTAGCACCAACGAACTCCAATCTCTTAAAGCTTACATAGACGAACAGCGAGAACAGTTGCAACGTATCGTAGGGGATATACAAAATGATCATAAAAGGCTGGTGCGTGCGCTTGATAAGTCTACTATGGCAAATCTTCCTTCGCATGAGGTTGAATTGAGGGAATACACACATAATTCATCGGCTACAGGTTGTCACGATCAGTCACAACCCCTTTATGGGATGTCGATGGTGTAGGAAACGGGTGACGCCTAAGAGGGGGGGTGAATTAGGACTTCTAAAACTTTTACTTAACTAGGCCACAAATAAATCCCTAGAGCAAAACCTATGCAAATAATCAAAACTAGAATGTGCAAACTAGGTTTTGTCTAAGTGTTGCTATCTCTACCGCAAAGGCTAAGTTTCAATCTACACTAAATAAGTATGACTACAAGATTGAAACTTAAATGCTTAATATAAATGCGGAATGTAAAGAGCTAAGTAGAGAAGCAAACTCTCGTGGATGACGCCGGTATTTTTACCGAGGTATCCGGAACCACGCAAGGTTCCGACTAATCCTCGTTGGTGCCCCTACGCAAAGGGAAGCCCACGCGAGGGCCAAGCACCACGGTCGAGTAACTCCGTAGAGAGCCGCGGGCCTTCTCCACGCGCAAGTGGTGCTCCGCTTCCGGCTCCTCTCGGACGCTCCCCGCCGTCTCCACTATCGAGCTTCCGGCTGAAACGCCGCGGGCCTCGTTCCCTCCGGTACACGGTGGCGGCCGTGACACAAACGCGGTTGTCACGGTCTCGCAAGACTCTCGCCCCACTCGGTACAATTACAACGACTCACGCAAGAGCCGAGGGGTTGTGTGGTTTTACAAAACTCACTCAACTAACTAGGATTCACCTAGAGCAAGCGCTAAAGCGGTCTAACTAACCTAAGCACTTCGCAAAGCACCTACGCTAATCACCGAGTGATTCTATTAAGCACTTGGGTGTTTGAGCTCTTGGAAATATGCACTATGTGTATTGGTATGTTGCTTGGGCTCTCACACTTGAGAATGGCCGGTTGGGGTGGTATTTATAGCCTCCAAACCCCCCAACTAGCCGTTGGACAGAAAGCAGCAGCTTTCTGTCGTCGGGTGCACCGGACAGTCCGGTGCACACTGGACACTGCACAGTAGATGTCCGGTGCATGCCACGTCAGCCGACCGTTGCGCGCCTGTATCAGTCGACCGTTGGATCCGACCGTTGCCTTTCTGCCCGTTGGCACACCGGACAGTCCGGTGCACACCGGACAGTCCGGTGCTACAGCCAGAGAGCGCCTGTCTGCGGCCTCTCTGCGCAGACTGTCTAGTGCCTCACCGGACAGTCCGGTGCACACCGGACACCAATGTCCGGTGCGCCACCAGGCGCTGGCTGACAGCCCTTCTCTTTGGATTTCTTCGCTGATTTCTTCGGGCTTCTTTGTTGTTGAGTATTGGACTCCTATGCATCTTTTTATGTCTTCTTTTGAGGTGTTGCATCCTCATTGCCTTGGTCCAATTCTCTTCGCATCCTGTGAACTACAAACACAAACACTAGAAGACTTATTAGTTCACGGATTGTGTTGTTCATTAAACACCAAAACTCAATTAGCCAAATGGCCCGGGGTCCATTTTCCTTACAATCTCCCCCTTTTTGGTGATTGATGACAACACAACCAAAGCAAGCAAATAATACAAGTATTTGAATGAAAATATGTATTTTACTTGCTAAGATGCATGATTGTCCCCACAATGTGATATTATGGACTTAAGCCTCCCCCTAACTCCATAATTCACTTACTTCCTATTTTTGGACCAAATAACCAAAACCACTTAAAAAGCCATTTGTAGATATAAAATTTTAAATTGGTGGTGTTTGGTGTTTGATATAGTTTTCATTGCTTTGGTCCCTAAACTTCTCCCCCTTTGGCATCAACCACCGAAAAGGAAGACATTAAAAGCATGTAGGAAGTAAATAAAAGCTTGCCCTCATCAAGAGATCTATCAAATGATACCACAATTGAAGGATATTAAATTAAACAATATGAATGATACCACTTGAAAGAGTCCTCAAAAGATTACTCCCCCTAAATGAGTATTCTCCTTTTAGAAAGAGTTTTTCTCCCCCTTTAGAGATGAAGAAATACTCCCCCTGTCAGAGATCCTCAACTTAGGAAAAAAGCATGTGAAAATTAGAGGTGCAAGACATGATTTGAAAAGACTAACTTCCCTTATGCATAGGTAACAGAATATGAGTTAACTACTTATGCAATTTTTGCAACATGGAAGCATATGATATGAAATATAGTCTAATCAAATATTGGAGAAGACATTTAAATGATACTGAATGTAGTCTCAAAAGATACCAATTGAAGATCAATGGCGAGCTTGAGAGACATGAGAGTTCTTGGAGATTTTGCAGTGGAAGATTGTTGTCTTTCTCCGGGGACTTCATTTTCCTTACAATGAGACTATCACATGAAATAGACTTGAAAAGGTGTTAGTCTCAAAGTGTTAGATTATAGAGTAACCTCCCCCTAAAGGTGTGCATACAAGTTTTGAATACTTGTAGGAGACATGCACTTTGATTTGATATCAAGAGGGGCAAATTATCCATAATCCAAACTTTGGCACATATAAGTTAAATGATACACTATGTAGAAATCAAAGTTTTCAATTTATGCATCATTTACTATGGAGTGATATAGAAGCTATGTGCCGTGCTTAAATAAACATTTTAAACCATGTAGGTTTGCTTAAGTATATGAATTGAAAGCAAGCAATCCTACCATATGATTTACCTAGTATGCATGATTTTAAACAAAAGTACATAACACATGTAATACTAGGCAAGAAAGGTAAACTAGATACAAGGTAAATAGATACGCATATCTAAAAACGAAGAATACAATAAAACTAGTTACCTTAGTCATGGGTGGGAAATTTGGGTCCAAAATTTTCACTAACCCACTTGGCAATTAACTTGATCCAATATGATGTATCCCATGATATACATCCCAAATTTTGCCAAGTCTCCAAATTTCCCGACGACCTTCGGTCCACTCACTTCCCTTTCGGGATCCAAACCTTCTTGGTGCTTTTCATGGTTGAAATTATCTCCTTTGGCACCCAGATGTGTTTGGCCCCTTTTTCATTGTTGGCTTGCTTGTTGGCCTTGATTGCTATCACCTTTCCATTCTTTTTCTTCTTGATCAAATATGGTGTAGCATCCTTTTTGTTCACCTTTTTGATGTAGGTGTTGGAGATTTTGCTTGATGGCTTTTGCTTGAGCTTTTGCCTTTGTTTATCCCCGGTCATCGCCTTGCATTGGAAAGACTTGTGGCCTTCCATGTGGCATAGCCTACAAATCACAATTTCTCCCTCTACAGGCTTGTTCACTCCCGCAGTGGTGTTATCCTGTGGAGGTCGGATTTGTTTGGCTTTGCCTTTCTTGTCATACAAAGCCCTGCCAAGGCGAGCCACTTCTTGCTTTAATTGTTCATTTTCCTTTGCAACCTCATCCGAACATGTCTCTACAACAATATTCTCAACAACGACTTGGTTGCAGGGGTTAGAGTCATCAATTAAATCAAAGCAGGAAGTAGAAGCATCTTTCTTAATTATTTCAGGTATTTCATCTAAAGATGCTGCTGGGGTGCTACCAATGTTTTCTAGCTTAGTAGTTAGCTCATTATTGTGTATGCTAAGAATTTCTATTTTCTCTAGCAAATTTTCAATAGCTTCTTGGGAGCTAGCTAACTTAGCCTTAAGTTTTTCATTCTTTTTAATAAGACTATCATCGGTAGCAGTGGATGGAGCACTAGATTCTAATAGCTCAATTTTAGTTGATAGCTCACTATTTAGGTTTGCAAAAGTTTCAAATTTTTCTAGCAAACCTTTGTAATCATTTTGAGAGCTAACCAACTTATTTTTCAAAGTTTTAAGTTGAGCTTTTTGCTTAGTGCAAACATCCTGGAAAAAGTTTACGGCTTCCGCAAGCTCTTCTAGAGAGGCCTTTCCCTCACCTTCATCATCACTACTACTTTCATCACTAGAGGATGGAATGCTTTTGTTACCTCTTGCCATAAGGCATTTGTGTGATGACCGTGATGATCGTGACGAGGACCGGTGGCTGCGCGTCCTTGGAGGTTCATCTTCACTTGAAGAATCATCCCAAGTTCTAACACTTGTGAGCGCCTTGCCTTTGCTCCTCTCCTTTTTGGGTTTGGCCATATTTGGACAGTTGTCCCTGAAGTGGCCCTTCTCCCCACATGCGAAGCATCCTCTCTTCCTTTGCTTTTTCCTGTCAATGTTAAAGAGAAGATCCTCGACCTGCAGGGGCACACCCATTAGATTAATCTTGCGGATCATCCTCATTACCTTTCCGACGCGTCGGATTGTTTCTTCGTCCTCGGAGGATGATGTGCATGGTTGATTATCTTCATCATCATCACTTTCTTCTTCTTCTTCCTCTTCTTCACTTGAGGAACTTGAAGTGGGAGCCTTCTTTTTGCCCTTCCTTTCATCACATGCAAAAGCATATGGTCTTGAGGAAGTTGGCTCCTCTCCTCGACTCATTTTTCGCGACATCTCAAAGGCCGCGATTTTCCCAATCACAATGGTCGGGGTCATGTTGCTCAAGTCCTCCATGTTGTGAAGGATGGTGATGATGCTCCCATATCTTTGTTGTGGTAGCAGGGAGATAATCTTCCTCACAATGTCCGCATCACCTAGCTTATTAATGCCAATAGAATTGAGCTCATTGATAATTAGATTCAAACGAGAATACATGTCTCTAACAAGCTCATCATCTTTCATGGCAAAAGAATTATACTCATTTAAGACTAGGCAATGTTTTTGCTCACGGACATTGGATGTGCCGTCATGGAGCTCATGCAATTTTAGCCAAATCTCATTAGCAGTTTTTAAGGTAAATACTTGATTAAAAATATCCATGCTAAGAGATTCATACAAGCAATTTTTGGCTCTAGCATTCAAATGAATTTCTTTTTCCTCACTCGTGGTGGGTTTCTCGGGATTCTTGAGGGGTTTCATCCCGTCACGAGTGACTCTCCAAACACCTAGATCAACGGCCTCTAGGTAACAAGCCATTCTAGCACTATAATATGGGAAGTTAGTGCCGTCGAAGTGTGGTGGCCTATGGGTATCCATCCCTTCCTCTAAAAAGCGTCGGCTCTTTTAGCGGTGAAGCTAAAGCGTTTCAAATGAGCCAAACCGGGCTCTGATACCACTTGTAGGAAACGGGTGACGCCTAAGAGGGGGGGGTGAATTAGGACTTCTAAAACTTTTACTTAACTAGGCCACAAATAAATCCCTAGAGCAAAACCTATGCAAATAATCAAAACTAGAATGTGCAAACTAGGTTTTGTCTAAGTGTTGCTATCTCTACCGCAAAGGCTAAGTTTCAATCTACACTAAATAAGTATGACTACAAGATTGAAACTTAAATGCTTAATATAAATGCGGAATGTAAAGAGCTAAGTAGAGAAGCAAACTCTCGTGGATGACGCCGGTATTTTTACCGAGGTATCCGGAACCACGCAAGGTTCCGACTAATCCTCGTTGGTGCCCCTACGCAAAGGGAAGCCCACGCGAGGGCCAAGCACCACGGTCGAGTAACTCCGTAGAGAGCCGCGGGCCTTCTCCACGCGCAAGTGGTGCTCCGCTTCCGGCTCCTCTTGGACGCTCCCCGCCGTCTCCACTATCGAGCTTCCGGCTGAAACGTCGCGGGCCTCGTTCCCTCCGGTACACGGTGGCGGCCGTGACACAAACGCGGTTGTCACGGTCTCGCAAGACTCTCGCCCCACTCGGTACAATTACAACGACTCACGCAAGAGCCGAGGGGTTGTGTGGTTTTACAAAACTCACTCAACTAACTAGGATTCACCTAGAGCAAGCGCTAAAGCGGTCTAACTAACCTAAGCACTTCGCAAAGCACCTACGCTAATCACCGAGTGATTCTATTAAGCACTTGGGTGTTTGAGCTCTTGGAAATATGCACTATGTGTATTGGTATGTTGCTTGGGCTCTCACACTTGAGAATGGCCGGTTGGGGTGGTATTTATAGCCTCCAAGCCCCCAACTAGCCGTTGGACAGAAAGCAGCAGCTTTCTGTCGTCGGGTGCACCGGACAGTCCGGTGCACACCGGACACTGCACAGTAGATGTCCGGTGCATGCCACGTCAGCCGACCGTTGCGCGCCTGTAGCAGTCGACCGTTGGATCCGACCGTTGCCTTTCTGCCCGTTGGCACACCGGACAGTCCGGTGCTACAGCCAGAGAGCGCCTGTCTGCGGCCTCTCTGCGCAGACTGTCCAGTGCCTCACCGGACAGTCCGGTGCACACCGGACACCAATGTCCGGTGCGCCACCAGGCGCTGGCTGACAGCCCTTCTCTTTGGATTTCTTCGCTGATTTCTTCGGGCTTCTTTGTTGTTGAGTATTGGACTCCTATGCATCTTTTTATGTCTTCTTTTGAGGTGTTGCATCCTCATTGCCTTGGTCCAATTCTCTTCGCATCCTGTGAACTACAAACACAAACACTAGAAGACTTATTAGTTCACGGATTGTGTTGTTCATCAAACACCAAAACTCAATTAGCCAAATGGCCCGGGGTCCATTTTCCTTACAGATGGACATGTACCCTGGGCAACGACAGCCTCCCACACACATCGGTGATAAATTTGTCGATCTACACATGTCCGGACCGTCCGCACGTGAGCGCGGACCGTCCGGGCCAGCGGCGACTGATCCCATTTTTAGAAGCGAATTGCCGAGACCTGCACCCAAGCCACCACATGCCGTGCAAACCCTAGATAACCCATTCAGACCATCTGCGTATGGCGCCAGACAGTCTGAATATAATGTCGGACGGTCCGGCCACATGGCCGGACAGTCCACGCATGGAGTTGGACGATCCGCGTATTTAACCGGACGGTCTGGCATAGAGTTTTTTAAGGAGGATGGATATCCAACTCCGTATCCGTCCCAGCTAGACTCCCCATCTCACCATACGACACACCAGCACCATAATATAATCTATCAAACCCATGAGAGTGAGTACTTTCCGGCCCCTAGAAAGCCATAAAGGAATGGCCAGTCCTATGAGCCTCATAGGGCATGCATTAACGCGCCGCAAAACCCAAACCAATGGGGAGGAAAACAACATACCAACATCCAAACAAACTCACCCATATTGGGTCAAAGAGCCGGTGGTCTCCCACCGGCTGCCATTGATATAGTAAGGGAGGAAATAGCTAGGGCATTCCGAGATAAGCTCGGAGTTAGTATAGTCCCCAGGGGGTAGTCATATCGGAGACCTTATGATAGCCAGTTTGACCGGCTCCCATACCCACAAGGGACCAGAATACCCGAATTCACAAAGTTTTTGGGTGACCAAGAAAAGAGCACGCGTGAGCACATAGACCAGTTCTTAGCACAGTTAGGAGAATTGGCCGACACCGAAGTATTCCGTGTACGTTTATTTTCGTTATCTTTAACAAGGACTGCATTCACATGGTATGCCACGCTCCCTCCTAATTCCATTTTGTCGTGGGGAGATTTAGAACAAAAATTTCATGAACATTTCTTCTCTGGCGATTATGAGCTAGATTTAGTAGACTTAGTGGCCCTACGACAAGAAAAGGATGAATCGGTTAGTGATTACATTCGGAGATTCTAGGATACGAGAAACCGATGCTTTCAAATTCATTTAACAGATAAACAACTGGCGGGAATAGCCTTTGATGGATTGCGCTATTATTTAAAAGAGAAATTAGAAGGCATCCAGTTCTTTACGCTAGCACAATTACATCAGAAAGCTTTGGCTTGTAAAGCCGAAGCAAAGAACTAGTCAAAACGGTTCATCATAATGTTCATATAGTAGAACACAATCAAAGTAGTTCGGACGGTGAACCAAAGGAAATTTACACTGCCGAAATAGTTTGGCCTGAGCAGGCCAAATCTTCGGCTTGCTCCTCCTTGCAGCCAGTTCAAAAGAAACGGCAGGAGGAGATTAAGTTTACATTTAATGTTGGCAAATGTGATAAGATATTCGATGAATTACTAAAAATGGTAACATTAAAATTGATAATATCGTTCTACCTGCTGACGAACTAAAGCATCGTGCATACTGCAAGTGGGACAACTCATTTTCCCATGCCACTAATGATTGTAATGTGTTCTGACGACAAATCCAATCGGCCATTAACGAGGGACGATTGAAATTTTAGGAGGACACAGAGCCCTTTCCAATGAATATGATCGACTTCAAGGGCAAAAGGGTCCTAATTCGGCCCAGCACAGCCGATAAGGGCAAAGACAAAGAAGTCATCATCGGCAACTTATGGGAGGCCGATGGAAACAACAAAATCTCTTGCAGGAAAGTGGTGGCCGAGAAGACTCCTGATGGAGGAGAGACACTGAAAGCGACCATCACAAACTCCGGCACTAGGGGGCAAGCGCAGACAAGGGGATATGCACGAGAACCCATACTACGCATCACGGATGGTCTGGTGCCCAGGCGCGGACGGTCCGTAACATCACCGGACGGTCCAGAGCGTTCCAGCGGATGGTCCGACAACGCTGAAGAGTCGCGGCGACCACGTACCTTGAAACCACGACGACCAGAAATAGGTACGTGGAAAACTAACACGTTCAAGGCAACTGGTCAGTTGGTAAAATCCAGCCCGACCTTTGATCAATTATTGTCTAAATATGTGAAAAAGAAGGCTGGCCCCAGCGACCGGCCACCAAAGCGACCTCGCTTACCTACCCAGGTGCGACAGCAGGTTAGGCCGATTGGACCACCACAACAATCGGAAAGGACGGGAGGTCATAATGTTCAATTAAGACCTAACATACCTGCATGGACACCTCCACCACCATATCCACCTATGCCATATCCATACACATACATACCTCCACCATATGTCCCAAATCAAATGTGGGGCATGCCACCATATCCATTTGGGATGCCACAGTACCCCGCTTGGGGGCACCTCAAACATCTATATTCAATAGGTTGACATCTCCAGTACAAGACCGATTGAGAGCCCCTCAATCTAGTCCACAAGCACAGGCCCAACAAGATTGTCGAACAACTCGGCCCCAAAGGCTAACTAATCCAGCAGGGGGCATACAGCTACAACCTTCAACAGTACGAAAAAAGGAGACATCATTAAAATAGGAACGAGAGATGTCGTCGTACAACAAAATAATGAAGGACCGATGATTTTTGGTGAATTGGCCAACACAAACAAAAAAGAAGGTATGGCTGTCAACAAAACAGCCGATCTAAAATACTCCATGCCCCGATGGTACCCATCGGGATTGACACGATCGCAAAAGCGAAAATTACAGCGCCTTAGAGCAAAGGAGAATCAGGAGAAGGAGGCAGAAAAAATATTCAATAACACACATCCGCAGTATCCACCACCACAAAAGAGATGGAGACCAAAGGTCGTTGAGTAAAATCAAACGGCCACAAAGACAGAAAATAAAACAACAACTGTGCAGCTCTTTGCAGGTATGGCAGACAGTCTGTGAAAGTTGCCTAGAGGGGGGGGGGGTGAATAGGCAAGTTAAAACTTTTTCAACAAAAACTAGAAGCAAACTGGGTAAAACTGAATTGATCTTGAAATTCACCCGGTTAACTTTGGAAATGAGATGTTCTAAATGATCCACAGGGTTCAAAGTAGTAGATCTGAGAAGGGCACTTCTCAAAATCCACACACCAAAAAGATGTGAACAAATCTTCCACGGAAGGGTGAGAGAACGAAGAACACGAATAAGCACAATGACCAAGAATACAAGAGACACAAGATTTATCCCGAGGTTCGGTCACACCACCAATGTGCCCTACTTCCTCGTTGAGGCGCCCACAAAGAGCCGGGTCTCTTTCAACCCTAATCCTCCCTTTGTCGACCACAAAGGTCAAGCCCACACAATAATCTTAGCTCAAACGAGCGGGTAATACAAACTTTCTTGTGGTCTTCCACAAGATTTGGAGACTCACAAGAGACACCTAGTCGTCTAGGAGCTAGAAGCTCCAAGAGTAATGAATCCACAAAGAACTCGATGTAGTACCAAAGCTCGAATGAAGAAGAGTAAGAGAGATTTGGAGATGAAGCACAAAAACCACAGCTCTCAAACTCACTCAAAGATTTCTCTCAAAGATTTGAAATGGGAGAGGCAAGAGGTGTGTGAGAGAGAGTGGGAGGTGTTTCTCAGGTTGGGAATGAAGTTTTGTGTGTGCTCTCCTGTGGGGAGAGAGGTAGGAGTGAGTATATATAGGTGGGGCTCCAAAACTAGCCGTTTTTGACTTTTCTGCCCAAAAAACCGGTTGAACCGGTCCCAAAACCGGTTGAACCGGTTTTTCAAAAAGCTGCGCACAGCTTTTTGGCTGACACAGCAGACTGGCAGAAAAAAGTGAACAGTGCAAAAACCGGTTGAACCTGTTTTAAAACCGGTTGAACCTGTTTCCACCAGACAAAAACCGGTTGAGTGTCCGGTTGAGTGTCCGGCTGAACCAGTATTTTCCAAAAAGGTGAACAGTGCAAAAACCGGTTGAACCTGTTTTAAAACCGGTTGAACCTGTTTTTCCAAAAAGCAATTTTGGCCAAGATAGACTTAAAAAGGTTGTACTACATACTCTCACTAAGGATTAACAAGGGTAAAATGGAAGTTTTAGATCAAGGATTTTGAGCTTTAGTACCAACACCAACCTTCTTTATGGATCCCCCTTGATAGTACGACGATTCCAATACTCAAGTCAAATAAAATATAATTAAGTAAACTCCTTGAGTCATTGGTGTCTCAAGTGTGATTTCTCCATGATGTTGCTTCATAAGGATCACAAACATCTTTGTCTCACCTTTTGAAGCAAACACAAATCTAGCCTGTGACTTGTGCCATTTCACCATATATGAGTTCAAATCATCGCTTCAAGTCACCTTACTGATGCATCAACATGTTGTAACTCTTCATAGCTGATTAGTTCATCGACTTAGTGCAAGTACTCTCTTCTTCACCTTAGCCATGGTACCTCGGTCTACAAGCCGTCGCTTGGCCTTCACCTTCGCTTAGTTCCTCGAAGCCCTTTCCTTGCTATCTTCACCCTATCAAGCCATTCTTGAGTCACATCCTATTGAGCATCCATTGAGAGAATCATTTCTTCAATATTGTGAACTTTGCTTGAATGTCATCTAGATATAACTGCTAAGATCAATCAAGCTCTAGTTTGATTCTCATATATTCATATATGGACTAATAGTAATATGGTCAAGCCAATTCACGATTCCTCATATCTTATTCACTTTGGCTTGACCAATCCTCTTAATCACTTCAACCTCTATTATGATCATATTTATGCATAGTGATTTCTCAGGACTTGTCCATATATTCAAACCAATATAGAGACCATATTATATCCATTTGCATTGTCTCACTGGTTATTTGACCTTGTGTTGAACCTTGTTCACTGATCATTATACACTATTCAAGTATGTTCATCATACTGAATTTCCTGTTCAACACTTAGCAAACTTGTTAGACCTTTAAATGTGTTGTTATCCAAATCACCAAAACTCACAAAAGGGATCAATGCACTTTCAATCTCCCCCTTTTTGGTGATTGATGACAACACATTTAAAGCAAACATAAGATTTGATAAATAAGATTTTGAATCCTATGATATAGTTTCCTTCCCCTAAATATGTGCATTTCAGAAAATACCAATTTTGTACTCAAATTCCAAAAGCACATATTTGGGTCAAAGTATGGAGACAACTTATATCATACTATTCGTGGGGTGCAGTGTGTCATAAAATAAACGTGATGCTCATGACATAGTATGCACTCATCAACTTTCTACATCTTATGTTTTTCATATGATTCCCCCTTTTTGTTAATTATTTCTCCCCTTTTCAAAAGTCTTCTAACACTTAGTTACATAAGACTAAAGGTAAGCTTTAATGCAAAATTTCTCCCCCTTTGACATAAATCTCCAAAAAGGATACAAAGAATATAAAGGGTAGAAATTATGAGTAAGCATGATGTGAACACACTATCATGAAGAGGGTCCTTAGATGGCACAAAGGTAATGGAGAAGTGTCATAAGTGATGTACCTTTGCGTTTTACCTTTTCAAAGGGGTGTTCCACACTTGTGTTGTATTTAGAGTTCATTTTGCAATCTCTTGTTGGCATAATTGTGACATAGGTCCAAGATATTAAATGAATATTGTCATACTAATTGAAAGATAAATCTTGATACCTGAAGTCTAGATGTCACCTAGCATTTTCTTATCATAACAAGAGGCAGCATGAAAATTGCACAAGTATGAATTATACAACTAGTGATTATGTACGAAAAATATCAATTGAAAACCACCAATTGATACAATTTGATAGATAATCAGATCACTAATTGCATATTACACTAAGTTCTCCTCAAGTTTTAGTGCACACATATATATGAATTCAATTGATACCTGTTGAGAGTACTTATTTGCAACTTAAAGTACCATTGGCATAAAAGGAGTATCAATTGAACATAATCATGCAACATAAGAAACATGTGCACTATTTAATCAATTAAGTTCTAGACAGGAGAATCTATAAGCTATGCTACTTCAGATATTTGTAATCCAAAAAGATGTGATACATATTTACCAATTTTAGATGACATTGGAGTAGCATATACAAGAGAAACTCATTCTCTTATGAAATGTATAGAAGATACATTTATTGGAGCAAAGAATCTTTGATACCCATCAAAATTTGCAGTGGAAGCGATTGTCTTTGCTTGAAGATTCCTTTCTAATTTGAGACTACACACATAATAGACTTGAAAATGAAGTTAGTCTCAAAGATTCAAATTATAGACCATTCTCCCCCAAAATGTGTGCATACAAGTGATGAATACTTGTTTAGCTTATGCACTTGGACTTGTGAGGCCAGGGGATTAAGTTCTACAATTTGAACCTTGGTACAAATAAAGTATGAAAATATGAAATTGCACCAATTTAAGGAATTACTCATAATCAAAAGGTATAATAATAGACATGATATGCAATATTTTAAGCCAAGATTCAAGTGCAAACTTATGATGTGACTTAAGATATTGCATATACATGCATACACTAACTTGTAAGAGCCTAGATACACAAATGTAATACAATAGTTCATGGAGTGACACACCTTTGTTCCATGCCATATGGTCTTCATTATAATCATGAATTTCTATCTTAGCTTTTGATAGGATTGACATTTCAAAGAGAAACTTATCCTCTTTAAATGATCAAGAGAAACTCATTCTCTTCAAAGAACTACACAAATTCACTAAAAGAAAATGTTAGTCTTTAAGGACACAAGATATAGAATGAGCTCCCCCTAAATGTATGCATCAAGTACTTGAATTACTTGTAACATGCACTTGATTCAATTAAGATTCTTAGAGGAGTTCATCATATATCTTGGTCAAGGCATAATATATTTGAAACAATTGAATTTATGCTAGAGAACACATATCGTTCCCCAATAGAACTAATCCATGGGGTGACATGTGGTAAATATTTGATCATTTCCTTGGAACCACTCATCCTCATTTGATGTTCTCCAAGGTGTGAGACTACAAAACATGAACTTGAAGAAATCATTAGCCTCACAAGATATAGGCTAAACTCTCCATCAATTTGTGCATGCAAGAGTACACAAAGTACACTTATGCACATCAACAATACGAGGTTAAAGGAGATGTTTGCACTATATCTTGGTTTAACATAACATGCTTTACATAGATGATGAAAATTAAACCAATTGAAAGTTTAAAAACTGAAGTATATCAATTGAAATTCTGAAGGGTAAAGCATGCTAATATGAACCTCAAACCTCATAATGAAGGATATCATATAAATATGTCACTACATCTTCATTATTTGGTTGACAAAAAGTGTAACTCCCTTCTTGAATCACTGTGATTTCTTTTCTCTTTATGATTTCATCCAACCAGGCGATCTTGAACTTCATTCATCTTGGCTTGGTTCAATCATACTTGATATGAGACCCATTGAAACTCAATGATTGAAACAACCAAGACTCTTATATCCGTAGATTTTGAATCCATCTTGAAAGCACTTGGAAAGACCTTATTGAAACACTTAGAAAAGAGAGCATTAGAAACACAAGAGAGGGTTTCACAAATGATGATCCTTATATGTGGATGGCAAATGAATCATCATTATTGAAACCCAAAATGATATACTAAATTCCTTTAAATTAGTGCACACATATAGTTGATGTCAAAGTTATATGCACTATTGAACATTTTATAATGCAATGAATTTAACCTATACTATGGTACATCCCACTAAGGATAGAATACTAAAACAACTGAAGGAGAGGAAGTTTTCATACCTTGGCCTCTTATCAACTCCATCTTACTTTAGTTGAATAGTATCCTTTAAGCTTGTGATTTATCCAATTTAATAATAAGCACCATCTCTCAACATAGATTTTCTATGGATAAACTCAACACAAGAGATGGCATTAGTAGCACAAGCACTAGTTTCTTATTTTGCAACCCTTTATATGTGGAAGGCAAGCGAGTTGCTAAAATAGAGAAACCTCATAATATGGACTAAATTTCCCTTGAGCCCTCATGCACAATATATTTTGAATGACATGGATAATATGCATGGTTATTCAATGAAGTCTAAAGGATGACTTAATCCATATTATGGTGAGTGTCTAATATAGAAGAATCAAATCCAAATTAACTAGATAGAGAATACATCACATAATTTTGGATTGTTGACCATATGATAATATTCATTCATCTTCCAATTAGACCTTTATTTCATAATCAACAACTGATGTGTATCCTCAAGTGCTTCTTCTTCCTTAGTGGTTGATCCATTGAAGGAGTGATCATTGTTGTGTTGCCTTCTCGATGATGAACCTAGCTTGACCTTGGGTGCACCTAGCTTATCAAGGTTAGTCACACAAGCATTCATAACATGAAGACAAGTTATGCATGGAATTTACAACTTAGTGATCCAATTCAATGTGAAGCATATGGATACCGATTTAAGTAGATTTCTAAGATATGAAAATACGGGTTTCCAAATTTTAGAGAGAATGGATCACTAATACCTTTTACAGTTTAAAAATCATATCCATGTTAGTGCATATGTATGTCATGAATATCAACAAAAAGATTCTTATGCACTTTTAGATTTAACGATAAGGGAATTTTAAACTGCATCAAGAGTAGCTATTTAGAAAACAAAGATTACAATCCATATGAATGAGATACAAATTTACCATTTTGGATTGTCTTAGTATAGCTTACTCAAGGGAAACTTATTCTCTACGACACAAGATATATATAATGTGCTCCCACTAGATATGTGCATCAAGTATTTGAATGACTTATCAAATGCACTTTCAATTCAATGAAGATTCTCAAGAGGAGTACATTACATATATTGGTCAAGGCATGAAAAATTTGCAATGAATTAACTTATGCCTAAGAATACTTACCACCATATAGAATGTACCATTTGTTATATCAATTGAAAGATCTTACTATATGAGATGGTGTCATCTAAGTATTTTTCTTTTCTTCAATTGTGGAGACTTCCTTCTTTAGCTTGTTATCTCTTTTCCTTTTAAAACTAGTAAAAAAAGCACTTTGAAAAGAGGTATTAGTAGTATAATGAAGTATTTAATGAATGATGATATTTATATATGAATGTCAAATAAATCATCATTTATGAGGCATAAAGGCATAAATTAAATTCCTTTTAAATTAATGCACATGGATGAGTGAATTAATAATATGCACCAATTTACAAATTTAAGCCAAAAGGAATTTAACCTTCATATTGACATTTCTTTCCATAAAATAGATTATTACCAATTGAAAGAATGCCACTTGGAAGGAACTACTATTGATCAACTACCAATTGAAGCAATTACTTCCATACCTTTGCCTTGAGCATTCCTAATCTTTCTTTTAGGTGAAGATTAACCTTTAAAGCTTGTGATTTTACCAATTGAAAGAGCACAATCTCTACTTATGAATTTCATGAAATAGCTTAAAAGAGATTGCATTAGTAACACAAGCAATAGTTTCCTATTTAGCAACCTCTAGTATATGAATGACAAGATGGATACTAAAATAAGGAAACCTCATGATATGAACTAAATTACCCTTACAAGCATCATGCATAACATCAATTAAAAAAGATGAAAGTAGCATGATTATTTAATTAAGTTTATAGGGCAACTCTAATTCATAACATGGTGAGTGATTAATGGAGAAGACTCAAAACCAATTTAAACAAGAATGAATACATCACATAGTATTGGTTCGATCTTCTTTGAATGTTGAATGGCACACTCCATTTGGGAAACACATTCTCATGTTGTGAGACTACATAAACACTTAGATAGAAACATTAGTCTCACAACTCTAGTCATATAGAGAATTCCCCATTTGGTAAGTGCTATAAGAATTTGAATTTCTTACTTAGCACTCTATTCATTTAAGAACATGGGATAATCCTCTTTATGTCTAGGTCATGGCAATAACACGATAATTAATTTGAAATATGCCACAAGATACATATAATCAATTTAAAGCATGTAGATTGTCACAATATAAAAATATGAACTTGCAATCTACCATATAATTAGATCCTTTCCAAAGCAAGGTAAAATCTCTTAAGTTCATTCTCAAGTGCTTCATTTTTCCTATGTGGCTACAAAAGACACAAAGGAATATACCAATTAAAAGCAATGTGCACTTAAGAATTAATTGTTACCATCCTTTGGATATCACTTGGTTGTAGGCCTTTTGCTTGATTCCCACAAAGGTTAATCCTTATTCCCTACAACACAAGTTCTTGCTAGAGATGAATATGAAGTTAGTGATATAACAACTCAATTCATCTTTGGGTCAATCTTAAAGGATAGACAATGTAAGATTGATAGCTTTAGATAAGAATTGAGTTAAACCGCTCAAGCACCCCAAAGCTTCATATCATCTCTGGGTACCTGCAAAACTTATTAAGTACATTTTGGTACCCATTTTTGGATGGGTCCACCAAGGTTAGCTAATAAGTACTTAGGCACCCAAATGGCCTTGGTCCTAGAATGTGGTGAACTCATCACCTTTCTAGCACAAGAGTCAAATTTGGGTCTCCTAAGCATATTTGAATGTATTGCCAAGTTAGGCTTAGGAGTTTTACCCTTTGGACAAACCTTGAATAGATGACCTCTTTCACGGCAATTGTAGCAAATGCGGTGCTTGTCCTTGCAATGCATTTGCATTTTGCTTTCATCTTTCTTGATGGTCATCTTTCTTGATCGTGTAAGGTCTTGGTTCTTCATGCGGGGGCATGAACCAATTTCATGACCCTTCTCCTTGCATCCATAGCACCTCCTATCGCTTCTCTTTGATCTTTCGTTCTTGAAGCACATAGGTACATTGTTAGAGCAAATAATATGAGCATTAATTTTCTCACCTTGAGTCTTGCTCATGTCCTTCTTGGAAAGCTTGGTATTCTTTTGAAGGGGTTTTGTGCATGCTACTATTGTCCCCTTCTCAAGCTTTTTCACCATATTATCACGATTATCTTGAGAAGGTTGAGCATGACATTTTCCCTTCAATTGAGTCAAGCTCCTTTTTAGCCTCTCATTTTCTTCCTTGAGCTCTTTATTTTCTTGTGTGATAGAAATATCACTAATTCCTGAAATTTCTAGCTCAATGGAAGATTGGCTTGCTTGATAACAACAATTGTTAGCACATGGTAATATAGTTTCTATTTGAGTACATGTGCATATGTGAGGTTGGTATGATTTCAAATTAGTTAACACAACCTCATGAGCCATTTCTAACATGATATGTGAATCCATAAATTTATTATGAGAGTACATAAGCATATCATGTTTTTCTTGCAAAGCTACATTTTCAATATTTATCTTTTCTATTGTGTTCTTGAGCATAGCATTTTTATTTTCTAATTGAGCAATATATGATGAATGATGAACAACTTTAATTTGCTCAATTGAAATGTCTTCATACCTTTGGACCAAATCATCATGAGAGCACTTTAGCTTCTCATTCTCTTTGGTCAACTTCTCCAAGTCTTTGATTTTTTCGATGAGGATATCTTCTTGCTTATGAAGCATTTCCTTTTGTTCTTCCGCTCTTTTCATGAGTTTGAGCAAGCTCATCCGGTTCTTCTTGCTTAGTTGAGCGAAGAATTTTTGAAGATCTTCCTCATCTTCACTATCACTTTCTTGCTCCTCCTCATCCTCACTTTCGCTTTCATTGTCACTCCCATTAGCAATAAAGCACATATGAGAAGTGGATTTGAAAGACGAACCTTGTGAAGAGGTGGATTCGTCGTTTGGTCTCCATCGATTATTTTCTTCTTCAATTTTGTTCTTTGCCTCATCTTCCTTCATTTTGAGGAACATCCTTTCGGCGATTCTCATGGCAAGATCTATTGCCATAGGATCAACATCTGCAACAAAAGATGAAGTCGAGGCAACCTCAACTTTTTCAAGCTTAGAAGCACTTTCGTTTCTTAGTCCCCCCGACATGATCTTTCCTCACGCGGTTAAGCGTTAGAACGAGGATTAGGCTCTGATACCAATTGAAAGTTGCCTAGAGGGGGGGGGTGAATAGGCAAGTTAAAACTTTTTCAACAAAAACTAGAAGCAAACTGGGTAAAACTGAATTGATCTTGAAATTCACCCGGTTAACTTTGGAAATGAGATGTTCTAAATGATCCACAGGGTTCAAAGTAGTAGATCTGAGAAGGGCACTTCTCAAAATCCACACACCAAAAAGATGTGAACAAATCTTCCACGGAAGGGTGAGAGAACGAAGAACACGAATAAGCACAATGACCAAGAATACAAGAGACACAAGATTTATCCCGAGGTTCGGTCACACCACCAAGGTGCCCTACTTCCTCGTTGAGGCGCCCACAAAGAGCCGGGTCTCTTTCAACCCTAATCCTCCCTTTGTCGACCACAAAGGTCAAGCCCACACAATAATCTTAGCTCAAACGAGCGGGTAATACAAACTTTCTTGTGGTCTTCCACAAGATTTGGAGACTCACAAGAGACACCTAGTCGTCTAGGAGCTAGAAGCTCCAAGAGTAATGAATCCACAAAGAACTCGATGTAGTACCAAAGCTCGAATGAAGAAGAGTAAGAGAGATTTGGAGATGAAGCACAAAAACCGCAGCTCTCAAACTCATTCAAAGATTTCTCTCAAAGATTTGAAATGGGAGAGGCAAGAGGTGTGTGAGAGAGAGTGGGAGGTGTTTCTCAGGTTGGGAATGAAGTTTTGTGCGTGCTCTCCTGTGGGGAGAGAGGTAGGAGTGAGTATATATAGGTGGGGCTCCAAAACTAGCCGTTTTTGACTTTTCTGCCCAAAAACCGGTTGAACCGGTCCCAAAACCGGTTGAACCGGTTTTTCAAAAAGCTGCGCACAGCTTTTTGGCTGACACAGCAGACTGGCAGAAAAAAGTGAACAGTGCAAAAACCGGTTGAACCTGTTTTAAAACCGGTTGAACCTGTTTCCACCAGACAAAAACCGGTTGAGTGTCCGGTTGAGTGTCCGGCTGAACCAGTATTTTCCAAAAAGGTGAACAGTGCAAAAACCGGTTGAACCTGTTTTTCCAAAAAGCAATTTTGGCCAAGATAGACTTAAAAAGGTTGTACTACATACTCTCACTAAGGATTAACAAGGGTAAAATGGAAGTTTTAGATCAAGGATTTTGAGCTTTAGTACCAACACCAACCTTCTTTATGGAACCCCCTTGATAGTACGACGATTCCTATACTCAAGTCAAATAAAATATAATTAAGTAAACTCCTTGAGTCATTGGTGTCTCAAGTGTGATTTCTCCATGATGTTGCTTCATAAGGATCACAAACATCTTTGTCTCACCTTTTGAAGCAAACACAAATCTAGCCTGTGACTTGTGCCATTTCACCATATATGAGTTCAAATCATGGCTTCAAGTCACCTTACTGATGCATCAACATGTTGTAACTCTTCATAGCTGATTAGTTCATCGACTTAGTGCAAGTACTCTCTTCTTCACCTTAGCCATGGTACCTCGGTCTACAAGCCGTCGCTTGGCCTTCACCTTCGCTTAGTTCCTCGAAGCCCTTTCCTTGCTATCTTTACCCTATCAAGCCATTCTTGAGTCACATCCTATTGAGCATCCATTGAGAGAATCATTTCTTCAATATTGTGAACTTTGCTTGAATGTCATCTAGATATAACTGCTAAGATCAATCAAGCTCTAGTTTGATTCTCATATATTCATATATGGACTAATAGTAATATGGTCAAGCCAATTCACGATTCCTCATATCTTATTCACTTTGGCTTGACCAATCCTCTTAATCACTTCAACCTCTATTATGATCATATTTATGCATAGTGATTTCTCAGGACTTGTCCATATATTCAAACCAATATAGAGACCATATTATATCCATTTGCATTGTCTCACTGGTTATTTGACCTTGTGTTGAACCTTGTTCACTGATCATTATACACTATTCAAGTATGTTCATCATACTGAATTTCCTGTTCAACACTTAGCAAACTTGTTAGACCTTTAAATGTGTTGTTATCCAAATCACCAAAACTCACAAAAGGGATCAATGCACTTTCAGTCTGGCTATAAAGACCGGACCAACCGTACAGGGCGCGGACCATCCGACCCCTGAGGACGACTCATCCATAATACACCATGACACCTGCAACAACGTACCAACACCCATGGAGGAAGACGACCTGCAAGGAGAAGATCTGGTTGTCGGTGTTTCGGACCCGGGGGACCCTCAACCGGACCGACTAGTGAATTTAGTGTCGCGTGCCCCTGTCTAGATGGGTTGATGCAAGATGGAACACAAGTGAAGGGATGAGGCTTGTATTATCTTGCACCGAGGATGCTTGCAGTAGGGGTTACAAGCGTCACGAGGGAGAGTGAGAGAGAGAGAGAGGATCCGGTCCTGAGGTGAGGTGTCTGAGTTAGCCTCCACCGTGTCTCTCCTATTCTGCCTGCCTCTGCTCGCCTCCCGTCCTCTCCGTCCCTCCCCTCCCTGGAAGGCCTCGGACATCCCCTTTTATAGATGCAAGGAGATAGTCCAGCTGTACAATGGGGGTGTAGCTATGTGCTAACGTGGCCGGCGGGGAAGTGCCTGAGCCCTGTATATGTGTTAACGTGCTCGTCGGAGGAGTGCTTGAGCTCTGTAGAAGCGCAGCTGGCGGTGCGGCCCAGGGTCATGGACACATGCAGGGAACCATCATTACCTGTTGCCGGAGTAACTTAGATGGGACACCGGTCTTGTTCCTTCGTAGCCTGAGGCAGCTAGCTAGGGGTAGGGTAATGATGGATCCCCAGTTGCGTAGTTGGTCCGAGGCCGAGGTCGGGCGAGGCGGCGACTCCTCCGAGGCCGAGGCTGAGGTTGGGCGTGGATGTGACTCCTCCCGAGGCTGAGGTCGGGCGAGGCGGAGATTTTCTCCCAAGGCCGACGCTGAGGTCGGGGCCTGAGGTCGGGCGAGGCGGAGACCTTCTCCCGAGGCCGACGCTGAGGCCGAGGCATGAGGTCAGGCGAGGCGGAGCTCCCTATTGCGCCCAAGGCTGAACTTGGGGGAGGTCGTGATTTGCTGTGGTTAGTCTTACCCTAGTGGTTGGCACAGTAGCCGGAGCGGGGCGAACAGTGCTGTTTTCCTGTCAGAACGGTCAGTGAAAGGGCGAAGTGACTGTGGTCACTTCGACCTTGCCGACTGAGGCGCGCGTGTTAGGATAAGGTGTCAGGCGATCCCCGCATTAAATGCGCGTGCGATACGGTCGGTTGGTAAGGCGATTTGGCCGAGGTCGCTGCACGACAAAGCTTGCCTGAGTTGGACTTCGAGCGAGCTGAGGGTGCGCCTACTGCCTATGGAGGCCCTCAGGCGAGGCGTGAATCTGCCCGGGACTACTATTCCCGCCCGAAGCCGGGCTCGGGCGAGGCGAGATCGTGTCCCTTGGCAGGTTTGTTCTGAAGATGTTTTCCAGCCAGTTTATGAGTGTTGGGGGTACCCCTAATTACGGTACCCGACAGTAGCCCCCGAGCCTCGAAGGGAGTGTAGGTACTCGCTTGGAGGTTCTGCCAGATTTTTGCAAGGGGACCAGCCTTTCTTGGTTATATTTTGTTCCTATGGGTGAACGCGAGCGCACCCGTCGGGTGTAGCCCCCGAGGCCTTGGAGGAGTGGTTTGACTCCTATGAGGTCTTAATTCTTCTTGTGATGTGATGCCTCGATCGGTCTTGTTGTTCCCTCATGCGGCCTGGCCGTAGCCCGAGTGCATGGTCAGGCCCCGAGTTTTTAAGCTGGTTTGTCGACGTGGTCGACAATTTGGCTGTAGCCCGGTGCAAGAGCAGCCCCCGAGCCTCTGCACGGAGCAAGAGGACGATCGAGGACCGTCTCGACTTTTGTTGTACGCCCCTTCGTCGCCTTTCTGCAAGGAGGAAGGGGGGGGGAAGGCACCATGTTACTCTCGGAGGGCACCGAACATGGTGTTTCCAGTGAGTTGCTAACGGGTGATCCGAGTGGACGCCCGAGCCCCGTTCGATAAGGGTCGGTTAGTGGCCCAGAGGCGTGCTCCAAAAGTACCTGCAGGGGATCTGCTGGACCCGGACCCATTTGATATGGTCCGAGGGCTCGGTGCCTCCCTCCGGTGGGATTCCATTACAAATCGTTCTCGCTGGTCTCGGAAATGTCCTAGGGTACCTCGGGAGCACAGCCCGAGCCTCGGCCATGTAACGGCCGTACCCAGGGTCATCCCTGACTCTGCATGCTCTGGGGCAGTTGTCGAACCCTTTCGAGGGGCCAGCCTTCGAACCTCTGATCAGTAAAGGGCTTAGAGCCCGAGTGGTCTGGGGCGGTTGCCGAACCCCGCAGGGCGCAACCTTCGAACCCCTGATCAGTAGGAGGGCTCAGGGCCCGCTTCCTTCGCTGAGAAGGATCCTTTTAGAACATCCCCTTTTCTCGATCCCTGTGGCAAGAGATAGAGGAAAAGGAAAAGGATATGAATTTAAATAATGCGGCGCACCTTTTTTGACGCGGTCATCATGACGGAGGTGAAACGGCGCCCACTTCGCCTGCCAGAGGTGTCGCTTGCCCTACCAAGGAGTTAATGCGACGGGACGGGCGATTTGCGGGGCGTCTGTTGCGCGTGCGTGAGTCGTTCGAGGAACAGAAAAACCGTTTCGCCTTCGAGTTTGAATTTCACGATGGGTTCGGGTGATGTTTTGGGTGGATCTCGCCCGGGCCTTTATATACCCGGAAGAGGGGCCAGCGACGGTTCTTTACCCTGCCATTTGTGCTTGCCTTCTGCTTTGGTTTCCGCAACCTGAGAGAAAGGCCAGAGAAGAGAAAACCGCGCACCTCATCCCCTTCCGCCTTCACCGCTCGACGATGGCTGACAAGGCGACCGTCGTTCCGCCGTGCGACCCGTGGCCTTTCTCCACCGTTACTGTGGAGGATCTGGAGGCCCTTATTTCCGACGGTTTGCTCCGTCCTCTCTCCAGCGAGCCGCAGCCTGAGTGGATGGCCCCCGGGAGCGAGGCCGACCCGACTCCGCCACCGGGGTATGTGGTCAGTTTCATCCCCTTCCATGAGCGGGGGTTTGGGTGCCGACGAGCCGCTTCATGCGGGCGCTCCTGCACCACTACTGGGTTGAGCTGCATAACTTTAACCCCAACTCCATTGCGCAAGCGGCCATTTTCGCGGCGGTTTGCGAGGGGTTTTTGGGGATTGACCCTCACTGGGACCTGTGGACCCATCTCTTTTCTGCGGAGTTCTTCGCCGCGTCGACGGATGTGAAGAAGGTCCGCATGGTGGTGCGGGCCGGTGGCTGCACCCTCCAGCTGAGGCCGGGGCGGGCGCAACAGTACATCTCTACCTCCCTTGTATCTTCGAACAAGGGGTGGCAGAACCGGTGGTTTTATCTCCGGAACAACGACGGAATGCTTCCGTCGTTTTCTCAACGAGTGGTGACCGCCGCCGGCAATAACTGACGCTGGGGGGCCACACGCGAGAACCAGGAGAAGCTCCAGCCTATTCTGCGTGCCCTGCAGAGGTTACGAGATGAGGGCCTTACCACTGCGGGGGTCGTCGCTGCTATCCATCGTCGGAGGGTGCTCCCATTGGCGGAGCGGCGGTTGCGACTCTCGGAGATGAAGCCGGGGGCCGATTCAGAGGGCTCGCGGATGTCCTCAACCTCCCTCTCCACCGACGACCTCCGCAGGCGGGTAGCGGGTACGGTAGGGAGGCTGGATGCTGGTGTCCTTAGCCAGCCCTCAATGCACCCTGACCAGGGGTATGTGTCCTTGGTAAGTGTCCGATCCTCCTGCTGTTTTGCATCAAGTTTTTATGTCTTTGATTTCTACTGTTGGGATTTTTGTTCGTCCCCAAGGGTTGAGGGGTTTTAAACTCTCCCGGCCACCGGTCCTGGTAGACGCGGTGGACCGAGCCGCGCGGAGGCTCGCCGCAGAGAAGGAAAAGGAAAAGAAGGACGTGGAAAAGGCCCGAGCTCTCGAGAGGATGCGAGCTCGGGAAGCCTTGGAGAAGCATCGTCGGAGGCAGGCGAGGGATGGGCTCCTGTTGGAGTCGTCGCCGGAGATGCCTGACGACGACGACGACGATGATGATGATGATGACGACGAAGACGACGACATGGCGGCCCGACTTGGCCTCAGTTCGGACCCGAGGCTGGGCCAGGGGTCGCCGAGCTAGCCTCCAGGTGGGCCGGCACCATCAGTACCTGGGGCCGGGACACCAAGGTCCTAGTCTGAGGAGCGGAGGCAGGCCGAGGGGGTACTTGACCCCTTGGTCGAGATAATTAGGGTGACTCTGGGGGGTCAGGCCGAACCACACGCCCCTCAAGAGCAGGTGCCCACGACGACCGTACATGAGGTCGGTCCCTCGTTCGTCGTGATGACGCCTGGGCAGGCCGCTCCCTCGGCGCCTCAGGCGCTCGAGGTGGAAGCGGCGCCGAAGCCGGTAGCGGGGCAACCTTCGGCAGTGCCTACAGAGACCGAGGCCCGAGGGGTCTCCCCGCAGGCACGACTGGCCTTGCCTCGAAGCGGGTGAGTATCTGGAGATACCTCTGTTTTGGTTTTTTCACTGTGTGTCTTGAACTTGCTCTCTCTCCTTTTTAGCAGGTGGAGGCAGGGCCCCGCCGGTCTGGCCCCCACGAAGGCCCTTAAGACGGGGTCAGCCTCTGCAGCCGGTGCTGTGGCGCGCCATGCCGGTTGGTTGGCCTCCGCACAAGGCGCCCTCCGGCGGGGGGCCCAGGTGGCACGAGTTGCCATGGGGCAAGCCTCCCAGGCTGACCCCCCTGTTGGAGTTGCCATCATGTCGGGGGAGGCCGCTGACATGGCCGCGGCCCCGAGCCTGCCTGACTTGTTGCCGGCACCGGCATCGACTCCTGCCGGGGCCGTCGCTGGTTCGCCCGCGGAGCCGCCTGTCGCCGCCGACGTCAGGATGGTTGAGGCGCCACCGCCCATGGTCATCCCCGACCTCCCCGTTCTCGGCCATGAGGAGAGGGCGGCCGTCGTTGCCGAGGTCGGTGATCGGAGGCCTGCCACCTTAGCCGAGGGGAGGCCCAGTACGCCGACTGCGGTGGTGCCCGATGCATCGGCTGCAGGGGGACCCGACGCCTTGGTCGAGGGGCGTGTAGAACCGTGGCCCGTCTTGGGGGGCGGCCTTACCCCTGCGCAGCTCAATCCCAATGAGTGGGGTGGGCAGCCGCTCTGGTTCTAGAGCCGCGACACCTCGGAGCCCCTCCTCTCCCTCAACGATGAGTTGGTGGAGAAGTCTTGGGATAGTTTCCGTGAGTATACCGAGGCGGCTATGAGGTCGCTTCGGTCGACCATGGAGATCCTTTCCAGGGACGTTCCCAGGGTCTTCCAGGTAAGGATTTAGACGTACACCTTGCATGACCAGGGCATTCTTTGTAATATCCTGCTTTCCTTCCTCAGAAACTTGCGGACGTGAGCACCGCCAAGTCGCTGTATATCCGCCGCGAGAGCGACGTCTGGGATTCGATGCGGTCCCAGAGGGCCGCGTTTACCGAGGCCAATGAGTGCCTCGCCCAACGGAGCGCCGAGGTGGCGAACCTTCGGCTGCTCTGTGATGAGCTGAAGTCGGAGGCAGCGGCGGCGCAGGCGGAGGCGGCATCGGCACGGACGGAGGCTTCGTCGGCCTGGGAGCAGGTGGCTTCCCAGGCCAAGGAGATGCACCAGCGGCAGTTGGAGCTTGGCCAGGCCATCGGCGAGCGGGACCAATCTCGGAGCCAAGCTGCCGAGGCCGTGAGCTGGGCTGAGGTCCTTAGGGGTCAGCTGGCTGAGGCTACGGAGCGGCTAGCCGAGGCGTCTGCTCGGGCCAGGACCCTTGCGGAGGGCCTGGCCGTGGCCGTTGGGTCTGCCCAGTCCACCCAAGCCGTGGCCTCGCAGCAGTGTGCCTGGGCCGTTGGTTTTGTCTCCATTCTTCACCTCGTGTCTGAAGAACATTGTTCGACTATCTGCAGGGTTCAAGACGGCTCTTAACGAGTTCGTCAAGAACTGCAAGGTGCTTGCCCAGGCGGCTGAGCAGAAGGAGGCCGACCGCGTGGCCATGTCCGAGGCCATCTCGGCTTTCTGCCGGGCCTTTGGCCTCAACGATGTCCCCTCAGGTAGCTCCCCCCAGAGTCACGTACGAGCCTTGGGCGGCCATGTGCGCAACAGACTCCGCGGGGCGCTGCACCATGGCGTTAGGCGGGCCTTCGCCGTCCTCGCCTCCCACTACGACGTGGATCTGGAGCGGGTCAGCGAGGGGTACTGCTTACCCGACGAAGAGGAGGCCGCCTTAGCCGAGGTCCAGAGGCTTGACGCGGCTGTCGAGGGCCCAAGCGCGACACTGGCTTCCTCCTTCGAGGTGGAGGTCCTTTCGCTCGTGTCGACGTCTAAGGCCGGGCCAGATTCTGCCGAGGGTGGAAATGACGCCGAGGGTGCTGCTCCTCCCCCTGCCGATACCTGAGCCTGCAGGAACAATTTGCTCTAAGTATGTGTATGTTTCTAGCGGCCGCTGAGGCCTGAACATTTTTAGCGTCAGAGTATAAAGCTACATTTTCTTTCCTCTTGTTTCGAGCATTAGGACTTGTTCGGTAGCAGAGTCGCTTATTCGAGCGTGAGCTACCTTTCGTGGAAGGTGACGAGTGAGGTATCCGTATCCCAGAGGCGTAGGAGTCCCTTGGCTCGGTCGGCCTTGCCGTTCAAGGTCTCTCGCGTCGTTTTTAGGATTTCGCTATCGATATAGTCGAAACGGTACGAAAGTCGTTTCCTACCCGAGCGTTAGGACTTGTTCGGTAACAGAATCACTTATCCGAGCGTGAGCTGCCTTTCACGGAAGGTGACGGGTGAGGTATCCGTATCCCGGAGGCGTAGGAGTCCCTTGGCTCGGTCGGCCTTGCTATTCAAGGTCTCTCGTGTCGTTTTTAGGATTCCGCTATCGATATAGTCGAAACGCACGAAAGACGTTTTGGTAGAAAACTTTTCCGAGGAAAATTTTGACGCAGAGGGGGTTCCCCCCCTTCTAGCCCCCGAGGGAGGGTCAATCTTTGCTGAGGCAAGGCCAATCCTCCCTTGACAGCTGGACTTTTTATTTGTACATGCAAAGGGACCGAGGTACATAAACGACTTGAAACATTTTAAGGGTAAAAGCGACATAGCTGTTCGATGTTCCAAGAGTTGCTGTAGACCTTGCCTTGATTGTTGGCCAGCTTGTATGTCCCGGGCTTCAAAATTTTGGCGATGATGAATGGCCCTTCCCTGGGAGGAGTAAGCTTGTGGCGCCCTCGGGCATCTTGTCGTAGCCGAAGCACCAGATCTCCCACCTAGAAACCTCGGGGCCGAATCCTTCGAGCGTGGTAGCATCGCAGGGACTGCTGATACCGCGTTGAGTGTAGCAAGGCTACATCCCGAGCCTCTTCTAGCTGGTCCAGTGAATCTTCTCGGCTGGCCTGGTTGCTTTGGTCGTCGTAAGCCTTTGTCCTCGGAGAACCGTATTCCAAGTCCGTGGGTAAGACGGCCTCGGCCCCATAGACTAGGAAAAACGGCGAGAAACCTGTGGCCCGGCTCGGCGTTGTCCTCAGACTCCAAACCACCGAGGGTAGCTCTTTTATCCAGCGCTTGCCAAACTTGTTGAGGTCGTTGTAGATCCTCGGCTTTAGTCCCTGCAAAATCATGCCATTGGCGCGCTCCACTTGTCCATTTGTCATTGGATGAGCTACGGCGTGTCACACCCGGTTTCAGAAGGCAAACCGAATGCGAACTATGTTCGTGCCAGGATCAGAATTCACGTACACAGCGATTACATAAATGAACATCATCGCATAGTGCTCGAATAATAACATAAAAGAGTATTAACTTATTACATCACAGAGTCAGAGACATCCACATAGTCATCAACTTAACGGGTAAATCAAAGTGCTAAGCAAAACGCAGTAAAGATAGGGCCTTCACAGGCAGCTGACTGGGGGTTGCCGCCAACCCACACCTAGAACTCGTTGTAGTCTTGGAACTCCTGGAAATCTCCTTCCATGGCTTCATCTTCTCCTGAGCAGTGGTTGCAATGTGGACAACCTGGTGTTTTGTGGTAAAGCAAGGATGAGTACACATCAACGTACTCAGCAAATGCCCCGTTTGGCTGAAGTGGACTAGCTTTATGTGGGGTTAGGCTCAAGCAGTTGCTTTTAGTTGGTCAGGTATTTATTGTTAGTAGAGGCCAGGTTTTATCATAAAAACCCAAGTTATAATCCCAAAAAGTTCCTCCTTAGAGAGGAAATACTAGAATACATAATTAAAGTCACCATCGTTAACCATCATCATTAAAGTCATCATCTGAGGTGTATCCGGAGTATCTCTAATCAAAGAGGATCCCAAGGCTGCTCTTAACCGTGAGCACGGCTGATATATCAGTTTCACTACCCTCTGCAGAGGTCGCACACTTTACCCATGAGCCATGATTCCCTTTCTACCCGGGGAGAGCCAATCCCCATTGACCACTACCTAGGTGGTCCGGCAGGCATCACTACGTAGCTGTTACAAAGATTCCCTAGAGATCATAGCTGCCCGTTAGGTTTCTCCAGTTTGATAAACACAGTACCCCTCCCCGCAGGAGAGTGACTAACAAAAAGCAAAACGAAAGAACCTCGGCACTCGGCCTCGGCAGAGCAAGCACTGTGCCTGGACCCCATTGACGGCACGACGGCGAAGCAACTACACCTCTAGTTCCTCTAATTAATTAGCTAAGGGCATCCCATTTCACCCTCATGGTTGCACTGTTATCCCTGGTGGTCTCTCAACGAACAGGTCCTTACGGAGAGGTACTCAGGAAAATGGCCTGAGTCCCCTAAAAATATCACAAGTATACCACCATCGTATCCAAAATAAAAGCATCGTATCATCAAGATAACAGTATCGTATCATAAATAGTCACATCATGTTCATTGATTAGGTTAAGGCAATAGCAAAATGCTAACCATAATAATAACCCAAAAGGTCATCAAGGATAAGGTAAAGTATAAAGCTAGTCAATCCTTAGGTTTCAATTAAGTAATGCGGGAAAGTGAATTATAAGTGAATAGGACATAATGGGTCAGAGGACACTTGCCTTCACCAAACTGCTGATCAGGGACTTCTTCTGCAACTTCCTCGGGAAACACAGACTGCCCGATGTCTACGTAAAGTAATCATTCATTCTATGCACTTGGGAAATAACAAACAAAAGCAATAAACCAAACATATGCAGCAGAGAGATCACCAGTTCACAGTAGAAAAGGATTGGCAATCTGGTGTTCCCTAGGTCTAGGGTAGATGACTATACAAAATGATTCATTATCCACTAATCAGATCTAAGTCAGTGGTGGGGTTAAATCATTACATGGTGTTAAGTCCATAAACTTAGGTGCTCCAACTTTTATTAAAGTCTACTAATTTTTATTTATCTCAAATAGGGTTCCAATAACATTAATTTTACCCTAATGATCAACTATTAATTGGGACATAAAAACAGCAGGGAAACATTGTTTAAATAGATAGATAAGAAAATTATGAACATATTGCAATTTGAAGCACCTAATTTGGAGTTCATATGACAAAGTTATGAATTTTACAAGATTAGGGATTAAAATATGCCTTAAATGCTTATTTTGGATTAAATAAAAGGTCCGAGGACCTAACTGCGAAGATCCAGGGACGACGGGTTAATTTGCAGAAAGCCGGGGGTCTCTTTAAGAAATTGCGCGGGCGAAGGGGTATCGGGCTCTTATAGCCATTGGATCTCGGATCAACGCCCGAGATTAGATCCGCGGGCGGGCGCGCGAGCGCGCGGTGGCATGAGCGGCTGACAGGTGGGGCCGGGCGGGCAGCGCGGGTGCGGACGGCTGACAGGCGGGGCCGGGCGGGCAGCGCGGGGCCGGACGGCTGACAGGCGGGGCCCAAATGGCAGGAAGGCGGGGTGCGGGGGGGAAACGGCCCTGGGCCGTTGGATCTCAGGCGGACGGCTAGGATTGGGCTCGGCCTATTTGAAACAGGGCCGTCCGATCTAAGCTGGACGGCGGAGATCTGGCGGCAGGCTTCTGTCTTCCCCTCCGGCTAGCAGAGGCGGCGGCGCCTGCTCCCGCGGCGGAGAACTCGCCGGAGACGAGGGGCGCGGGGGCTCTGCGGGTCCTTGGGGCGACCTGGATGGCCGGGGAGGTTGGGGAGGGCGCGGGGAACCTTCTGGTGGGGACTAGGTCGGGACAGGGGCACCGGAGGGGGGCGGCCCACGGCGAAGCGGCTCGGCGGTGGCGCTAAAGGACTCCGGCGAGGAATTAAGCGTAGCGGGGGCAATAAAAAAGGAAGGGAGAGGGCGGGGGAGGTTCCTTACCTCTAGGCGAACTCCGGGGACTCCTCGGTGGCGGCGAAGGCGCGGCGGCAGCCCGAGTCGACGGTGGCGGACCTCGGCGACTGCGCAGAGAACGGCGGGTGAGCGCGGGCAGAGGAATTCTGGGAGGGAGAGGGGAAATTGGGGCGTGTCCCGGGTTGCGGACGTCGGGGCGGAGCTCACCGTGGCAGAGGGCACGTCGGGGCGGAGCTCACGGCGACGGAGAAACGGGCTCGGGCGGCGGCGGTTAATGGCGGCGGCGCTTTGGCGTGTGAGCAGCGTGGGGGAGGTGGAAGGGAGGTCTGCAGGTGCGCAAATGAGGGAGGGAGAGAGGGGGGCTAGGCTCTGGGCTCAAGTGGCCGAGGGCGAGGTGGTTGCGAGCTCCACGCGCGACGTGGGCGCGGAGTCCGCGGCACGCGCAGCTCGGGGCGGCGGTTACGCGGAGACGGAGGAGCTGACAGCCCGGGCCCGCGAGCAGAGAGAGTGGGGGAAGCGGGCGCGGATGCGGGGAAAGCGGCTGCGCTGACGGGCGGGCCCGCCAGGGCAAAGAGAGAAGAGGGGGAAGGAAGGCGCGCGCGGGATGGGCCAGATGGGCCGAAAGGCCGAGGGGGCGGGGGGTGTGGGCTTCTTTCCTTTTTTCTTTTATTCTGGCATTTGTTTTCCCTTTTCTTTTTATTTACTCTATTTGATTCAAATCTAAATAGGCCACAAATTCAAATTAGCACTTCCAAGTATTATGCACCAAACAAAAGTAGAATTTAGGGTTTGACATGATGACACAATACATACTCCTTGGAGTTTTAGTCTAATAGACTATAATTACACAAAGTAAATAGCCACTTTTCTTCTATAGAAAAGAGAAAGAGGGGATTGGGAAGGGTGTGAAAAGAGAAGTAACACCTGAATTTGTGAATATGAGCAAAGAAATTTTATACCCCCAAATTCAGGGTGTTACAAACCTATCCCCCTTAAAAGAATCTCGCCCCGAGATTCAAGGTTGGTCAGCAAAGAGTTCAGGGTATTTGGCCTTCAGATCATCTTCTCGTTCCCAGGTTGCTTCTTCCTCAGAGTGGTGGCCCCATCTGACCTTGCACATTCTGATGGTGTTCCTCCGGGTGACTCTGTCTGCAAACTCCAGAATCTGCGTTGGCTTCTCTACATAGGTCAGATCCTCTTGGACTTCCAAGTCCTCCACGGGCAACTGTTCTTCTGTACTCGCAGACACTTCTTCAATTGCGACACGTGGAACACATTGTGCACCGCTGACAAACTTTCTGGTAGGTTGAGTTGATAGGCCACTTCTCCACGCTTTGCTTGAATCTGATATGGTCCAACGTACCGGGGTGCTAACTTGCCTTTAACTCCGAACCTTCTGATTCCTCTGATAGGTGACACCTTCAGATAGACGTAATCTCCCACTTCGAAACTCAATTCCCTTCTCCTTCTGTCAGCATAGCTTCGCTGTCTTGATTGTGCTATCTTCAGGTTCTCTCGAACCATTTTGATATTCTCTTCGGCTTCAAGCAAGATGTCGGGGCCAAACACCTGTCTCTCTCCAGGCTGGTCCCAATGCAGCGGAGTCCTACAACTCCGTCCATAGAGTGCCTAAAACGGTGACATCTTCAAGCTGGCCTAGTAACTATTGTTGTAGGAGAATTCTGCATAAGGTAACCTTTTGTCCCATCCTGACTTGTCTTGCAACGCACAGGCTCTCAGCATATCTTCTAGGATCTGATTGGTTCTCTCAGTCTGACCGTCTGTCTGCGGGTGATAAGCCGAGCTGAAGTTCAAATGTGTGCCCAAAGCTTCTTGTAGCTGCTGCCAAAAATGAGAGGTGAATTGTGTTCCTCGATCTGACACTATCTTCTTCGGCACGCCATGAAAGCAGACTATCCGTGACATGTATAACTCAGCTAACGTTGCTCCGGTGTATGTTGTCTTCACGGGTATGAAATGGGCCACCTTTGTTAAGCGGTCCACAACCACCCAGATGGAATCATAGCCGGCCCGGGTACGAGGTAGGCCAACTATAAAATCCATCCCGATCTCATCCCACTTCCACTGAGGAATCCGCAATGGCTGCAACAATCCGGCGAGCCTCTGATGCTCTGCTTTGGTTCTTTGACAGCTATCATAGATGGCGACATATTCTGCGATATCTCTTTTCATGCCATACCACCAAAACCTCCTTTTTAAATCCTGATACATCTTCTCACTTCCAGGGTGTATGGAGTAGGCTGTCTCATGAGCTTCCTTGAGGATCAGCTCCCGAATAGGTTTGAGGTCGGGAACACACAATCGGTCTTTGAACCATATTACTCCCTCTTCATCCTCTCGAAAGTCTTTGCCTCTTCCTTCTAAGATCAGTTGCCGGATCTTGTTGATGTTTTCATCATCCTTCTGCCCTTCTTTGATCTCCCGCTCTAGGGTGGGCTCTAATTCCACTGTTACTCCTTGCGTACTGTTTAGAAAACCAAGACTCAGTCTGTCGAACTCCTTGGCTAACTCATATGGCATTGGGTACATGGCCATCATATTAACTTGACTCTTCCTGCTTAGAGCATCTGCAACAACATTGGCTTTGCCCGGATGGTAATGTATCTCCAACTCATAGTCTTTGATCAATTCCAACCATCTTCGCTGCCTCATGTTTAACTCTGACTGGGTGAATATGTACTTCAGACTTTTATGATCTGTGTAGATGTCGCACTTCTGCCCATACAGGTAATGTCTCCATGTCTTTAACGCATGAACCACTGCTGCCAACTCCAGGTCGTGTGTGGGATAATTTCTCTCATGGATCTTCAGCTGTCGAGATGAGTATGCTACAACTCTTCCTTCTTGCATTAGCACACATCCCAAACCGGTGTAGGAAGCATCACAGTATACCGAGAATGGCTTGTGAACATCAGGCAGAACCAACACAGGTGTCGTAGTCAATCTATTCTTCAGTTCTTCAAATGCCTCTTGGCACTTTTGGGTCCACTTAAACTCAACTTTCTTTGCTAGCAACGCTGTCATTGGCCTAGCAATCTTTGAAAAGCCTTCAATAAAACGCCTATAGTATCCAGCCATTCCAATGAAGCTCTTGATTCCACGAACATCCTTCGGTGTTTTCCAGTTCAGGATATCTGCTACTTTCTTTGGATCCACAGCTAACCCATCTTGGTTTATGATGTGACCCAGAAACAATACTTCATAAATCCAGAACTCGCATTTACTCAACTTGGCATACAACTGATGCTCTCGTAGCCTTTGCAATACCATCTTCAAATGCTCCACATGTTCTTCCTCACTTTGAGAATATATGAGAATATCATCGATGAACACTACCACAAACTTGTCTAGGTAGTCCATGAACACACTGTTCATCAGATACATAAAAAAGGCTGGCGCATTTGTCAAACCAAAGGACATAACTGTATACTCATATAACCCATACTTGGTGATGAATGCTGTCTTCGGTATGTCTGAGGGTCGGATTCTGAGTTGATGGTACCCTGATCTCATATCTATCTTCGAGAATACGCTGGCACCTCTGAGTTGGTCAAACAGATCTTCTATTCTTGGCAGGGGGTACTTGTTCTTAATGGTGACTTCATTCAGGGCTCTGTAATCTATGCACATCCTTTTGGTACCATCTTTCTTCTCTACAAACAATACCGGAGCGGCCCAAGGCGAGGTACTTGGTCTGATGTAACCCTTCTCTAACATCTCATCTATCTGCTTCTTGAGTTCCACCAATTCTGGTCCAGACACTCGATAGGCTCTTTTGGAAATGGGGGCGGTACCAGGGATAAGCTCTATGGCAAATTCGACTTTTCTCTCGGGTGGCATGCCCGTTAGCTCCTCGGGAAACACATCCGGAAAGTCCGACACAACCTTGATAGCCTCGAGCGGGTTGGTCTCCTTACTATCAACTGAAATCTGGTGACAAACTCCCTCCGCTGATTTAGGCATCCTTAGCTCAGCCACTACCTCCTCTCCGGACGGGGACTTCAATATTACGGTCCTCTTGTAACAGCTGACATTCGCTTCATATTTCATTAACCAATTCATCCCTAGGATGACATCTACCCCAGGGGTGTCTATTACTATTAGGTCACTGGGGAACCCTATCCCCCTTATTTCCACCCTTATATTTGAGCATATTTTATCTGTTTGCACCTTGCCACCAACCGAATTAATCCTCATGGGCGGCATCATTGCCTCTACTGAGATGTTATGCATTTCTACCCATGTTGCAGTGACAAATGAATGAGTTGCACCATTATCAAATAGCACTTTTGCGGAATGAGATTCGACTGAGAACATACCTACTGCCACATCTGGTGCATCCTGGATCGCTTCGGCCTCCAAGTGGTTCACCTTTCCACGGTTGTACGCTTGGCCACGATTGCCTGCTGCCTGTTGCGGTACACCTTGCCTTGCTGGAGCATTGGGGTTGGTCTGCTGCTGCGCCATCTTCTTTGGGCACTGCATCGCCCAGTGGCCTTGTTCTCCACGGTGGAAACATCCTCTGCCTCCTCCTTGTGCTGGGGCTGCCTGGTTGTTCTGATTTGCTGTGGGGGCAGGAAGGCGAGGTGTCTGGTTGTTGTGCTTCTGATACTGATTACCTCCCTGCTGGCTGTTCTGACGATACTGCTGCTGTTGTGGGTACTGCATCTGAAACTGCTACTGATGCGGGCGCTGACTCTGATGCTGATATCCCTGTGGGTGATAGGGCCTGCCTTGCTGAGATGAACTGCCTGAGAAGCGGGGACGGTTGATGCTTCCGGACTGTGGTCCACTCATCTTGCGCTTCCGATCTTCCATATCCTTACGCTTCTTCTCAGTCATAACTGCCCTATCGATCAGGTGCTGGAAGGTGGGGAAGGTGTGATTCATCAGCTGGTAATGCAGGGGATCCACCAAACCCCTCATGAACCTGTACTGCCTTTTAGCATCAGTGTTGACATCTTCAGGTGCATAACGAGATAGCTGCAAAAACTTGTCTCTGTATTCACTAACAGACAGGGGTCCCTGCTTCAGAGCAAGAAACTCCTCCTTCTTCACGATCATCAGTCCCTCTGGCACATGGTACCTGTGAAAACTCTCGCTGAATTCTTCCCAGGTGATGGCTTCAGGGTCAGCATGGGTAGCGAGGTAGGACTCCCACCAGGACTGGGCTGCTCCCCTTAGCTGGCGGGGACCATACAGAACCTTCTCCCTGTCGTCACATTGGGCGGTGCGCAGTTCCCTTTCCACTGCGTGCAGCCAGTCTTCTGCATCCATGGGGTCAGCAGAATGGGCGAAGGTAGGAGGGTGCCCTCTCATGAACTCACCACGCTTATCCCGTGGCATCTGGGGCATCTGCACTTGCAACCGGGGTTGGGGTTGCTGTTGAGCCTGCTGCATGGCTGCCAGAGTCTGCCCAATAGCCTGCACTGCCTGAGTCTGCATCAAGAACATCTGCTCCACGGTCATCGGGGGTGGTGGGGGAGGCTGTCTCTGATGTTCCTCCTGCTGGGCATGCTGCTCTTGCTGAGCACGCCTGTTGCATCGGCGCCTGTTGTCAGACATCTGTGTAAGACATTCATACATCAGCATTGATCTTACAATCCTTCAGCATAAGAAAAGGGAATACAGAATTCTTCATGACACTGAGTGAACAAAGAGCTTCACTGATCCTCATTATGATCCAATACAGCTTCTCAGATAAAAAGGAAAGTAAAAGTAAATGGTTTCCCAACTAAATAACTGACTTCATTAACATCTCTAGCTAAGCCAGACTGTAGGGGAAACCCACATGTTGGCTACAGTCATTACAAAGATTCAAATCCAGCACAAGTTCATCATAACAAGCATGTAAGCAACTGATAAGCAAACTAAACTGAATGGAAGCAGCTGATAAGCAAACTAAACTGACTATCTAAGACTAAGACATCTGACTCAAGAATTATTACAAACTCCGACGCTAACGATCTAAGGATCCAGATCTATCCTGGTCTTACAGGCAGGGGAACCATAAGTGTGGTGACCACGTGGTGGCGAGCGGTATGGGTGCTGAGTCCCAACAGGAGTGGGGGAACCACCCTCCTGGTGACGGCGCTCTGCCAGCTCAGCACGCAACTCAGCAATCTCCGTTCGAGCCCTGCTTAGCTCGTCCAGAGAGTAGTCCAGCTCGGTGTTAAGCACTGCGACTAGGTTGACTGTGCTTCTCAACCTAGGGTTACCTTCACCAACGGGTGAGACAACCACACTCTCTGTGCTGCCAGTAGGACGGCGGGGGTAGTACCTAAGGTTAAGACCGTCGGCCACCCCACCGAACAAAGAACAGTACTGGGAGAGTGCACGCCGTGCTGCATCCTGCATAGCCGCCTCTGCAGTGTCCCTCTCGGAGATGGAGTAATGCTCCGAAACGGCCTCTGCACCCCGGAGGTCATCCTCCGGACGGCGAACTAGGCAGGTAGCCTACCAGCGGTCCGGGTATCTCCCGCGACTGTGCTGGTAGACTACACAACGATACTCGATCGACCAGGTGTGCCGGTCGAAAGCCCGGCGCAGCAAGGTGTCGAGTGCGTCGTGGAAGTGACAACCGCGAGCGGTGTCACGGGTGATGGGTCGGGCGACCCATCCTTCCGCCTCCTGCGGCTCAGAGGACTCCGTGCTGTGGTCTGAGTCGTCGTCGTCGGGGTCTCCTCCAGGACCTCCTCCAACAGCAGGGGCGTCCCACGGTGGTGCAGGGGGCGCCTCCAGCTGGGGAGCAGAGGAACAACGCCTCACGGACTCCACCTCTTGCTGAGGTGGGGAGGAAGAGCCCTGCTGCTCTCCATGCTGACGCCGGCGTTCCTGCTCCTCACGCAGGTGGTGGTGCAGTCTCTCCAGGTGACTCGACTGACCGGACACGGTGCGGCGCAGAGGACGCTCCGCAAGTCGAGACGACAGGAAAGGAATCACCGACTTACGTGCAGTGTGTCTAAGACGAGCCATCTACAAAAGACACCGTAAGCACAAGAGTAAGAACAGAACTAATATGACATGTGCATAAACCATAGACAGAACAAAATAAAATTTTAACAAGGTATAATATAGTATATATATGTAGTAAAACACAGGGTTGGTCAAGGTGACCGACTTTTGAAGTAACATCAGAGGTCAAGGTGAGAGGGAAGGTCAATAGTCCTTAGTTCGACCAGTGCTACTCTAGGTCAGCGGTCCTACAGTCAGCACGGCTTTGATACCACTTATGTCACACCCGGTTTCAGAAGGCAAACCGAATGCGAACTATGTTCGTGCCAGGATCAGAATTCACGTACACAGCGATTACATAAATGAACATCATCGCATAGTGCTCGAATAATAACATAAAAGAGTATTAACTTATTACATCATAGAGTCAGAGACATCCACATAGTCATCAACTTAACGGGTAAATCAAAGTGCTAAGCGAAACGCAGGAAAGATAGGGCCTTCACAGGCAGCTGACTGGGGGTTGCCGCCAACCCACACCTAGAACTCGTCGTAGTCTTGGAACTCCTGGAAATCTCCTTCCACGGCTTCATCTTCTCCTGAGCAGTGGTTGCAATGTGGACAACCTGGTGTTTTGTGGTAAAGCAAGGATGAGTACACATCAACGTACTCAACAAATGCCCCGTTTGGCTGAAGTGGACTAGCTTTATGTGGGGTTAGGCTCAAGCAGTTGCTTTTAGTTGGTCAGGTATTTATTGTTAGTAGAGGCCAGGTTTTATCATAAAAACCCAAGTTATAATCCCAAAAAGTTCCTCCTCAGAGAGGAAATACTAGAATACATAATTAAAGTCACCATCGTTAACCATCATCATTAAAGTCATCATCTGAGGTGTATCCGGAGTATCTCTAATCAAAGAGGATCCCAAGGCTGCTCTTAACCGTGAGCACGGCTGATATATCAGTTTCACTACCCTCTGCAGAGGTCGCACACTTTACCCATGAGCCATGATTCCCTTTCTACCCGGGGAGAGCCAATCCCCATTGACCACTACCTAGGTGGTCCGGCAGGGCATCACTACGTAGCTGTTACAAAGATTCCCTAGAGATCATAGCTGCCCGTTAGGTTTCTCCAGTTTGATAAACACAGTATCCCTCCCCGCAGGAGAGTGACTAACAAAAAGCAAAACGAAAGAACCTCGGCACTCGGCCTCGGCAGAGCAAGCACTGTGCCTGGACCCCATTGACGGCACGACGGCGAAGCAACTACACCTCTAGTTCCTCTAATTAATTAGCTAAGGGCATCCCATTTCACCCTCATGGTTGCACTGTTATCCCGGGTGGTCTCTCAACGAACAGGTCCTTACGGAGAGGTACTCAGGAAAATGGCCTGAGTCCCCTAAAAATATCACAAGTATACCACCATCGTATCCAAAATAAAAGCATCGTATCATCAAGATAACAGTATCGTATCATAAATAGTCACATCATGTTCATTGATTAGGTTAAGGCAATAGCAAAATGCTAACCATAATAATAACCCAAAAGGTCATCAAGGATAAGGTAAAGTATAAAGCTAGTCAATCCTTAGGTTTCAATTAAGTAATGCGGGAAAGTGAATTATAAGTGAATAGGACATAATGGGTCAGAGGACACTTGCCTTCACCAAACTGCTGATCAGGGACTTCTTCTGCAACTTCCTCGGGAAACACAGACTGCCCGATGTCTACGTAAAGTAATCATTCATTCTATGCACTTGGGAAATAACAAACAAAAGCAATAAACCAAACATATGCAGCAGAGAGATCACCAGTTCACAGTAGAAAACGATTGGCAATCTGGTGTTCCCTAGGTCTAGGGTAGATGACTATACAAAATGATTCATTATCCACTAATCAGATCTAAGTCAGTGGTGGGGTTAAATCATTACATGGTGTTAAGTCCATAAACTTAGGTGCTCCAACTTTTATTAAAGTCTACTAATTTTTATTTATCTCAAATAGGGTTCCAATAACCTTAATTTTACCCTAATGATCAACTATTAATTGGGACATAAAAACAGCAGGGAAACATTGTTTAAATAGATAGATAAGAAAATTATGAACATATTGCAATTTGAAGCACCTAATTTGGAGTTCATATGACAAAGTTATGAATTTTACAAGATTAGGGATTAAAATATGCCTTAAATGCTTATTTTGGATTAAATAAAAGGTCCGAGGACCTAACTGCGAAGATCCAGGGACGGCGGGTTAATTTGCAGAAAGCCGGGGGTCTCTTTAAGAAATTGCGCGGGCGAAGGGGTATCGGGCTCTTATAGCCGTTGGATCTCGGATCAACGCCCGAGATTAGATCCGCAGGCGGGCGCGCGAGCGCGCGGCGGTATGAGCGGCTGACAGGTGGGGCCGGGCGGGCAGCGCGGGCGCGGACGGCTGACAGGCGGGGCCGGGCGGGCAGCGCGGGGCCGGACGGCTGACAGGCGGGGCCCAAATGGCAGGAAGGCGGGGTGCGGGGGGGGGGGGAACGGCCCTGGGCCATTGGATCTCAGGCGGACGGCTAGGATTGGGCTCGGCCTATTTGAAACAGGGCCGTCCAATCTAAGCTGGACGGCGGAGATCTGGCGGCCGGCTTCTGTCTTCCCCTCCGGCTAGCAGAGGCGGCGGCGCCTGCTCCCGCGGCGGAGAACTCGCCGGAGACGAGGGGCGCGGGGGCTCTGTGGGTCCTTGGGGCGACCTGGATGGCCGGGGAGGTTGGGGAGGGCGCGGGGAACCTTCTGGTGGGGACTAGGTTGGGACAGGGGCACCGGAGTGGGGCGGCCCACGGCGAAGCGGCTCGGCGGTGGCGCTAAAGGACTCCGGCGAGGAATTAAGCGTAGCGGGGGCAATAAAAAAGGAAGGGAGAGGGCGGGGGAGGTTCCTTACCTCCAGGCGAACTCCGGGGACTCCTCGGTGGCGGCGAAGGCGCGGCGGCAGCCCGAGTCGACGGTGGCGGACCTCGGCGACTGCGTAGAGAACGGCGGGTGTTGGGGACTTGTTCTCAGATACTTCGTCTTAAGAACAAGGCAACACAGAAAATGTTAAATGGTAAAGTCCTTCGTCCTTCGAAGCATTATTTCCCTTAGGATATAATAGCTTTTGGACGAAGGTTATGAAGGGTATGCCTTCATAAACACAACATACGAGGATGAAGAAAGAACCATATGAAATATAAAGAATAACATAGGCAATTATATGTTATTAACAGTTTATTTTTGCATTATTATTATGAAGAAATAGAAATGACATTCAATCACAAATGTACCTTCGGCTTGGAAGGAGATGAAAATACAAATGTGATGCAAAAGCAAATGCCAAGTCAGCATGTCCAGTACGGGAGTACTGTTCACCTATTTATAGGCACGGGACACAGCCCATATAAAATTACATTCATGCCCTTTACACTTGGTAGTAATTCTATAGTAATCCACCGAGGTCCGAATAGCCTTTTCATCTTTAAGTCGGTTTCTTTTTCCGCTATCACGCCGAAGCTTTCCCGCTCACATCTTCGGCGTTGTATCAACCTTCGTATTACTTGGACTTCTCCTACTGTGATATCGACTCGAGTCCGAAGATACCTATTCACACATTATACTCCAGAAACACTGTTAAATCCTGTTTTTGAGGACCTTCGGATGCCGAAGGCCCCCAACAGTAGCCCCTCGCAATATTAATTTGTTAAAATAATAAATTTAGATTGCGACATGGACGAAGGCTTTAAGCCGAAGGTCCGAAAAAACACCTTCCCTTTGCTAGAATAGCAACATTCACTGACAGGTGGGGTCTTTCAATTTTTAACGCACTGGGCGTATAAATAAGAGCATACCGCGAGCTCATTTGGCACGCTCTCTTGCCATTTGTTCTCGCTCACTCAATTTTTAGCTCTTGTGCACCAAGATTTGCTTAGCTTTTTAAGTTTTTAAGCTTCGGCGTTGAAAACAGTTTTTTAGTGGTTCCGAAGATGTCTGAAGATAAGAAGGCTGCTCCCGAGATGAAGCTGAGTCTTTCTGAAGAGAAGAACCTGGGGTTTCTTATAGCAATGTCGAAGACCAACACAGAAAAAATCACCAAAGAGATTTTAGAAGGTTTGTCTGAAGATACTGATGACAGCGACAGTTATGACGTGTATAGTGGTGGTGAAGACTCCGAAGATCGCCCTGGCGACCAAGCCATTCAGTTTTTGGCAAATCAGGTATCAAAGAAAATCATCTTGTCAACATGAGGGGAAGATACTTCCGGGATTTATCCATTGTGAGGGTTGACGAAGGAGAGAAAACTTGCCCGACCCCTGAGGAAAATGAAGTCGTAGTGTTCCGAAGCTTTTTGAAAGCTGGACTACGGTTTCCCCTGAGCAGCTTTGTCGTAGAAGTACTGAAAATGTTTGAAATCTATCTTCATCAACTTACCCCCGAAGCAATTATAAGGCTGAATATCTTCGTGTGGGCTGTGAGAAGCCAAGGTCTGGAACCTGATGTGAAAAGTTTCTGTAACATACACGAATTATCATACGAAACAAAACCTTGGGGTAAAGAACAGTATCACAATAATTTTGGCTGCTACAGTTTCGTTTCTCGGTCTGGGTCGAGCTGTCCCGTACCAACCTTTCGGAAGAGATGGCCCGGCGACTGGATGACAGAATGGTTTTATGTGAAAAATGACCTGAAAGCACGGGAAGATATTAAAGGTATAATTATGCGCCCTATTTGGCAAAGCTTTGGCCTGCGAAAGCCGAAGGTTGAAATGAATGATGCTGCCGAAGAATGCCGGAGAGCCTTCGGAGTTATTTGTTCTTTTATTGGAACGAGAGATTTGGTACAAGAACATATTGCCTTCAGAGTATGGCCGCTCGCGGAGAAATGGGAAATGCCGCAAGAAACCATAAAGGAGGCCGACGAAGGTGGACTTATCAGGCTGAAGTATACTTTCAAGTTCGGAGATAAATTCGTTGAGCCAGATGATGACTGGTTAAAGAGTATTGAAAATTTAAGTGATGAACTGCTTGGGGCTTATTCGAAGGCCGAAGATACTGCACTGTCAGCAGCCTTCGGAGGCCGAAAAAAGAAAAGGCTGAACCGGGTGTTTGATGCAATCGGGTTCGTCTACCCTGACTATCGTTATCCCATTCGAGGGCAGAAAAGAAAAAACACAACCTCTGCGAAAGAAGAAGCTGCAACTGCTCCTAGCGAGCCAGAACCGAAAAGAAAGAGGATAAAGGTCCTCACACATCGGCCACGCTATATTGAACCAGCTTCGGTGCCTGAGTTCACCGGAGAAACTTCTTCGGCCACCGAAGCTGAAAAACCAACCAAACCAACCTTGCTGCCAGAAGTCGCAGAAATGGCCGAAGCGCCAACAAAGATGGAATTGGAAGAACCGAAGATTTTGTTACCAGAAACCAAAGAGATGGCCGAAGCGCCATCCACAGAAAAAATGGAAGAAACAAAAGGATCAGCTGAGGGATCAAAAATATCAGAAGTTTTAAGTCCTTCAGCAAATGTTGAGACAACAAAAATCAAAAAGGGGCCAGCGGTGACTCCGAAAAGAAAAAGAATGGTCAACGTGCTAGATGTTCTAGAAACAATTAAGTCCTCAAGCACAACTCCGAAGAAGACTGTTGAAACCTCCGAAGCGAAAACTGAGATTTTTGATACTAAAGCTCCAGAGCAAGAAACTGAAGCTGAAGCTGGTCCTTTGGAGCCCACGAAGGTAAAATCCCTGGAAACCGAGGAAGAAAAAGTGACAGAGCCAATTCTTGTTGAAGAAATCAGTGCAGCAGCCCCCGAAGCATCCCCCAAAGTCCCTGATTATATTGTTCGACATGCTTCGGGGAAAAAGTTGTCTGAAAAAGAAAAGCAAGAGGCCCAGTTTTACGCCCAAAAACTAAAATATCCAAAGGGGGCGTTGATATTCAACGGCAGCGGAGAAGAAGATTTCTTGTACTGTCTCCCTGACAGCAAGAAGATTTCTGTCTGCCGGGAGATGAGCAAGAGCTTCGGATTCCCAACACTAGAAGACGGACTCTCGGTGCTGTCGAAAGACGAGTTGGCCGACAGCTTGGCGTATAATAGTTTAAAGGTACAAAATTTGAGACCTTCGCATTGTTTCTTGAAAACAAAACAAAAAAAAAATTCATTTGCTTAGATTTATTAACACACACACATTCTTCTTTGCAGGGCCTTATACTTAGCAATGCCCTCAGGGCCCAAAAAGATGCCGAAGATGAAGGATGTGTGATGGCCCTGAGCAATCTTCGTTCTGAAGTAATTGAACTACGGAAGGAAGGTCTCGAAAAAGACAAAATATTGCATTCATTGATAAGCAGAATAAAAGAAGACGAAGCTACTTTTAAAGGTCAAGCTGAAGCTCAGAAACGTGAAATTGAAGATCTTCGAAAACAACTAGCCAGAGCTAGAGAAGAACGCATACTTGAAGAAACAAAGCGAGAACTTAGCGACCAATGGGCAAATCATTTAGAAGGAACTGTTGAAGAGCTTCGTGCGTCCAAGAAGAGATGCTATAACAAATCTATTGAATGTGTTAAGAAAATGAAAACTAGCTTCGCCAGCGTTGGCGCATTTTCGAGTGAGGAAAACTTTACGAGAGGCAACCCCGAAGGCCCCATTGAATGGATTAGCCACGAAGCTGAGGCCTTCGAAGAAATTTTAAATAGCCGCGGAGATATATGTGCTTTTTCGGGTGCCAGGGGAATTGCCACCATTTTGGAGAAAAAGGGTTGTGAGCATGTAAAGATTTTAGCGCAATCCGAAGCTACCTTGCCCTTCGAAGATGCAATGGATCCTTCAGCCGAAGCTAGCATGGTTGGTGGAAAATTTTTTACCGATGTCTGGGGCAATGGTGGCCGAGAAATGGCCCGAGAAATTATCCAAAAAAGCGAAAAGGGCATCCATGATGCTAGAAAAGTAGCAGAGGCTGCTGAGAAAAGCGTGGAGCCCGAAGGGCAAATAGGTATTAACTAGTGGTTTTTATTGTGTTGTAATTTTTAATTTTAAACTTCGTTCGCAATTTGTAATAGCAATGTAGCTGTATCCTGTCCTCCCTTAGATCCTACTAAAGCGTCTCCGGGTCCTCCCCCGAAAGATGACGATGAAATTAAAAAGATGGCCGAAGCTATCATGGATCAAGTTGTCAATCAACTCCTGAATGAAGCTGCAGAAGTAGTACTTAGGGAAGACTAGGTGCTACTGTAAAAACTTCTGAAATGTAATATGTGTAATATCTTGTAACCCTGAATGTAATAAACTTGTTTTTTATGATTCAATTCTTTACGATGCATGAAATTTTACATACGTACCGTTTTTGAGTCTTTGACGAAAAAACACCTTCCCTTCTTTTCATGCTTCGTGAAGAAGAATTTTCATTTATCGCAACAATACCCATAGTGTTCTGATGAAGAACATCCAAACTTCGTGAAAATATTTTCCGAAGCTACATTCCGAAGATCAATATTGTATCCCCTTCTTGTGCCATATGCAGAATGATGTATGATGCTTATGCTATGCAAAATGATGTGATGATGTTATGCTATGAGAAAAGGTATTCGTTCCGAAGCTACACACACATCCCTGCAATAAAATACATAATCTTTTTTGAATCAGCGTTGACTTTTCGCTGTAAGCCTCCCTTAGGAGCTTCTTCGCCTTTTACTTCAGCGGAATCAGCGTTGACTTTTCGCTGTAAGCTCTGCATTCCCTTAGGAACGACTTTGGAGCTTCTTCGCCTTTTACTTTCGGCGAAATCAGCGTTGACTTTTCGCTGTAAGCTCTGCATTCCCTTAGGAACGACTTTGGAGCAAAAAACTTACACTGCGCTCCTTTTGGAACGACTTCTTGTTGCTTCGAAGAATTCATACCATGTCTTCTTTGTTAAAATAAATTTAATAATCCGAAGGTCCTCCTTGCTATTGCAAACTTTTAAGCTCCGACAACTTAAGCCTGTGTAGAAGATATGTTTTCCTTGTGGCAAACAACAAAACTATTACATGAAAATTAAAAAGTGTCCTTTATTACACAGAAAATAAAATTGAATGGAAAAGACTGCTGTCGAGGTAGGATATTTGTCAATAGATGTGCTTCGACTCTGGCACAGTGCTATTGACTGTGCGAGCTTCAGATTGTTCTCTGAAGTCCCTTTGATGTGGAGCATATTGGCTCCCTTCTGGCTGGTGACCTTGTTGCAGCGGTGGTGGAGGCGGAGGCTGTTGCCAGGAAGCTTGAGGTTGACTCGCCGAAGCAACAGAAACTGCAGGGTGGTTGCCTACGTATTCTGGGATGTAAGGCGAATGGTACGAAGCAGTATGCATGACCTGCTTCGGCTGAGCTTGTTGTGCTGCAGCTTCGGCTATCTCCTTTTGCTTCTGGATGGTAACATGGCACATCCTGGTGGTATGGCCCTTGTTTTCACCACAGAACAAGCAAAATATTCTCCTTGGTTGATCTCCAAATCTTCCGCCGAAGCCCCTGGCGCCTCTGCCTCTTGGAGCTAGTGGCCGGAAGAAGCTTTGCTGTTGCCCCGAAGCCTGTGAGGAGCACTGTGGCCTTTGCTGCTGACTCCCCTTATCATCATTTTGAGTAGAGTTGTGAATTGACCTGACGTGCCTCGGATAGAATCTTCCTCCGAAGCCCCTGGTCATTTCGGAAAACCTGAAAGCCTCCTCCCTTCTTTGGCGAAAATCATTGTCGGCACGAATATACTCGTCCATCTTCTGGAGCAGCTTCTCCAAAGTTTGAGGAGGCTTCCTAGCAAAGTACTGAGCTGAAGGTCCAGGCCGAAGTCCCTTGATCATGGCCTCAATGACAATTTCGTTGGGCACCGTTGGCGCCTGCGCCCTCAAACGCAAGAACCTCCTGACATACGCCTGAAGGTATTCTTCGTGATCCTGGGTGCACTGGAACAGGGCCTGAGCAGTGACCGGCTTCGTCTGAAACCCTTGGAAGCTGGTTAACAACATGTCCTTCAGTTTTTGCCATGAAGTGATCGTTCCTGGTCGAAGGGAGGAATACCAGGTTTGAGCAACACTCCTGACAGCCATAACAAAAGACTTTGCCATGACTGCAGCATTGCCACCATACGAAGATACTGTTGCTTCGTAGCTCATCAAAAACTGCTTCGGGTCTGAATGGCCGTCGAATATGGGAAGCTGGGGTGGCTTGTAGGACGGAGGCCAAGGTGTAGCCTGCAGCTCAGCGGACAGAGGAGAAGCATCATCAAAAACAAAATTTCCATGATGGAAGTTGTCATACCAGTCATCTTCGTTGAGGAAACCCTCCTGATGAAGGTTTTGGTTCTGAGGCCTTCGGTTCTGCTCATCGTGAGTAAGATGGCGAACTTCTTCAGAAGCTTCGTCTATCTGCCTTTGCAGTTCAGCTAGCCTGACCATCTTTTCCTTCTTCCTCTGCACCTGTTGATGAAGCATCTCCATGTTTCTGATCTCCTGGTCTAGCTCATCCTCTTGCGGTGTCGGGCTGACAGCCTTCCTCTTCTGGCTTCAGGCCTCCCGAAGAGAGAGAGTCTCCTGATTGGGGTCCAGTGGTTGCAGAGGTGCAGCCCCAGTTGCTGAAGCTTTCTTCGGCGCCATAGCGAAGGTTTATGATCGCCGAAGGTGTTAAAAAACTCAAAGGGTGGTAGTGAGTTCACCGGAGGTGGGCACCAATGTTGGGGACTTGTTCTCAGATACTTCGTCTTAAGAACAAGGCAACACAAAAAATGTTAAATGGTAAAGTCCTTCGTCCTTCGAAGCATTATTTCCCTTAGGATATAATAGCTTTTGGACGAAGGTTATGAAGGGTATGCCTTCATAAACACAACATACGAGGATGAAGAAAGAACCATATGAAATATAAAGAATAACATAGGCAATTATATGTTATTAACAGTTTATTTTTGCATTATTATTATGAAGAAATAGAAATGACATTCAATCACAAATGTACCTTCAGCTTGGAAGGAGATGAAAATACAAATGTGACGCAAAAGCAAATGCCAAGTCAGCGTGTCCAGTACGGGAGTACTGTTCACCTATTTATAGGCACGGGACACAGCCCATATAAAATTACATTCATGCCCTTTACACTTGGTAGTAATTCTATAGTAATCCACCGAGGTCCGAATAGCCTTTTCATCCTTAAGTCGGTTTCTTTTTCCGCTATCACGCCGAAGCTTTCCCGCTCACATCTTCGGCGTTGTATCAACCTTCGTATTACTTGGACTTCTCCTACTGTGATATCGACTCGAGTCCGAAGATACCTGTTCACACATTATACTCCAGAAACACTGTTAAATCCTGTTTTTGAGGACCTTCGGATGCCGAAGGCCCCCAACAGCGGGTGAGCACGGGCAGAGGAATTCGGGGAGGGAGAGGGGAAATTGGGGCGTGTCCCGGGTTGCGGACGTCGGGGCGGAGCTCACCGTGGCAGAGGGCACGGCGGGGCTCCAACGGCGACGGAGAAACGGGCTCGGGCGGCGGCGGTTAATGGCGGCGGCGCTTTGGCGTGTGAGCAGCGTGGGGGAGGTGGAAGGGAGGTCTGCAGGTGCGCAAATGAGGGAGGGAGAGAGGGGGGGCTAGGCTCCGGGCTCAAGTGGCCGAGGGCGAGGTGGTTGCGAGCTCCACGCGCGACGTGGGCGCGGAGTCCGCGGCACGCGCAGCTCGGGGCCGCGGTTACACGGAGACAGAGGAGCTGACAGCCCGGGCCCGCGAGCAGAGAGAGTGGGGGAAGCGGGCGCGGACGCGGGGAAAGCGGCTGCGCTGACGGGCGGGCCCGCCAGGGCAGAGAGAGAAGAGGGGGAAGGAAGGCGCGCGCGGGATGGGCCAGATGGGCCGAAAGGCCGAGGGGGCGGGGGGTGTGGGCTTCTTTCCTTTTTTCTTTTATTCTGGCATTTGTTTTCCCTTTTCTTTTTATTTACTCTATTTGATTCAAATCTAAATAGGCCACAAATTCAAATTAGCACTTCCAAGTATTATGCACCAAACAAAAGTAGAATTTAGGGTTTGACATGATGACACAATACATACTCCTTGGAGTTTTAGTCTAATAGACTATAATTACACAAAGTAAATAGCCACTTTTCTTCTATAGAAAAGAGAAAGAGGGGATTGGGAAGGGTGTGAAAAGAGAAGTAACACCTGAATTTGTGAATATGAGCAAAGAAATTTTATACCCCCAAATTCAGGGTGTTACACGGCGGCCCAGAAAACACCTGATGGGTGCCTTCTGCAAGGGACCGACGAGGTCCAGACCCCACATAGCAAACGGCCAAGTGATAGGTATTGTTTGTAGAGCCTAAGCAGGCAGGTGTGTTTGTCTCGCGTAGAATTGACACCCTCGGCAGGAGCGTACAATCCTAGTGGTGTCGGCCACTGTGGTTGGCCAATAGAAACCTTGTCGGAAAGCGTTTCCCACGAGGGCCCGAGGCGTAGCATGATGATTGCAAGCCCCCGAGTGTATTTCTTACAACAGCTCCTGTCCTTGGGCGACGGATATGCATCATTGGAGAATGCCTGAGGGGCTGCGGTGATACAGCTCCTTTTCATCACCCAGCAAAACGAACGACTTGGCGCGCCGAGCCAGTCGCCGAGCTTCGGCCTTGTCGAGGGGCAGCTCCCCCCGGAGGAGATATTCCAGGTACGGGGTCTGCCAGTTCAGGCTTGGCGTAACCCCATCCTGCTCTCCCTCGACGCGCAGGGCCTCACCCTCGGCGGCCGAGGGTACCTCGGGCTGGGCCGAGGTCTCCTTGGGTTCGGGCGCGTCGTCGATTTTGACGGATGGCTGATATATATCCCTGGAGAAGACATTCGGGGGAACCGTCGTTCGCCCCGAGGCTATTTTCGCCAGCTCATCCACGGTCTCGTTGTACCGTCGAGCAACATGGTTGAGCTCCATCCCATATAACTTATCTTCCAAGCGCCGAACTTCGTCGCAGTAGGCTTCCATTTTTCGATCGCGGCAGTGAGAGTTCTTCATGACTTGGTCAATAACGAGCTGCGAGACACCACGAGGGTCGAGGCACCGAACCCCTAGCTCGACGGCGATGCACAGTCCATTAACCAAGGCCTCGTACTCGGCCACGTTGTTTGACGCCGGAAAATGGAGGCGCAGTACGTAGCGCACATGTTTCCCGAGGGGTGAGATGAAGAGCAAGCCAGCACCTGCTCCTGTTTTCATCAACGACCCGTCGAAGTACATGGTCCAAAGTTTGGCCTGGATTAGGGCCGTTGGCAACTGGGTGTCTGTCCATTCTGTCAAGAAGTCAGCCAAGACTTGGGATTTTATGGCCTTCCGAGGTGCAAACGAAAGCGTTTCTCCCATGAGTTCCACTGCCCATTTTGCTATCCTATCCGAGGCCTCTCGGCACTGGATGATCTCTCCGAGGGGAAAGATGACACCACAGTCACCGGATGAGACTCGAAGTAGTGTCGCAACTTTTGTCGTGTTAGAATTATTGCGTACAGTAGCTTCTGGATTTGCGGGTAGCGGATTTTAGTCTCGGATAGACTGATGAAGTAGACTGGCCTCTGGACGAGCAGTGCATGCCCTTCTTCTTATCTCTCGACTACGACCGCGGCGCTGACCACCTGAGTGGTTGCAGCGACGTAAATCAAGAGGGCTTCTTCCGCAGCGGGGCACCAAGATGGGCGCATTAGTAAGGAGTGCCTTTAAGTTTCCGAGGGCTTCTTCGGCCTCGGGAGTCCAAGTGAAGCGCTCGGCCTTCCTTAAGAGGCGGTACAAGGGCAATCCTTTCTCGCCAAGGCGCAAGATGAAGCGGCTCAGAGCCGCAAGGCATCCCATGACCCTTTGTACTCCTTTTAAATCTTTGATGGGTCCCATGTTGGTGATGGCCGCGATTTTCTCTGGGTTGGCCTCGATGCCTCGTTCGGAGACGATGAACCCTAAGAGCATGCCTCGGGGGACTCCGAAGGCACACTTCTCGGGATTGAGTTTTACGCTCTTCGCTTTTAGGCACCTGAATGTTGCCTCAAGGTTAGAGAGGAGGTCGGAGGCTTTCCTTGTTTTGACAACGATGTCATCGACGTAAGCCTCGACCGTTCTGCCGATGTGCTCTTCGAACACGTGGTTCATGCACCTCTGGTATGTTGCACTTGCATTCCTCAAGCCAAATGGCATAGTAGTATAACAATACATGCCAAAAGGTGTGATGAAAGAAGTCGCGAGTTGGTCGGACTCTTTCATCTTGATTTGGTGATAACCTGAATAGGTGTCGAGGAAAGATAGGGTTTCGCACCCAGCAGTGGAGTCCACAATTTGAATGATGCGAGGCAGAGGGTAGGGAACCTTGGGGCATGCTTTGTTTAGCCTAGTGTAGTCTACACACATTCTCCACCTCCCACCTTTTTTCTTTACAAGTACAGGGTTAGCTAACCATTCTGGATGGAATACCTCTTTGATGAACCCTGCAGCCATTAGCTTGTGGACCTCCTCGCCTATGGCCCTGTGCTTTTCTTCATCAAAACAGCGCAGGTGCTGCTTCATAGGTCGGGCACCGGCTCAGATGTCCAGTAAGTGCTCGGCAACATCCCTCGGCATGCCCGGTATGTCCGAGGGACTCCACGCAAAAACTTCGGCGTTTGCGCGGAGAAAGTCGACGAGCACTGCTTCCTATTTAGGGTCGAGCTCGGAGCCGATCCTGACTTTCTTGCTGGCGTCGTTGCTGGGTCGAGAGATACAGATGTGACTGCCTCGGCCGGCTCGAAGTTGCCGGCATGCCGCTTCGCGTCGGGCGCCTCTTTGGAGAGGCAGTCCAGGTCGGCGATGAGGGCTTCGGACTCGGCGAGGGCTTCGGTGTACTCCACGCATTCCGCGGCGCACTCGTAAGCGTGGCGGTACGTGGGTCCGACGGTGATGACTCCCTTGGGGCCAGGCATCTTGAGCTTGAGGTAAGTGTAGTTGGGGATGGCCATGAACTTGGCGTAGCACGGTCTTCCCAGCACCGCGTGATAGGTCCCTCGGAACCCAACTACCTCGAAGGTGAGGGTTTCCTTTCGGAAGTTGGAAGGAGTTCCGAAGCAGACGGGCAAGTCAATCTGTCCGAGGGGCAGGATACGCTTTCTGGGTGCAATCCCGTGGAAGGGTGCTGCACCAGCCCGGATCTCGGACCGATCAACCCCCAAGAGCTCTAGGGTCTCGGCGTAGATGATGTTGAGGCTGCTGCCTCCGTCCATGAGGACCTTGGAGAGCCTAACGTTGCCGATGATTGGGTCGATGATGAGCGGGTACCTTCCAGGGCTCGGCACGTAGTCAGGGTGGTCGCCTTGGTCGAAGGTGATGGGCTTGTCGGACCAGTCAAGGTAGACTGACATTGCTACCTTCACCGAGCAGACCTCCCGACGCTCCTGCTTGCGGTGTCGAGCCGAGGCGTTCGCCACCTGTCCGCCATAGATCATGAAGCAGTTGTGGACCTCCGGGAACTCTTCTTCCCTGTCGCCTCCCTTCTTGTTGTTGCCTGGGTCCTTGCAGTCCTCCACCGAGGGTCCAGCCTTATTGAAGTAATGCCGGAGCATGTTTCACTCTTCAAGGGTGTGCCTGACAGGACCCCTGTGATAGGGGCACGACTCCTTGAGCATCTTGTCGAACACGTTGCCCCCCGGGAGGCTTTCGAGGATTCCTGTGCTTGGCAGCGGCGACGAGGTTCGCGTCAATGGCGTTGCGCTTCACTTGCGCCTTCTTCCTAGTCTTTTTCTTCGTGCCACCCTGGACGGATGCCTTGGGGTCGTCTTCCTTCTGCCTTCCTTGAGGCTGCTTGTCCTTCCGGAAGATGGCTTCGACCGCCTCCTGGCCAGAGGCGAACTTGGTGGCTATGTCCATCAATTCGCTTGCCTTGGTGGGTGTCTTGAGCCCCAGTTTGCTTACCGGGTCCCGGTAAGTGGTGTCGGCGAGGAATGCCCTGATGACGTCCGAGTCGGTGATGTTGGGCAACTCGGTGCGCTGCTTTGAAAACCGCCGGATGTACTCTCGCAGGGATTCCCCTGGCTGCTGACGGTAGCTCCGGAGATCCCATGAGTTCCTAGGGCGCACGTACGTACCTTAGAAATTCCCAGCGAAGACCTTGACCAGGTGGTCCCAGCTGAAGATCTGCGCAGGGGGCAGATGCTCCAGCCAGGCCCGGGCAGCGTTAGAGAGGAAAAGGGGGAGGTTGCGGATGATGAGGTTGTTGTCGTGTATCCCTCCCAACTGGCATGCCAGCCGGTAATCCGCGAGCCACAACTCTGGCCTCGTCTCCCCCGAGTACTTGGTGATGGTAGTCGGGGCCCGGAACCGGGCCAGGAACGGCACACGTTGTATGGCTCTGCTGAAGACCCACGGGCCTGGTGGTTCAGGTGAGGGGCTCCGATCCTCCTCACTATCGTAGTGTCCCCCGCGCCTGGGGTGGTAGCCTCAGCGCACCTTCTCCTCGAGGCAGGCTCGACGGTCGTTGCGGTGCTGATCGTCGCCGAGGCGATCCCCGGCTGTAGGTGTCTCGTCTCTAGTAGGCTCGGTGTGGACCGAGGCCTAGCGCGTGCGTAGGGAGGACGCTACGTGATGCATCGAGGGGCACCCTCGCCTTCGGGAGGCGGAGCTCTCGGCTCGTCAGGCTGCGGCGTTTTCCAGGAGGTTCTTGAGTTCGCCCTGGATACGTCTCCCTTCGGTGTTGGATGGCTCCGGTATCGTTTGAAGCAATACCACCGCTGCAGCTAGGTTCTGGCTGGCCCCGCTGAAGGCCGGGGGCGACATCGCCCTGGCATCGTCAATAATGCAGCGTTGGACGTCCCGGGCCCGATGACGCGCTCCTCCGGCGAGCGCTCGACCTGCCCACTCTTGCTCAAGGTTTTGCCGGAGCTGCACAAGTCGCCCTGTTTCCTCGTCAAGCTTGGCCTGCATCTCGCGGAGTTGCTCGAGCTGTGATCCCTGACCCCCCGTGGGGACCTGGGCCATAGCTAGCTCCCGCGAGATCTCGACGCGAGACGCAGGTGCAAGGGCGCCATCATTTCCTGGCATGCCGAGGTGGTTTTCTCCGTCATGATCTTTCTGATCGATGTGGTAGCACTCGTGAGTTGGGTCGCAACCCTCGTCGTCAAGGCTGCGGCCATCATCAGAGCAGCCAGAGAGGCAGTGGTCACATGCCAACATGAAGTCACGCATGGCACCGGGATCACGGAGTCTGGAGAAATCCCAACTGACGTCGGGGTCGTCCTCTTCCTCGGAACCCGCAGGTCCGGAGGTTGAGACGTCTGTCAGTCGGTCCCAAGATGACCACATATGGTACCCCGGAAGGTCAGGATATGCCCTTACGAAAGCGCTCACCGAAGCGGGGTCGCTCGGTGGATCGAAGCTGAATCTAAAGGGAACATGGTGGAAAACGGATGGTACCTCTTGGTTGATGGAGGGTGGTGAAGTCGCATCAGGGACGGAATGCATCGTTATCTCATGTACAAGACTAACGCCCAACATGTCCTTCGCGAGGGTGCTGGCGTCATCAGTCCGCTTGGGGTTGGCACGTCGCTGGGAAGCGACATCCATCGTTGTCTTAGGTGCGAGGACAACACCCCACATGTCCCCCACAGGGGTGCCGGCGTCGTCGACTCGCTCTGGTCCGACAGCCGACGAGGTGTCGCCTCCTGCCTGGCCACGGTTGCCCCATCTCCGTCTCCTCCGGCGAGGAGGGTGGCGAGGTTGACTCGGGTGTTCCTCTTCCACCACGGGGGGAAGTCGTCGCCGAGTTCGCCTCCGCCGGGCGAGCCGACGACCGTCATTGTTGTCGTGCTGCGGGGGGAGGAGTATCATGTCGTAGCTGCCGTCGCGGGACATGAACTCGAGACTCCCGAAGCGGAGTACCGTCCCAGGCTGAAGAGGCTACTAAAGGCTACCCATCTGGAACTCAACGGGAAAGTATTTGTCAACACGCAGCGAGCCCCTACCTGGCGCGCCAACTGTCGGTGTTTCGGACTCGGGGGACCCTCAACCGGACCGACTAGTGAATTTAGTGCCGCGTGCCCCTGTCCAGATGGGTTGATGCAAGATGGAACACAAGTGAAGGGATGAGGCTTGTATTATCTTGCACTGGGGTGCTTGCAGTAGGGGTTACAAGCGTCGCGAGGGAGAGCGAGAGAGAGAGAGAGAGAGAGAGAGAGAGAGAGAGAGAGGATCTGGTCCTGAGGTGAGGTGTCTGAGTTAGCCTCCACCGCGTCTCTCCTACTCTGCCTGCCTCTGCTCGCCTCCCATCCTCTCCGTCCCTCCCCTCCCCTCCCTGGAAGGCCCTGGACATCCCCTTTTATAGATGCAAGGAGTTAGTCCAGCTGTACAATGGGGGTGTAGCTATGTGCTAACGTGGCCGGCGGGGAAGTGCCTGAGCCCTGTATATGTGTTAACGTGGCCGTCGGAGGAGTGCTTGAGCCCTGTAGAAGCGCAGCTGGCGGTGTGGCCCAGGGTCCTGCTGACGTTTCTTTGCCTTCGTATGGGGTTTGAGAACAACTGACGTCATGGACGCATGCAGGGAACCATCATTACCTGTTGCCGGAGTAACTTAGATGGGACACCGGTCCTGTTTCTTCGTAGCCTGAGGCAGCTAGCTAGGGGTAGGGTAATGATGGATCCCCAGTTGCGTAGTTGGTCCGAGGCCGAGGTCGGGCGAGGCGGCGACTCCTCCGACGCCGAGGCTGAGGTTGGGCGCGGATGTGACTCCTCTCGAGGCCAAGGTCGGGCGAGGCAGAGATTTTCTCCCGAGGCCGACGCTGAGGCCGGGGCCTGAGGTCGGGCGAGGCGGAGACTTTCTCCCGAGGCCGACGCTGAGGCCGAGGCATGAGGTCGGGCGAGGCAAAGCTCCCTGTTGCGCCCGAGGCTGAACTTGGGGGAGGTCGTGACTTGCTGTGGTTAGTCTTACCCTGGTGGTTGGCACAGTAGCCGGAGCGGGGCGAACAGTGCTGTTTTTCTGTCAGAACGGTCAGTGAAATGGCGAAGTGACTGTGGTCACTTTGACCTTGCTGACTGAGGCGCGCGTGTCAGGATAAGGTGTCAGGCGATCCCCGCATTAAATGCGCATGCGATACGGTCGGTTAGTAAGGCGATTTGGCCGAGGTCGCTGCACGACAAAGCTTGCCTGAGCTGGACTTCGAGCGAGCCGAGGGTGCGCATACTGCCTGTGGAGGCCCTCGAGCGAGGCATGAATCTGCTTGGGACTACTGTTCTCGCCCGAGGCCAGGCTCAAGCGAGGCAAGATCGCGTCCCTTGGCAGGCGAGGCCTTGACTTGATCCACGCTTATCAGTCTTTACGGTTTGTTTTGAAGATGTTTTCCAGCCGGTTTAGGAGTATCGGGGGTACCCCTAATTATGGTACCCGACACTGGTCGACTACGAAGCTACGCCAGAACACTTAGAAAATTAGGAAAGCAAGGTGATGAATTGGTCAGGACCAGTATGGCGCTCGGCGATATTGGGACTAACAGTTCGATCAAAGCTAAAGGGGACACGTCCGTTGAGTCAACCATCGGGACTAAGGCCACTGCGTATCATCCTAGTAAGTTTCAAGATACCTAAGAAAACTGATGTGATCACATCGAGTTAGTTGCTTTTGGTTCGCTTAGCTCCATCAAAAGGCAGGGGGCATATGTTTGGAACCAAAATGAGCGGCGGACGGTCCGGCCCTAAGGCCGGACGGTCCGTGCCTATGGGTCAGACGGTCCGTGTAAGCGCAGAACAGATTAGGGTTCCAAGTTTCTTGCTATGTTTGTGGGCGTGAATCTCGGGATAAGCTCGGAAATTAGTTTGTAAAGGGTCCAGCCTCCCTCCTCTATAAATAGAGAGGTATACGGCCGATTTGTAATAATCAATCGAATCAATAAAACTTCCATCTCACATTTATTTCCTGTACAATTAGGAGTAGTTCTAGTCTAGTTCTAGTTTAGCCTCTCAATCCCCAAATTCTCCGCTTCTCTTCGACTCTACGTCGATTAGAGGAGTCTAGGTCGGCCTGCACGAGCCTAGACAACTCCTAGGATCTCTCCTCCCCGACGGGGTCCCTCCTGAGAGCGAGATCCAGGCGCCGTCGGCGATCTTCTGCCGCCCCTGCGCACGCGCGGACCGTCCTATCGTCAGGCAGGAAACCCTAGCCCCTGCGCCAGGTCGCGGACCATCTGGCCCCTGGCCGTGGACCGTCCGCGCCTGACCAGAGAGCAGCACCACGGTTCTTGTTGAGTGTTTGGCGCTCTAAAAAGGCGTCAACAGAAGGATTGACCCCACCCGCAGCAGCAATAACACAACTAAAACATTATTTGGTGGACCTACATGTGGGATCAATCCTCTTTTTTGTGAGGGGCTGCAAACATTTTAGTTTGCATCTGGCTACACCAAATTTTTTTCTCACTTTACCCTCTTTGGATCTGCCTCTAACGTAGATTCATGGTGGTTGAAATCAGCCGGCTGCAGGCGAGCAGATGGCCCACAGATACGGCGGGGGACTGGGAAGGGGAGGGCCTGGCCTTTGCGTGCGCTACCGGGCCACGGGTCGGGGTCGGCAACAGTAGCGGTTCCCGGTGAGATCGACAGCTAGCGCGCTAGCCCCGCCGGGGGCGTTCCTCGCCTCGAGTGCGTGCACACATACACCAGCGTCCTCGTCCTCCTATACGACCGTGGAGATGACGTGTTCGGGTCAAATGAGGCGATCGATAGTCTAGCAATGGCTACGATCCCGGCATCTTTTGAGAAGGCAAAAGTAGTCGCTCGCCGACGGTCGCTCCGACGGAGGACGAAAATTCAGGGAGGGTCAAAAGACCATAGGAGAGTCATGATTTTTTAGTTCGCCAAGTCCATCGATCGTAGGGATAAATTATATCGTTGCGACGAGCGAGATCTAATTTATCGAGTGGATAAAAACAGGACAAGAAATGGAGGCGTCAGGAAGGGGCAAAGTCGGGTGGCGTCACATCGAGAATGGATCGGTGGTGGAAATGAGAAGCGAGCAGACTGGTTTAGGGGGTGTCGGAAAGATTAGAGTCAGACTGGTAAATGCAAGGACTGGACCAAGAGGATCCGACGAGCAGGCTCATAACATGGTTGTTTTAGGCCATGTTCTAAACCTTTAGAGCTAACTGTTAACTGGTTTTAGCTGGGTTGAGGCATCTAACAACAAATACTTATTTGAGGGGTATAGCTAACAATTAGTTGATCCATTCTAAACCTCTCGATTAATTTTAACAACTAGCTATTAGTTTTAGAGATTTAGAACAAAACTTTATACTATCTAAAACTTTGATTTTGTCTGAAAATTTTTTTCTGAAGATTTTTTTTTTTAAATCTGGCTGTGAGAAAAATCTTTCTGTGGACAGAATTTGAGTACATGAAGATTACGTGTGAAGAAAAATAAAAAAATTCATAGGATTTACGATATAGAATGCGACAGTTTTTTACTATCGTAACGACTCGATCGATTTTATTATCACGTTGATTTTAGATAATTTTTGACTAAAATGATTTGTATAGAAACGTGCTGCAAAAAGTTCAAAACAGGCTACAATCCGGCACGAAGACTTCTTAGGGGCTGTTCGTTTGCATAGGAATAAAACCGAATTCGTTCCAACTCATCAAAACTTATATAAATTAGAGAAGTAATCCGACTAAGAATTATTCTGGATCTCTAATCTATAGAAACCGAACAGGACCTTAGAGTGCGTGGAAGCGATGCATCATGTACGTAGCTTTTGGTGCAACTTGCAGCACATAGAGTAGGAGGCGTGTAGTATAGTATTGTAGATAGGATCCAGTCTAGTGATTGTTTACTGATAAACAGTCATTAATGCTGATGAGGCCGTTGCCGCAGTCATTATTGTAGATAGGATGAAGCCTTTTCTCTTGGTGTAAGATAAAGCTGAAAAAAAACAATTTATCCTACATCTCCGATTCATTGGAATTGAATTCCATTCTATAACAGTAATTTAGGTATATATCAATTAAACTAATTTGGTTTTATACAAAATAAATTTATATAATATTATTAGCAAGATATCAGAAATATTTATATGCTACATTTTTACTATAGAGGAGTGAGTCGAAGAACATCGTGTAAGTTATAGAGTAGAAACAAATTTTACTAATACATAAAATCATTTCTTATCCTTCATTCTATTAATTTGAGATAGGCTTATAACTGAACTTTAGAAAGTGGTGGAATGTCAAATTTCAAGCTAAATAGGTTACTTTATTGAGTGAATTTTAATTCCTTTAAAATAGAAGGACCCAAACGCCTCATAAAGAAAATTAGTTCATTTTCCCTTGAGAAAATATGAACCCCTTTGAAAAATAGAGTTTCCAAACTAGCCCGTAAGAAACAAAATTAAAGGTAGGTATTAGGTGTTAGAAATTATGGGCATTTTCCGTATCATTTTAATTCCATAAATTAATATTATGATGATGACATATCAAAGATAATTAACCATAGAAATCGTAATCTCAAATATATCCATAACAATATGGATCATGAGAACACAAAGCATATGAATCATATAGATCATATAAATACGATAAACATATAAACTGACTGAACAACTGAAAATAAACAAATAGAAACATAAACAACATGATTGTAAAATTAAAACAAACAGATATAACATATTATAAGATAACAGAACAGATGAGATAAACTCTTTGCTATACATGAAACAGCACAGATGAATATATAAAACATATATAATCTGTAGAACGCAAAACAGTAAGGAAATAAACTGATCATACCCTCCCATGCGCTCTAATCCAGATCCTTGTCCAACTTCCTTTGTCATGTCGCAGATGTTTTGGGCAGTCAAGTAGACGCTCCCTAAAAACCTAATTGCCGATCCCCCGTGCAAGGTCTCAAACGGCACAGGCTTCGGAGGCACCTGCCCTCTCGCTTCTCTGTGCGCGCAGAGTCACGAGATGGAAATACCCTCACTCGGCGACTGGAGTGTGGTTCTGAAAGTGGGTTTTCGCGTGTACCGAGTGACAGGGGTGCTCCTCTATTTATCCTCTCGCAGAGGGAAGCTGAAGGAGAAAGGTCGCCGAGTCACGCCAAGAGTCGGTCAGCTCTCGCCGAGTCATACCATGAGTCGGCCAGCACTCGCCAAGTCACTCTGCCTCGCCTCGCCACGCCACGCCACGCCCGGCCCGGCCCGGCCGGCGGCGGCGGCGGCGCGCGCGCGCGCGCGTGTGGCACGCCCATGTCCATTTCTTGACTTCTCAAGTTAAGTGGAATAAATCCCTCCATATAAGTCAAGCCAACAGACCCTTGGACTTCCAATGTGGTACTATTAGTATTCTCCACCATTACACACCATAGAGTTTATTCAATAAATGGGCCAAGCCCATAAAAGATCCAACAATCCCCACCAAACTCTAGGGTTTGTAATGATGAAGTATCAGAATCACAATCCTTTGATATACCAGTGTTTCGATGGAGACTGTTAAGTTGAACATCCATCTAGAATAAGAGTTTCACTCATTCACAACTGAACAATGGACTATGCCTTGAATTGGCAGTTTTGTGCGAAATAAGATTCACTCAAATCCTTTGCTGATACTAGGCTGCAAAAGGGTATTCCCGCTTTTTAGAAGCATATAAGTCATACTTCAGTGCCTTTCATGAGTATTTAGGGATTACCCAAGTCCCATAGACTGTGACCAGCAGTCTGACTCATATAGGTGTATTCCTCAAAAGATGTTTTGTAGGACAACATCTCACCTTTAAAAGACTCTTGGAATACATTAAGGTAAAAACCATCCTGCCTTACAGATAGGAAAGATGTGCATCAGAAATGAGTTAAAGAAGGGATCTTTCCTCACAATCTACTCCTAGCTTGTTTCTCCACTCTACTTCACGGGATCTCCGATCACATAGAGCAGGTTACCACTAGAGTAGATCTCACATGGGTCTCATACCCATTTCCCTCGATGCACTTTCTATCACATTGCGTGACAGACCCTTAGTAAATTGATCTGCCAGATTATTCGATGTGTGGACATAATCCACAGTTATAACTCCGGAGTTTTTCAACTTTCTGACAGATTTCAATCTCCTCTTAACATGCCTTGTAGACTTCGTGTTATTCCTAGAACTGTTACCTTTGTAATCACCGTTTGGTTGTCACAGTTCATGGCAATAGCCGGTATCGGTTTTTCAACTACCGGTAAATCCAATAGGAAATCACGTAGCCACTCGGCCTCAGCCCCAGCAGTGTCTAATGCTGCGAGTTCTGCTTCCATTGTAGACTTCGTTAAGATAGTCTGCTTGCAAGACTTCCAGGAAACAGCGCCACCTCCAAACAGAAACACATATCCGCTTGTGGCATAAAGCTCATCAGCATCAGAAATCCAGTTGGCATCACAATAGCCTTCCAGCACTTTTGGGTTTCCGGTATAATGAATACCGTATGTCATAGTACCTTTCAAATACCGCAACACTCTCTCAAGAGCACGCCAGTGATCATCTCCTGGTTTCGACACAAACTGACTTAGCTTACTCACAGCATAAGAGATGTCTGGCCTTGTTGCACTTGCAAGGTACATGAGCGAGCCAATGATCTGAGAGTATGTCAATTGATCCCTTGCTATTCTCCGATTCTTTCTTAATAGCACACTAGGATCATAAGGTGTTGGAGCAGGATCACAGTCACTAAAACCAAAGCGACTCAATACCTTTTCCACATAATGGGATTGTAACAAAGTTACCCCACCATCAGCTTCTCTAACAAGCTTGATGTTTAGAATGACATCAGCCTCTCCCAAATCTTTCATCTCGAAATTGCTCGATAGAAGATTTTTAACTTCCTCAATCACATTGAGATTTGATCCAAAGATCAAGATGTCATCAACATAAAGGCACAGCATAACGGACTCACCCCCACCATACCGATAATATACACACGTGTCAGATTCAATTACAACAAAACCAGCTGCTGTAAGAGTATTATCAAACTTTTCATGCCATTGCTTAGGTGCTTGTTTTAGGCCATACAATGATTTTATCAACCTGCACACCTTGTTCTCTTGACCATCCGCAACGAACCCTTCTGGCTGATCCATGTAGATCTCCTCATCCAACTCTCCATTAAGGAAAGCTGTCTTAACATCCATCTGATGAATGATAAGACCATAAGAGGCTGCCACGGCTATTAATGTGCGAATCATAGTCAATCGAGCCACTGGTGAGTAGGTATCAAAGAAATCTTCACCCTCCTTTTGGGTATATCCTTTGGCCATAAGCCTTGCCTTGTACCTCTCAATTGTACCATCAGGCCTAAGCTTTTTCTTGAAGATCTATTTGCAACCTATAGGTTGACAACCATAGGGACGGTCAACGACCTCCCAAGTTCCATTAGACATAATAGATTCCATCTCACTCCTTACTGCTTCCTTCCATAAGTTAGCATCAGGAGAGGAATATGCCTCACTAATGGTAGTTGGTGTGTCTTCCACAAGGTACACTATAAAGTCATTACCAAAGGATTTTGCAACCCTCTGTCTCTTGCTCTTTCGAGTGACCATAATGTCATCCTCCTCAGGGATGTGCACGTGAGAATCCTCAGCATGATCTATAGGAATCGACAGTTCGTGCTCATGGGGAATTATAGTCTCATGACTTGTATCACTAGGTGTATTCTTCATGGGAAACTCATTCTCAAAAAAATGTTGCGTCTCTTGATTCCATGATAGTATCAACATACATATCAGGCACATCAGATTTTATAATTAAGAACCTATACCCAGTGCTGTGAAAAGAGTACCCAAGGAATATACAGTCAACAGTTTTAGGCCCAAGTTTACGCTTTTGTTGATTGGCACATTCACTTTAGCCAAGCAACCCCAAGTGCGCAAATATGAGAGATTTAATCTTCTCTTTTCCCATTCCTAGAATGGTGTGATCTCTTTGTTCTTTGTTGGAACTCTATTCAGGACATGACATGCTATCAAAATCGCCTCACCCCACCATGCCTTGGATAATCCCGCTGTACTCAACATGGCATTCACCAAATCTGTTAGAGTGCGGTTTTCCTTTCAGCAATCCCATTGGATTGTGGTGAGAATGGCGGTGTCCTCTCATGAATAATACCATGTTCCACGCAGAACTCATCGAACACATTAGAGAAATATTCTCCACCTCGGTCGTTGGTTCTCTACTTCAGCTTTATAGGCCTTAAAATAATTGAACGCTTCATCTTTTGTTTTTAAGAGATACACATAACAAAATCTAGTGGAGTCATCTATAAAAGTGAGAAAGTATCTTTTACCACCTTTGGTCAAAATTCCATTCATCTCGCACAGATCAGAATGAACAAGTTCTAGAGGTGCCAAACTCCTCGCCTCAGCAGCCTTGTGAGGCTTGCGGGGTTGTTTTGATTCAACACACACATAGCACTTAGACTTTTTGACCAAGTTAAATTTAGGAATTAAATTTATATTTGCTAACCGCATAAGACAGCCAAAGCTTGCATGACAAAAACGTGAATGCCATAAATCCGACTCATCATAAAAATGAACAGAATTCACGAGTTTATTACACACATCATGCAGTGATAAGCGGAACAACCCTCCGCAGTCATATCCTTTCCCAACAAAAGTACCATGTTTCGACACAACACATTTATTAGACTCAAGAACAACTTTGTATCCATCTCGACATAGCATAGACGCGCTAACGAGATTCTTCTTGATAGAGGGCACATGCTGCACGCTCTTCAATAACACTGTCTTTCCCGAAGTAAACTTCAGAATGACCGTACCAACACCAAGAACATGAGCACGCGACCCATTTCCCATTAACAAGGCGCCAGACCTCCCGACCTGGTAGGAGGAGAACATAGAGGCATCAGCACACACATGAATGTTTGCACCACTGTCCATCCACCACTCAGGTGAATTACAAACTGAGAGAACAAATGGTAAAGAATTACCATACCCAGATGTTCCACCTTCAGTTTCAGTGGTAACAACATTAGCTGATTTCTTGTCTTCAGTGAACTTGCGATCAGGGCACTCTCTAGCCCAATGTTGATCACTGCCACAGACAAAGCAACCTCCCTTTCCCTTGTTGTTGTTGTTCTTCTTTTTAAACTGTGTTGTATGAACAGGTTCATTTGCATTCTCTTGTTTGTTCTGGTTTTTCTTCTTGTTAAACTTGCGGAAGTTTCTCTTCTGCACCACATTAGCAGTAGAGGTCTCCACACCTTTTCCATTGTCCTTTGATCTAGCTCTTTCCTCAACATCAAGAGTACCAATGAGCTCCTCCACATTGAACTCTTGTCTCTTATGTTTGAGAGAGGTAGCAAAGTCCTTCCAAGAAGGTGGCAACTTGGCGATTATACCGCCAGCCACAAACTTGTCAGGCAAAGGACAAGGAAAAAGTTCGAGTTCCTTAGCTAGTGCCTGAAACTCATGAGCCTGTTCCACTACAGATCGGTTCTCAACCATCTTGTAGTCATACAGCTGCTCTATGAGGTACAGCTCGCTACCAGCGTCAGTTACTCCAAACTTTCTGACAAGTGCATCCCACAGCTCTTTCCCTGTGGGAAGGATGATATAGCTTTTCTGGAATTTTGTATCCAGTGCGCTAATTACTGCTCCTCGAAAGAGGTTGTCTTCAGCCTTAAACTTAGCCTCATCCTCAGGAGGTAAGTTGGCAGGCTTGCCCTCAGCGGCATGAAAACAAGACATTGCAGTTAGCCACAATTCCATCTTAGCTTTCCATACCAAGAAGTTTTTACCATCAAAAGGATCAGGCTTTAGCACAGCAGCAAAACCTCTGACAGAAAAATGCCTAACATTAGGTTTTTGGATTGTTAGAAATTATGGGCATTTTCCGTATCATTTTAATTCCATAAATTAATATTATGATGATGACATATCAAAGATAATTAACCATAGAAATCGTAATCTTAAATATATCCATAACAATATGGATCATGAGAACACAAAGCATATGAATCATATAGATCATATAAATACGATAAACATATAAACTGACTGAACAACTGAAAATAAACAAATAGAAATATAAACAGCATGATTGTAAAATTAAAACAAACAGATATAACATATTATAAGATAACAGAACAGATGAGATAAACTCTTTGCTATACATGAAACAGCACAGATGAATATATAAAACATATATAATCTGTAGAACGCAAAACAGTAAGGAAATAAACTGATCATACCCTCCCATACGCTCTGATCCAGATCCTTATCCAACTTCCTTGTGCGCGCAGAGTCACGACATGAAAATACCCTCACTCGGCGGCTGGACTGTGGTTCTGAAAGTGGGTTTTCGTGTGGCACGCCCATGTCCATTTCTTGACTTCTCAAGTTAAGTGGAATAAATCCCACCATATAAGTCAAGCCAACAGACCCTTGGACTTCCAATGTGGTACTATTAGTATTCTCCACCATTACACACCATAGAGTTTATTCAATAAATGGGCCAAGCCCATAAAAGATCCAACATTAGGGTTTTTTTATCTATCGTGTGGAGTGGTTTTGTTAAATAGATTTTTAGAATAGTTTTAGTTTACACGGAAATATGATCATCAAGCTAAAAAACAACTTTAATGCTAAAACTGAGCGGGTCCAATTTTAAACATATCTTGGATAGTAAACCTAGCACCTGGTTTTTTTGCTACTGTAATACCCAACCTATATAAAGAAGTTAAGTTAATATTCCTATATAAATGTGCTTTTCTTTGTGATCACATCTAAAGTAAATAGAAATAAATTGCTGGTGTTTTGGTATGAGGTGCATCTTAATGACAACCTTAAAATTCAAACCCTACTTGAATTCAAAAATCAAAAGGAAGAAATAGGAAAATTAAAAATCTAGAAAAAAATAATGAAGCCAAGTATCCCTTTCATAATTAAATAATAGGAAGAAAAAATAAATAGTATTAATACAAACAGTAGGTATTAAATTCACATTAGGCTTTTAGTGGATATTTGAAAATCTTAAGTTCAAAACAGGAAATTAAATTTAGTTTGAATACTTGAATTTGGAAATAGAAAAGAAAATTAGAAAACAAGGAAAAAAGAAAAAATGTAACAATGTCCTTGGGCCGAACCCCACCCCCAACTCGGCCTAGTTCTCCTGCGCTCTCGGCCAACTTCCTGATGCTGACGTCGACACGTGAGCCCCGGTCGTCGGGTGCCTTGTGCGCTCGCATTTCCCAGGCCCCGATGATAGCTAGGTCTCCTCCACTCCACCGGTCTTCGCCCAAGCCCACCGCGTGCTTCGCGTGGAAATCGACGCAATTCGTTGAAGGGGGGCTACCCGGGATATAGACCCGACCCTGGTCATAATTTTCCCTTGATTGCCCGAGCCGGAAACCATGGGAGCCACCATCACCGAGAACACCATGTCGTGAGAAGAGAGAGCAGGCAAGGGAGGGAGTTCGGCCGTCGCCTCGATTCTCCATCCTCACCGCTGATCGGCATTCAGAATCTAGGGCAAAAGGAGCCAGGAGGAAGGTGGAGTGCGCTCGTGTGGGCTACACGCGAAGGGAGCCCGTGATCGAGTCTGGATTCCTCGTTGTCGACGAACGCCACGGCGCGCTGCGGAGCGACCTTCTCCTGGTCGTGGAATCAGGTGTGTTACCCACCCTCACACTCACAACGTGCCATACATCGTGTAGCAGCATTCCGATCGGGTTTTGGTGACTTGGGGTGGGGATTCGGGTGCCTCCGGTGAGGACCCGCTATGGGTCGGGGCGGCGCCATTGCCTAGATGGCTTGTGGAAGAAGTTAGGTCCTGGTGGTTGGATCCGAGATACACGATCGGGATCGGGCCATGTCATACCGATCCAGTGTTTGCATCCGGAGCATTAATCTTGTGGGCAATGGCTCAGATTGGCCATGGCCGTATGAAAGTTCCCTTTGACCCGGGAACAGGATCTGGATGTCGCCTAGAGGGGGGGTGAATAGGCGAATAAAACTTATTACTTTAAAACTTAAATTCTTACTCTACTCGAAGACTTAGTACGCAGTGGAGTGAGAAGACTCTTCGAGTAGGTTGCAGCGGAATCAGAGATCCTGTCTCAAAAGTGTTAGAGCACACAGACGCAAGGATTTATCCCGAGGTTCGGCCAAGCCTGAAATGCTTGCCTAGTCCTCGTTGGAGTTAGCCACACCTGGGCTTCGAGTCTATTTCAACTCCTTCCTCCGTTTGCTCAGATCTGTCAGTATGACAGATAGAGCCTTTCACTATTGAGTGGGGTTACAACAGAACCGCGGCTGCTTACAAACTTCTTGGCAGCACCCCGGCAGAGTAACGATACGCTCAAGACCTTGCTCTAGCTCTTAGCAGCACTACTCCTCTCTCTAAAGGCTTATAGCTGTGCCTTCTACACAAACTATAGAGTTACACACAAGAGGGAGAGCGAGAATTAATTCCAATGAAGTCTACACTTGTTGGCTGCACTTATATATTGCTTGAGGCGCCTAGGGGTCCCTTTTATAGGCACAAGGGGCCTAGGAGCCGTTGGAAGCAATCCAGGAAGGCAAATCTTGCCTTCTGTCGGGTGGCGCACCGGACAGTCCGGTGCACACCGGACACTGTCCGGTGCCCGATTTCTTTCCTTCTATGGCGAAGCCGACCGTTGGCAGTCTTGGAGCCGTTGGCGCACCGGACATGTCCGGTGCACACCGGACAGTCCGGTGCCTCCAACTAGCCGTTGGCTCGGCCACGTGTCCCGCGCAGATCGCGCGGCCGACTGTTGGCCCAGCCGACCGTTGGCTCACCGGACAGTCCGGTGCACACCGGACAGTCCGGTGAATTTTAGCCGAACGTCGTCGGCGAATTCCCGAGAGCGGCTACTTCACGCCGAGCCAGCCTGGCGCACCGGACACTGTCCGGTGCACCACCGGACAGTCCGGTGTGCCAGACTGAGCTGCCTTGGCTGTACATAGCCAAGCCCTTTGCACCTCTCTTCTTTTCTTCTTCTTTCTGTTTCTAACACTTAGACAAGTATATTAGTACACTAAAACCAATGTACTAAGTCTAGAAACATACCTTCTCTTAATTATTATATTCATAGCATTTCACATGCTTGAGCTTTGATATTGGACTCATAAATCATCAAGTCGGCTTGACTTGATCTAGACTGACATTTCTTAGCTCCAACATCCTGCAAAGGTCACATAGAACATTTCCAAACATAGGAACAACCCAAACTAAAGATTAAGGTGAACTTAGCTCTTTTGGGTTGCTTCCAGTTCTGGTTTTGACACTTGTTCTCCTTCTAGTGACCTTGATCTCCTTCTTAGAGCTTGATCTTGAGCCTTATGACTTACACCACATAACTGTAGCTGTTACCTCATTGGTTGTAAGTCACGTCCTTATGTAGTGATCCTTGATGTGCCGTAGCTGTTCTCAACTCGATCACCCTTGACTTTGCAAGCCTTCTTCTTCACCCTTGGCTTTGGGTTCCTCAGCCTCCTTGACCTTCTCCCGTGCACTTGGTACCTCGAAGCTTTTCTTGCCTCCGTCCTTGGCTTGATCAGTTGTCTCCGAGCTACGCACCCGAGTATCACTTTTGCAATGTCCAACTTACTTGTGATGTCCATTATGTATCCATAATCTAGTTCTTGGGCCATCACATTTGTTCACTTGTGTTGAACCCTGTAGGGTTTACCTTAAGCACCTGTTCAACACTTAGTACACTTGTTAGTCCTTTAATTGAGTTGTCATCCAAACACCAAAACTCACAAGAGAGCTTTCAATCTCCCCCTTTTTGGTGATTGATGGCAACACAATTAAAGCTTACATAAGATTAAGATTTGAAGCACAAATTTTGAATTCTAAGTTTATAGAATGCTCCCCCTAAATATGTGCTTACTTCAAAAACATAATCTGGACCTTAGACGCCAATTTGCACATACTTAGGCAATTCGAAACATTTCTACACCTTAGCACTTTTTAGGATGCATTGTGTCAAGAATCAAATCATGATACTATAACACACAAATGCACATAATCAAACACACAAATGCACATAATCAGAGTTAAACACCATTCAAATTAGTGGATACATCACAGGAATATCAACCTACCACTATTCACCATTAAGATCCTAATTTAAACTAAGATAGCAATTTAAAGCAATCTTAAAGCACCATTAACCACATGCATCATTATCCACATGACTGTATATTTCAGAATGAACACAATAGATGCCAATTAATTCATAGCAACGGAAGCACTAGTTCATATGATGCAACACATATAATAACTGCAAGAAGCATATGAATATCATACTTGACAAAGCTCAAACTAACACATCACCCCTTAGGATAAGCTTTCCTCTCAGGTTGAGATAAGCTTTAATACACACAAATTCTCCCCCTTTGACATCAAACACCAAAAACTATACTCAAGCAAGAACATAGGATGATGTCAAGGGACAACAGGGTGTTAAGGAGGAAAAACGACTATCAAGACTCCCCCTTACTTATTGAACATATGCCCTATCAACATTTAGGTAAGATACATATATGCAAAAAGATTAATACTTCCTTTTGTACCTTTACCATGTTGTAGTGTACTTCCCATCTTGAAAGTAGTTAATCTCTCGAGAGCTTCTCCACACTTGTGCCTGATTCTTTCTCCTAACTTTTTCTTGTTGCTAAGACACCAAACTTAGAACAAGTTATAGTATTGGGCACAAGAAGAAACTTCTATTCTCATGATTATCAAAAGATGTCAATTGAAGCGAACTATTATGGCTACCGATTGAAAGATACCAATTTAAAGATACCAATTGCAAAGTTCATTTATTATCATGGCTCCATGATATTTAAGCATCTATTATCACCAGATATTATAGAGCATGAGCAATCTAAAGATATGCACTTACTCACAACTTGAGATACCAATTTCTTGACTTACAGAGGTACCCAAGTCCAGATTGCTCCATTTCTTGCTTATCTTCTCTTTTCCACCTAGAGACTATACAAGATCACTCAAGAAACAGTTAGTCTCAAAAGACACAAGTTATGTGTGCTCCCCCTCAAGTTGTGCATCAAGTATTTGAATGACTTGCACTTTGCACATTCTAGCTTCCTTAGAACTAGAGGGGATCACAATCATACCTTGGTCAAGGCATACTCTACCACTTTCATCACCCAAAGATGCCAATTTGAATATCCAATGAAACGCCACTTAACACCAATTGAAGGCTAAATGAAAGGTTGACTAAATACAGCAATGCACGCCTCAGTGACACCTAAGCCAATTGAATACTCACGGAAGTCTAACATTTACTCAACCTGTACATGCTTCATATTTAATTATCATTGCACATACCAATTGAAGATCAACACAATCAAGTATATAATGCGAAATATCTAAGCATGTCATGATTAAGAAGGTTTCTTAGATGCACAAAAGAAACACATTTTAAAGGCATAAATTACCTAAACCAAGATATTACCAATTGAAAGACAAGAACATAGCTATGATCACAATGAATGGAATTTCAAGAATATTTAATGAAATTGCATAGCTTCATTTTCCACACCTTTGTCTTTATGAGAGCACTTGTTATCACCAATTCAGGACTCCTTTTGCTCACACACCTCATAGCTCAAAGGGGCACAACATGGATTTGAAATTCACACAATACTAAACTAGGGAGATCACATGTGAACATGCACTAAACAAAATGTCATATTTGCACATAGCATGACTTACAAAAAGTTACAGGTTTATCCATATACACCAAGAGAGTTGATCGTTGTGGATATAACAAATGAAAGAACTACCCATGAATGATTCAAAAGATATATCCTATATAACACCAGTCATGATTAAGCAAACATCATTATGATTCATTTAACACAGGCAATCATAAAGCATAACTACTCTAAGGACAGGTAGCACATCAAGCCAACTTAAGAGCAATACTAAATTGCAATGATGTACTTAAAATACACGGGTACCGTCCTTTGGAGAGCAGGTTTTAGATTCTCATCAAGGTCCTTTACTTGATTCACCAATAATGATTCAGGACCTACACACCTTATTTCACTTGAGATGAACATGGGATTAGTGTTTCACAATAAAGGCACCAAAACAATTAACAGCTTAAGCATAGAGTTTAAGATAACCGTCTTAAGCTCTCCCATGGTCTCCAGTCCATCTCAAGGCACCTGCATGGTCTAGTTAGCACAGTTTGGTACCCATCTCGGGATGGGTCCATAATGATCATCCAAATGTGCTTTTGGTACCCAAATTGCCTTTGTGCTAGTTCTAGGTGATCTCGTTATAGATCTAGCACAAGTGTATGATATGGGTCTCCTACCCGAATAAGATTGACACAAATTCACTTGCTTAGGAATCTTACCTTTATAACATACCTTGGATAGATGACCCTGCTCACCACACTTGTAGCAGAAGCGTCGCTCAACTTGACACGACGCTTGCTGTGTGTTATTTTCCTTGGTGAGGGTCACCTTGGAGGATGCACATCCTTGATTCTTCATGACCGGACATGAAGTGATCGTGTGGTCCTTTTTGTTGCATCCAAAACAACTCCTTGTCCCTTCATTCTTGTCTTTGTACGGACAAGACGCGATGAGGTGGCCTAACTTCTTGCACTTGAAACACCTCCTTTTTCCTTTTCCCTTTTTATACTTGAATGACATGGAGAGAAGATCAGTGCAAACAACATGATTAATTGAATCCTTACCTTTTTCCTCTTTCATGTTGATTTCTTCATTTATAGCTTTGGGAACATTTCTCTTATTGAGCTTGACACTTGCTGCAGTTTTTCCTTTCTCAAGCTTCTTCACTACGCGCCCGTGGATATCTTGAGAGAGTTGAGCAAAGTGTCTTCTCCTCAGTTGTCGTTGCTTCTTATTCCCACAGAATTTCTTTTGTGACCCTAAAACTTGTTGCTCAATCAATGATTGGCTTTCTTTTGAGCAACTGGGGTTAGCACATGATGATATACAATTCAAATGCGCACACGTGCGAGAATGAGGTTCACATGAATTTAAGTTTGCAAATATAACCTCATGAGCAACATTAAGCATGATATGGTCATCAACTAATTTATTATGAGAATATGACAACATATCATACTTTTTACCTAGAGCATGTTTTTCTAAGTCCATTGTTTCTACTTGACTCCTAAGCATAGAATTTTCCGTTTTAAGTTGAGCAATGTTAGATAAAGCATCATGACTATTTCTTTGCTTAATTAAAACATATTCATACCTTTGGACCAAATCATCATGAGAGCACTTTAGCTCCTCATGTTCTTTGGTCATCTTTTCCAGGCTGTTGTTGGTTTTGATGAGGGACTCCTCTAGCCTGAGAAGCGTATCGCCTTGTTCCTTGTTCCTTCTCAACAGCTTAACCAAGAGTGCCTTGTCTTCTTTGTTGAGATGGATGTAGAAACGGCGAATCTCCTCCTCTTCCACATCATTGGTATCATTTTCCCTGTCATTAATGTCAGTGGAAGCCAAACAGGAAAATGTACCTTGAGGTGATGAAGACTCATCCTCGCTATCATCCTCGCTATCATCCTTATATTCCGCATCATCATGGCTTTTGTCATTGTTAGCAACAAAACACTTATTATTAGTGGAGACCAAACCTGTCGACGAGGTGGATTCATCGTTGGGTGCCCATCGTTCTTGATCTTCTCCCTTTGAAAGGTTAGCATCACAAGCAATATAGGGAGTAGAAGCAGTACAATTTGCCACACAAAATTTTATTTTAATTCTATTCCATAAATCATGAGCATCAACAAATAAATCATTATCACTACTCATGATTGCAAAATAAGCACCTCTAGAAAGAGAATCAACTAAGATGTTGCAAGCACGGTGATTGAGAGATAAACATCTTAGTTCATCATTAGAGGGATTTTTACTAATATCAGATGGAAAAATACTACTATTAAAGACCTGTCTCAAATCAGGATCAACACTCATGAAAGCACTATAAATGGAGACAGACCAAGACTTGTAATTAGAACCATCGCCTAAAAGAAGTTCTACAGTTACCTCTTGTGACGACATCGTTATCTCCGGACGGCTAAGCCCACACTGGAGAGGCCTAGCTCCGATACCAATTGAAAGTTCCCTTTGACCCGGGAACAGGATCTGCATGTCGCCTAGAGGGGGGGGGTGAATAGGCGAATAAAACTTATTACTTTAAAACTTAAATTCTTACTCTACTCGAAGACTTAGTACGCAGTGGAGTGAGAAGACTCTTCGAGTAGGTTGCAGCGGAATCAGAGATCCTGTCTCAAAAGTGTTAGAGCACACAGACGCAAGGATTTATCCCGAGGTTCGGCCAAGCCTGAAATGCTTGCCTAGTCCTCGTTGGAGTTAGCCACACCTGGGCTTGGAGTCTATTTCAACTCCTTCCTCCGTTTGCTCAGATCTGTCAGTATGATAGATAGAGCCTTTCACTATTGAGTGGGGTTACAACAGAACCGCGGCTGCTTACAAACTTCTTGGCAGCACCCCGGCAGAGTAACGATACGCTCAAGACCTTGCTCTAGCTCTTAGCAGCACTACTCCTCTCTCTAAAGGCTTATAGCTGTGCCTTCTACACAAACTATAGAGTTACACACAAGAGGGAGAGCGAGAATTAATTCCAATGAAGTCTACACTTGTTGGCTGCACTTATATATTGCTTGAGGCGCCTAGGGGTCCCTTTTATAGGCACAAGGGGCCTAGGAGCCGTTGGAAGCAATCCAGGAAGGCAAATCTTGCCTTCTGTCGGGTGGCGCACCGGACAGTCCGGTGCACACCGGACACTGTCCGGTGCCCGATTTCTTTCCTTCTATGGCGAAGCCGACCGTTGGCAGTCTTGGAGCCGTTGGCGCACCGGACATGTCCGGTGCACACCGGACAGTCCGGTGCCTCCAACTAGCCGTTGGCTCGGCCACGTGTCCCGCGCAGATCGCGCGGCCGACCGTTGGCCCAGCCGACCGTTGGCTCACCGGACAGTCCGGTGCACACCGGACAGTCCGGTGAATTTTAGCCGAACGTCGTCGGCGAATTCCCGAGAGCGGCTACTTCACGCCGAGCCAGCCTGGCGCACCGGACACTGTCCGGTGCACCACCGGACAGTCCGGTGTGCCAGACTGAGCTGCCTTGGCTGTACATAGCCAAGCCTTTTGCACCTCTCTTCTTTTCTTCTTCTTTCTGTTTCTAACACTTAGACAAGTATATTAGTACACTAAAACCAATGTACTAAGTCTAGAAACATACCTTCTCTTAATTATTATATTCATAGCATTTCACATGCTTGAGCTTTGATATTGGACTCATAAATCATCAAGTCGGCTTGACTTGATCTAGACTGACATTTCTTAGCTCCAACATCCTGCAAAGGTCACATAGAACATTTCCAAACATAGGAACAACCCAAACTAAAGATTAAGGTGAACTTAGCTCTTTTGGGTTGCTTCCAGTTCTGGTTTTGACACTTGTTCTCCTTCTAGTGACCTTGATCTCCTTCTTAGAGCTTGATCTTGAGCCTTATGACTTACACCACATAACTGTAGCTGTTACCTCATTGGTTGTAAGTCACGTCCTTATGTAGTGATCCTTGATGTGCCGTAGCTGTTCTCAACTCGATCACCCTTGACTTTGCAAGCCTTCTTCTTCACCCTTGGCTTTGGGTTCCTCAGCCTCCTTGACCTTCTCCCGTGCACTTGGTACCTCGAAGCTTTTCTTGCCTCCGTCCTTGGCTTGATCAGTTGTCTCCGAGCTACGCACCCGAGTATCACTTTTGCAATGTCCAACTTACTTGTGATGTCCATTATGTATCCATAATCTAGTTCTTGGGCCATCACATTTGTTCACTTGTGTTGAACCCTGTAGGCTTTACCTTAAGCACCTGTTCAACACTTAGTACACTTGTTAGTCCTTTAATTGAGTTGTCATCCAAACACCAAAACTCACAAGAGAGCTTTCACCGTACCCGTTTTCCCGGGTGCTTGAAAGCCGTTAGATCTAGATCCGAGGGGTGAGAGCGTATATCCGACTTAATAAAACTATGGTCGTTGGATCGGGATCCGAGGGACCCAAACCGTGTACCGACTCGTTTATATGTGATCTGGTCGGGGCTGTCCAGGGGTGATGAGATGGATCAGGTTTGCCCATACCCTTTCGCGATGGAAAATTTGCATAGAAACCCCTAGAGTTTCCTGAAAAGAACCCACAGTCCACACACAGAGTAGAAGTACCACAGATAGCTCCTGTGTTTTTTGATTTGAACCCTGAACCCCCTAGTATTTGTGTCCGCAGTCCAGAGTTATCAGAGGTATTCACAATTAATAAAAAATGATTTCTAGTATAGAAATAATTCCATAATCTTGTTTAATTTATAAGTAATTCATTTTAATCCTTTTTGATCCATTCCAATTTCATTAAATTCATATTAATATTGTTTATCATGTAGTAACCTCATTTTGTTATGAAACATATTGTTAAAATTATGCACTTTGTTTGTTCATGTCCAACACCTAAACCTTCAGAAACTCATAACTCTTTAACCGTAACTACGAATTTAGTGGTTCTCGAACCTACGCTCTCATTACGATACATAGAACATTATTGTGCAGTATGTTCTTATGTTTGCTGTAATGCTAATTTCTCCTATACCATGTATGTTTGTATTATTGCGAGTAGACGAGCAAGCAGCCGAGGATCTCGGTACTCAACAGGTGGAAAATACTGAATAGGAGCTCGTTGAAGGCAAGTTGTGTCCTTGATCACTTTTCTTTACTCAATAATGTTCCTGTTAATCATTATGATCTGCATCGGTTAATTTTGATCTGACCCAATAGGGCACCCTAGTTTGGTCATCTTTATAACTTGCTTACCACTGAACTTTTGGGTAGTATATGCTATTGCTTTATGTGGTTTTGGGTATTAAAATACACATGCATGCTTGTTATTGACAATGAGTTAATTACTATTTATGACAAGATCATTATGCTAATTGGAACATGGAGACCCATCCGGGAAAATAGTGCTACCACAAGGGTGGTATGGGGTGCCCTTAGCTGATTAATTAGGAAAGCTAGTGGAGGACTACCTTACCCAAAAGGGGCAAAGGCGGTAGGGGAGTTGTCGATGTAGGGAGGTTCTTGGGTTCATCTTGCTGAGATGGCTTTTCAGACGGGTGATTCCTATATCGCTCTCCTCAGAAATCGTAGCGGGTTTTCTGAAGCTAGTGGAACTTTGTAAAGGCCTTGTAGTGCTACCCTGCCTCGCCTCCTCGGTAGAGGTGTATGGGGTCCGTACAACCCCATGGCAAATGGGTAACACGACTTGTGGGTAAAGTTGTGCAACCTCTGCAGAGTGTAAAACTGGTATATCAGCCATGCTCACGGTTATGAGTGACTCGGACCCTCACATGAGTAACTTATGGAATTAAACTTAATTGGTCATTTGCATCGCATTGTGGTTTTATTATTAATTATGATCTCTCATTTTATTTGGGTTGGTATTTACTTATACTTAGTGACTGCTAATAAAATTTGACCAACTTTTTAAAAGCAATGCTTTGCCTTAACCATTATTTGTTGATCAGCCTAACACTATACATGAGCCCCCACTTTTGTGAGCTCATGCACATTATTCTTCACACTTGTTGAGCGATAAACTTTTGTGAGCTCACTTTTGTGATAAAACTCTCCCCCCACATGTGAAGAGCATGTAGCCTAGGAGGAGGACTACTACGAGGAGTTTAACGAGGTCTGGCGTGAAGGAAATAATATTAGTTCGCTTTATTTATTATCAGTATTGTAGGAAACAGGTGACGCCTAAGAGGGGGGGTGAATTAGGACTTCTAAAACTTTTACTAAACTAGGCCACAATTAAATCCCTAGAGCAAAACCTATGCAAATAATCAAAACTAGAATGTGCAAACTAGGTTTTGTCTAAGTGTTGCTATCTCTACCGCAAAAGGCTAAGTTTCAATCTATACTAAATAAGTATGACTACAAGATTGAAACTTAAATGCTTAATATAAATGCGGAATGTAAAGAGCTAAGTAGAGAAGCAAACTCTCGTGGATGACGCCGGTATTTTTACCGAGGTATCCGGAACCACGCAAGGTCCCGACTAATCCTCGTTGGTGCCCCTACGCAAAGGGAAGCCCACGCGAGGGCCAAGCACCACGGTCGAGTAACTCCGTAGAGAGCCGCGAGCCTTCTCCACGCGCAAGTGGTGCTCCGCTTCCGGCTCCTCTCGGACGCTCCCCGCCATCTCCACTATCGAGCTTCCGGCCGAAACGCCGCGGGCCTCGTTCCCTCCGGTACACGGTGGCGGCCGTGACACAAACGCGGTTGTCACGGTCTCGCAAGACTCTCACCCCACTCGGTACAATTACAACGACTCACGCAAGAGCCGAGGGGTTGTGTGGTTTTTCTAAACTCACTCAACTAACTAGGATTCACCTAGAGCAAGCGCTAAAGCGGTCTAACTAACCTAAGCACTTCGCAAAGCACCTACGCTAATCACCGAGTGATTCTATTAAGCACTTGGGTGTTTGAGCACTTGGAAATATGCACTATGTGTCTTGGTATGTTGCTTGGGCTCTCACACTTGAGAATGGCTGGTTGGGGTGGTATTTATAGCCTCCACACCCAAAACTAGCCATTGGACAGAAGGCAGCAGCTTTCTGTCGTCGGGTGCACCGGACAGTCCGGTGCACCACCGGACATCTACTGTGCAGTGTCCGGTGCACGCCACGTCAGCCAACCGTTGGCGCCTGTAGCAGTCGACCGTTGGATCCGACCGTTGCCGTCTGCCCGTTGTCACACCGGACAGTCTGGTGCACACCGGACACCAGTGTCCGGTGCGCCACCAGGCGCTGGCTGACAGCCCTTATCTTGGATTTCTTCGCTGATTTCTTCGGGCTTCTTTGTTCTTGAGTATTGGACTCCTATGCATCTTTTTATGTCTTCTTTTGAGGTGTTGCATCCTCATTGCCTTGGTCCAATTCTCTTCGCATCCTGTGAACTACAAACACAAATACTAGAAAACTTATTAGTTCACAGATTGTGTTGTTCATCAAACACCAAAACTCAATTAGCCAAATGGCCCGGGGTCCATTTTCCTTACAAGTATTTTATTAGACATTCTCGTTATGTAATAATATTTATGACATTTATCTCTATACACTTGGTCATTGTATGTGTTGTTCTTCTTTGGCGCACATATGAGACGCACCCGGGTTTACCCCTTAAATCCAGGTGTGACATCTACTTAGAACATCTCCAAGAGCTACCAAAATAATCTTTAAAACCAGTTTTCAAGACCATCTTATAAATTATTGAGCATTGAGTGTAGATTTTAACACATTCCCTAATAGTTTCCTTAAAAGCAGATAAAAATATTTTAAATTAGGTTAGGTCATCCTTGAGTTCATGTTGATATGTTTCACGAGTGTATTTCTTCTTCCGCAACTTCTACGTCGGCCCAGTGACCAAATCTGCACCGACATTAAAGGTCGCTGGCGGCATTAATTTTTTTCTATAGGTAAACAAAAAATGTATGTCCTTTGAAAACACTTTTCGTAGCAGTGGGAAATTATCGTGCAGCTACAATGGAAACTATTTAAACCTAATAAAAATATGGAATCTATTTAAAGATCTGTTGGACCTACGACACCCTAGAAAACCTGGTGCCTTAGCGAGGGTGATCCCACTTTAGTTCCCCTCTCCTCTCCTTCCTCTTATGTAGGTCGGATCTTCTTTTCCTCCATTGATCTTTACATGGAGATCACCTTGGTTAGTGTTGGGGATGGAAAAACTACCTCTTTCTAGAATGATTCCTGCCCCCCAGGAAGATGGCCTGGTCAAGCGCCCGTTCTCCTCATGGGAGGCCTATCTTGTTGTTGGTCTTCCTCCGCATGGTGGCATCGCTGGCGTTAATTTGAAAACTCAAGATCCCTAACAAAGTTAAGGTCTTCTGGCTATTCTCTAAGGAAAGGCTCCCAACCGACAATCGATTGTTTAGGCACAAGATTATCGTGGCTCCCACTTGCCGGCTTTGTGCTAGGGCATGGAAGATCGTAGCCACACCTGCGTTTAGTGCCCATTAATCTCCACGGTGTGGCCTATGGCTAGCTTGTCCCTAGCGCCCGTGGTTGGACCTGATGCTCCTCTTCCTGGTGATGGTCTCTGAGATTCAGCGGAGGGTCGAGAGAGAAATCATTCCTATAGTATTGTGGCGTATCTGGGAACGACGGAATATCCATATTTTTAAGGATGAAGTCTCCTCTACGCATACCATGTTGTCTAAAATGTCGTGTGATTTGTTCTTGGAAAAAAACGCTCACCCTTTGTTGAGCGCTTTGCCGAGTACTTACCTCTTTGCCGAGTGTCTACCATCCCGCACTCGACAAAGGGTCTACCAGCGGGGCCCTTTGTCAGCTTCTTTGCCGAGTGTCAGGGCCACAACACTCGACAAAAAAGCTTTACCGGTGCCCAGATGTTGCTTCTCTATCGAGTGCTATGGCCCTGACACTCGGCAAAGCACCTCTTTGCCGAGTGTTACACTCGGCAAAGTGACTAGTAAACACCTTTTTAATTTGTTTTTGCTATTCCATCTAAACAAACAAAAGATATCACATATACATCACAAATATCACATATTCATCACAGATATAACATATACATCACATATCTCACAAACACCATAAATCAAACAAGTTCTCACAGCATTACCAACATGTTTGGACACAAACATAAGTATCCAACACTCAATCTCAAGTATTTCACAAAGCAATACCAACATCTAAGAACATAAGTATCAAGAACAACAACACTAAGAAAGATAAAATCTCATCGAGGTGGGCGGCAGGACTAGTGTGGCGATGGGCTGGGCGATCCATGAGGGCTGTTGGATGCCGCCCCAGATTGCCCCTGCACAGAGAATAGATTGCATGTGTTAAACTAGATGCATTATCAACATATAAGTAAAATTTTGGTACTCATGGGAGTATGGAACAGAATTTTGGTACTCACGGGAGATTGAAAGGGAAATAGGGTCAAACCTTTTCCATATGAATTTTGGTGGTTGAATTGCCCACCACAAACTATTGGACTAACTAGTTTGCTCTAGATTATGAGTTCTACAGGTGCCAAAGGTTCAACACAAACCAATATAAAGTCTAAGAAAGGGTTCAAATAAAAGGAGCAAAGTTAAACCGAAGGCAGCCCTGGTCTGGCGCACCGGACTGTCCGGTGCACCACCGGACAGTGTCCGGTGCACCAGGGAGGAACAACTCAAACTTGCTAGCTTCGAGAATTTGGGGAAGCCGCTCCGCTATAATTCACCGGACTGTCCGGTGTAACACCGGACTGTCTGGTGTGCCAGCGGAGCAACGACTACTTCGTGCCAACGGTCGTCTACAAATGTACAGTGAAAGTGAACAGTGCGCGCCTGCGTGTGCAGAAGTCAGAGTAGGTGCCAGAAGGCGCACTGGACAGTGAACAGGACCTATCCGATGCACCACCGGACTGTCCGGTGGCCCCACATGTCAGAGCTCCAACGGTCGAACCCTAACGGTTGGGTGACATGGCTGGCGCACCGGATAGTGTCCGGTGGCGCACCGGACTGTCCGGTGCGCCATACGACAGACAGCCTCCCCAACGGCCACTTTGGTGGTTGGGGCTATAAATACCCCCAACCACCAACACTTCAAGGCATCCAAGTTTTCAGCCATTGCATTCAATACAAGAGCTCTAGACTTCACTCCAAGACACAAACAAAGAGATCAAATCCTCTCCCAAGTCCAAAGATCATTCCAATCAAATAGTGACTAGTGAGAGAGACAATTGTGTTCATTTGAGTTCTTGTGCTTGGATCGCTTTTCTTCTTCTTTCTTTCTTGTTCCCAACTCAATTGTAATCAAGGCAAGAGACACCAATTGCGTGGTGGTCCTTGTGGGGACTTAGTGTCCCGATTGATTGAGAAGAGAAGCTCACTCGGTCTAGGTGACCGTTTGAGAGAGGGGAAGGGTTGAAAGAGACCTGGTCTTTGTGACCACCTCAACGGGGAGTAGGTTTGCAAGAACCGAACCTCGGTAAAACAAATCACCACGTCTCACTCTTCATTTGCTTGTGATTTGTTTTCGCCCTCTCTTTCAGACTCGATTATATTTCTAACGCTAACTCCGGCTTGTAGTTGTGCTTAAGTTTATAATTTTCAGATTCTGCCTATTCACCCCCCTAGGTGACTTTCAATTGGTATCAGAGCTCGGTGCTTCATTAGAGCCTAACCGCTCGAAGTGATGTTGGGAGAACACGCCAAAAAGGAGATGGTGACCGGCGAAAAGCCCGCCACAAGCCACAGGAAGGCTCCATCGGGAGAGTCCCGCAACAAGAAGAAGGAGGAATCACCTCACAAGTCGCATCGGAGTGGTGAGAAGAAAAAGAAGATGAAGAAAGTGGTCTACTACGAGACCGACTCTTCATCGCCATCCACCTATGTCTCTGACACGCCGTCCGTAACTTCTAAGCTCCATGAGCGCAAGAAGTTTAGTAAGATTCCCCTACGCTATCCTCGCATTTCTAAGCGTACTCCTTTACTTTCCGTCCCATTAGGCAAACCACCCATATTTGATGGTGAAGATTATAATATGTGGAGTGACAAAATGAGGCACCATCTAACCTCACTCCAGACTAGCATTTGGGATGTTGTTGAGATTGGAGTACAGGTACCATCACCGGGGGATGAAGACTATGACTCAGACGAAGTTGCCCAAATCCGGCACTTCAACTCCCAAGCCACCACTATACTCCTCGCCTCTCTAAGTCGAGAGGAGTATAACAAGGTGCAAGGGTTGAAGAGCGCCAAGGAAATTTGGGATGTGCTCAAGACCGCGCACGAGGGAGATGAGATGACCAAGATCACCAAGAGGGAGACGATCGAGGGGGAGCTCAGTTGTTTCATGCTCAACCAACGAGAAGACCCGCAAGCCATGTACAACCGGCTAAAGACCTTGGTTAACCAAGTGCGCAACCTCAGGAGCACCAAATGGGATGACCATGAGATGGTCAAGGTTATTCTTAGATCACTCGTATTTCTTAACCCTACTCAAGTTCAATTAATTCGTGGTGATCCAAGATATGAACTAATGTCTCCCGAGGAAGTGATAGGAAAATTTTATGAGCTTTGAATTGATGATCAAAGGCTCCAAGAAGATCATCGAGCAAGGCGCATCCTCCTCCGTACCCGAAGCACAACCCGTTGCATTCAAGGCAACGGAGGAGAAGAAAGAAGACTCTACACTGAGTAGGGTCCCCATCGACGCCTCCAAGCTCGACAATGAGGAGATGGCGCTCATCATCAAGAGCTTCTGCCAAATCCTCAAGCAAAGGAAGGGGAAAGATTACAAGCCTCGTTCCAAGAAGGTTTGCTACAAATGTGGTAAGCCCGGTCATTTTATCGCTAAATGCCCTTTGTCTAGTGATAGTGACAGGGATAACGACAAGAGGGGGAAGAAGAAGGAGAAGAAGAGGTATTACAAGAAGAAGGGCGGCGATGCCCATGTTTGCCGGTAATGGGACTCAGACGAGAGCTCCATCGACTCCTCCGACGACGAGGATGCCGCCAACATCGCCATCAACAAAGGCCTCCTCTTCCCCAACGTCGGCCACAAGTGCCTCATGGCAAAGGATGGCAAGAAGAAGAAGGTAAAATCAAGATCCTCCACTAAGTATGCAACTTCTAGTGATGAGGATAATTCTAGTGATGATGAGGATAACTTGCTTACTCTTTTTGCCAATCTTAACATGCAACAAAAAGAGAAATTAAATGAATTAATTAGTGCTATTCATGAGAAGGATGAACTCTTGGATAGTCAAGAGGACTTCCTTATTAAGGAAAACAAAAAGCATGTTAAGGCTAAAAATGCTTATGCTCAAGAGGTAGAGAAAAATGAAAAATTAACTAGTGAGCTAAGCACTTGCCATGACAGCGGGTGCACAAACCACATGACTGGGGAGAAAAAGATGTTCTCCTCCTAGGAGAAAAACCAAGATCCCCAAAGAGCTATCACATTCAGGGATGGAAATCAAGGTTTGGGTAAAATTGCTATATCACCTGACCATTCTATTTCCAATGTTTTTCTTGTAGATTCTTTAGATTACAACTTGCTTTCTGTTTCTCAATTATGTAAAATGGGTTACAACTGTCTTTTTACGGATATAGGTGTTACTGTCTTTAGAATAAGTGATGATTCAATAGCTTTTAAGGGAGTGTTAGAGGGTCAGCTATACTTAGTTGGCTTCAATAGAGCTGAACTCGATACTTGCTTAATTGCTAAGACTAACATGGGTTGGCTCTGGCACCGCCGACTAGCCCACGTTGGGATGAAGAATCTTCACAAGCTTCTAAAGGGAGAGCACATTTTGGGACTAACCAATGTTCATTTTGAGAAAGACAGGATTTGTAGCGCATGTCAAGCAGGGAAGCAAGTTGGTGTTCATCATCCACACAAGAACATCATGACGACTAACAGGCCACTAGAGCTACTCCACATGGACCTATTCGGCCTGATAGCTTACATAAGCATCGGCGGGAGTAAGTACTGTCTGGTTATTGTGGATGATTATTCTTGCTTCACTTGGGTATTCTTTTTGCAGGAAAAATCTCAAACCCAAGAGACTTTGAAAGGATTCTTGAGACGGGCTCAAAATGAGTTCGGCTTAAGGATCAAGAAGATAAGAAGCGACAACGGGACGGAGTTCAAGAACTCTCAAATTGAAGGCTTTCTTGAGGAGGAAGGCATCAAGCATGAGTTCTCTTCTCCCTACACGCCACAACAAAATGGTGTAATGGAGAGGAAGAATAGAACTCTATTGGACATGGCAAGGACCATGCTTGATGAGTACAAGACTTTGGATCGGTTTTAGGCCGAGGCGGTCAACACCGCGTGTTAAGCCATCAACCGATTATATCTACACCGAATCCTCAAGAAGACATCTTATGAACTACTCACCGGTAAAAAGCCTAATGTTTCATATTTTAGAGTCTTTGGTAGCAAATGCTTTATTCTTGTTAAAAGAGGTAGAAAATATAAATTTGCTCCTAAGGCTGTAGAAGGCTTTTTACTTGGTTATGATTCAAACACAAGGGCATATAGAGTCTTTAACAAGTCCACTGGACTAGTTGAAGTTTCTTGTGACATTGTGTTTGATGATACTAACGGCTCTCAAGTAGAGCAAGTTGATCTTGATGAGCTAGATGATGAAGAGGCTCCGTGCGTCGCGCTAAGGAACATGTCCATTGGGGATGTGTGTCCTAAGGAATCCAAAGAACCTCCACAAGCACAAGATCAACCATCTTTCTCCATGCAAGCATCTCCACCAACTCAAGATGAGGATGAGGCTCAAGATGATGAAGGAGAAGATCAAGAAGATGAGCCTCCTCAAGAGGAGGGCAATGATCAAGGGGGAGATGCCCATGATCAAGACAAGGTAGATGAACAAGATCAAAGACCGCCACACCCAAGAGTCCACCAAGCAATCCAACGAGATCACCCCGTGAACACCATCCTCGGCGATATTCATAAGGGGGTAACCACTCAATCTCGTGTTGCTCATTTTTGTGAACATTACTCTTTTGTTTCCTCTATTGAGCCACACAGGGTAGAGGAAGCACTTCAAGATTTGGATTGGGTGCTGGCGATGCAAGAGGAGCTCAACAACTTCACGAGGAATGAGGTATGACATTTAGTTCTACGTCCTAACCAAAATGTTGTAGGAACCAAGTGGGTCTTCCGCAACAAGCAAGATGAGCATGGTGTGGTGACAAGGAACAAGGCACGACTTGTGGCCAAAGGGTATTCACAAGTCGAAGGTTTGGATTTTGGTGAAACCTATGCACCCGTAGCTAGGCTTGAGTCAATTCGTATATTACTTGCCTATGTTACTTACCATGGCTTTAAGCTTTACCAAATGGACGTGAAGAGTGCCTTCCTCAATGGACCAATCAAGGAAGAGGTCTATGTTGAGCAACCTCCCGGCTTTGAAGATAGTGAGTACCCTAACCATGTTTATAAACTCTGTAAGGCGCTTTACAGGCTCAAGCAAGCCCCAAGAGCATGATATGAATGCCTAAGAGATTTTCTTATCACTAATGGCTTCAAAGTTGGCAAGGTCGATCCTACTCTCTTTACTAAGACAATTGAAAATGATTTGTTTGTATGCCAAATTTATGTTGATGATATCATATTTGGGTCTACTAACAAATCTATTTGTGAAGAGTTTAGTAGGATCATATTCAAAAATTCGAGATGTCTATGATGGGGGGTTTGAAGTATTTTCTAGGATTTCAAGTGAAGCAACTCCAAGAGGGCACCTTCATCAGCCAAATGAAGTACATTCAAGATATTCTCACCAAGTTTGAAATGAAGGATGCCAAGCCCATCAAGACACCCATGGGAACCAATAGGCATCTCGACCTCGACACGGGAGGTAAATCCGTAGATCAAAAGGCATACCGGTCGATGATAGGATCCTTACTCTATTTATGTGCATCTCGACCGGATATTATGCTTTCCGTATGCATGTGTGCAAGATTTCAAGCCGACCCTAAGGAAGTTCACCTTAGGGCCGTGAAGCGAATCTTGAGATATTTAGTTCATACACCTAAGTTTGGTCTTTGGTACCCCAAGGGATCCTCATTTGATTTATTAGGATATTCCGATGCTGATTAGGCAGGGTGTAAGATTGATAGGAAGAGCACATCAGGGACTTGTCAGTTTCTGGGAAGATCCCTGGTGTCTTAGGCTTCAAAGAAATAAAACTCAGTAGCTCTTTCTACCACCGAAGCCGAGTACATTGCCGCATGCCATTGTTGCGCGCAATTGCTTTGGATGAGGCAAACCCTTAGGGACTATGGCTACAAATTTAGCAAAGTCCCTCTCCTATGTGACAATGAGAGTGCAATCCGCATGGCGGATAATCCCGTTGAACACAGCCGCACTAAGCACATAGCCATTCGGTATCACTTTTTGAGAGATCACCAACAAAGGGGGGATATCGAGATAGCCTATATAAACACCAAAGATCAATTGGCTGATATCTTTACCAAGCCTTTAGATGAGAAAACCTTTACCAAACTTAGGAATGAGCTAAATATTCTTGATTCTAGGAATTTTGATTGATTGCTTGCACACATAGCACATTTATATACCTTTGATCATATCTCTTTTATGTCTATGACTAATGTGTTTTCAAGTGTAATCTTATGCTTAGTCATAGAATTGAAAGGGAAATGGAGTATTCGGCAAAGACGACGCTTCCACTCAACTCCATTGGTATTTGCCGGTATTCCGCATAGTTCTCCACTTTGGTATAATCTTCAATCATATTTATTTGTTTGCCATTGGGGAAAATTAAAAGGGCTTGTATTTCACTCACAAGTATCCGTTTTTGGCGATTCATGCCAAAGGGGGAGAAAGTATGAGCCCAAAGCAAAAGGACCGCACCACCACTAAATTTTAAAAATAAAGTTTTCAAATTGATATCTTATTGTGTTCAAAAGGGGGAGAAAGTTCTAGCATCTTCAAAAATCTGTAAAACCCTCTTGAACACTAAGAGGAGAATTTTATTCAAGGGGAGTTTTGGTTAAGTCAAAGGAAAAGCATTTGAAACAGGGGGAGAAAATTTCAAATCTTGAAAATGCTTCTTTCAATCTTATTCATATATCTTTGACTATTTGAAAAAGGATTTTGAAAAGAATTTCCAAAAGAATTTGCAAAAACAAAACTCGTGGTGCAAATGTGGTCCAAAATTTTAAATAAGAAGAAAACCATCCATGCATATCTAGTAGAAATAATTATTGGTTTCATTCCAAGCAACCTTTGCACTTACCACTATGCAAACTAGTTCAATTTTGCACTTTTATATTTGCTTTGGTTTGTGTTGGCATCAATCACCAAAAAGGGGGAGATTGAAAGGGAAATAGGGTCAAACCTTTTCCATATGAATTTTGGTGGTTGAATTGCCCAACACAAATTATTGGTCTAACTAGTTTGCTCTAGATTATGAGTTCTACAGGTGCCAAAGGTTCAACACAAACCAATATAAAGTCCAAGAAAGGGTTCAAATAAAAGGAGCAAAGTTAAACCGAAGGCAGCCCTGGTCTGGTGCACCGGACTGTCTGGTGTGCCACCGGACAGTGTCCGGTGCACCAGGGAGGAACAACTCAAACTTGCTAGCTTCGGGAATTTGGGGAAGCCGCTCCGCTATAATTCACCGGACTGTCCGGTGTAACACCGGACTGTCCGGTGCGCCATCGGAGCAACGGCTACTTCGCGCCAACGGTTGTCTGCAAATGAACAGTAAACAGTGAACAGTGTGCGCCTGCGCGCGCAGAAGTCAGAGCAGGCGCCAGAAGGCGCCCCGGACAGTGAACACGACCTGTCCGGTGCACCACCGGACTGTCCGGTGGCCCCACATGTCAGAGCTCCAACGGTCGAACCCTAACGGTTGGGTGACGTGGCTGGCGCACCGGACAGTGTCCGGTGGCGCACCGGACTGTCCGGTGCGCCATACGACAGACAGCCTCACCAACGGCCACTTTGGTGGTTGGGGCTATAAATACCCCCAACCACCAACACTTCAAGGCATCCAAGTTTTTAGCCATTGCATTCAATACAAGAACTCTAGACTTCACTCCAAGACACAAACAAAGAGATCAAATCCTCTCCCAAGTCCAAATATCATTCCAATCAAATAGTGACTAGTGAGAGAGACAATTGTGTTCATTTGAGTTCTTACGCTTGGATCACTTTTCTTCTTCTTTCTTTCTTGTTCCCAACTCAATTGTAATCAAGGCAAGAGACACCAATTGTGTGGTGGTCCTTGTGGGGACTTAGTGTCCCGATTGATTGAGAAGAGAAGCTCACTCGGTCTAGGTGACCGTTTGAGAGAGGGAAAGGGTTGAAAGAGACCCGGTCTTTGTGACCACCTCAACAGGGAGTAGGTTTGCAAGAACCGAACCTCGGTAAAACAAATCACCGCGTCTCACTCTTCATTTGCTTGTGATTTGTTTTTGCCCTCTCTTTCGGACTCGATTATATTTCTAACGCTAACTCCGGCTTGTAGTTATGCTTAAGTTTATAATTTTCAGATTCCGCCTATTCACCCCCCTCTAGGCGACTTTCACCTTGCCCTTGTGGGCCATAGCATAGGCCGAGAATATGGAGCAAGGCTGGCCACCATGTGACGCCGACTGCAAGAAAACCAACGAGATAGTTAGAAATAATATTTAATCCAGTGTTATATACCTAAATAAAAAAGAGGGCGTACCCATGCTTCTACATATTGGCCTAGGCCGCGGCTGCCTTGGTGGTAGGAGGGACCTTGCATCATCAGACGTCGTTTTCGGCTAGCGTTGTGCGCCTCGTCCCACTCAGGCGAGCACCACCTATCCACCATTTGCTCCCAGCACAGAGGATGTGCGGAGCACCAATATGAAATCATCTACAAAGTAAACACGTGCACTGCATATCAGAAGATAAAATTAAGGAAAAATTAAAGTGTTGTATTTACATGCAGGTACTGGTCCCTAGTCAACGACATGGTTCGGGCTTGTTGCTTGGTCACCTTCTCCCCAAGGATGGAGCCGTGGTAGCTGACGATGGCCTGATTTGTGCCTCGTAGTGCATGTCCACGGTGAGCTTCTTACAGCTCGTGGTGGCCACCACATCCACCCTAGCCTCGTATCCAGCCTCGTATCTGTAGAAATCCAGCATACAAAAATGATGTATCCATACATTATTTCAAGAATGTGCAACAAATGCGACATATTTTACATTATACTAAGACTTACCCATAACTCTTGCTTCACCCGCTCCGCCTTGTAATTAAATTCTCGGTCGTCCCAGTCTACTACATCGGGGGCGACGGTGTAGTGGTCGAAGGTGTAGGATGGGCCCATCACTCCAGCGTACTCAACCAGTCCAGGGAAGTGTTCCCTGCATAGCAGACCGTGGATGTCATTGGGGTTGCGACGATGACCCCCAGCATTCTCCACAACCGTCCAAGACCTGTCCAAGTGATAAATAAAAAGTATTAATTTATATTATGATTTTGAACATATAATATGAACAAGAATGAAGAACATAAAGTTACATGCCTCTCCCCATTCGGCCGAATCGACGGCCGCTTGTCTCGAAGTATGGGACGCTGAGGGAGACTCGCGGGACCTCGCAGGTAGACGCTCCTCGAACTTGAGGCGCCAGAACCTTAGGCCCGCTGCTGAGCATCGTCGTCGTCTTGCTATGCCGCCTGATGCTGGTCGTCGTCATCCTGCTATGCCTCCTCCTCCGCCGTCCTGCTCCTCCTCCCACTCCTCCTCAGCAAACCGCCCACCATCTTTGTCCAACAACCTACAATTAATAGTAAAGAAATAGGCACATATAAAAAGATGTATTTAGAAACATGTGCGAAATAAAAAACTATAGCATTACATCGATTAAAAATAATCTTCATATGTGTCGGGGTTAGCCAAATCATAACTCTCATCATCACTATCAACCATTTCATAGTCAATACCATATAATGGCGCAAGTTCGTCATTAATGTCATTGCCTTCAAGGGTTACTAAGTCATTCTCATTTTTCACCTCATCATCATTCTCATCAACGACCATTTCAATATCTACTTCCATTCTGATAGCTTTGGTTAAGTCTATCTCAAATCGCTCTTCTAGCCCATCTTCTTGGAAGAATTCTCCATCATATGTGTCTGGATCTAAGTTATAATCTTCATCGTTAGGAACAGGTAATCTACCCTGCGGCGATACCTTATACACAACATCCCAACCCTTAAGATGTTCTTTCGTTTGGCACGCATATGGGAGATAATACACTTGTGTGGCCTGTTGGGCTACGATATAAACATCGTCTCCTGGTAAGGTGGAATCTTGAAGAATTTCGACTATCCCAAGATTAGAATGTGCCCGTCTCGTCACTTGAGGGTCAAACCAATGACATTTGAATATCACTGGAGTAAGAGGTTTGGAACCATGAAAATTGAGTTCATATATTTTTTTCGATTCATCCACAATAATCGACATCGTTAAGGCCGGGCGTAAAGACTCCAGAACACGTTGTTTTTCGATTGGGCCAACTTTGGTCGTAGTTTGTTGTGCGAAAACGATATCCATGACGTCATACCCAGAATATTTCTTGACCCTATAAGCAAAGTCGTTGGCTACTTGTCTCAAATCAGCACTCAGACGGATCTCTTTGGCCCTGCAAGTATTCGCAAGTTAAAAGACGCTAAATTGAGTTCATAGACGAATCTCTTTGACAAACTAAGCATCTACCTTACGTTTGAACCAAGAAATGAAATCGGACAATCCATTTCTCGCACCCTTTCTAAGAAGAGTATCATATTCCTGTGGAGTTGGGTCCCTTGACCGACGCCAGAATTCATGAAGAAATTGTTCCATGTATGGCGTCACCTCTTCAAGGTTGGTCAATACATATAGCATGATATGTCGCCACTCTTCATGTGTCAAGGTCTTGGTGGTCGAACCACTTGCGCTTCGGAGTTGGCCTCGAAATATGCTGAGGTTCGATTCATTGCCGCCATCATTGTAACGAGGGGTTGGATTATGCACGCTCGGCAGTTTGTCACCGTAGTAAGTTGTTGTGAAGTTTGACACCTCCTCTAGAATGTATGCCTCTGCAATGGAAGCCTCGATTTTGCATGTATTTCTACATTTATTTCGAATAGTCTTTAGACATCTCTCGATTGGATAGCACCAACGTCCCTGCACGGGCCCCCCATTCATGCCTCATAAGGGAGATGAAGAATCAAATGCTGCATTGGATTGAAGAAGTCGGGCGGAAATATCTTCTCAAGCTTACACAGTAACACGGGTGCCAATCTTTCCAAGTCTACAATCACGGTCCGAGATAACACTTTTGCACAAAGCTGGCAGAAGAAATAGCTCAACTCTGAAAGCGCTAGCCAGACATGCTCAGGGGCATAGCCTCGAACCATCGCAGGAAGAATTCATTCAATCCATATGTGGAAGTCATGACTCTTCATCCCTAAGACCCGCAGAGTAGATAAGTTCACCCCCTACTCAGGTTAGCTGCATACCCCAGGGAACATGAACATCTTGATCCATTGAAGTACTTCCTTCCTCTAGGCCCTACTTAGGACAAAATCGACCTTAGGCCTTCTCCATGTCTTTCCACCATTAGGTGGCTTCATCTCTTGGTTTGGTCTATCACATAACACTGCCAGATCCACTCTTGCCTTTATGTTATCCTTTGACTTATCAGGAATGTCCATAATTGTTGCTCAAAGTGCCTCGGCAACATTCTTTTCAATGTGCATCACGTCAATGTTGTGTGGAAGGAGCATGTCATCATAATAGGGGAGCCGAGTCAAATCCGACTTATGTGTCCACATATGCTGCTCACCATATCCCACAAAACCACCTTCTGTATTGGCCACGAGCTCATCTATCTGTTGACGAATTTTGGCACCAGTCATCGTTGCAGGTGGGCGGTCTGTCACTACGACACCTTTCGTAAAGTTCTTGATGTCTAGGCGGAATGGATGGTTCGGAGGGTGAAATTGTCGATGTTTATCGAACGACGAATATTTGCCACCCTTTTTCAACCAAATGAACCTAAGAGCTTCCTTGCAAACTGGGCATGGGAACTTACCGTGAACACACTAGGCGCAGAATAGCCCATACATCGGTAAGTCATGCATGAAGTACTGGTACCAAACATGCATTTTGAAGTTTGTCTTTGTAGCTCAGTCATACGTCCATACCCCTTCCTCCCAAGCATGTACCAATTCATCGATCAAAGGCTCTGTTGGAGAGTGGATCTCCGGCCGGGTGGCGGAGTGCACCCGCCCTAAGTCCTGAGATGAGGAGGGGCTTAGACGGTTCGCTTGATTGTCGGAGAGAAGTGGGAACACACAAGAACACACAGGAGTTTAGAGTGGTTCGGGCCGCCGGAGCGTAATACCCTACTCCACTGTGAGGTGTATTGCTTGGGAGCTTGTATGAGCTAGTGAGTCTGAGATTGCGTGTGTCTGTAACGTCGCATGCCTCCCCTTTTATAGCTGAAGGGGGCATGCACAAAGGGACTGGGCCCCAACATGTGGGCCCACGTACATAAAGAATATAGCGCTTGGAGCTACTAATGCCTGTTGGTGGGACAATCTTCTCTTCCCTGACGCCAGAGATCTGCGTATCCCTGGCGCACCGAGGAGGCTTCTTGCGGAAGAGAAGATGAGTATAGCGCGTCGCTCGACACAGGCATACTGTTCACCAGCAGACCCAGTAGGCGGGCTGTCTGCTGGATGACCTTGATGCCGCCTGCCAGCGGATGGGACAGGACGCATTTAATGCTGAGAGGGCACGTCGCTCGTCAGTGCAGTGGCAGGCGGCGCGTCTTTTCCTCAATAAATGCAGGGGCTGCACGGTTTTCATCAGGTTCGGCTTGGTAGCTTATGTCATGGGCCACAAGCAGTAGGTCTCCGCCTGAGCGGGAAGCGAAGGCGAGGCCCGCACACGTGTCAGCGCCGGACCCCTGCACACACCAAGGTCCTTCTCGCTCTGGGACCCTGCTGGAGTTCGGACTTACCCGGGGGCTCCGGACTCGTATATAGGGGTTCGGTGTCCTTTTGCGGGGGTCCGGCCTTACTGAGGTGTGGTGTCTCTCCCTACCACATGGCGTCCTTTGGCCTACCCATCCGGTGGGGTCAGGCGTGGTCCTCCGGGCGGCCAGGGGGCGTCGCATGGGTGCGATGCCTTCATGCATAGCAACGACGCCTTTATACCGTAGGAAAGGGATACCCCTAATTCACGGTACCAATAGTGGCCCTCGGGCATACCTTAGGGGAGGGAGCGAGCCTGTAGGTAGGGCCAAAATATGTATCCTGCGTAGCCATAGCGCGTCTAGGGCATCTCCTTAGCGCGCGCTGTACCATCTCAGCGCGCGCATGCTGTCAGTCCACCACTGGCCATACCAACCGCCGTGTCGGTTTCCGCGGCCTAGTAGCATGTGGCCCCCGCGTATGGCGATTCAGTCATGTCCCCCGGTGGTGGCCCCGAGGCGTCGTGGGAGCGAGCGCGGCGGTTTGCCTTTCCTGCGCATGGAGGCCAGCGCTCCAGTCGCATGCCTCACGGGCCCGAGCCCCTTTGTCAGTGTCCGAGTGGTCTGGGCGCTAGGCGTGCGCCAGGGAGATTTCCCTAGGGCGCGTGGGGGCCCCTCCTTAAAAAGGGGGGCTCCCGCACGCAGTGGTTTTGCTTTCACATTTTCCTCCAACTGCTCTGCCCTTTCGCCTCCAAGCCTTCCGCGCTCATGCTCCTCAGCTTTTTGCCGCCGCGGTTGCCATGGCCACGCTGGTTCGTCCCGATCGCTACCAAACCGAGGCGACGCTCGACACAGTGCGCCGCCTGCTTGGATGGGGCACACCTGCGTTTGCCGGGAGGATCCGGGCTGGCACCACTCCCCTCGGCGATCTCACCGCTGGAGAGTTTGTGCTCTTCGTTCCCTATCTCTCCTGCGGGTTGGCGCTGCCGATTTCGCCGTTCTTCCTGCTGTTGCTAGAGGAGTTCGGGCTTCAACTCCAGCACCTCACACCTCACTCCATTCTCCAGGAGGCCATCTTTGTCCACTTTTGTGAGATGTTTGTGGGAGTGGCGGCTTGCACCTCCCTTTTCTGCCAGTTTTTCGTGCTGATGAGATCTGGGAAGGGCAAGGATCACCTCGGGGCCTACTACTTCCAGTCAAGGTCAAACCCGACAGTGACCAATATTGCCTCCCTTGGCGGTGCGAGGTGGGAGAACTGGCGAAGCGACTGGGTGATCGCCAGCGCTGAGGCCAGCGACCGCCTTGCTCTTCCAAGTGATGGGCCCAGCCTTGAGCGGAAACAATGGAGGGTGAAACCATGCCTCGTGCCGAAGTTTGGGCCCATCTTGGACAGGATTAGGGAACTGGTGGTTGGAGGCTTGACCTCAATGCACGTACTCGGGGATTTCTTGAAGCGCCGAGTCATGCCGCTGCAGGGGAGGCCGCGTCTGAGTTGCTGGTTCACCGGCCCTAGCGACATTGGTAGGATCCACTGCGGGCCTGGGACTGATCTGACTTGGGAGGAGTTGGAAATTTCGGTGAGGGGGGTCATCGGTGAGGCTTTTATCCCTGAATCCTTGACGCTCCCCCAAGGGATTTTGCCGCTCTGCGACAATCCTGGGTTGCGGTCAGTGGTCCTGGCCCGCCTGCCGACCCTCGATGAGAGTGGTGTGGCGGTCCGCCAAACCGGTGGTCGGGATTCCCACCGGGGGATCCATATTCCTGGTGCGCCGGGCCGCGGCTCCCAACCAGCTAATGTGGCCCCCAAAGTTCCCTCTGTAGTCCCCAGCCCCTCAGACAAGGGCAAGGGGCCCGCAAGCAGCTCCTCCGCTCCGGACATCGCTGGGAGGTCGGAGGAAGCAAGGCAGCACCGACTGCGCCGCGCCGATGGATCCTTTGTTGGGGATCTTTGTAACACCCGGATTTTAGGGATCCAAAACCCGGGGTTAACAAAAACACCAGGTATGCTGGGACCAAGTCTCATACATATGATGTATAGTGGCACAGGATCGAATGTCACATCTTTATACATAACAGGAGTTCTATACAAAATAAATAATTACATTATAAGGAGACAACGGTCCAGCAACCCAAAGTTGACTGGGAGACGACGACCTAGACCTCTCACGAACTCATCACATCATCCTCCATGAGCATCATCCTGCAGTACCTGGTCTTGACCTGTGGTGTATGTGAGACAGCAAGAGTGAGCTCACATACGTTCATCGCTCAACAAGTTGTGGGGAATAATGTGCATGAACTCGCCAAAGGTGGGAGCTCACGTGAAGTGTAAGGCTTACCAAAGGAGATGGTTAGAGCTGAGCATTGCTTTTAAAGTTGGTCAAAATTTTATTAGCAGTTACTAAGTATAAGTAAATACCAAACCCAATTAAGTAATAGAACAAAAGTAACAACTTCACCTGCGATGCAATGCATATGACAAATTGAGTTTAAGTTCCATAATTTAATCATGTGAGGGTCCGAGCTGCTCATGACCGTGAGCACGGCTAGTATACCAGTTTTACACTCTGCAGAGGTTGCGCATCTTTACCCACAAGTCGTGTATCCCATGTCGCCAGGGTTTGCAAGGCCCTTAGACACTTCCGAGGTGAATGGCTAGGGATCCACTACGAGGCCTTTACAAAGTTCCACTAGCTTCCGAAAACCCGCTACAGTTTATAGGAAGATCCAGTGCAGGAATCCCTTGCAGGACCGCCATCGCAGCAAAATCCTCCCGAGGGCCTCCCTACACTGACCTCTCCCCTACTGCCCTTGCCCCTTTCGGGTAAGGTAGTCTTCCACTAGCTTTCCTAATTAATCAGCCAAGGGCATCCCATACTACCCTTGTGGTAGCACTGTTTTCCCGGGTGGTCGCTCCATGTTCCAATTAACATAATGATCTTAACATGAATAATAAATAACAACTGATAACAAAAAGTGTAATCATGAATAATGTATCTCCATACCCAAAACCACATATAGCACTAGCAAGTACTACCCAGAAAGATCAGTGGTAAACAAGGTATAAAGATAGACAAACTAGGGTAACCTATTGGGTCCCATCAAAATTAACCTATGCAGATCATTATGATTAATCAGAACATGAGTAGGTGAAAAGAAGTGATCAAGGGCACAACTTGCCTGGGCCTTGAGAATCCAGGTACCAGGATGATCTTCAGGTGACTCGTGACCTCACTGCTAGTCGTAGCAATTCAAACATACATGGTATAGGCAAAATTAACATTACACCAAACATATATGCAAAATACATATTAATAATCTACATATTAAAATAAGATTCTAGGAACAGGAATCATTAATTTTGGAGTTATAGATTTTAAGTTATGGATTTTCTAATGTTTTATGTGTTTAATACAAGATTAAGTATTAGATAAATTTAAATGAGCCTTTCATGCCAAAACAGAGGCACAAAATGATGAAGAATATTATTACAAAATTTTAGAAACTGGAATGGTTCAATTTGGAGTTAAAATGAATTTTCTATGAATTATCTAAGTTCTAGCAATTATTTTCATATTAAAAATCTATTTTCTATTTTATTTATTCAATTTAAACGAGTCCTGGACGGGGCCTCATTTATAAAGAAGTGTAGGGGGCTCGGGGTAAATATCCACAAGACACAGACAGACCCATGCGCGGACGGCGGGTTGTTTTAACGAAAACAGGAGGTTTCTTATGTAAAAATGCCAGGCCGAAAGGGTATCGGAACAGTTCTGGCCGTCCGATTTGAACCGAAGGGCCACGATTACATCTGCTAAAAGATGAACCGGTACGTTTCTACTGCCGCCCGATCAGAGATCAGCGATCAGCAGTAATTCACGCCATGATCAAATCTAACCGATCGTCTACGAACCAACGCCCTAGATTCTTTTATCTGAAACGTTAAGTTAAGCTAATCGGGACCACCCATTCTCAATCTACGGCGCCCAGTCCATCTTCAACCTCCCTCGCCAATCCTCTCGCTTCGCAAGGCAGTCCAGGGAGCGTCCGAGGGCCACCATGGCGCCGCGAGCTCCCAGAACAGCAGCGCCCACTAAACATTATCACCAGCCCACGACGCACCAGTCGTCAGAGCCCTGAAATCCTAGCCTACAGAGTACTGCAAGCATGGATGAATTAAACAGAAGCGGCTAAGGGTTCTCACCCGAGGTCCATGCGTCGTGGTCAGTTCGTAGGTGAAGTTCCTGCCTGGGGGAAATCGGCCACGCCCGCACGGTTCGCCGGCGATGCCTGATGCAGACAACTCTCCCTCCGGCAAGCGCTACACCACCGGCGAGTATCGCAGTGACGATTGGCACGAGCTCCCCACTCTCTCTCACGGGTAATCGGCGTGTCTCCCTCTCTCTCTTATGGCGATGGTGGAACGTTTGATGCTCGTGGATGAGGAGCCGAGAGGCATGGTGTATGGCTTTATACCTAGAGCGATCGAGGAACCGGTCACGTGGATTGTGCGCACAGCTGTTACGGCGTTGTGTTTGTTACCGAGAAAACAGGGAAGACGACGGAGCTGGAAGGAGCCCCCCTCCCGATCCTGCAGCACCAGCCCCACAGGCAGTGGCACAGGGCGAGATCGCGCCTGGACGAGCAGGGTCAGCAGTGCGGAATCAAGGAAATGGGCCGACCAACGGGGAATTCGGCCCAGGTAGGTATAGGTGAGCCATTTTTCTTTTTCTTTTATGAATTTTCTGCTTTATTTTCAAATTCCAAATTTTATGTATTCAAACCAAAGTCATTTTGTTTTTATTTTGGGTTTCAGTTCTCCAAAAATCAATCATGACCCTAATGGACATATAAACTCTACTGTTTATCATATTATTATTTGTTTTATTTAGATGAATACTTCAATAATGGAATATACACATGGTATTCATTTATTTACTTAGAAAACATAATTTTGAATGCACACTTAGAAAATATAATCTTCATTACATATCTACTTAGGGGAAGTTAATACATAATGTCCTATGAATTATTTTTAGTTTAACTATATTTTTAAGGGGCGTATTATTTGTATAGTTTATAAAGGAAAGGGGCAAGTAGTTTGAAAGTTTCTCATTCATTTGTTGCTCCAACCTTTTAGTTTTAAGTTTTAGAGATAAATCTTGAATACCAAATTATGTGTTTAGTTTAGAGAGATATATTCTATGAAGGGATAAAAATTGTTATTGGAAGTCATTTCCCAAGATAGAATTTTAGGTGCTACAAATCCTACCCCCCTTAAAAATAATCTCGCCCTCGAGATTGTAAGAAAAGGGATACAATAGGTTTGGTCTAGAATTTTAGTTTCTCATTTGGTTTTGGGAATCAAAGTTTTGTTCAAGTTTTTACATAACAGTTAGTAGATGATTTAGAAAATATAAATATTGTATGTCTAGCCATTTATTGGGTCAGATGAGGTACGGTTATGGCCAGTAGAGGTTGTGGCATGGGTATGATAAGGAGAGACTTCATCCTGAACTCTGGATCTTGATTCTTCTGGCGATCCAACTTGATCTTTGAATACTTGAGTTGATTCTTATCCTTCTTTGACGTGGTTGGTCTCCTTTGGCCTTTCTTCTTGGAGTTGTCATCCGAGTTAAGGACATATGGTTAAGATATATGTGGTAAGATAGACTACATGATATAGGTCAAAATCTGGTTTGATGTCAGGTGGTGGTTGATAGATTATGCAATCCATTAAGACTCTATTGATTGGGTAAGTTATGTAACTTGTTATATAGATCGAGTTGTTGTGTATGGCCAAGTTGATATAAGTCTCCAAATTAGGCTTAAGTGATTTAGGAGTATGGCCTTATCCTTTCTACCAGCATTAAGTAACTCACACTAGATTAGAACATGTTAGGTTAGATATGATCTAGATTAGACTAGTTTAAGTTAGATAGATTTATCAGGGTAAGATATATCTTGTTAGGATATGTTAGAATCTTTTGAAATAGGATGGGGTATATGGTGTAGGTAGGTCAGAAGCTCTATTAGGTTAACACAGAGGGATTATGCAACTATCGGATGGGTAAGGTAGTTGCATATGTATATGGTCAAGTTAATCTAGGGCATCAATTTAGGTTAACACATTTTTTTTTATAGGAGTAAGGTCTAATCTATTTCACTAGTATTATCTAACCTGTTTTACCTAAGGTTAGTTTAGATTAGATGGAAACTAGATTTGTTTAGCATAACTAGATTTGACTAAATAAGATCTAATTAATTTAAATTAGATCATGGTTGTTACACTAGTGTCGGATCAATATGCTTATTAGGGCAAGATGAATCTATAAGGATAAGGTAGAAGCTTTTGAGGTCAGTTAGGTCTATTAGGATGAGATACAATCTTTTCAAGATAGGATGAGTATCTTTTAAGTTGAGATGGATCTGTTAAGATAAGGGAGAATCTTTTAAGATAAGATGAATTGGTTAGAATGAGATCTTTTAGGATAAGATAAATTTCTTAAGCTAGATATGTTCCAATGGGGATAATCTAGTTTATCTAGTTATCTTACAAATGCTAACCTTTATGCCTAGATGTATATGCAGATGTAATTGTGGACATTACTCCACAACCCATCACACTCAAACAAAGATCCAAATCAGATAGATATCATAAGAACAAGCATTCAAGTGCATAGATAACCATAAAAATAGTTTTGTTTTTGTTCCTAAGAGTAGGTCTCCTATTCCTAAAGGTCACTTTAGGCACAGGATTTCAAAGTGTGAAATCCATATTTGTCTTTAGAATGAAAAGGTAAGAATAATCAGAGTAAAGCGGAAATAGATGAGAAGAAGATTAAGATAAGTTTAGAAAAGAATCAGAGTAAGATAAGTATTTAATGGTTGTCCAGTTCTATCTAGGTTTCGTCCTACAGTCAACATTCCTCTGATACCACTTCTGTAACACCCGGATTTTAGGGATCCAAAACCCGGGGTTAACATAAACACCAGGTATGCTGGGACCAAGTCTCATACATATGATGTATAGTGGCACAGGATCGAATGTCACATCTTTATACATAACAGGAGTTCTATACAAAATAAATAATTACATTATAAGGAGACAACGGTCCAGCAACCCAAAGTTGACTGGGAGACGACGACCTAGACCTCTCACGAACTCATCACATCATCCTCCATGAGCATCATCCTGCAGTACCTGGTCTTGACCTGTGGTGTATGTGAGACAGCAAGAGTGAGCTCACATACGTTCATCGCTCAACAAGTTGTGGGGAATAATGTGCATGAACTCGCCAAAGGTGGGAGCTCACGTGAAGTGTAAGGCTTACCAAAGGAGATGGTTAGAGCTGAGCATTGCTTTTAAAGTTGGTCAAAATTTTATTAGCAGTTACTAAGTATAAGTAAATACCAAACCCAATTAAGTAATAGAACAAAAGTAACAACTTCACCTGCGATGCAATGCATATGACAAATTGAGTTTAAGTTCCATAATTTAATCATGTGAGGGTCCGAGCTGCTCATGACCGTGAGCACGGCTAGTATACCAGTTTTACACTCTGCAGAGGTTGCGCATCTTTACCCACAAGTCGTGTATCCCATGTCGCCAGGGTTTGCAAGGCCCTTAGACACTTCCGAGGTGAATGGCTAGGGATCCACTACGAGGCCTTTACAAAGTTCCACTAGCTTCCGAAAACCCGCTACAGTTTATAGGAAGATCCAGTGCAGGAATCCCTTGCAGGACCGCCATCGCAGCAAAATCCTCCCGAGGGCCTCCCTACACTGACCTCTCCCCTACTGCCCTTGCCCCTTTCGGGTAAGGTAGTCTTCCACTAGCTTTCCTAATTAATCAGCCAAGGGCATCCCATACTACCCTTGTGGTAGCACTGTTTTCCCGGGTGGTCGCTCCATGTTCCAATTAACATAATGATCTTAACATGAATAATAAATAACAACTGATAACAAAAAGTGTAATCATGAATAATGTATCTCCATACCCAAAACCACATATAGCACTAGCAAGTACTACCCAGAAAGATCAGTGGTAAACAAGGTATAAAGATAGACAAACTAGGGTAACCTATTGGGTCCCATCAAAATTAACCTATGCAGATCATTATGATTAATCAGAACATGAGTAGGTGAAAAGAAGTGATCAAGGGCACAACTTGCCTGGGCCTTGAGAATCCAGGTACCAGGATGATCTTCAGGTGACTCGTGACCTCACTGCTAGTCGTAGCAATTCAAACATACATCTTCTGTAACACCCGGATTTTAGGGATCCAAAACCCGGGGTTAACATAAACACCAGGTATGCTGGGACCAAGTCTCATACATATGATGTATAGTGGCACAGGATCGAATGTCACATCTTTATACATAACAGGAGTTCTATACAAAATAAATAATTACATTATAAGGAGACAACGGTCCAGCAACCCAAAGTTGACTGGGAGACGACGACCTAGACCTCTCACGAACTCATCACATCATCCTCCATGAGCATCATCCTGCAGTACCTGGTCTTGACCTGTGGTGTATGTGAGACAGCAAGAGTGAGCTCACATACGTTCATCGCTCAACAAGTTGTGGGGAATAATGTGCATGAACTCGCCAAAGGTGGGAGCTCACGTGAAGTGTAAGGCTTACCAAAGGAGATGGTTAGAGCTGAGCATTGCTTTTAAAGTTGGTCAAAATTTTATTAGCAGTTACTAAGTATAAGTAAATACCAAACCCAATTAAGTAATAGAACAAAAGTAACAACTTCACCTGCGATGCAATGCATATGACAAATTGAGTTTAAGTTCCATAATTTAATCATGTGAGGGTCCGAGCTGCTCATGACCGTGAGCACGGCTAGTATACCAGTTTTACACTCTGCAGAGGTTGCGCATCTTTACCCACAAGTCGTGTATCCCATGTCGCCAGGGTTTGCAAGGCCCTTAGACACTTCCGAGGTGAATGGCTAGGGATCCACTACGAGGCCTTTACAAAGTTCCACTAGCTTCCGAAAACCCGCTACAGTTTATAGGAAGATCCAGTGCAGGAATCCCTTGCAGGACCGCCATCGCAGCAAAATCCTCCCGAGGGCCTCCCTACACTGACCTCTCCCCTACTGCCCTTGCCCCTTTCGGGTAAGGTAGTCTTCCACTAGCTTTCCTAATTAATCAGCCAAGGGCATCCCATACTACCCTTGTGGTAGCACTGTTTTCCCGGGTGGTCGCTCCATGTTCCAATTAACATAATGATCTTAACATGAATAATAAATAACAACTGATAACAAAAAGTGTAATCATGAATAATGTATCTCCATACCCAAAACCACATATAGCACTAGCAAGTACTACCCAGAAAGATCAGTGGTAAACAAGGTATAAAGATAGACAAACTAGGGTAACCTATTGGGTCCCATCAAAATTAACCTATGCAGATCATTATGATTAATCAGAACATGAGTAGGTGAAAAGAAGTGATCAAGGGCACAACTTGCCTGGGCCTTGATAATCCAGGTACCAGGATGATCTTCAGGTGACTCGTGACCTCACTGCTAGTCGTAGCAATTCAAACATACATGGTATAGGCAAAATTAACATTACACCAAACATATATGCAAAATACATATTAATAATCTACATATTAAAATAAGATTCTAGGAACAGGAATCATTAATTTTGGAGTTATAGATTTTAAGTTATGGATTTTCTAATGTTTTATGTGTTTAATACAAGATTAAGTATTAGATAAATTTAAATGAGCCTTTCATGCCAAAACAGAGGCACAAAATGATGAAGAATATTATTACAAAATTTTAGAAACTGGAATGGTTCAATTTGGAGTTAAAATGAATTTTCTATGAATTATCTAAGTTCTAGCAATTATTTTCATATTAAAAATCTATTTTCTATTTTATTTATTCAATTTAAACGAGTCCTGGACGGGGCCTCATTTATAAAGAAGTGTAGGGGGCTCGGGGTAAATATCCACAAGACACAGACAGACCCATGCGCGGACGGCGGGTTGTTTTAACGAAAACAGGAGGTTTCTTATGTAAAAATGCCAGGCCGAAAGGGTATCGGAACAGTTCTGGCCGTCCGATTTGAACCGAAGGGCCACGATTACATCTGCTAAAAGATGAACCGGTACGTTTCTACTGCCGCCCGATCAGAGATCAGCGATCAGCAGTAATTCACGCCATGATCAAATCTAACCGATCGTCTACGAACCAACGCCCTAGATTCTTTTATCTGAAACGTTAAGTTAAGCTAATCGGGACCACCCATTCTCAATCTACGGCGCCCAGTCCATCTTCAACCTCCCTCGCCAATCCTCTCGCTTCGCAAGGCAGTCCAGGGAGCGTCCGAGGGCCACCATGGCGCCGCGAGCTCCCAGAACAGCAGCGCCCACTAAACATTATCACCAGCCCACGACGCACCAGTCGTCAGAGCCCTGAAATCCTAGCCTACAGAGTACTGCAAGCATGGATGAATTAAACAGAAGCGGCTAAGGGTTCTCACCCGAGGTCCATGCGTCGTGGTCAGTTCGTAGGTGAAGTTCCTGCCTGGGGGAAATCGGCCACGCCCGCACGGTTCGCCGGCGATGCCTGATGCAGACAACTCTCCCTCCGGCAAGCGCTACACCACCGGCGAGTATCGCAGTGACGATTGGCACGAGCTCCCCACTCTCTCTCACGGGTAATCGGCGTGTCTCCCTCTCTCTCTTATGGCGATGGTGGAACGTTTGATGCTCGTGGATGAGGAGCCGAGAGGCATGGTGTATGGCTTTATACCTAGAGCGATCGAGGAACCGGTCACGTGGATTGTGCGCACAGCTGTTACGGCGTTGTGTTTGTTACCGAGAAAACAGGGAAGACGACGGAGCTGGAAGGAGCCCCCCTCCCGATCCTGCAGCACCAGCCCCACAGGCAGTGGCACAGGGCGAGATCGCGCCTGGACGAGCAGGGTCAGCAGTGCGGAATCAAGGAAATGGGCCGACCAACGGGGAATTCGGCCCAGGTAGGTATAGGTGAGCCATTTTTCTTTTTCTTTTATGAATTTTCTGCTTTATTTTCAAATTCCAAATTTTATGTATTCAAACCAAAGTCATTTTGTTTTTATTTTGGGTTTCAGTTCTCCAAAAATCAATCATGACCCTAATGGACATATAAACTCTACTGTTTATCATATTATTATTTGTTTTATTTAGATGAATACTTCAATAATGGAATATACACATGGTATTCATTTATTTACTTAGAAAACATAATTTTGAATGCACACTTAGAAAATATAATCTTCATTACATATCTACTTAGGGGAAGTTAATACATAATGTCCTATGAATTATTTTTAGTTTAACTATATTTTTAAGGGGCGTATTATTTGTATAGTTTATAAAGGAAAGGGGCAAGTAGTTTGAAAGTTTCTCATTCATTTGTTGCTCCAACCTTTTAGTTTTAAGTTTTAGAGATAAATCTTGAATACCAAATTATGTGTTTAGTTTAGAGAGATATATTCTATGAAGGGATAAAAATTGTTATTGGAAGTCATTTCCCAAGATAGAATTTTAGGTGCTACAATCTTCCTCGAGATTCGGGATCTCCCCAGAAGCGTCAGAAAACAACATGTAGGGCTAAGGAGCCCGAACCTCGAGTCCAGGACGGGCAGAGGGGCGTGAGCCCTCCACCGCTACTATCTTCAGATCAGATACCACCTCCGCCGCCTGTGTCAGGCCGACCGCCATCGCCGCAGGGGCAGCGGCAGCAACAGCAATAGGGGCGGCAGCAGCAACAACAATAGCAACGTGTGCCCCACTTCCAAGGCCTCTGGAAGGTTCACAGTCCCAAGTAAGCTTAGTCCCTCCCGTTGTTCGTTCGATCGTATCCTTTATGTTGTCGGGCCTTGATCCGATCTTTGCCTGCTAGGGCCTCCTCTTCCTCGGCGTCCGTAGGCGTTCCCTCCCTGCCGGCCGCCATGCCAACCGGGGGGTCCGGTTCCCACCGGCATACGCCTGCCAGGAACGTCGTCGGCGATCCATCAGCAGCTACCATAGATGCTCCTTCTTCGTCGGCCGCCATGCCCTCCGGTGGGTCTGGTCCCCATCAGCATACATCTGATGGGAGCACTACTGCGGCCCCATCAGTGTCGGTGCCAAGCCCACCATCTACGGCGACCGGGGGGGTTCTAGCTGCATCTGTCCCCATTGCGCAGGATGACTCTGGTGCCGAGGTGGCGTCATCGGGCCCCTAGGATTCGCCTGTCACCGTCGAGGCAACACTCTCGGGTTCCCAAGCTTCAGCCGGGGGTCCGGAAGCGGCGGTGCCGCCAGCAGTTGTTGCAGACCTTCCAACGGCGATACCGCCGGATGCACCACCGGAGGTAGGCGTGGGGGGCACGTCCAGCCCTGTCCCCCAGCCAACTCCGGGGGGTCCGGAGGTTATTCTTGGGCGTCCACTCCGGTCTAGTGCCGAGCCTGGAGCGACGCTGACTCCTCTCCCTCAGGTGCTGATTCGCACTCACCAGGCCCTCCAGGAAACCGAGGCGGCTATCCGATAAGAGTGGAAGGCGCTCGAGACCGAGCGCCAGCGTCTTGGCGACTAGAGATGTCAATGGGGACCCGATACCCGCTAACCCGTGGGGAATTCCCCTATTAGGGTATGGGTATGGGACAAAAATTGTCCCCATGTGTATGGATATGGGACAAAATCTCCACCCATTGGGTAAACGGGTACGGGTTTGGGAAGCAATAACCCGAACCCGATTACCCATGGGTATTTTATACGTGTACACCTGTCCTGTTTGTATGAATGAGTTGAGGCCGAGTCGGCCATCAAACTCGGCAGACTCCATTTCTTATATTGGTTCCAAAGTACTGATTTCTTTTCTGATGGATGCATGAATGGATCATGGTTCATGGATGAGTGCTTGCCGATATGGTGATGTATGAAATCTGGATAGTTTGTGCTAGATGTTAGTACCTAGTTCTCCCTTAATTGGGGATGGGGACCCGAAACTCGAATGAGGATGGGTATGGGATGAGTTTTGTACCCATGATGGGTATGGGTATGGGTATGGGGATGTATCAAACATGATGGGGATGGGTTTGAGATGCTATAACCCGGTGGGGAATTACCCATTGACATCTCTATTGGCGACTGGTGTTCCCAACTGGAGAGGCGCACTAAGGCGGCATCCTGCCAATTCGCCTCGGAGCGAGCCGAGCTTGGGCAGGAGCGTGAGGACTTCAAGGAGGACATCTGGAAGGTGTCTGACCGAGAGGAGGAGGTGACCCGAAAGGAAAGAAGCTTGGCCAGGAATAAAAAACACCTAGACCAAAAAGAGGAGGCTGTCACAGCACTCCATGATAGGCTGAAAGCTTATAATGTAGTGCTGGAGAAACAGCGGTACAAGCAAGCTGTGGCTGAGGTGAAGCTGAAGAAGCTACAGCAAGAGCTCTCCGACAAGGCTAGCGACATTGCTCGTGTTGAGGGGAACCTCAAGGCGAGGGAAGCCTCCCTGGCGAAACGAACAACTGACCTCGCTTGGCAGGAGGAGGACCTTGCCTTCAGGGAGGAGATGTGGGCAAGGCGGAACAAGCTGCTGGATGAGCTTGAGCTCGAGGCCGAGGCGAAAGTGAAGCATCTAGAAGGGAAGGTGCGGGCGCTGGAGGGGCAGGTCCGCCAGTTCCAAGTGGCACAGGCGACGCAGTCGGCCCTGGACCCCCAGGCTGTGGAGGTGTTGAGGAAGACACTTGACAACCTCTGGGCAGAGCAACACACCGGAGCTCAGCGCATCGTTGCTTGGGCTGGCGAGGCGAGCACAGTGCTAGTACCATTAGGGATGAGTCCTATCCCGGCCTTGGTGCGGCCAGCGACCATCTCCGATGCGCTCCCAATACTGGATTCAGCTGCTGACCGCCTCCGATGTCTAGATCAGGTTCTTGGCGCCTGCTTGGAGGTCGAGGGCGGTAGACTCTGCCGGTCGGCCATCGAGTACGTCTTAACGTGCTTCCGGAGCCATGATCCGACTGTTTCCTTGGGGCCGGTTATTGCGGGTCTGGTGGCCGACACTGAAGATGCTGCCCGGGAGGGCGTACAGGATGCTGTGGACGTGGTGGTTGGGCGCTTCTAGTGGGATCCTGTTGACGATGAGTAGCCGGGCCTGCATGGAGAAAAACGAGGGCTCCCCTGGGGAGCGGGTTGCAATATGTCTTTAATTTTGCAAGATACTCTTTAGGTACTACTTGTCGGTGACATTACAACTTGTCTTCATGCCCCCTTTTTTTCTCTACTATATGCATTATTGTCGGCTTCTTTCCCGGTACTTGGCCCCCCTGGGATATGGCCTCAACTTGTCGGGGTCAGATGCCAGGATTCTTAAGGTGGCACTGGTGCCATTACTGGATATGGCCAAGGCCAGGTATCTTTAACAGCGCACCCATAAGGTCCGCCAGCTGGTATTTCTTATCCTTTGATTCACGCAACTAGACTGGCAACAGGGCGGTGGGGCGTGTGTTAGTCTTTGTGGTCCTTGACCATGCGGCCATACGGCCCCTAACCATCCCATCGCCTAATTGCCAAGTCTGGTTACCCGATTCGGATGTCGCCATACTAGCCAGGGAGGGAGACAACCCTGTAGTTGTAATAATGGTTGTATTTTTAGAAGTACAAACAACCCTGACGTGTCGAGGGCGGACCCGAATATACATGAGAGCAGGCCAACAGACCGGGCGTGTCGAGGGCGGACCCGCGAGTCTGTTTTTAAGGGAAAAACTTATGAAGATGCTCTATATTCTAGGGGTTTGGAAGAGGTACTCCGTTATCTGTGGCAAGGCGAACGCATCCGGGGCGGCATACTTCTGTTACCTTGAAGGGTCCTTCCCAGCTGGGGGAGAGCTTGTGGAGCCCTTCTCGGTTCAGAATTCGCCTTAGAACCAGGTCCCCGACTTCAAACTTCCTACTATGCACGAACCTCTGGTGGTAGCGCCTGAGCGCCTGGCTGTACCGTGCGTTTCGGACTGCTGCTCGCCACCTGTGTCTGTCGATGAAGTCCACATCTTCGCGCCGTAGCTGTTCTTGCGCAGACTCATCGAACGACTGGGCCCGTGGAGAGCCCATAATGATTTCCGGGGGGAGGCAGGCCTCAGCCCCATAGACCAGGAAGAAAGGGGTCTCCCCGGTGGCTCGGCTGGGTGTGGTTCGGTTCCCCCACAACACGGAGGGTAGCTCGCTGACCCAATTTGTGCCATGCTTTCTCAAGCAGTCATAAGTACGTGTCTTGAGTCCCCTGAGGATCTCCGTATTTGCTCTCTCCACTTGTCCATTGCTCCTAGGGTGGGCCACGGACGCGAAGTAGAGCCGGGTGCCGATGCCTTCACAGTATTCCTGGAAGACTCGGCTTGTAAACTGGGTCCCATTGTCTGTAATGATACGACTTGGGACATCGAACCTGCAGACGATTGATTTGAGGAAAGCAACAGCAGCGCCCTGGGTGATGCTGACCATAGGGATGGCTTCCGGCCACTTGGTGAATTTGTCGATGGCGACAAATAGGTACCGGTACCCGCCGATAGCCCTGGGGAATGGTCCCAGGATATCCACCCCCCATACAGCAAACGGCTAGGAGGGCGGGATCATTTGCAGAGCCTGAGCTGGTGTGTGTATCTACTTTGCGTGGAACTGGCACGCTTCACAGGACTTTACTAGCTCGGCCGCATCCTGGAGGGCGGTTGGCCAATAAAAACCATGCCGGAAGGCCTTACCGACCAGCGTGCGGGATGAAGAATGACTTCCACACTCCCCTCCATGGATCTTCGTGAGTAGCTCACGGCCTTCTTCCTGGGTAATGCACCGCATGAGAATGCCATTGGTGCCATGGCAGTAGAGACCTCCTTCTACCATCGTGTATCGCTTAGCCAACCGCACTATGCGCTCAGTGGAGACATGGTCTTCAGGAAGGATATTTTCCTTCAGGTAGTCTCGGATCTCAGAGATCCATACATCGGGACCACTCTGAGTTGCCGACTGCGGCGCTAAGGGGTCGGGGGGGTTCCTCAGAGCACACACAACCTTTGGTGGGTCTTGGGGTGCCACCGGGACCGCCGGCTTCGAGGTGCCGGTCTTGCCCCCTTCGTCCAGTCCGGCTAGCTGGGCGGCGGGTCTCAGCAGCCGTCTTTCGAAGGCGCCCTCGGGCACGGGTGCTCGAGTTGATGCCCTCTGGGAGAGGTCATCTACTGCTGAGTTGTCAGCTCGGGGAACATGTTGAAGTTCTAGGGTCGTGAAATCCTTCTCCAACCTCCTCACATGGAGGAGGTAAGCTGCGAGTCTAGGCTCGTTGCAGCTACATTCTCCGCGGACCTGCTTGATGATGAGTTGGGAGTCCCCCCTCACGAGGAGTTCACGGACCCCTAGGGATAGGGCTGCGGTTAGGCCGAAGATCAGCGCCTCATACTCCGCCATATTGTTGGTGGCCTTGAATTCAAGTCGCACCACATACTGCAGCTGGTTTCCGCCTGGGTCGGCGAGGACTACCCCAGCGCCAGCACTCTACTGGCGGGCGGACCCATCGAAGAAGAGTGTCCAGTGGGGCTCGGTGAAGATTGGGTCCCTGCGCTCCGCTGGTACGGGACCTGGTGCAGGGTCCGGCCCCCCGGGGGCACACGGGGGTGGAGTCCATTCCACGATGAAGTCGGCCAGGATCTAACTTTTGATGGTGTGGCGGGGTTGGAAGTCCAGTTGGAACTCGGCGAGCTCTGCTGCCCACTTGGCGATGTTGCCAGTGACGTTTGGGTTGTAGAGGATGGCCTTCAACGGAAAGGAGGTCACCACCACAACCTTGTGCGCTTGAAAATAATTACGCAGCTTCCTGGACGCGACCAACACGACATAGAGGAGTTTGTGTGTCTCGAGGTACCTAGCTTTTCCCTCGTGGAGGACCTCGCTGACGTAGTAGACCGGCTTCTAGACAGTCCGGGTATCTATAGCCACCCCTAGACTTCCAGTTTCTTGTCTTCCTTGTGCTTCCCTCTCGGCGACTAACACCATGCTTACTGCTTCCGCTGCTGCCGCAATGTACAGGTATAGCGGCTCTCCTGGTTCTGGAGCAACTAGGATTGGCAGGGAAGCTAAGTGCTGCTTCAGTTCCCTGAAGGCTTGTTCCACCTCTTCGGACCAGGCAAATGGCCCTGATTTCCGCAAGAGCTTGAAGAAAGGCAGTGCCCTCTCAGCCAACCTTGAAATGAAGCGGCTAAGGGCTGCCAACGACCCGGTAAGCTTTTGGATGTCCTTAACACGAGTGGGAGGCCTCATTACCTCAATAGCCTTGATTTTCTCCAGGTTAGCTTCAATGCCTCGGTATGAAACCAGGAACCCTAGCAACTTCCCTACGGAGACACCGAAGATGCATTTCTCTGGGTTCAGCTTGGTGCGGGTTGCCCGTAGCTTGTCGAAAACTAGGGCCAGGTCTTCCACTATAGCCGACCTTTCCCTAGTCTTGACCACGATGTCATCAACGTAAATTTCCACCTTATCCCGGATCAGATCCCCAAAGGTCTTGCTCATAGCCCGTACAAAGGTCGGCAGGGCATTCCTCAGACCGTAGGGCATTGCAACATAACAGTATAGTCCATCTACTGTTACAAAAGCGGTATGTTTCCTATCCTCCTTAGCCATCCAGATTTGGTGGAAACCAGAGTAAGCGTCCAAGAAGGATAAGAGGTCGCACCCCGAAGTAGAGTCCACAATCTGATCTATACGCGGCAGTGGATACGGGTCCTTGGGGCATGCCTTATTCAGGCTGGTTTAGTCGATGCACATCCGAAGCTTTCCGTTGGCCTTCGGTACGACAACTGGGTTGGCCAGCCACACCGGGTGATGAACCTCTTCAATAAAGCCCGCGTGCAACAGCTTCCGGACTTCCTCTCAGATGAAGTCCTGCCGTTCCATGAACTGTCTTCGTGGCTTCTGGCTTACTGGCTTAGCGTCCGGGTAAACCTTTAGTTGGTGCTCGATCACCTCCCTGGGGATCCCCGGCATTTGCGACGGCTCCCAAGCGAAGACGTCGGCATTTGCTTGGAGGAAGGTGACGAGCGTGAGTTCCTATTTTTCTCCCAGGTCCCCTGCGATGCGGGTGGTCTGGGAGGAGTCCGTGCCGACCTGGATGGTCTTCGCGAGCCCACCGTCTGCCCCGGTCGGCTGCACTTTCGGTGCCTTAGAGGGCGCCTTGGCACTGGGGCCTCTTCCCCCGTCGTCTGGCCGAGCGATCTCGGCTGCCAGAGTGTGTAGCTTCTCGATGGCTGCTAGAGCGGCGGTGCGGTCACCTTGCACGGTGAGGATCCTAGCGGGGGACAGCATCTTGAGGACCAAGTACCCATAATGGGCAATGGCCATGAACCGGAACAGGGCCGGCCTCCCAATGATGGCGTTAAAAGGGAGGTTGACCTCCGCGACATCGAACTGGACGTTTTCTGTATGGAAGTTCTCTTCCATCCCAAATGTAACCGGGAGCGTTATGCTCCCGAGGGGGTATATGGGCTGCGGACCCACCTTGGAAAATGGGCGGGAAGGCCCCAGCCACGACCCCGGGACCTGCAGCTGTCTGAATGCTGCGTGGCTGATAACATTGAGGTTGGCCCCTCCACCGATCAGCACGTGATGGAGCCGCATGTTGGCGACAACGGGGGCGATGATGAGCGGCAGCACACCGGCTCCCACCATGTTGTCGGGGCAGTCGGATGCCCCAAAGGAGATGGTAGTGCTCCTCCACCGTTGGTGCGGAGCAGTTTTGGGGACTCCTGGGACTATCGAAAGTACTTCCCGGCGTAGGGACTTGACACTCCTGCGGGAGGTGAGCTCCCAGCTTACACCGTACATTACATACAGCTTCTTGCGACGGTCGCCACCGTCGCTGGAGCCAAAATCTCCAGTGGAAACGTCCTTTAGGCACCCCTCGGGCGACTGGTAGCTGAGGTCTAGTCCTACCGTAGTCGTGGTTTTCCTGTCAGCTCCCTTCTGGCTTGGTCGGTGGTGGGGCGGCGTGCCGTCCTTGAGGGACAGCTCACGTCGCTCGCTGATGCGCCGTGCGAGTTTGATAATCTCACGGCAGTCGGCGGCTCAGTGGTGGCACTTGGGGTGCACTGGGCACGTGTCACCGCTGTAGCCCTGGGGCCGTGGGCGCTTGCCGCGCTCGCCCTGGCCCCCAGCGGTGGCGGCAGCAACTGAAACAGCGAACTGTGGCTTTTCGTGGCCGTGGTTCTTGCTTTTCTTTTTCTTCCTGCTTCCACCCTGGGTGACGACATCCGAGTCGCCCGTCTTGGTAACCTCCACCTGTGGTGCTGAGTGCCAAGCACGGCCCTCGGTGGCTCTGGCACACTTGTCAGCTAGAGCGAGGAGTGTGGTGACGTCGTCCACATCGCGTGTGGCCAATTTTTCCAACATCTTCTCATCGCGTACCCCCTGGCGGAAAGCAGAGATAATGGAAGCATCCGAGATATGGGGGATTGTCCCACGTACCTTGGTGAAGCGGGAAATGAACGCTCGGAGGGTCTCCCCGGGCTCCTGCCTCACTGCGTGGAGGTGTGCCTCCACTTCGTGCCGCTGGTAAGCGCTGGCGAAGTTCGCCACGAACCGCGCACAGAGCTCTTCCTAGGAGCAAATGGATCCTAGGGCTTGATTCATGAGCCAAGTCCGGGCTGGTCCAGACAGGGCCACATGGAAGTAGGTTGCCAATACGGCGGTGTCTCCGCCCGCTGCCGTAATGGCGGTGACATAAACTTGGGGAATTCTGATGGGTTCATCGTGCCATCATACTCCTCCGGCAGATGTGGCCAAAACTTGGGCGGCCACGACGTCGTGCGGAGATGGTCTGCTAGGGCAGCATAGCCCACTCCGGCCAACGGGATGCTGGCCTGGAATCGAGCATCCCCTGGGACCCTCAATGCAACCGCTGCAGAATCTTGCCCGAGATTGCCGCAGCGCCCACGCGTCTTCTCCAAAGAGGCATAGGCATCTCTGCCCATGCGTCTGCGGTTGAGTTCATCCCGCAGGTCTCCAGTCGGGGCAGTCCTTACTGAGGACGTACGCTCCGGGGTAGATGCTTCGTGCCGACGCCAGGACGGTCGAGGCCTAGGTCTGACCGAGCCAGAGTGTGCCACGCCAAGGAGGCGATCTACGTTGCCGCACCACTGCCTCATAGCCCTTGGGGAAGCCGTGAGGCTGGGCAAGTGGCGCAACAGTTCTCTAGCCACAGAGAGCGCTCCGGCGGGGGTATCCCCCGTCGGAGTCCGGGACGCCCACCCTGGTGTGTGGCGTCGTGCAGGGCGCATAGCTATGGCACCAAGCACCGGATGGCCAGAACTCTGCGGCGTAGAAGATGCATCCTCCTCCTCCATGGAGAAACTTTCTGAGGTTTCGCCGTGGTGTTCGGCGATATGGACCATGATGCTGAGCTGGAAATACAAGCGAAAACCTAATGCCTAGGCCCCCTACCTGGTGCGCCAAATGTCAGAGAGTGGATCTCCGGCCGGGTGGCGGAGTGCACCCGCCCTAAGTCCTGAGATGAGGAGGGGCTTAGGCGGTTCGCTTGATTGTCGGAGAGAAGTGGGAACACACAAGAACACACAGGGGTTTAGAGTGGTTCGGGCCGCCGGAGCGTAATACCCTACTCCACTGTGAGGTGTATTGCTTGGGAGCTTGTATGAGCTAGCGAGTCTGAGATTGCGTGTGTCTGTAACGTCGCATGCCTCCCCTTTTATAGCTGAAGGGGGGCATGCACAAAGGGACTGGGCCCCGACATGTGGGCCCAGGTACATAAAGAATATAGCGCTTGGAGCTACTAATGCCTGTTGGTGGGACAATCTTCTCTTCCCTGACGCCAGAGATCTGTGTATCCCTAGCGCACCGAGGAGGCTTCTTGCGGAAGAGAAGATGAGTACAGCGCGCCGCTCGACACAGGCGTACTGTTCACCAGCAGACCCAGCAGGCGGGCTGTCTGCTGGATGACCTTGACGCCGCCTGCCAGTGGATGGGACGGGACGTATTTAATGCTGAGAGGGCACATCGCTCGTCAGCGCAGTGGCAGGCGGCGCATCTTTTCCTCAATAAATGCAGGGGCTGCACAACTTTTCGTCAGGGTCGGCCCGGTAGCTTATGTCATGGGCCACAAGCAGCGGGTCTCCGCCTGAGCGGGAAGCGGAGGTGAGGCCCGCACACGTGTCAGCGCCGGACCCCTGCACACACCAAGGTCCTTCTCGCTCTGGGACCCTGCTGGAGTTCGAACTTACCCGGGGGCTCTGGACTCGTATATAGGGGTTCAGTGTCCTTTTGCGGGGGTCCGACCTTACTAAGGTGCGGTGTCTCTCCCTGCCACATGGCGTCCTTTGGCCTGCCCATCCGGCGGGGTCAGGCGTGGTCCTCCACGCGGCCAGGGGCGTCGCATGGGTGCGATGCCTTCATGCATAGCAACGGCGCCTTTATACCGTAGGAAAGGGATACCCCTAATTCACGGTACCGACAGGCTCCATGTACACGCCCATTTTATTCCCCGGTGTCCGGGAATTATCAACGACATGAATATATTCTGCCTTTGAAAGCACACACGGGGGGATTGATTGGGATAACAAACACGTGCCAACATGTGTACGAGGCAGTGCTCATTCCATAGGGATTGAACCCATCTGTGGCCAGCGCAACACGTACATTATGAGCCTCTTCGGCTTTCTCATGGTGAATGGCATCAAAGTGTTTCCATGCTTCACCATCGGATGCGTGCACCATCTTGTCAGGATTGTATCATTTTCCATTTTTGTGACATGTCATCTATTTTGTCGATTCCTCGGTCGTGTATAGACGCTGGATCCTCGGTATGAACGGAAGGTGCCGTAGGATTGTCAAGGGGGTGTCGAGCTGCCTCTTCTGTCCAACACTAGAGTCTACCTCCATGAACCTAGACGATTTACACTTCGAACAATACTTTGCCTCCGCGTATTCTTTCCTAAATAGCATGCAGCCCTTCGGACAAGCATGTATCTGCTCATACGTCATCTTGAGTGCACAATGGAGTTTCTGTGCCTCGTACATGCTCTTTGGCAGAATGTGATCCTCCAGAATCAGGCTGCCAATAACCGTCAACAAGCCATCGAATGTGTCTCGACTCATGCTGTACTGCGACTTGAACACCATTACACGCCAAATGACATCCAGCTGAGAAACCTTTGTGTGGCCGTGAAGGGGCTTCTGTGCCGCGTCAAACATGTCATAGAACGCCTTTGCAGTCGCCTCTGGCTCATCATTTGTACTCCGGCGTACTGTGCCTCGTGATAGTCGTTCAACATATCTGCTACCCCCACATCAGCATCATAATGCTCGACACGTTATCTCAGCACCTCCTCTCTCGTATGATGCGCTTCACCATGAAAGATCCACCGAGTATAGCCCGGCATAAATCCATTCTTCCAAATATGTTCTACCATGGACTTCTTTGATTTTCTTTTTTGGTTGGCACATTTGCTGCACGGGCATGGGACTAGACTCACTCCTTTAGCAGCTTTGCCATATGCCCATTCCACGAAATCATTGGTCTTTCTAATCCATTCAGGGGTGACATCATTCCTTTCTACACTGCCCATGTACATCCACTCACGTTCCTCCATCCTCTAGCATATATAACCGAAGCCTATCAATAGAAAATTTTGGCGGCACCTCCCTTGCACGGGGAGGTTTCCAAAACCTGCAAATAAAAGTATCAGCACGATGGCTGACATCCATGCATATTTCAACGGCACGATGGCCGACAATCACATATATATATTCAATCCATAAGAGATAACACAACAACAATACATAACTACATAGCCACATGCAAACTACATTTATATTATATTGAGATGCCTCTAGCTAGCTCTATCAAACACCCTAATCATTTCATCTATATCATGCATGTAATATACCTAGCTGTCACATATATAAATTTGACTCAATATCAAACCTAATCATTTCATATAAACCCAAAACCCTAAACCGAGTATAGTGTAATATAAACATGTAATGCATGGGGAGGTTTCCAAAACATGCAATCAACCACATATACCCTAAACCCTAAACACTAAACCACATATACTTCAATCTATGCACTACAAATCCACATATAAATCAACCACATCTACAACAAGTCATTAATTCATCCACAAAAAATATAGATACTCGTGTGGAGTTTCTCACCATGTGATCCGAGGTTGAAGACAACGATGAGGCAGTGGCGTGAAGTGGCGGCGTGAGGTGGCGGCGGACTTGGCGGCCGAGGGAGCGGCGGCGTGGGGCGACGGCGGTGGGCGAGGCAGCGTGGGGCGGCGGCGTGGGGCAGCGGCGTGAGGTGAGTGAGAGAGTGAGAAAAAAAGGACGATGCAGTTGATATGTGCGTGTTCTTTGCCGAGTGCCCGCGATCTGGCACTCGGCAAATATTTGTTTTAATTTTAAAATATACTTTGCGGAGTGTCCACGATCCGGCGCTCGACAAAGCCTTCTTTGCCGAGTGTCCTCCGGCTGACACTCGGCAAAGATTAATTATTTTTTAAACTTAGCTTTGTCGAGTGTCTCTCCATAGGCACTCGACAAAGCCTTCTTTGCCGAGTGTTCTCCTAGAACACTCGACAAAGTATATTTTTATTTTTTTCTTTTCCCAACCAAACTTTTTGTGGTATGTTCCTACACTATGTAGACCTACATGTTCTATTTTTGCATAATTATGAAAGTGTTTGCTATAACTATTAGATTTTGTTCATTTAATTGAATTTTCTTGGATAATTCAGATTTGAACTGCAAGTCACTCGAAACATGGAAAACCATGCATGCAAAAATGATATCTATGTTAGGTAACACAAGTTACGACCGATTTCAAGAGCAGATCAGAATGTTTGAGCACCATGCTCACAAAACATAACCGTGAACTTGCCATCAAGTTGTTTAAAAAATGTATAAAACACAACAAATTCAGAAAATCATGAAACTTGGCCACATGTCATGATATCATATGTAGAGACTGTGATAAAAATTTGAGAATGTTTCGAGAAAGTTGTGAGGTAGTATGTGTAGAAACCTAGCTAGTCTACATTAAAACACTATGATTTCATGTGTAGGTCACTTAGGTTTCTACACATAGTGTGTCACAACTTTCTCAAAACATTCTCAAATTTTTATCACAGCCTCTACATATGATATCATGATATGTGGACAAGTTTCATGACTTTTTGATTTTGTTTGTGTTTTATACATTTTTTAAACAACTTGATGTGAAGCTCACGGTCATGTTTCGTGAACATGATGCTCAAAGATTCCGGTCTATTCCTGAAATCGGTCGTAACTTGTGTTACCTAACATGGATATCATTTTTGCATGCACGGTTTTCCATGTTTCGAGTGACTTACAGTTTAAATGTGAAATTGAGAATGAAATTCAATTAAACAAACTAAATCTAATAGTTATAGAAAACACTTTTATAATTGTGACAAAATGGTACATGTAGGTCTACACAGTGTAGGAACATACCACAAAAAGTTTGGTTGAGAAAAGAAAAAAATAAAAAAGTACTTTGCCGAGTGTACAAACATGGCACTCGGCAAAGCATGCTCTGCCGAGTGTCAGACGTAAGACACTTAGCAAAGAAACTTATTTGTCGAGTGTCAGGGCTCGGCAAAGATAACGACCGTCGGCTGTAGACGGCTGTAGACGGTCCTTTACCGAGCGCCGTCGTTCGCTGAGTGCTTGGCGCTCGGCAAAGTTGCCTTTGCCGAGTGTCAGGGCTCGGCACTCGGCAAAGATAACGATCGTCGGCTGTAGACGGCTGTAGACGGTCCTTTACCGAGCGCCGTCGTTCGCTGAGTGCTTGGCGCTCGGCAAAGTTGCCTTTGCCGAGTGTCTTTCTTTGTCGAGAGTTCTGCTCTCGGTAAACGCGATCATTAACGAGAGCAGAACTTTACCGAGTGCGACACTCGGCAAAGCCATCTTTGCCGAGTGCGACACTCGGCAAAGCCATCTTTGTCGAGTGCCCGACAGAATGCACTCGGCAAAGAACTGGATTCTGATAGTTGATGTTAATATATAACCCGAAGATGATAAGAATGGATGTCAAAGATATAGCCGAAGAGTAATAGCTTCGGCTTAAAATGGTGATGAAGACAAAACATGATACTGACCGGAAAGGAAAGGACAATCTAGTCCTTAGTAATTTGTGTTATGGTCATAAGTAAATGTCAAGGACATAAACGTACTTTTACCTGGGCTACGTCCCGTGCCTATAAATAGATGAACAGTAGCACCGTACTATTCACGTTGTTTTGTAATCACTATCGCATCAGCATCTTCGAGCAAGCCGAAGGTATCAATGTAATATGAACTTTGTCAATATTCATATGTATATTATGAAATATAAATGTGAATGAATCATATTTTTGATCTTTATGTATTCTTATTTGTCCATGAAATAATGAAGGCATGATCTTTATGATCTTTGTCTGATGATCATTAAATCCGAGAGCAGGCAATACTTCGAAGGACGAAGGTCCATAATACTTAACAATCGTGTTGTCTTGTTCTTGATTGACAACATTTGAGAACAAGTGACCAACATATCCTCCTGTATGTCTGAGATATCAACGTGGTGTTCCCGTGTCGTCTCGACTCTTATATCTTTTTAGTGGGCACTTTTCTTGAGTGCCTATGTACAAAACCCCACCCAAAGAAAATGGTACTCACAAATTTCTTGTTCAATTTTGTAAATCAATACGACATCGTGTGCATTTGTGAGATCGTCTCTAGCAGCTCACGTATATTATTATTTAAAATATTGCTTTGCAATATAAACTGTATTGTTTATAAAATAAAGTTTGAATATGAGGATAAAAATGGATATGCCGTTGGAGATGATAGTCTGACTAGAGGCGCACACTAGCTAGATGCATTTGCTGTCAACAAGCTTGCTGTCACTTCTCTAAAGCGAGGCACGGAGACGGCCGTATATATCTCTCCCGCCTGCTGAACACTAACGACTAAAGATAGACCGCACGTACGTAGCGACATTGGCCACTTTAGCTTCAAATCGATGTACTCCACTACCCCCCCTACACACTCGTCAAGTGCTGAATGGCAGTAGTGCCGCGCCCGTCAGAAAGAAGAATACATTTTACTGAGGACAGCATGATTAATAATGAAGAATCTGCTCGGCATAAAGGCATGGACTAACCATATGAATGCTGCGTATCTTTTAGATGAAAGCTACTCCTACCCCAACTGCATGCGTGTTACTGATGATTAGACACAATGCAATAATCTAGGTGGTTTAGCTACTGACGGATCGTCGATGATGTTCAGCATCATGCATGCATGGCAAGTGGTGGCTGGAGACTATGTTTGATGTGTCTCGCCTCTCTGCATGCCGGCCCAATCAGCTGCTACGGCTAGCTTCGATTTTTCTAGTGTTTGTTTGTTGTACACTGCAGGGCAGCCAGCGAATTGGAGTTTTAATTTGGAACGCTGCTTAGTTGTTCTTGTCTGGTCAAATTAAATTTAATGTCGCCTGCGTGCCTTTATTTGCTGGGACACTATGATTGCGATCTTTCAGACCTAGTTTGAATACTCTTGGATTGAAGTGGTTTGAAGGGATTAGAGAGTATTTAAATCCCCAATAAATTAAAAACTCTCACGATACATCTCAATCCGCTCCATTCTCTCTTATTCCTAGAGTACCCAAACAAAGCCTCAACGGGAAAATCTGCAATTCTTTAAGCGAAGCAACGCGCAAGAGCACAGCTTGGACGACGTCTGATGCGATGCTGCATGCCCAGCCCTGATTAATTAATTAGGCAGCTGCACTGCCACGGCGCGCGACAGAGGAAAAAAAATTGTCTATCTGGGAGGGTTAAGTTCGGGAAATGGTCACCAAGCTGGGAGGGTCCTTATAAAGTGAAACAGGTGATGTCTGGTAACGCTTATTTACTGCAAACATTACAAGGCAAGGATTTACCTAAGGCTTTGAATGGGCGTTTTCTCAAACAGTACCATCCTAGTATGTGGCAAGATGCCTAAGAGAACCGATGTGATCACATCGAGTTAGTTGCTTTTGGTTCGCCTAGCTCCACCAAAAGGCAGGGGGCATATGTTTGAACCAGAAATGAGCAAGCGGACGGTCCGGCCCTGAGGCCGGACGGTCCGCGGTCCGGACGGTCCGCGCCTGTGGGCCGGACGGTCCGCGCGTGCGCAGAACAGATTAGGGTTCCGAGTTTTGTGCTACGGTTGTTAGCTATATTCGCGGGATTAGCTCGGAATCAGTTGTGTAAAGGGTCCAGCCCCCCTCCTCTATAAATAGAGAGCTCTACGGCCGATTTGGAATTATCAATCGAATCAATACAACTTCTATTTCGCATTTTATCCTAGGAGTAGTTCTAGTCTAGTTTAGGTTTAGCTATCCAATCCCCAAATTCTTCGTCTCTCTTCGGCTCTACGTCGATTAGAGGAGTCTAGGTCGGCCAGCCCGAGCCTAGACACCACCTAGGATCTCTACTCCCCGACGGGGTCCCTCCCGGGAGCGAGATCCAGGCGCCGTCGGCGATCTTCCGCCGTCCCTGCGTACGCGCGGACCGTCCGGCCCCAGGGCGCGGACCGTCCGGCCGTCAGGCAGGAGCCCTAGCCGCGCACCAGGCCACGGATCGTCCGGCCACAAGCCGCGGACAGTCCGCCCTTGCGCAGAGAGCATCACCGCGCCTCGCACCAAGCCACGGACCGTCCGGCCCCTGCGCGCGGACCGTCCGCCCCTGTGCAGAGGGCACCGCCACGGTTCTCTTGAGTAATTGGCGCCTCCAAAAAGGCGACAACATACTTTTTGGTGACTCCGCTGGGGACAGCACATCTAAGCTCATCAAACCGGCCCTCAATGGCCGGTTCAAGGGATAGCTCTGATATTTCTCCAAGAACATCATAGAGCCGACTTGGGAAACCTTGCCGGCTGACGAGCAGCTCCAGTTCGAGGAGCACAAGGAGCGGATGATCCAGGAGGCGAAAGCAAAGTTCTTGGCCAACTTCAAAGTAGACAGGAACAACAAGGTCGTCCGACATCGGGCGACGGATCCGGCTTCGCTCCAACCCACGACAGATATCCCCAATGTAAGTAATACCAACGATCTGCAATCTCTTAGAAATTATGTAGAAGATCAGCGTGAACAAATGCAGAACATCATAGGGGGTATGCAAAGCGATCTTAAGAGACTAGTACGTGCATTTGATAAATCTAGTATCACAAATTTTCCTTCGCACGAGGTTGAGTTAGGGGGTAACACGCGTAACACATCGGCTACAAGTTGTCACGACCAGTCACAACCCCTTTATGGGATGCCGATGGACACATACCCTGAGCAACCGCAAATCGGCAGCAAATCAGCCGATCTGCACTTGCCCGGACCGTCCGCACGTGAGCGCGGACCGTCCGGACCAACAACAGTCGGGCCGATTTTTAATGAGTTACCTAGATATGCGCCCGAACCACCACATATGACACAGAACCCAAACTACCCAGTCGGACGGTCCGCATACAATGACGGACGGTCCGCATATAACCACGGACGGTCCGGGTACGTATCCGGACAGTCCGCGCATGAGTCTTTTGAGGAGGATTATTACCTGAATCCTCGCCCGTCCCAGCAACACTTCCCATCACATTATGCAATGCACCAGCCCATTAATTCAGGATCCAGAGCTCAGGAAAGCTTTCCGGCCCCACCTAAAAGGCCGGAAAGAAACGATCAAACCTATGAGCCATATAGGACAAATGGAAATGCACCACGTAGCTCAAACCAATGCAGGGAACGACAACATACTAATATGCAACCAACCCCACATATGTTTGACCAGAGAGCCGGTGGTCTTGCACCGGCTGCCATTGATATAGTGAGGGAAGAAATAGCCGGGGCGTTCCGAGATAAGCTCGGAGTAAGCATGGTCCCTGGGGGGCAATCATATCGGAAACCTTACGACAGCCGATTTGATCACCACCCATACCCACAGGGAACCAGGATACCCGAATTTACAAAATTTTCGGGTGATCAAGGGAAAAACACACGCAAACATATAGGCCAGTTCTTAGCACAATTGGGAGAATTGGCCGACACAGAGGCATTTCGCGTACGTTTATTTTCATTATCGCTAACAGGAACCGTGTTTGCATGGTATGCCACTTTGCCTCCTAATTCCATTTCATCATGGGGGGATCTAGAACAAAAATTTCATGATCATTTTTTCTCCGGTGACTATGAGTTGGATTTGGTAGATTTAGTGTCGTTGCGACAGACAAAAGATGAATCGGTTAATGATTACATCCGGAGATTTCGAGATACAAAAAACCGATGCTTTCAAATTCATTTAGCAGAGAAACAGCTAGTAGGATTAGCCTTTAATGGTCTACGATATTATTTAAAAGAAAGTTTAGAAGGCATCCAATTTTTTACATTAGCACAGTTACACCAGAGAGCTCTGGCTTGCGAAAGCCGGAGCAAAGAAACTACTAAAACAATGCGTCACAACGTACACATAGTAGAATGCGACCAAAGTAGCTCAGATGACGAATCAGCAGAAGTGTACGCTGCTGAAATGGTTTGGCCAAAACAGGCCTAATCTTCGGCTTGTTCCTCCTTGCAGCCGGTTCAAAAGAAACGGCAAGAGGAGGTTAAGTTTACGTTTAATGTTGGAAAGTGCGATAAAATATTTGACGAATTACTCAAAAATGGCAATATTAAAATAAATCACACTGTTCCATCCGCCGACGAGCTAAAACGTCGTGCATACTGTAAGTGGCATAACTCATTTTCTCATGCCACTAATGATTGTAATGTATTCCGACGACAGATTCAATCGGCCATTAATGAGGGACGATTGAAATTTCAGGAAATGCAGGTGGATACAGAGCCATTTCCAATGAACGTGATCGACTTCAAGGACAAGAAAGTCCTGGTTCGGCCAAACACGGCCGATAAAGGCAAAGGCAAAGGGGCAATCATCGGCAATTCTAAAAAGGCCGATGAGGATCATAAAGTTTCTTGCAGGAAAGTGGTAGCCGAGAAGACTCTCGATGGAGGGGAGACCCTAAAGGTGACCATCACAACCTCCAGTACTGGGGGGCAAGCGCAGACGGGGAGACAGATACAGGAACCCGTGCTGCGTATCCCGGACGGTCCGGCACGTAGGCGCGGATGGTCCGGGACCCCACCGGACGGTCCGGAGAGCTCCGGCGGACGGTCCGGCCATGCTCAGGACTCGCAGCGACCACGTACCTTCAAACCACGACGACCAGAGATAGGTACGTGGAAAACAAATACATTTAAAGCAGCTGGTCGGCTGATCAAGCCTGGCCCGACTTTCGATCAATTGTTGTCTAAATATGTGAAAAAGAAGGTTGTCCCCAGTGACCGGCCACTGAAGCGACCCCGCTCACCCATTCATGAGCAACGTCAGGTCAGGCCGATTAGACCACCTCACCAATCGGAAGAAATGAAAGGTCCTATTGTACAATTGAGACCTAACATGCCGACATGGACCCCTCCACCTCCTTATCCATCTATGCCATATCCATACACATACTTACCTCCACCATATGTCCCAAATCAAATGTGGAGCATGCCACCATATCCATTTGGGATGCCACAGTACTCCGCTTGGGGGGCACTCCAAACATCCGTTTTTGATAGGTTGGCACCGCCAGTGCAAGACCGATTGAGCACTGCTGAATCCGGTCACCAGGCACAGGCCCAACAAGGTTGCCGGACTACTCGGCCTCCTAGGCCGACCAATCCGGCAGGGGGGCATATGTCTGTAGCAACTCAAAGAACAACAAAAAAGGACATCATCAAAATAGGCACTGCAGATGTTGTCATACAGGGAGACAATAAAGGGCCGATGATTTTCGGCGAATCGGCCAACACAACCGAAAAGGATACGGCTACCATCAAAACAGCCGATCCAAAATACTCCATGCCTCGATGGTGCCCAGCGGGATTGACACGATCACAAAAAAGAAAATTACAGCGCCTAAGAGCAAAGGAGAGCCAGGAGAAGGAGGCGGAAAAGACATTTAATGACACACATCCACTATACCCGCCACCGCAAAAGAAATGGAGACCGAAGGCCGTTGAGAAAAGACAAACGACCACAGAAATAGAAAGTCAACCTGCACCAGGTGCGGACCGTCCGGCCCCCGCGCACGGATCGTCCGCCGTTCACCAGGAAGGCTCTGGACAACCTGCACCAGGCGCGGACCGTCTGGCCCCCGTGTGCGGACCGTCCGCCGTTCATCAGGAAGCCTCCAACGACACGACAACATCAATGGAAGAGGACGACCTGCTAGGAGAAGACCTGGTCGACTACGAGGCTTCTCCAGAACGCCCAGGTATGGATGTAAATATTATTACATTTTCTTCTGATTGTACTATCATCGGCGACGATGAACCTGTTGCTGCCCAGTTTGATTTTGGTCCTAAAGAAGCCGCCTTTACTAAACCAAAGGAATCGGTAAATCATTTAAAGCCGCTCTTCGTGCGCGGTCACATTGATGGAATACCGATTGCTAAGATGTTGGTGGATGGAGGGGCGGCTGTAAATCTAATGCCTTATTCATTATACAGAAAATTAGGTAAACAAGATGACGAACTTGTCAAAACCAACATGACCCTCAGCGGTGTTGGGGATAGTTCGATTAAAGCCAGGGGAGTCACGTCCGTTGAATTAACCATCGGGACTAAGACCCTTGCTGCTGCATTCTTCGTCGCTGATGTAGAAGGGAATTACAGTTTAATTCTAGGCAGAGATTGGATTCATGCCAATCAATGTATACCTTCTACATTACATCAAATGCTAATACAATGGGTAGGCGATGAGGTAGAACAAGTACATGCTGATGTATCGGCCTGCATCGCTGTGGCCGATGCCCCTGTACTCTGGACTTATGAGACTGCTACATGTCTCACAGGAGTAGATTTTTCTGATTATCAGTTCATAAGTATAAATAAGAAAGGTTTTATTCCTGTAATGCTAGAGCCGATGGAGAATCGGCTAAATCGTAAATAGAGTTTAAATGATGAATACACACAAAGTTCATGAGTCTTTGATCACGGACAATTCGGCTCTCAAAGCCGGATGGTCTGGTCTTTCACAGAACAGTTCGGACTTTAAGACCGAACATCTACCACAGCGAAAAGATAGTATTACGGATGATCCGATCCCCGAGACCGAAAAGTCCGCCATCACACAAAGATCATCTGATTCCTCTGTGGGGGACATGATAGAGGAATTCAGAGATCTTGATAAACTAGGACAGGGGTTTACATCGGCTGATCCTTTGGAGGAGATTGACATAGGAAATGGTAAAACTCCAAGGCCGACTTTTGTAAACCAGACCCTGGAGACCGATTCTAGAAATGAGATGATCGGTCTATTGAAGGAATATTCAGATTGTTTTGCTTGGAATTACACTGAAATGCCTGGACTAAGCCGAGAGATTGTCGAACATCGGCTACCTATTAAGTCTGGTTTCAGACCTTTCAAGCAGAAAGCTAGAACATTTCGTCCAGATCTGCTCCCACGAATCAAGGACGAAATCCACCGGCTGCTAGAAGCTAATTTTATTAGACCTTGCAGATACGCAGAGTGGGTCTCCAATATTGTGCTGGAGGAGAAGAAGGAGTCAGGTAAACTTAGAGTATGCATTGATTTTCGTAATTTAAATAAAGCAACTCCTAAAGATGAATATCCCATGCCCATAGCCGACACATTAATCAATAATGCATCAGGAAATAGAATTATTAGCTTCCTTGATGGTAATGCCGGATATAATCAGATTTTCATGGCCGAAGAAGATGCGTCTAAAACGGCCTTTATATGTCCAGGCTTCATTGGTTTATTTGAATGGGTTGTCATGACATTCGGTCTTAAAAATGCTGGTGCTACTTATCAGAGGGCTATGAATCTGATCTTCCATGAGTTGTTAGGAAACACTGTGGAAGTCTACATTGATGATATTGTAGTCAAATCGGCTGAGTTTAGTTCTCATATAGCTGATTTGCGCAAAGCCTTTGATAAAATGCGTCGATATGGTTTAAAAATGAACCCACGTAAATGTGCTTTTGGAGTGTCGGCTGGTAAGTTTTTAGGATTTGTCATCCATGAACATGGTATAGAAATAGACCCTGACCGAATCAAGTATATTCGGAATATGGTGCCTCCGACTTGTAAGGTCGAAGTGCAGAGGTTTCTCGGCAAGGTGAATTATTTACGAAGGTTTATTTCTAACCTAGCCGGGAAGATTGATGCCTTCACCCCTATCCTTCGGCTTAAGAATGATGCTGAATTCACTTGGGGGGCAGAGCAGCAGGAAGCATTTGATCTCATTAAAAAATACTTGTCTTCGGCTCCCGTGTTAAAAGCACCACAAGTAGGAGCACCATTCAGATTATACATTGCAGCTGAAGACAAGGTTATTGGGGCTGTTCTGACACAAGAAACTGAGGGGAAGGAGCATGTGGTGACATATCTAAGCCGAAGGTTGGTGGATGCTGAAACAAGGTACACTTTTATTGAAAAGTTATGCTTATGCTTGTTTTATGCATGCACCAAATGTAGATGTTATTTACTGTCTAGTCATTGCACTGTTTCTGGTCAAGCCGATGTAATCAAATACATGTTGCATAACCCAATTATGAGTGGTAGAATTGGTAAGTGGGCTTATGCACTCATAGAATATGACTTGGCTTATGAACCATTGAAATCTATGAAAGGCCAAGTCGTAGCGGATTTTATTGTAGAACATCGGGTTAATGATATTCATGAACTAGACATGTCATACCTCACTATTACTCCTTGGACTTTATATTTTGATGGATCGGTTTGCAATGAAGGGCAAGGAATTGGCATTGTGCGTGTTTCACCAAGTAATGTCTCCTTTGACTTCTCTAGCCGATTGAAAACTTATTGCACTAATAATCAAGCTGAATATGAGGCCCTCCTATTCGGTTTAGAACTTTTAAATGGTATGGGAGTAAAACATGTGAAGGTATTTGGTGATTCTCAGCTGGTTGTCCAACAAGTGTTAGAAGAATATCAATGTCTTGATGGTACTCTAAATAGTTATCTTGAGAAATGTTGGAGCATAATCCATTCTTTTGACGAATTCAGTATTCGGCATATCTCTAGAGTTGAGAATCATAGAGCTAACAATTTGGCACAAGATGCATCAGGTTATCGGATAAAGAGAGGGAAATTTCACAAAACTGAAAATCTGATAACCAGTGCAGAGCCAAATTCCCAGGTCGCGGACCGTCCGCGTGATGACGCCGGACCGTCCGAGGTTACCAGAAATGTTCTCTTAATCGATTCGGCTGACAATGAAGCCGATGCAAGTGATTGGAGGACACCTATACTTAATTATTTGCAAAATCCCAATATCAGGACAGATAAGAACATTCGGCGAACAGCTTTCAAGTATGTTTTGATGAGTGATGAACTTTACCGCCGAACGGTTAATGATGTCCTGCTTAAGTGCTTGGGCCCAGATGATGCTATATTAGCCATGGCCGAAGTACATGAAGGAATTTGTGGTACCCATCAATCAGCTCCAAAGATGAAGTGGTTGTTGCGAAGGTCTGGTTTTTATTGGCCTAGTATGATAGCTGATTGTTTTAAGTACTACAAGGGTTGCCAAGTGTGTCAAAAATTCGGCGACCTACAGTTGGTCCCTGCAGCCGAATTACATCCTATCATCAAGCCTTGGCCGTTCAGAGGATGGGGATTAGACTTTATTGGAGAAATTCATCCTTCATCATCAAAGGGGCATCGGTTTGTGTTAGTTGCCACTGACTATTTCACCAAATGGACTGAAGCCGTTGCTCTAAAGAACATGACGCACAAGGAGGTAATTGAGTCCATAACTGAGCATATTATTCATAGATTCGGCATTCCCCAGACCTTGACTACAGATCAAGGTACTTCTTTTATGTCAAAGGAGGTACGTGAATTTGCTGAATTATACAGAATTAAGCTGCTTAATTCGTCTCCATATTATGCTCAGGCCAATGGACAGGCCGAGTCTAGTAATAGGACGTTGATTAATTTGATAAAGAAGAAGGTATCTGATAATCCTAAACATTGGCATAAGATTTTGTCTGAAGCTTTATGGGCTCATAGAATATCTAAACATAGTGCTACTAAAGTATCTCCTTTTGAGCTTGTCTATGGGCAGGAAGCAGTGTTACCTGTGGAAATAAGTTTGAATGCTGTCAGGTTTGCCAGACAAAATGATCTAACTACTACTGATTATTATAATTCAATGATGGATAATATTGATGAGGTGACCGACAAGAGGATGATAGCTTTGGGAGCAATAGAAAAGGACAAGATCATGGTAGCTAGGGCCTACAACAAGAAAGTCAAAGTAAAATCATTTCAAGTAGGAGACGTGGTGTGGAAGACCATTCTGCCTCTAAGGAATAAAGACCGAAAGTTCGGGAAATGGTCGCCAAGCTGGGAGGGTCCTTATAAAGTGAAACAGGTGATGTCTGGTAACGCTTATTGTCGGGGACCATAATTAGGGGTACCCTCAAGACGCCTAATTCTCAGCTGGTAACCCCCATCAGCATAAAGCTGCAAAGGCCTGATGGGTTTGATTAAGTCAGGGATCAGTCCACACGAGTGACTTGACCACGCCACGCCCGAGCCTAGCCTCGGGCGAGGGCAGCCGACCCTAAGATGACTCCGTCTCGCCTGAGGTCTCCTCTTTCACGGCAGGCGCATCCCCGGCTCGCCCTAGGCCCCGCCTCCGATAAGGAGAAACCCTGACTAAATCACCGCACCAACCGACCGAGTCACCAGGGCGTTTAACGCAAAAGGTAAGACCGACGGGCGGCCAGACTTCGCCAGTGGTGCCATAGGAGACTCCGCCCGACCCAGGGCTCGGACTCAGGCTAAGGCCTCGGAAGACGGCGAATTCCGCTCCGCCCGACCCAGGGCTCGGACTCAGGCTAAGGCCTCGGAAGACGGCGAACTCCGCTCCGCCCGACCCAGGGCTCGGACTCAGGCTAAGGCCTCGGAAGACGGCGAACTCCGCTCCGCCCGACCCAGGGCTCGGACTCAGGCTAAGGCCTCGGAAGACGGCGACCTCCGCCTCGCCCGACCCAGGGCTCGGACTCCGCCTCGGCCTCTGCCGAATAATCTCCGCCTCGCCCGACCAGGGCTCGGACTCTGTCTCTGTCTTGCAGGACGGACTCGGCCACAGCCTCGGAGGAGCCTCCACGACGCCCGACCTAGGATACGAGACCGCCACGTCAACAGGAAGCGTCATCATCACCCTGCCCTGAGCCGACTTGGGTCGCAGAGAACAAGACCGGCGTCCCATCTGGCCAGCTATGCCAGATAGGCCATGATGGCGCCCCGCTAGATCATGACGACGGCGGCTCCCAGCTCCCTTACGAAAGCAGGAGAACGTCAGCAAGGACCCAGCCACCTCGACAGCTGTCCCCCCGTCCGGCTCCGTTACTCCTCCAACAGCCACGACGCCACTCCAACAGGGTGCCACGATCTCTCTGGCTGCCACCTGGGCATGTACATAGGGCGCTAGCTCTCCCTCGCTAGACACGTAGCACCTTGCTACACCCCCGTCTTGTACACCTGGACCCTCTCCTTACGACTATAAAAGGAAGGGCCAGGGCCTTCTTAGAGAAGGTTGGCCTCGCGGGGACGAAAGGCAGGGGCAGGCGCTCTCTCGGGGCCGCCCTCTCCCTTCACCTCGTGCGGACGCTTGTAACCCCCTACTGCAAGCGCACCCGACCTGGGCGCGGGACGAACACGAAGGCCGTGGGAATTTCTCCGACTCCCTCGCGATCCGGCTCCGGCCACCGACCTCTCTCTCACTCCGTTCCCCCCTTTGCGCTCGCTCCACGCGCTCGACCCATCTGGGCTGGGGCACGCGGCACTCTCACTCGTCGGCTCGAGGACCCCCCGGTCTCGGAACGCCGACAGTTGGCGCGCCAGGTAGGGGGCACGCTGCGTGTTGACGTCCGATTTCCCGTCAAGCTCCAGATGGGCAGTCTCCAACAACCTCTTCAACCCGGGACGGTGCTCCGTTTCGGGAACCTCGAGTTCATCTCGCTCGACGGCGACTACGACATGATACTCCTTCCACCGCCGCGCGACGGCGACATTGATGGCGGACAGCCCGCCCGCTGGCGGCGGAATCGACGACGTCTTTCCCGCGTAGGGGAAGGACAACTTTCGAGCTCGCCCCATCCTCTCCCTCGCCATCGGAGGAGGAGGAGGCAGGGCAACCGGGGCCGAGCGGGAGGTCGCGCTCCGACGGCTGTCGGGCAAATCGACGTCCCCGGCGCCTCGACGGAGGACACGCCAAGCGTCGCCCTCGCGTTCAAGGCAGACGCGAGCGCCATCCCCCCGCAACACGTCGACTCCGAGCAAGTGGACGACGCCAGCACGCTCACGGAAGGCCTGCAGGACGTCACCCTCGGACCCAAGACGACGACGCGGTCAGCCCCCGACGCGACTTCATCGCTCCTCGTCGACAAAAAGGTATCGACTGCTACCCATCTTTCGTTATTTCGACTCGGCCTCAGCCCGCCTGGCGATCTCGCTTTGGCGGGCGCTCACATTGAGGCGAGTGCAACCTCTCTGGGGTTTCCTGTGCGGTCGCCTTGGGACCGATTGACGGGTGTCTCGACCTACGGACCCTCTGGGTCCGAGGAAGACGACGACCCCAGCATCTGCTGGGATTTCTCCGGATCTGGCAACCCTAGTGCCATGCGGGACTTCATGACCGCATGTGACTACTGCCTCTCCGACTGTTCCGACGGCAGCCGCAGCCTTGGCGACAAGGACTGCGGCCTGAGTCGCGAATGTTTCCACATCGAGCTAGGGGATCCCTCCGGAGGCGGCTGTCTCGGCATGCCGGAGGATGGTGATCCCCCTAGGCCAGCGCCTCGCGCTGACATCCCGCGGGAGCTAGCTGTGGTCCCCGCTTCGGCGGGAGGTCACGACCCACAGCTCGAGCAAGTCCGCGGGGCGCAGGCCGGGTTCGATGAAGGAGCAGGAGCGCTCGAGGCAATCCGTCAGAACATCGGGCAGGTATGGGCGAGCCAACCCCCGGCCGGAGGAATACGTCACTTGCCCCAAGGTCTCCAGCACCGCATCGCCAACGATGCCAGGGACAAACCGCCACCCGCATCCGGCGGGACTGGCCAGGACCTGGTCGCTGCAGCAATGCTCCTCCGCGTGATGCCGGAGTCATCAACCACCGAGGGACGGCGGATCCAGGGAGAACTCAGGCATCTCCTGGAAGGCGCTGCGGCCCGGCGGGCAGAGAGCTCTGCCTCTCGAAGGCGGGGATACACCCCGGACCCTCGTGCCGCGACTTCCCGACTCACGCGGGAAGCCTCGGTCTTCACCGGGCGCACGCGCAACACCGCGCCTGCGGCCCCGGGTCACCTCGGCGAGGAGCACCCTCATCGTGACCGTCGGGCACGCCTCGACGAAAGGGTGCGCCGAGGCTACCACCCCAGGCGTGGGGGACGTTATGACAGCGGGGAGGATCGAAGTCCCTCGCCCGAACCACCCGGTCCGCAGGTCTTTAGCCGAGCCATTCGGCGGGCGCCGTTTCCGCCCCGATTCCGACCCCCGACTACTATCACGAAGTACTCGGGGGAGACGAGACCGGAATTGTGGCTTGCAGACTACCGCCTGGCCTGCCAGCTGGGTGGGACGGACGATGACAACCTCATCATCCGAAACCTCCCCCTATTTCTCTCCGACACCGCTCGCGCCTGGTTGGAACACCTGCCCCCGGGGCAGATTTCCAACTGGGAGGACCTGGTCCAGGCCTTCGCCGGGAACTTCCAGGGCACGTACGTGCGCCCCGGGAATTCCTGGGACCTCCGAAGCTGTCGGCAATTGCCGGGAGAATCCCTTCGGGACTACATCCGGCGGTTCTCGAAGCAGCGCACCGAGCTGCCCAACATCACCGACTCCGATGTCATCGGCGCGTTCCTCGCTGGCACCACCTGCCGCGACCTGGTGAGCAAGTTGGGTCGCAAGACCCCCACCAGGGCGAGCGAGCTGATGGACATCGCTACCAAGTTCGCCTCCGGCCAGGAGGCGGTAGAGGCCATCTTCCGAAAGGACAAGCAGCCCCAGGGCCGCCCGTCGGAAGATGTTCCCGAGGCGTCTGCTCCGCGCGGCGCCAAGAAGAAAGGCAGGAGGAAGTCGCAAGCGAAACGCGACGTTCCCGATGCTGACCTTGTCGCCGCCGCCGAGCGCAAGAACCCTCGGGCCAACCCTGTACTTGTGAGGAAAAAAGGGGGGAAGTGGCGGATGTGTGTAGACTACACTGGCCTCAACAAAGCATGTCCAAAGGTCCCCTACCCTCTACCTCGCATCGACCAAATTGTGGACTCCACAGCAGGGTGCGAAACCCTGTCTTTTCTCGATGCCTACTCAGGGTATCATCAAATCAAGATGAAAGAGTCCGACCAGCTCGCGACTTCTTTCATCACGCCCTTCGGCATGTACTGTTATGTCACAATGCCGTTCGGGTTGAGGAACGCGGGTGCAACGTACCAGCGGTGCATGAACCATGTGTTCGGCGAACACATTGGTCGCACGGTCGAGGCCTACGTCGACGACATCGTGGTCAAGACGAGGAAAGCCTCCGACCTTCTCTCCGACCTCGGACTGACATTCCGGTGTCTCAAGGCGAAGGGCGTCAAGCTCAATCCCGAGAAGTGCGTCTTCGGGGTGCCCCGGGGCATGCTCTTGGGGTTCATCGTCTCCGAGCGGGGCATCGAAGCCAATCCGGAGAAGATCGCAGCAATCACAAACATGGGACCTATCAAGGACTTAAAAGGCGTACAAAGGGTCATGGGATGCCTCGCGGCCTTGAGCCGCTTCATCTCGCGCCTCGGCGAAAGAGGCCTGCCCCTGTACCGCCTCTTAAGGAAGGCTGAATGCTTCACTTGGACTCCCGAGGCCGAGGAAGCCCTCGGAAGCCTGAAGGCACTCCTCACACAGGCGCCCATCTTGGTACCCCCAACTGATGGAGAGACCCTCCTGGTCTACGTCGCCGCAACCACTCAGGTGGTCAGCGCCGCGATCGTGGTCGAAAGGCAGGAAGAAGGGCATGCTTTGCCCATTCAGAGGCCAGTTTACTTCGTCAGCGAAGTGCTGTCCGAGACCAAGACCCGCTACCCACAAGTCCAGAAGCTGCTATACGCTGTGGTCCTGACGAGGCGAAAGTTGCGACATTACTTCGAGTCCCATCCGGTGACTGTGGTGTCATCCTTCCCCCTGGGGGAGATCATCCAGTGCCGAGAAGCCTCGGGACGGATCGCAAAGTGGGCGGTGGAAATCATGGGCGAGGCGATCTCGTTCGCCCCTCGGAAGGCCATCAAGTCCCAGGCACTGGCGGATTTCGTAGCCGAATGGGTCGATACCCAGTTACCAACGGCTCCGATCCAACCAGAACTCTGGACCATGTTTTTCGACGGGTCGCTGATGAAGACGGGAGCTGGCGCGGGCCTGCTTTTCGTCTCGCCCCTCGGAAAACACCTGCGCTACGTGCTTCGCCTCCATTTCCCGGCGTCTAACAATGTAGCTGAGTACGAGGCTCTGATCAACGGGTTGCGAATCGCCATCGAGCTAGGGGTTCGACGCCTCGATGCACGCGGCGACTCGCAGCTCGTCATCGACCAAGTCATGAAGAATTCCCTCTGCCGCGACCCGAAGATGGAGGCCTACTGCGAAGAGGTTCGACGCCTGGAGGACAAGTTCTACGGGCTCGAACTTAACCGCATCGCCCGACGCTATAACGAGACTGCGGACGAGCTGGCGAAGATAGCCTCGGGGCGGACAACGGTTCCCCCGGACGTCTTCGCCCGCGATCTGCACCAACCCTCCGTCAAGATAGGCGACGCGCCCGAACCCGAGGCACCCTCGGCCTCGTCCGAGGTGACCTCGGCTCAGCCCGAGCCGTCCTCGGCTCAATCCGAGGAACCCTCGGGGCCCGAGCGCGAAGCGCTGCACGTCGAGGAGGGGCAGGACGGGGTCGTGCCAGATCAAGATTGGAGGACCCCGTACCTGCAATATCTCCGCCGAGGAGGGCTGCCCCTCGACCAAACCGAGGCTCGGCGGGTAACGCGACGAGCAAAATCGTTCGTCCTGCTGGGCGACGAGAAGGAGCTCTACCACCGCAGCCCCTCGGGCATCCTCCAGCGATGCATCACCATCGCCGAGGGTCAGGACCTCCTGCAGGAAATACACTCGGGGGCTTGCGGTCATCATGCAGCACCTCGAACCCTCGTCGGGAATGCTTTCCGCCAAGGCTTCTACTGGCCAACGGCGGTGGCTGACGCCACTAGAATTGTCCGCGCCTGCGAAGGGTGCCAATTCTATGCGAAGCAGACCCACTTGCCCGCTCAGGCTCTGCAGACGATACCCATCACCTGGCCCTTCGCTGTGTGGGGTCTGGACCTCGTCGGCCCACTGCAGAAGGCACCCGGGGGCTACACGCACCTGCTGGTCGCCATCGACAAATTCTCCAAGTGGATCGAGGTCCGACCCCTAAGCAGCATCAGGTCCGAGCAGGCGGTGGCATTCTTCACCAACATCATCCATCGCTTCGGGATCCCGAACTCCATCATCACCGACAATGGCACCCAGTTCACCGGCAAAAAATTCTTGGATTTTTGCGACGATCACAACATCCGGGTGGACTGGGCCGCCGTAGCTCACCCCATGTCGAATGGGCAAGTGGAACGTGCCAATGGCATGATTCTACGGGGGCTTAAGCCTCGGATTTATAACAGTCTCAACAAGTTCGGCAAGCGATGGATGAAGGAACTCCCCTCGGTGGTCTGGAGCCTGAGGACGACTCCAAGCCGAGCCACGGGTTTCACGCCGTTCTTCCTGGTCTACGGGGCCGAGGCAATCCTGCCCACGGACCTGGAATACGGTTCCCCGAGGACGAGGGCTTACGACGAAGAAAGCAACCAAGCCAGCCGAGAAGACTCGCTGGACCAGCTGGACGAGGCTCGGGACAGGGCCCTACTACACTCAGCGCGGTATCAGCAGTCCCTGCGACGCTACCACGCCCGAGGGGTCCGACCCCGAGATCTCCAGGTGGGCGATCTGGTGCTTCGGCTGCGGCAGGACGCCCGAGGGAGGCATAAACTAACACCCCCCTGGGAGGGGCCGTTCATCATCGCCAAAGTTCTGAAGCCCGGAACTTACAAGCTGGCCAACAGTCAAGGCGAGGTCTACGGCAACGCTTGGAACATCCAACAGCTACGTCGCTTCTATCCTTAAGAATGTTTCCAGGTTGTTCTTATACCCCGTACCCACGCGAAGTTTAGTCAACAAGGAAGGGTCGGCCTCGCCTCAGCGGAGCCCGACCCTCCCTCGGGGGCTAAAAGGGGGTTAACCCCCTCTGCGTCAAAATTTTCCTCGAACAAAAAACCTCTTTTACCAGAACATCTTTCGTGCTTTTTGACTACTTCGAAAAGTGGGTCCTAGAAACGACGGGGTACACGTAAGCAGCCAAGGCCGACCGAGCCGAGGGACTCCTACGCCTCCGGGATACGGATACCTCACTCGTCACCTTCTGTGATAAGTAACTCGCGTTCGGATAAGGTGACTCCGCGGATCGAATGAGTCTTTACGTACGGAGGCTCTTCTGTTGAAGCAGGTTCTTCGAGCCTTCTCGACCGAGTCGGTGACAGGGCCTCATGGACGGGTAAAAGTACGCGTAAGCGGCGAGGCCGACCGAGCCGAGGGACTCCCACGCCTCCGGGATACGGATACCTCACTCATCACCTCCCGCGAGAAGCAACTCTTGCTCGCACTAACATCCCTGCTACCGACAAAAAGTCCAGATACTCGAAGCAAGAGGAAAAGAGACACAGCTTTATAACGCGATAAGGGTGTGTGTTCTGGCCTCAACGGCCGCACAAGGCCCACGCTACAGAACGACTTGACCCTGCAGGCGCGGACCTCGGCGCTGGAAGAGGGTGACGACACCCTCGGCATCAGCAGCACCTTCGGCAAGACCCGACCTGGCCTCGGGTGGCCACGCGGTCCGAAGGCCTCCGCTCCAAAGGACGACGTCGACACCGCGCTCGAGCAACCTCCGCCAGAGGCTTCCCCGAGAATCCGGCCCAAGCGGACGGCTCGGCCGGCCACCTCCGAGGCCTCGGCCGACCCCTTCCGAGGGCGCCAGCTCGGTCCGAGGCCTCGGCCAATCAACTCCAGCGCCGAGCCTGCCAGCAGACGACCCAGCTGGGCTCCGGCCAACCAGGTTCCATTTCCGAGCCAACAACGCCTCTGCTTGTGCTGATATCGCTACCCCTGGCCTCGGCTCGTCGAAGAGCGACCGAGGGGTCTTTTTAACTAAGCTAGAAGAGCCTCGGACAACAGGTCCGACCGAGCCGAGGGATTCCTACGCCTCCGGGATACGGATACCTCACTCGTCACCTGGACACGGGGCGACTCATGCTTGGTGAAGCGATTCAGACAATCGATAGGCAAGTCTTATTGCTCAGAAATGAGGAAAAAACACGGCTCTGTGCCGGAGTTACATACATGTTCAGGCCCCGAAAGCCGAAATGAACAAAAAACCCGGCACTCAAAGTGCCACTACAGGCGGGACTCCGGTTCCTCCCTCTACGGCGGCGCAGACCTCAGGGGGAGGCACAGCTGCTGTCTTGCCCTCGCCCATAACGCCACCCGAGAGGCGAGGACAAGTACGAAGAGCCGAAGTCCCAAAGCGCCGATGGTGGCGGTGATCCCGTCGCTGACGGGGACTTCTCGAGCCGCCTCCACCTCGGCACCGACGCCAGGAGCCGCCTGCTTACCGCCAGATCCCCACTCAAATCCTCCCCGATGAGTGGGGCACCGGCCCCCGCGCGAAGCCGCCGCCCTGGTGCAAAAGCAGGCCCACCCCAGAACACGAGCGCCGCCCTAGCGGCGTGCGGTGTCTAGGGTGGACCCCCCGTGTACACGGCGCGGCAGCCCCCCCCTCGACAAAGGGGCCCGCCGGAGCCGAGCTAGCGGACCCGACACGCCGGAGGCGACGGCGTTCGCCGCCGATCCATCCCGCGTCGTCGAAATCCGCGCCGCCCGAAGGGCCAGGGAGCACCTTCTCCCTCGAATGTCGTGGGAGGGGATGACCCCCGGACCCGTGCGGGAGGAGGAGCGCCGGCTCAGTCCGGCACCCACCCCAGCGAGGATGATGAACATCCTTGAAGCTGAGGGTGGGACCAAGATCGCAGCCCGGTTTGTTCCTCCCCACCCAGGGGCTGGTGGTCACCGTCTCGGGTGACCCCCAGCCGAGGGGGGCAACCGGGCTGCCTGATGAAAATCCTTGAAGCCGAACGATGGCTGAAAGGTACCAACCCCCGCGGGGTCGCGTTCCTCCAACGATGGAGCGAAAAGACGGCGGTTCCCCCCATCCGGGGGCCTGGAAGATGGAGAGACACAATGCATAAGGGAGAAAGGAGACATGGTCGCCTCACGAAGAGGGTCGCCCTCCTTTTAAAGGCAACTCCCCCTGCTAGCGCCCTCAACCGTCATGGGCTGAGTCTTCTCCAACACGCCTCCAAGGCCCTTCCCCGCGGCGCGGGGGCTGGGGCCCGCCTGTCATGCAGACCAGCTCCAAGCAGAGGGAGCCAAACCGCCGCGCACGACGCACGTAACCGCCCAGCGGTTACAAGTGACCCTCCACTTTTGCCCAGACCAACGGGCAAAGGGGGCGAGCGGCCATGCAAGCGGCATGCAGCCACGCCAAGTGGACGCGCCTCCCCGACTCCTGACAGGCCAGCGCGACGGTTCAAGACCACGCGTCGTTCAACTGGCGCGCCAGGCGCTGCATGCGAACCGCTGCGCCTCTCGCTCCACCACCGCACCTCCTCGATTGCGGAACCGATACCGCGACTCGAGGCCGCCCAGCCTGCGATCCAGCGGCGCCAGCCTGGCGCAGCGGTCAAACGCGGTCAAAAATGGACCGGCAGTAATGACGGTGGCAGGCGTATGAGGGCAGCGGTCACGCCATCGGCCAGGCTCACGTCCCATCCGGGGGCAGCAAGAGAACCCTTCTCACGGCGTGAAGACGACGCGTCCGTGACCCGTACCTCGAACGGCTCGCGCACGCAACGGCAACCTCGCCAACTACTCACCCCAGCGCGTTAACTCCACGGCGAAATAGGTGACGTTTCTGGCAGGGGCAGCTGGCGGCGCTTCGCCTCCGCCAAAAACGGCCACGCCGAGAAAGGTACGCCACGAAGTTCAATTTCGAATCCCTTTTTCCCTTTTCCTTCTTTCTCTATCTCTTGCAACAGGGACCGAGAAGGGGGATAACCCCAAAGGGATCCTTCCCCGTGAAGGAACTAGGCCCCGAGCCTCCCTACTGATCAGGGGTTCGAAGGCTGGCCCCCCGAAGGGTTCAACAGCCGCCTCAGATCGCGTGGGCCCGACACCCACTACTGGTCAGGGGTTCGAAGGTCGGCCCCCGAAAGGTTCCATGACCGCCTCAGGCTACTAGGGCTCCGTGCCCCCTACTGATCAGGGGTTCGAAGGCTGGCCTGTCGAAGGGTTCACAGCCGCCTCAGACGCCGAGCGAGGGATGACCAGGGGTACGTTCGATACATAACCGAGGCTCGGGCTGCGCTCCCGAGGTACCCTAGGACATTTCCGAGACCGGCGGGAACGACTCTGTAACGGAATCCCATCGGAGGGAGGCAACGAGCCCTCGGACCCCGTCGCTAGGGGACCGGGTCCGGCAGATCACCCGCAGGTACTTTTGGGCGTGCCTCCGGGCCCCTAGCCGACCCCTAACGAACGGGGCACGGACGTCCACTCGGATTACCCGATCGCAGCTCACCGGAGACACCATGTTCGGTGCCCATCGAGGGTAACATGGCGCACTCCCCCCCTCCTCCTTGCGGAAAGGCGACGTAGGGGCGTATAGAAAAAGTCGAGTCTGACCCTGATCGTCCTCTCGCTCCGTGCGAAGGCTCGGGGGCTGCTCTCGCAAACCCGGCTCCGGCCGAACCGTTGACAGCGTCAACATACCAGCCCGAGAACTTGGGCCCCGACAGTGCACCTGGGTTACGCCCTGCTCGCATGAGGGAACCGCTAGTCACGCCGAAGCATTACGCAAGGCATTAAGACCTCGAAGGAGTGAAACCACTCCTCCGAGGCCTCGGGGGCTACACCCGGCGGGTGCGCTCGCGCGCACCCACCGGAACAAGGTACCTCCGAGAAAGGCTGGTCCCCTTGCAAAAAAGTGCGATGCAAGCCTCCAAGCGAGTGTTAACACTCTCTTCGAGGCTCGGGGGCTACTGTCGGGGACCATAATTAGGGGTACCCTCAAGACGCCTAATTCTCAGCTGGTAACCCCCATCAGCATAAAGCTGCAAAGGCCTGATGGGTTTGATTAAGTCAGGGATCAGTCCACACGAGTGACTTGACCACGCCACGCCCGAGCCTAGCCTCGGGCGAGGGCAGCCGACCCTAAGATGACTCCGTCTCGCCTGAGGTCTCCTCTTTCACGGCAGGCGCATCCCCGGCTCGCCCTAGGCCCCGCCTCCGATAAGGAGAAACCCTGACTAAATCACCGCACCAACCGACCGAGTCACCAGGGCGTTTAACGCAAAAGGTAAGACCGACGGGCGGCCAGACTTCGCCAGTGGTGCCATAGGAGACTCCGCCCGACCCAGGGCTCGGACTCAGGCTAAGGCCTCGGAAGACGGCGAATTCCGCTCCGCCCGACCCAGGGCTCGGACTCAGGCTAAGGCCTCGGAAGACGGCGAACTCCGCTCCGCCCGACCCAGGGCTCGGACTCAGGCTAAGGCCTCGGAAGACGGCGAACTCCGCTCCGCCCGACCCAGGGCTCGGACTCAGGCTAAGGCCTCGGAAGACGGCGACCTCTGCCTCGCCCGACCCAGGGCTCGGACTCCGCCTCGGCCTCTGCCGAATAATCTCCGCCTCGCCCGACCAGGGCTCGGACTCTGTCTCTGTCTTGCAGGACGGACTCGGCCACAGCCTCGGAGGAGCCTCCACGACGCCCGACCTAGGATACGAGACCGCCACGTCAACAGGAAGCGTCATCATCACCCTGCCCTGAGCCGACTTGGGTCGCAGAGAACAAGACCGGCGTCCCATCTGGCCAGCTATGCCAGATAGGCCATGATGGCGCCCCGCTAGATCATGACGACGGCGGCTCCCAGCTCCCTTACGAAAGCAGGAGAACGTCAGCAAGGACCCAGCCACCTCGACAGCTGTCCCCCCGTCCGGCTCCGTTACTCCTCCAACAGCCACGACGCCACTCCAACAGGGTGCCACGATCTCTCTGGCTGCCACCTGGGCATGTACATAGGGCGCTAGCTCTCCCTCGCTAGACACGTAGCACCTTGCTACACCCCCGTCTTGTACACCTGGACCCTCTCCTTACGACTATAAAAGGAAGGGCCAGGGCCTTCTTAGAGAAGGTTGGCCTCGCGGGGACGAAAGGCAGGGGCAGGCGCTCTCTCGGGGCCGCCCTCTCCCTTCACCTCGTGCGGACGCTTGTAACCCCCTACTGCAAGCGCACCCGACCTGGGCGCGGGACGAACACGAAGGCCGTGGGAATTTCTCCGACTCCCTCGCGATCCGGCTCCGGCCACCGACCTCTCTCTCACTCCGTTCCCCCCTTTGCGCTCGCTCCACGCGCTCGACCCATCTGGGCTGGGGCACGCGGCACTCTCACTCGTCGGCTCGAGGACCCCCCGGTCTCGGAACGCCGACACTTATTTACTGCAAACATTACAAGGCAAGGATTTACCTAAGGCTTTGAATGGGCGTTTTCTCAAACAGTACCATCCTAGTATGTGGCAAGATGCCTAAGAGAACCGATGTGATCACATCGAGTTAGTTGCTTTTGGTTCGCCCAGCTCCACCAAAAGGCAGGGGGCATATGTTTGAACCAGAAATGAGCAAGCGAACGGTCCGGCCCTGAGGCCGGACGGTCCGCGGTCCGGACGGTCCACGCCTGTGGGTCGGACGGTCCGCGCGTGCGCAGAACAGATTAGGGTTCCGAGTTTTGTGCTACGGTTGTTAGCTATATTCGCGGGATTAGCTCGGAATCAGTTGTGTAAAGGGTCCAGCCCCCCCTCCTCTATAAATAGAGAGGTCTACGGCCGATTTGGAATCATCAATCGAATCAATACAACTTCTATTTCGCATTTTATCCTAGGAGTAGTTCTAGTCTAGTTTAGGTTTAGCTATCCAATCCCCAAATTCTTCGTCTCTCTTCGGCTCTACGTCGATTAGAGGAGTCTAGGTCGGCCAGCCCGAGCCTAGACACCACCTAGGATCTCTACTCCCCGACGGGGTCCCTCCCGGGAGCGAGATCCAGGCGCCGTCGGCGATCTTCCGCCGTCCCTGCGTACGCGCGGACCGTCCGGCCCCAGGGCGTGGACCATCCGGCCGTCAGGCAGGAGCCCTAGCCGCGCACCAGGCCACGGACCGTCCGGCCACAAGCCGCGGACAGTCCGCCCTTGCGCAGAGAGCATCACCGCGCCTCGCACCAGGCCGCGGACCGTCCGACCCCTGCTCGCGGACCGTCCGCCCCTGTGCAGAGGGCACCGCCACGGTTCTCTTGAGTAATTGGCGCCTCCAAAAAGGCGTCAACACCTATCTAATAGAAAAGAATACATTAGAGTATGATCTCTATTAGCTCTATAGTTGGTGAACTCTAAGGAGGAGCGGTCGTCTCTATTAACCTCCGTTAGAGCATCTCCACAAAAATCCTTAAAACTCTGTTTTAATTTTTAATTTAGGAAAAATAGCAAAAAATGTGTCCAACAGTTACAGATATGGCGCCCTAAAACTCTCGCAGGCAAAAAGTATCCCGTTCACCACGCAAAGTTTCGCCACCGCTCGAGCTCCCAATCGAGGCACTGTTTTCCATTCGCGTGTGTCTATCCCTCTACTATCCGACTAAGCGCGGTGGGTCCTCGCGTCAAGGCAGTGTCCGGCCCCGCCTGGGTGGTGCAGCCGCTGCTTGGTGGACGGTAGTGAGTTTTCCCATTTTTTCTTGGTTGTTCATTCGGGTACTACTGTTGCGTGGTAGTGGTGCCGGGGAGATGACCGTATATACTGTATTGTGGGCCCTGTTGAATACGTTTTAGAGAATATATTAGGAATTATTGGAGTCTTAACATTTTTTGGAATTAAGAGATTTAGAGAGATCCCAAATCTGATGTATTGGGAGATATGTTTTTGGGATCACCTGGAGATGCTCTTAGGTCCATTCCTGGTCTCGTTTCGGATGGAACCAATCGGCTTGGTTTGGAATCCGGTCCAGCCTGTTAGAGCTATTCGTTTTGATCTAGGCTAGAATTAAATTCGTCTGATTTCGAATCCCCCTCTTCATTCTCGCCCTAGAACAAACCCAAGTGACCTATCTTCATGATCAATTTCTGACCTAAAATGGTGTGACTAGGAATGAGTGACCACTTGATCCTAGGCTGGGTTACTTATACTGGCCAGACTTACATCCTGATTTGCCGAACGGGGCCTCGATGATTTATTAACCGATACAGAGCTCCCATAAGACGACCGTCTATAGGTTAGAGGAGGATTTCATCAGACATTTGCATTCACTAATAGGTCATTAACAAATACGAACATTTTGAGGAGTAAATCTTAATTAATTAATGAATTAATGAAGATGGTATTTCTATGACAACCGCCTTCGGTAGTAGGACACTCATGGAGGAAACCCTACTGGACCGTATCAATTAATATACTAGCAAGCTATACTAGTCCAAATGGTCATGCTAATCATCAAACACCAAAATCCAAACTAAATAGTCCATGTGGTCTATTTTTCTTACAATCTCTCTCTTTTTGTTGCTTGATAACAACATGAACAAAACAAGCAAGTGATAGATACCAATTGAAAATACACAATATCTACTTGCTAGGATGTAATGCAAGAGCAAAATCATATGATGCTAAAAGATACCATTTGAAGGACAAAATATTATTTATATTGCCCTTACCATTTTATATATGTCCCCTTATGTGTGAAAGAACCACGATGCCCAAGAGGGGGTGAATTGGGATTTTCTAAACTTCCAACAAAATTTAAAACCTAAGCATGAGCCCAACTTCACCCAAACTACTAGCAATAAGTAAATACCACTAGATGAACAACAACCCTAAGTCATTACTAAAAATACTAACTAAGCAATTGTACAAAGTAAAATGCTCAAAGTAAATATGGAATGTAAAGTAAGGGTAAGAAGACTCCTCCAATTTTTTACCGAGGTATCGAAGAGTCGGCACTCTTCCCTAGTCCTCGTTGGAGCACCCGTACAAGGGTATTGCTCCCCCTTGGTCCTCGCAAGAACCAAGTGCTCTCTATGAGATGATCCTTTGCTACTCTGGCGCGGTGGATCCCTCACGACCGCGTACAAACTTGAGTCGGGTCACCAGCAAGTCCTTCGGGGTGATCACCGCACTCCAATCGCCACCAAGCTGTCTAGGTGATACCGATCACCAAGAGTAACAAACTATAGACTTTCACTTGACCAAGAGAAACCCAATGCATATGGTGTGTGCTCTAGGTGCTCTCATGCACACTAATGTGGTCCTAATATGGGATTATGTTTTTTCTAATCACCTCACTAGGCTTTATGGGCTTGAAATGCACTAGCGATGAATACAAGTGTGTTTGGGCAGCAAGACACTAAACGTGGCTGGTAGAGGGGTATAAATACCCCCAATAACCAAAACTAGTCGTTATTGTAGGCTTCAAAGTGCAATAAACCCTAACTGAGGGTTTTGGTCATTTAATGACAAAACAAATAAGGGTACTAACAAGTTTGCTCCTAGTGTATGCTCAGAAACTATAGAAATTAAAGGAGTTACAACTTTTGTTGAGAATTCAAATGGGAAGTTTCAAGGACAAAGAAAACACAAGCCTTGAAAAGACTCCATGCGACGAACATATAAAATTTTATGTATATCTTGAGTCGCAGGATCTAATTCTTAGTAGTTTTCGCACAGATAATGGTGTTTGCTATAGCTCAAGCCTCTAAATTCAAAAGCTATTTCGAAAACCAAAATCCCTTGGACACTCTGTGTATGATTGTTGTTAGGATTGAGAAATGGAGAGTGTTACTGTTGAAAATCAGTTGAGCTTTTTTAGCCGAGTTGAACTTCTTCAGCTGAGTTGGGCTTTTTTAGCTGAGTTGAAGTTCTTCAGCTGAGTTGAGCTTTTTCAGCAGAGTTGAACTTCTTCAGCTGAGTTGAGCTTTTTTAGCTGAGTTTAACTTCAACTGTGAACCTCTCTGACCATACACCAGTTTAACTTGCCTCTAGGCCAGTTGAACTGGGGGTTTCTCTCCTAAACTTTCTAGTCAAAATAGTTGAACTGGCCCCCAGGGGCAGTTCAACTGGTCTCTGGGACATCTGTCCAAACTGGCTGTCAGCTGACACCAGGGCGGTTGAACCGCCCCTTAGGGCCGGTTCAACCGGTGTCAGGTCTATTTTGACCAGACTGTCCAGCAGTCTTCCAGTCAGACTTGCAGACAGGCTAACAGTCAGACAGGGGCGGTTGAACCGGCCCTAGGGGCAGTTCAATCGGTCTCCCCCCCCCCCGAAAAATCCAACCCAACGGCTCTTTTTGAAGAGAGCCTATTTATATAGCCCCCACATCTCTGTCTTCATAACTGCTGGTCACCCACACATTCATTGCACACCTGACTTGAGACAAAGGCACACTTCTTCTTCCTCTCACACCCAAACTAGCTCTCGAATCAAATTGATTGACGGAGCCCCAATGTTGTGAGGTTTGTGCTTGTGCTCTTGGATTTGGTTTCCTCTCCCGTCTCACTCTCATCTTTTGAGCTTGTTGCAAACATCTCTTGTGCGATATTGTTGTTCTTGAAACCCTGGGGGTTCAAGATGGATTAAGGTTGCTTGGGAGTCTCCAAATTTGTGAACGGCTCCAAGAAGTTTGTATTCCTCGCTCTTGTGAGCAAGTTTGAGAAAAGGATCCCTTGACCTTGGTGGTCGGGTTGTGGAGGATTAGGGTTGGAAAAGACCCAGCCCTTTGTGGGCTCCTCAACAGGGAGTAGGACACCTTTGTAGTGTGGTCGAACCTCGGGATAAATCTTATGTCTTGTGTTCTTGCTCGATCTGTGCTTGTGATTTTATTTGGCAAGATCGACATATAGGTTTACTTGCCGTGTGGATCTTACGCTGAATTAACTCCTGTATTTTCACCATCCACACTTAGCTAATCTCTCGCATTTTCCACTATAAGAGATCCATCTTCTATTTCCCACGTAGTTCATATTCTAGATTTATTCTAGCAATTGGACTGGTTCAGAGTAGTTCAACTTGCCTTTATAGCAGTTGAACTAGCCTGCACTAGTTGAACTGTAGATTTAACAATATCTCGAAGTTTGTGGTGATAATTTTTAGGGTTTAGCCTATTCACGCTCCCCTCTAGGCTACTTTCAAGGCTGTTGCGCATGGGCGCATCGGACAGTCCGGTGCGCTAATGGTGCTCTCCAACGGCTAGTTCTGACAGCGCCCCAAACAATGAACAGTTGTAGGATCTACGACACCAGCTAGAGGGGGTGAATAGATGGTTTTGACTAAAATAAAAAACACTAGAGAAATTTAATCAATATGACAAGAGGTATAAATTCTCTAGTGACAACAAGTAGCAATCTATGAGAAACAACTATGGCAATTATATACAAGAAAGACAATATGTGAAATACTAATTATTTGCACGGTAATAAGTAATGCAAGAAAAGAGAGACACCGGATTTTATCCCGTGGTATCGGTGATTTGCCGATCACCCCTAATCCACGTTGAGGTGGACTTCAAGCTCTCACTTGCTCCTCTATCAAGACACGTCTTGATCCTTGAGCCAAGTGGACAAGAAATCACTCAATAGCTCGTTTCCACTAGTGTCACCTTTGCCGCTCCGGTGAGGTAGGCGCGAACCCCTCACAATCTACACCGCGGCTCCTCCACAATCTTCTAGGAGAGCTCGACGGAGACAACACCCGAGCTGTCTAGGAGGCGGCAACCTCCAAGAGTAACAAGCTGATGACGCTTGCCCAGTGTACCACCTAGTGCCTCAAGAATCACCAATGGATGCAAATGCACTAGGAACTCTCAATCTCTCACTAGAATGCAATCTCAAGCAAGGACTGTGAGAGAATGAGTGGGAGGATCACAAATGAGCTCAATGTGTGCAAGGAATGGCCAAGAGAACCCTCACACACGAGCTCCCCTTCTATTTATAGCCCACCTCAAAATTCCAATCGTTATGTGCAACTAGCACAGATTCTGCGCACATGCAGATGGTCCGCGCCCTTAGGCCGGACGGTCCACCATACAGGTAACAGCTAGTTTTCCCGTTTGAAATCTGTCAGAGCTATCAGAAAAGCGAGGTCAGGACAGTCCGCCAACCTTGGCTGGACCATCCGAGACCTGTCAACTTGGAGCACCAGAGCTCTAACCATGAAGGGTTAACACACGCGGACTGTCCGCCATACAAGGCCGAACGGTCCGCGACCTGGGAGTCAGTACTATCCGGGCTTAGGCCTCGGACAGTCCGTAATACAAACACCCAAAAACACAGTCCCTGCCCAAACCAATTTGGCACCTGCGGACGGTCCGCCGACCCTAGCTAGACAGTCCACACAATAATACAGGGACTGTGCAGAGAGCGATCCTCTTTGGTCATGACTGCGGACGGTCTGGCCCCAAGGCCCGGATGGTCCGCAGTACAAATGTACAGGACAAGTCCGAAGTTACCATACTTCGGACCCCACTGGATGGATCGCGGATGGTCCGCCCACTTGGCCCAGACGGTCCCCAACCCCATGACTTAGCAACTTTTCAAACACGCTTTCGAAAAGATTTTTAACTCTCGAAACTTGGAGCACTGTTAGTCCTCATTCAAATGCAACCACTAGATGCTCTAGGAGGCACTAAGTTTTACACAGACCAAAGTCATTGACCCCTCTTAATAGTACGGCCATCTAGCCTACTAATCCGGTTAAATATCTTCTCTGAACTCCTGGAGATCGGCAAAAACAAAAACATATGTTATACCTTTGTCTTCACTTGATCCACAACCAATGCTTATAAGTCTCCAAGATTTTCTGTTTTATGTGGTCCAACCTGCATTCTTATTTCTCCAAGAACCGTTAGTCCATAAATAGTTGTCATTAATTACCAAACATCACTAAGGGGCCTAGATGATTCACAATCTCCCCCTTTTTGGTAATTGATGACAACAGTACACATTTTAACCAAGAGAAGTTTTGATTTTTAAATCTTCCTCATACCTTAGGTATAAGAAGGATTTTAGAGATGAGTTTCATAAGAGTTATCTTGATTTGAAGTTCCGTCCGAGAGATAGATAAGTCTCAACAAAATTTAGAGTGTAGGAATAGCTCCCCCTATATGTGTGCATGATATTTATAGTTGAAGATATGACACACATAATTGATTGGAGTTTTGATGGAGATCTTCCTATAGTCATGGTTATCAAGGCATACAAGAAGTAATATGTGAAGTAATATGTAAAAAAATAAGCGCAGCAAATTTAATCACTCCTCGATCAACCATTCACTAAATAATTCGAACTAATAGAAACATAAGATTTAGCAAACATAGTTCAATCCACAAAATATTACAAACATTTGTCCATAAACATAAGACATAGTTCACCAAATGCATAAGACATAAAGTTCAAATAGTAAACATGCATATGCGAAGTCTCAATGTCCACATGAGCTCCCCCTAAATATGACATAAATCCCCAACTTCTCTTCTCCCCCTTTGGCATCAATTGCCACAAAGGAGGGGTCTCACTGATCACCAGGTGGAGGGTACATGCTGTAGTAATGGGTGCTGAAAGTGTCGAAGAGAGAGGAGAACTGCCTGAAGTCATTCTAGAGCTGTTGTTGCCTCTAACGGATATCCTAGATGCTTTCATTGGTGGACAGGTTGTCAAACTGACTGGACAAGGCCCCCATATTATCCTGAAAGCTCTACTGCATGTTGTTCATTCTAGTCATAAGTGGATCATGAATAGTGTCTTGGATGTGAGAGCGAAATTTAGAAAGCTCAGAGTTCAGCGCATCAAGGTTATCATCAAAGCGAGTCTGCATGGCATCCATGCGTTGGTCCATATGGGTCATCATGCCCTGAAAGCGGGCATCCATGTGTGCCTGGAGCCCTTGCTGCATTTGCTGGAAATAAGGATCAAAATAGCCTGGACTGGGCTGCCAGAACTGCTAAGGCTGAGGAGGAGGTGGAGGAGGAGGCATCTGCTCAGCTGCATCAGGTTCAGGAGCAACTCCTTCATCATCTCCAGCTTCTTCCTCATCATCTGGGAAAGAAGTAAGAGGCCTAGTGAGGAAGCCAATCTCATTCTTGAAAGGCTATCTCATAGTGCCCCTCAAATCTGGTCTTAGCCTTGATGAGAGCCATAATGTATGGAGCATAAGCCAAGTTCTGGTTCTTGTCCATCTTGAGGTCATTCAATTGCCTCATCATAAAGAGCACCACATTCATTACTTCACCATTCATGATATGGTGGATAATGTTCTAGAACTTATCTCTGATCTTGCTCTTATCTCCACTCTTTGGAAAAAATTGTTACTCTGGCAATCTTGTTAATCACAGCAGGATGATGCCTCAGTCTTGCAGTCTCACCAAACCTCCTAGGAATGCCTAGCCTCGCTGGCTCATAGAACTGCACAAATTCTTCAAAGTTGTCCTTAGTATACAAATCAATCCCAGCTAAAATTGTTCCATAGTCCAAACTATTTGCAGTAGCAAACTCAGCAAAGGTTGCAAAATACCTCTTAAAGCCAGTCATCCAAGTGATCGACTGCTCATCAATGTCAATCTTAGCAGTTGCTAGGAATTGTTTCACAACCATCTCACTGAAGTCTGTCTTCTGGCCCATAAAGTCATAGAGACCACATGCCTCGAACTAGGGAATCAATCCCTCCATGACTGACTGACCCAACATAAAGTTCCAATCAATGACTTGATGCTTGTGAAAATTAGTGTCCATTAGGGTTCTCCAGAAGACATCAAATTGAAGCTAAGTATGAAAGAACTGAATGTTGGTGTCTAAGGGCAGATCATACTGATTAACTGTCCTCCTGGAGCAGTACTCAGCCATAGAGAATCTTCTCTTTGGATAAGTCCATCCTGTGATGTCAATTGGATAGTCTGGATGAGCATGTGGAACATCCTCTGTGTCCATAGAGATGCTGCCCCCAGCTGAGGATTAGGCCTCGGAGTCTGTAGCTAGATTATAATCTGTATCATATGCACGATGGCGCTTTGACTTAAAACGACTTGCAAGCTTCTTCTTAAGACCACCCAGACCACTGCAATATATATGAGGAATATCCACTGGTTAGTAGTTGATGACGCCACAACATAGAGAAAGAAAGTGTAACTTTCTGTCAGGGTCCGAACTGTCCGCGCTAGGGGGCCGAACTGTCCGCGCTGGGGGGCCGGACGATCCGCGCCATCCTGGCGGACGGTCCGCGACCGTCCAGGGGCGATTTCTAGAACCCTACCCGCCCCATCCATCCAATCAATGATTCGACAGAAAATAACCATCCAAATCCGTTCAAATTTTTGCACAACATTCATAATGAGTAACATTAGCAATTCCACCAATTATATTTGTAAATCCACTGCATAATTCTAGATCAGAGAGAAAATCCGAAGAATCCCCAAATTTGAATAAATCAGACAAAGTCCATGAGATTTTGAAATACCGAGATGAAGACATGGTTGATGAACTCCAAGCAATCTCCCGGATAGTCCGTGCGTAAGTTCGCTTCACCGTCCGCTCACAATCGACAAGAGTCACCTTTTGGCGTGTGGTGTGTGTGTGAGAGAGAGAACCGTTGAAAGTGACACTCTAACTGCCTTTGTCTGACTTATCTGCCTGTCGTGGACGGTCCGCGCAGGGACTGTGGACGGTCCGCGCCCTGTCAAATTAGACGGTCTGCTCTGCTGACTCGAACTGTCTAGATCCTGATACGGCGGACGATCCGCGATCCTTACCTGGACGGTCCACGGCCTGATACTCAAATCTTCAAACTTTGTCCACTTTCTGATTTTGAATTTCAAATTTGATTTGTCGCTCATATATGGACATTTTGACCAATCCAAGGGTTAGTATGCATGCATATACACATTATATATTTGATGAATACAAATTTAGATCAAACAAGAATAAAAAATTCATCAAAAATACCCAATAAATAGCTTAGAGAGCATATTTAGGAGCGAAATGCAATACTACACATGTGTATTCAACCTCAAGCTACATTTGAGAGATCTATCACATACATTTCACTTCTTAATGTGCAAAACCTCGTTTCATCTAGTGGCTTTGTGAATATATCGGCCAATTGATCATCCGTGCCAATCGAATATATAGTGATATCTCCCTTTCCAACATGATCTCTCAAAAAGTGATGTTGTATATCAATATGCTTCGTTCTTGAGTGTTGGACTGGATTTGTAGCCAATTTTACCGCACTCTCATTATCACACATGAGAGGCACATTCTTAAAAATGATCCCATAATCCAATAGAGTTTGTTTCATACATAATAATTGAGCACAACAATTACCGGCCGATATATATTCCGCCTTGGCGGTAGAGAGAGCAACAGAATTTTGCTTTTTAGAAGACCATGAAATAAGAGACCTCCCAAGAAATTGACAACAACCAGAGGTGCTCTTCCTATCAACTTTGCAACCCGCATAATCCGAATCCGAATAACCAATTAATTCAAATTGAGCACCTTTGGGATACCATAGACCAATATTGGGGGTATACTTCAAATATCTTAGAATCCTTTTTGCGGCCTTCAAGTGAATCTCTCTAGGTGAAGCTTGAAATCAAGCACACATACAAACACTAAACATAACATCGGGCCTAGATGCGGTAATGTAAAGCAAATTACCAATTATTGAGCGAAAAAGTTTTTGATCAACCATAGTACCTCCCTCATCTATGTCTAGATGACCATTTGCTGCCATAGGAGTCTTGATAGGCTTTGCGTTTTCTAAACCAAACTTCTTGAGCATATCCTTCAAATATTTTGATTGACTTATAAATATTTCATCTTTCTATTGTTTGATTTGAAGACCGAGAAAGAAACTCAATTCTCATATCATAGACATTTCAAATTCCTTTAACATCATTTTTCCAAACTCCTCGCAAAACAACTCATTAGTAGATCCAAAAATAATATCATCAACATAAATTTGACAAACAAACAAATCTTTGCCAACTCTTTTAGTGAATAGGGTAGTGCCAACCTTCCCAATTTTAAAGTCTTTGGAAAGCAAGAAATCCCTAAGCCTTTCATACCAAGCGCGTGGGGCTTGCTTAAGCCCATAGAGAGCTTTAGAAAGCTTGTACACGTGGTTAGGTCTTTTGGGGTCCTCAAAACCGGGAGGTTGTTCAACATACACTAGTTCACTAATCTTACCATTTAGAAAGGCACTCTTTACATCCATTTGGTAGAGCTTGATATTATGAGCACAAGCATAAGCAAGAAGGATCTGAATTGCTTCCAATCTTGCCACGGGAGCAAATGTCTCACCGAAATCCAATCCCTCTATTTGAGTATACCCTTGTGCCACTAATCTTGCCTTGTTTCTTACTACTAATCCATCTTCATTGTGCTTGTTGCGAAACACCCATTTGGTACCAATAACATTGTGGTTCTTTGGTCTCTCAACAAGCTCCCAAACTTCATTTCGAGTGAAGTTAATTAATTCTTCATGCATTGCATTCACCCAATCAACATCAAGTAGAGCTTCATCTACACGGTTAGGTTCCATACAAGATACAAAAGAGAAATGTTCACAAAATGAAGCTATGCGAGAGCGAGTTTGAACACCCTTACTAATATCACCCACAATTTGATCAACTGGGTGATCCTTCACAATAGAATGATGGATTCTTGATACCATTTGAGAATTGCTAGTTGAAGCATGAGGAGGAATCGAATGACTTGAAGTATCTTGATCATGAGCATCCATAATTCCATCATTTTGTTGGCTTTGGTGATTTTCTTCATTTAGGGTTGAAGAGGATGGAATGACAACCACACTATTATCATCATCATCTTCCTTTGGCTTTATTTCACCAATAGCCATTGTTTTCATAGCATTTCTCAATTGAGTTCCACCAACATCATCAAGATTATCGCTTTCATCTTGAGACCCATTAGTTTCATCAAACTCAACATCATATGCTTCTTCAATAATACCATGAGTCTTGTTGAAAACTCTATAAGCCTTGCTATTTGATGAATATCCAAGTAGAAAACCCTCATCACATTTTTTTTCAAATTTAGAGAGACAGCTTCCCTTTCTCAAAATATAACATTTGCAACCCAATACTCTAAAATATGAGATATTTGGCTTTCTACCAATGAGCAATTCATAGGGAGTTTTCTTCAAGAGCTTGTGACAATATAGCCTATTTGATGAGTGACAAGCGGTGTTTATGGCCTCGGCCCAATAAGAATCTGACACATTATATTCCGCTAACATAGACCTAGACATATCAATAAGAGTCCTATTCTTCCTTTCAACAATAGCATTTTGTTCCGGAGTATATTTGGAAGAAAATTCATGTTTAATACCCTTGTCATCACAATATTCATCAATTCTAGCATTTTTGAATTCCGACCCATTATCACTTCTAACTTTCTTGATATCAAAATCAAATTGGTTTTGAGCCAATATAGCAAATGACTTGAATGTTTCGAACACATTAGATTTATCCCGAAGAAAGTAAACCCAAGTAAATCTAGAATAATCATCTACAATCACAAGGCAATAGGAATTTCCGCCAATACTCACAAAAGATGTTGGCCCAAATAAATCCATGTGAAGTAATTCCAAAGGCCGATGAGTAGACATTTGACTCTTATTTGGATGAGTGTTCGCCACTTGCTTCCCGGCTTGACAAGAGCTACACAATTTGTTCTTCTCAAATTTCACATCTTTCAAGCCACGGACTAAGTCATGTTTGGTTAAACGATTGATTTGCTTCATTCCAACATGACCAAGTCTTCTATGCCATAACCAACCTAGTGAAGCCCTTGAGAATAAGCAAGTTGTGAGCTTTGCCTCACTGGATGAGAAATCAACAAGATAAAGATTTTCATATCTAAAGCCTTTAAACTTAAGATTGCTACCATCAACACTAGAGATAATAACATCATCAACGGTGAAATTGCAACTAAATCCTAAATCACATAATTGAGCTATGGATAGTAAATTAAAATTCAAAGACTCAACCAAAAGCACATTTGATATGGAATGATCATTCGAAATAGCAATTTTACCCAAGCCTTTAACCTTTCCTTTGCGATTATCTCCAAATGTGATACTATCGTAATTTGAGCAATCTTCCTCACTCATTTGGGTGAACATTTTCATATCTCCGGTCATGTGTTGAGTGCATCCACTATCCAACACCCAATGATTCCCTCCCGCCTTGTAGTTTACCTACAAAACGAAATCAATCTCTTTTAGGTACCCAAACTTGCTTGGGTCCTTGGATGTTAGTGACCAAGGTCTTTCGCACCCAATTAGCTTTCTTCTTGTTGCCAACAATTGAAGTACCAACAAATTTAGCATGAACACCTTTTGCATTATGAGAAAGAACATAACAATGCTCAAAACAAGTGAAGGATACATTCTTGAGCTTAGGACAATTCTTCTTGATATGTCCCTTCTTGTGACACTTGTGACACACTTTGTCACATTCTTTCACAAACAATGTCTTTTGCTTTACAAAAGCATTCTTTCCTTTCTTTGGAACTATCCAAGACCCTCACGATTAAGTGAGCATCGTTGACTTCCCAATATGAAATCCAATTTAGCCTTTCCACCATATGCCTTTTCTAGATCATGGGTTAGAGCATTCACTTTATCTACTAATACTTCATTCTCAACAATGATTTGTGATTCATCATGAACAATATTATCATTCATAAGAGAAATTTTGCATTTATTACAAATAGAGTTAGTAGGTTGTGGTTCACTTGTAGGACTATCAAGTAAGTCACAAGTGACCCCAACATCCTTGGTGACCACCACAACTTCATGCACAATAGATGAGTTTTGAGCTTCCACAAGCTTCTCACAACTCTCTTTTAGATCGTTGTGAGAGGTCTTGAGCTCCTCAAAAGACACTTGGAGGTTTTTATACAATTCCTTCAAGGTCTTAAACTTTTCTTTTTCTTTGTGCATGTAGTCATCGGCCTCACCTAACATTCTAACAAGATCATCATATGAATAGCCATCATCCTCAACATCATCAACATCATCATCATCATCTATATCATTTAAATCGGTGATGATTTTTACCTTAGCATCTCCCTTTGCCATGAGACAATGAGGGGATGAGAAAAGTGAAGGGGCTTCCTTGATGGCAATTCCGGCATTAAGCTTGGATGAGGTGTTGTCGGTACCCTAAAACTAGGGTATCCCCTGCTACTGTACAAAGACAAAGAACCCGCACGGGTATCCCTTAGTCATGTAGTAGAAGCGCTGGGTGTGGGACCAAACCACGGCTTGCCCCAATCTCAGGCGGCTATTCTGGGTCCACAGTAGCGCCCGACCCTGCCACATGGGCGGGTCCAAAGCTGCCACGTGTCCAGAGAAGGTGGTATACTCCAAAGCATCAACAGTGAGTCTAGACCCCACGGGAGAGCGCTGGACCCTTGGATATACAGTCTGGACCCCCGGATATATAGGTCGGACCTCCGAGGTTGGTCCTGGACCTCCACTTGTGCAAGCCGAACCCCTAGAATGGGATCCGGACCTCCCCCGTATGGGGTCCGGGCCATCCACAGGGGGGTCCCAAGGTCCCAGGACAGAACATACCTAGGCCCCGAACAGGACCCATGCGGGGGTCCGGTGTCGACACGTGTCCGGACCCAGTCTGGTGCGGACCTGTCCGCATGCGCTACTGCTCCCCGCCCAGGCGGAGACCCGATGCTGCCACGTGGCCTACCGCGCGTGATGTAAGCCTACGGGCGAAGCCTGACGTAAGGCCTTCGGGTTACGCGGTCCCTGCATTTATTGCGGATAAGGCGCGCTCCTGTCCATCCCGCTGACAGGCGATGTGCCGCCTCAACATATTTAATGATACCTGTCCATTCCACAGGCAGCGTGCCTGTCCATTCCACTGGCAGGCGATGTGCTGCCTCCGCATTAAATGCGACCTGTCCATCCCACAGGCGGCATGCCTATCCGTTGCACTGGTAGACTGCACGCCCATACTGCCGCGTGCAATACGCCTATCATTACTCGTACGTTACCAAGGAAGTTGCCGCCGCATGTCAATGTTGCGCGTGCTGCGGACAACATGGGCCTGGAGATTGCACAGACGTCACCTACATTAGTTGCTCTAGGTATTCCTTCTGTTATGTTCCTAGGCCCACATGTCGGGGCTCATCATCCTTGTATGTGCCCCCCTTGAGCTATAAAAGGGAAGGCACACAACGTTACAAGGCAAGCCAACTTAGACCCAACTCAAGCTCTCAAGCACATAAGTCACTTAGATCCTCAGACTCACACACAAGTTCTCAAGTGCTCAATACAACACATAGTGGAGTAGGGTTTTACGCTCCGGTGACCTGAACCACTCTAAATCCTCGTGTTCACTTGTGTTCTTCGACCATCTAGCAGACAGGCAAAACGCTTAGGCCCCCTCCTCATCTTAGGATTTAGGACGGGTGCATTCCGCCACCCAGCCGGGGAATTTTCTCTCTGACATTTGGCGCGCCAGGTAGGGGGCTTGGCATTAGGTTTTTGCTTGTTTTCCTGCTCGACACCATGGTCCACATCGTCGAGCACCATAACTTCATTCCCAAGGATTTCTCGATGGAGGAAGAAGCTGCCTCTTCCACGCCACGGGCCTCCAGCCGCCCAGCGCCTGGTGCTGCTGCTGTGCGCTCTGCGCGGCAGCACACTCCTGCGCAGACATCTAAAGCGTCGAGGGCTGCGCCTGGGGCCTTGTCAGCAGCTAGGGAGTTGCTACGCCACCCTCCTAGCTCCACGGCCTCACCGGGGGCCATGAAGTAGTGGCGTGACGATGTAGACCGTCTGCTCGGCATGGCACACTCTGGCTCAGCCAGGCCCAGGCCTCGGTCATCCCGGCGTCAACATGAGGCATCGACATCGGTGCGCTCGCCATCGGTGAGGGTTGCACCAACTAAGGACCTGCGAGCGGAGCTCAACCGCAAGCGAGCGGGAGAGGACGCTCCAGCCTCTCTGGAGAGGCCTGATGACCTACGGCAGAACTCAATCACAGGCGTACGAGCGAGGATGCCCGTGTCTCTCTAGAGAGGGCGTGTGAGCGCCGACAGAACATCGAGGGTCGCAACCTCGACCAAGACTTCACTGCGGTCGCGCCGTAGACTCCAAGGGGTGCCCGAATTAAGGCGGGTGTCCCATTGGCCGGCGTCCACTGCGCCGCTCTGGCGGATTATCTCCACGCGGTGACGTGGCCATCCAAGTTCCAGCCACACCTGCCAGAGAAGTACGACGGTACGTCAAACCCGTCGGAATTTCTGCAGGTATACGTCACCGCCATTACGGTAGCAGGTGGAGACACCGCTGTGATAGCAACATACTTCCATGTAGCCTTGTCTGGGCCAGCATGGACCTGGCTCATGAACCTCGCCCCAGGATCAATCTACTCCTGGGAAGAGCTCTGCGCGCGGTTCACAACGAACCTCGCCAGTGCTTATCAGCAACATGGCGTGGAGGCTCACCTCCATGCAGTGAGGCAGGAACCCGGGGAAACTCTCTGGGCTTTCATCTCCCGCTTCACCAAGGTATGGGGCACCATACCTCGTATCTCTGATGCTTCCATCATCACCGCTTTCCGCTAGGGGGTGCGTGATGAAAAGATGCTGGAGAAGTTAGCCACGCATGACTTGGAAACTGTCACCATGCTCTTCGCTCTGGCCAACAAGTGTGCCAGGGTCGCCGAGGGCCGCGCATGGCACTCGGCACCACAGACCGAAGTTGCCCAGACGGGTGGCTCCGGTGCCATTGCCCAAGACGGCAAGAAGAAGAAGAAGAAGAAGAACCGCAACCACGAGAGGTCGCAGGCTGTAGCTCCGGTCGTCGCGGCTGCGGCTGGGGGCTAGAACGAGCGCAACAAGCGCCCACGGCCATAGGGGGGCAACAGCGGCTCATGCCCTATGCACCCCAACAGCCACCACAGTGCCGCGGAGTGCCGCGAGATTATCAAGCTCACGAAGCGCGTCAGCGAACGGCGCGACCAGACCTCCAAGGATAGCTCCCCACCTCGTCACCGGCCTGGCAAGGAGAGGGTCGATGACGGTGACGTAGCCCCCAGAGAACGGGACCTAGGTATCAATCACCCGAGGGGATCTTGAAGGACGTCTTCACCGGGGACTCCGACTCCGGTGGCGAGAGCGACCGCCGCAAAAGGCTATACGTCATGTACGGCGGGAGCTGGGAGCTCACCTCCCGCAGGAACGTCAAGTCCCTGCGCCGCGAGGTCCTGTTGGCGACCCCAGGGGTCCCGAAGGCTGCTCCACATCAGCGGTGGAGGAGCACCACCATCTCCTTCGGGGCATCCGACTGCCCTGACAACATGGCAGGGACCGGTATACTACCGCTCATCACCGCCCCTGTCATCGCCAACATGCGGCTGCACCATGTGCTGATCGACAGTGGGGCCGGCCTCAACATCATCAGCCATGTAGCATTCAAGTAGTTGCAGATCCTGGGGTCCCGCCTGGGACCCTCACGCCCATTCTTCGAAGTGGGCCCACAGCTGGTGTATCCCCTAGGGAGCATCGCACTCCCGGTAACATTCGGGACTGAGGAAAACTTCCACATGGAGAACGTCCAGTTCGACGTCGTGGAGGTTAACCTCCCCTTCAATGCCATCATTGGCAGGCCGGCCCTGTACCGGTTCATGGCCATTGCCCATTACGGGTATTTAGTCCTCAAGATGTCGTCCCCGGCTAGGGTCCTCACCCGTGCGGGGCGACCGCGCCGCTGCGATGTCGGTTGTCGAGAAGCTGCACGCCCTGGCGGTGGAAGCTACTCGCCTGGACGACGGAGGGAAGGACCCCTCGACCTCCGGTACCAAGGCGCCCGCCAAGGTGCCAAAGGTGCAGCCGTCCGGAGCAGACAGCGGACCCGTGAAGACCATCTAGGTCGGCGTGGACTCCTCCCAGACCACCCGCATCACGGGCAATCTGGGAGAGAAATAGGAACTCGCGCTCGTCGCCTTCCTCTGGGCAAATGTCGATGTTTTCGCTTGGGAACCATCACAGATGCCTGGGATCCCCAGGGAGGTGATCGAGCACCATCTGAAGATCAACCCTGACGCCAAGCCGGTGAGTCAGAAGCCTCGGAGACAGTCCGTCGAGCGGTAGGACTTCATTCATCAGGAGGTCCGGAAGCTGCTTGACGCTGGCTTCATCGAAGAGGTCCATCACCCCGTGTGGCTGGCCAACCTAGTCATCGTTCCAAAGGCAAACGGGAAGCTTCGGATGTGCATCGACTACACCATCTAGAATAAGGCTTGTCCCAAGGACCCGTATCCACTTCCGCGCATAGACCAAATCGTGGACTCTACCTCCACGTGCGACCTCTTGTCCTTCTTAGATGCCTACTCGGGTTTCCATCAGATCTGGATGGCTAGGGAGGATAGGAAGCATACCGCTTCTGTAACAGTGGATGGGCTCTACTGCTATGTTGTAATGCCCTACGGTCTAAAGAACGCCTTGCCAACATTTGTACGGGTGATGAGTAAGACCTTTGGGGACCTGATTAGGGACAAGGTAGAGATATATGTCGATGACATCGTGGTCAAGACTAGGAGGGGGTATACTCTGGTAGAAGACCTGACCCTGGTCTTTGACAAGCTGTGGGCGACGCGCACGAAGCTAAACCTGGACAAATGTGTCTTTGGTGTCTCCGCTGGGAAGTTGTTGGGATTCCTGGTTTCACACCGGGGCATTGAAGCAAACCTGGAGAAGATCAGGGCAATCGAGGCGATGAGGCCTCCGGCCCGAATCAAGGATGTTCAGAAGCTTACGGGGTCATTAGCCACCCTTAGCCGCTTCATTTCGAGGCTGGATGAGAGGGCGCTGCCCTTCTTCAAGCTCCTGTGAAAATCCGGTCCATTCTCTTGGGCCGAAGAGGCAGAACGTGCCTTCCAAGAGTTGAAACATCACCTTGTGTCCCTGCCGATACTGGTAGCTCCGGAGCCAGGGGAGCCGTTGTACTTGTACATCGCAGCGGCTACGGTGGCGGTGAGCATGGTGCTGGTCGTCGAAAGGACGGAGCAGCATTCCCAGGGGAGTCAGGAGGTTCCCCCAGGAGAAGGTGGTGGTCCGGCCACCACGGAGCCTGAGGACTCGGGACCAGCTACAGGGGTCCGGACTGTTCAGAGGCCGGTCTACTATGTCAGCGATGTCCTCCATGAGGCAAAGACTAGGTACCTTGAGACGCACAAGCTCCTCTATGCCATACTTGTTGCGTCCGGGAAGCTGTGCCACTATTTCTAGGCACACAGGGTTGTGGAGGTGACTTCCTTTCTGTTAAGGGCCATCCTCCACAACTCTAACGCCACAGGCAACATCGCCAAGTGGGTCGTGGAGCTCACTGAGTTCCAGCTAGACTTCCAACCTCGCCATGCTGTCAAGAGCCAGGTGCTGGCTGACTTCATCATGGAGTGGACGCCTCCCCCGAACGCCCCTGGGGGTCCGGATCCCGATTTGGACCCCACACCTATGGAGCCCAGGGGTCCGGTCTTCACCGAGCCCCACTGGACGCTCTTTTTCGATAGATCCGCTCGTTAGCAAGGTGGCGGTGCCGGAGTGGTCCTTATCGACCCAAGCGGAGATCAAGTGAAGTACATGGTGCGCCTAGAGTTCAAGGCCACCAACAACATGGCGGAGTACGAGGCACTGATCTTCGGCTTGTCGGTGGCCCTATCCCTAGGGATCTGCCAGCTCCTCGTGAAGGGGGACTCCCAGCTGATCATCAAGCAAGTCCGCGGGGAATGTAGCTGCAACGAGCCCAGGCTTGCAGCTTACCTCCTCCACGTAAGGAAGCTGGAAAAAGACTTCACAGCCCTAGAACTGCAACATGTTCCTCGGGCTGATAACTCGGTGGCAGATGAACTCTCCATGAGGGCATCAACTCGGACACCCGTGCCCGAGGGCGTCTTCGAAAGATGACTGCTGAGACCCACCGCCCAGCCTGCCGAGCTAGGCGAAGGGGGCGAGTCTAGCGCCTCGAAGCTAGCGGTCCCGGTGGCGTACCATCTACAGAACATTGAAGACTGTGTGTGCTATAGGGGGCCCTGCCTATCCCTTAGCGCCATAGCCAGTTTCTCAGAGTGGCCCCGATGCATGGATCTCCGAGATCCAAGACTACCTGAAGGAAAACATCCTTCCTGAAGAGCATGTGTCCGCAGAGCGCATAGTGCGGTTGGCTATACGACACACGGTGGTGGAAGGGATCTCTACCGCCGTGGCGCCAACGGCATTCTCATGCGGTGCATCACCCAGGAGGAGGGTCGTGAGTTGCTCATGGAGATCCATGGAGGAGAGTGCAGAAGTCATTCCTCATCCCGCACGCTGGTCGGTAAGGCCTTCCGGCATGGCTTTTACTGGCCAACCGCCCTCTAGGATGCAGCTGAGATGGTAAAGTCCTGCAAGGCGTGTCAATTCCATGCAAAGCAGATACACACACCAGCTCAGGCTCTACAAATGATTCCGCCCTCCTGACCATTCGTCGTATGGGGGGTGGATATCCTGGGACCATTTCCCAGGGCCATCGGCGGGTACCGGTACCTCTTCGTCGCCATCGACAAGTTCACCAAGTGGCCAGAGGCCACCCCTATGGTCAACATCACCCAGGGTGCTGCTATTGCGTTCCTCAAGTCGATTGTCTGTAGATTTGGGGTCCCAAGCCGTATCATTATAGACAACAGGACCCAGTTTACAAGTCGGCTTTTCTAGGAGTATTGCTAGGGCATCGGCACCCAGCTCTGCTTCGCGTCCGTGGCTCATCCCAAGAGCAATGGCCAGGTGGAGAGGGCAAACGCAGAGATCCTCACGGGAATCAAGACACGCACCTACGACTGCTTGAAAAAGCACGGTGCAAATTGGGTCAGTGAGCTTCCGTCCGTGCTTTGGGGGAACCGGACCACACCCAGCCAAGCTACCGGGGAGACCCCGTTCTTCCTGGTCTAAGGGGCCGAAGCCTGCCTTCCCCCGGAAATCATTATGGGCTCCCCACGGGTCCAGGCTTTCGATGAGTCTATGCAGGAATAGCTACGACGTGAGGACGTGGACTTCTTCGACGAGCGTAGATGGCGAGCGGTGATCCGAAATGCATGGTACAACCAAGCGCTCTGGCGCTACCACCAACGGTTTGTGCATAGTAGGGAGCTTCGGGTCGGGGACCTGGTCCTAAGGCGAGTACTGAACCAAGAAGGGCTCCACAAGCTCTCCCCCAGCTGGGAGGGACCCTTCAAGGTGACGGAAATATGCAAACCCGGGTGTGTCCGCCTTGCTACAACTGAAGGAGAGCCTCTTCCCAATCCTTGGAACATAGAGCATCTCTGTAAGTTTTTCCCATAAAAACAAACCTGGGGACCCAATTTTCCTCCTTTGTAACTAGGTAGCTCATATATGTACGTCAACCCGGTGAGGTCCGCCCTCATAAACCCGGTCTGTTGGCCTACGTTCATGAATATCAAGTTATAAAGAAAAGATTCACCCTAGATTTGTTTTTGTGACGGTCTTATTTTGCTTCAATTTATGAGCATCATTTTTATCTAACCCACCCATACAGTTCCCACCCTTGCTGGTATAATGACATCCGAATTGAGTAGCCAAGCTTGCAGTTTGGGACCCTTCGACAGGGGGGTCTGGCAGCCTGGGGGCCAGTTCTGGAGAACGGGTACTTGTCTCCAGGGGTGGTTCGAAGCTGTGTAGCCGCTTAGCTTCGTTCCGTACCCTAAGCCTGCACGCTCCACCACTCTGTGACGGATACCCTAGTATTTGGAACTATAGTCCTGTGGGTCCAGCAACCTGGGGTCCGGTTCTAGAGAATGGACGCATGTCTCCTGGAGTGGTCCGAAGCTGTGTAGCTGCTTAGCCTGGTCCCGCACCCTAGGCCTACACGCTCCACCACTCTGCGACGGGTGCCCTAGTATTTGGAGCTGTGATCCAGGGGGTCTGGACACACAGATTGGCTTCCTAGTCTAAATCCTGCAGGTCCCTGTTGCATGAATCCAAGGATAGAAGATACCAGTTGGCGGGTCCTATGGGTGTGCTACTAAAACTTCCTATCTGAAGTTGTGTACAGGTCCAGGTCCCAGCCGAGACTACCTCATGGGGGCCGGGTCACCAATTCTTTCTTAAGTGTACTGGCATCTAGCCTCGACACGTCGAGCCTACATCCCAGGGGGGGCCAAGTACCAGGGAGAAGCTGGTAACGACGCACACAGCAAAGACAAATAGCATACAGATAAGTTCTGTCACTGTTAGATTAATACTTCTCAAGAGTATCTTACAAAATCAAAAGTTGTTACAAGCTGCACCCTAGCGGAACCCTTGTTCTGTCTCTGCAGAATGGACTACTCATCGGCAGGGTCCCGCTGGAAGCGCTCGGCCACCACCTCCACGGTATCTTGAACACCCTCTCGGGCGGCGTCTTTGGTGTCGGCCACCGGACCAGCGATCACCGGCTCCAGGCAGATGGTCGGGTCGTGGCTCCGGAAGCACGTCAGGACGTACTCGATCACCGCCAGGCAGAGCCTGCCGCCTTCGGCCTCCAGGCGGGTGCCAAGAATTCGGTCCAGGCGTCGGAGGCGGTCCGTGGCGGAGTCCAACACTAGGAGCGCGTCGGAGATGGACGTTGGCAGCTCCGACACCGGGATGGGACTCATCCCTAGCGGCACCAGCGTCATGCTTGCCTCGCTGGCTCATGCAGCGATGCGCTAGACCCCGACACGATGCTCCGCCTGGAGATCTTCAAGTGCTTTCTTTGTCGCCTCCACCACCTGGGAGCCCGGTGTAGCCTGCGCCGCCTAGAACTATTGGATCCGATCCTCCAGCTCCTTCTCCTTCTGCTTCGCCTCGAGCTCATGCTCGGCCAGCAACTTATCCTGCCTTTCAAACATTTCCTCCTTGAAGGCGAGGTCCTTCTCCCGCCAGGCGAGATCAGTCGCCCGCTTATCCAGGGAGGCATCCTTTGCCTTGAGGTTCTCCTCGGCCAGGGCAATGTTGCTGGCCTTGTCATCCAGCTCTCACTCCCATTTCTGGATCCTCTCCATAGCCACGGTCTGCTGGGTCCGCTGCTCATCCAAGATCTTGTTCATGGCATTCAGCTTGGCGCTCAGCTCTGTGACGACCTCCTCCCTCTGGTTCAAGTGCTCCTCCTTCTTGGTCAACCTCTTCTCCTTCCGGCTCGCCTCCAGCTCCCTAGCGTACACCTTCTGGAGGTCCTTCTTGTAGTCCTTGCGGTCCCGCGCTAGTTCGGACCACTCAAAGGTGAACTGGTGGGACGCCGCCTTGGTGCGCTCCTCCAGCTGGGTACGCCAGTCGCTGAGGCACTGGTGCTCAGATCCCAGCGCCTCCCATTCCCGCCGGATCGCCGCCTCTGTCTCTTGAAGGGCCTGATGCGCACGAGACAGCACCCGGGGAGGGGAACCGGCACTGCTTCTGGCTCGGCGCCGGATCGGAGCCGCCGCCCAAGATCCACCTCCAGCTCCTCCATAGTGGGCAGCGGGTCAGAGCTAGACGTGCCCCCTGCGTCACCCCCATGGCAGGGGCGGGCACAGCTGGGACCTCCTCGACCGCTGCCGATGGTGTACTCGACGATGTCACCGTCGTTGAGGATGTGGTAGCCGTCAGCGCAGTTGCAACGGCCGGAGGCGGACCGCCGGCACCACTCCCAGCAGACGCCTGCTGCTGTGTGCCAGGCCCGCCAGCGGGCATGGTACCCGGCGGAGAAGGCGCGCCCTTAGGAGCAGAGGGGGAGGAAGCCCTAGCAAACAAGGATGGGTTGAGTCCCATCGGTGTGATAACTACACTCGCAAAAACAAGGATGGGGCTACACTTACTTGGGGCCCTAGACCTTCCAGCGACCCTGGAAGCGGGACGTCCGCTGTTGTTGTTGCTGCTACCGCTGCTGTGGTTGTTGCTGCTGGTGCCCCTGGGGAGATCACCCCTAGGTAGTGGTGGTGGCGGCGGGACCGACGGTGGTGGTGGCGGCGGTGGCGGCGGATCCGATGGTGGTGGTGGCGGAGGACTGACGCTCCTCTGCGTGCCCTGGGCCTGGGAGCCAGCCTCCTTGGCCCCACCAGCTGTCCTCTGACGCTTCTGGGGGGTCTGAATCAAGGGGCAGATCCGTGACAAGCGACCCATCCGTGCGTTGCAGCCGGCGTTGCCTCTCTTCCTTCGACCCCCCGGTGCCACCCGGGGTGGAGAAACTGCTTGCAGCCCCTTTGCCCTTGTCCAAGGGGCTAGGGGCCACGGGGGGAACTCTGGAACCTGCACCGGCGGGCTGGGAACCCGGCCGGTACACCGGGGATCTAGATCCCATGGTGGGGGTCCCAGCCGCCGGTCTAGCGAACCGCCACGCCGCTCTCGTCGAGGGTCAGTAGCTAGGCCAAGATCGTCGTCCTCAACCCTGGGTCATCGCATAGCGCAGGGATGCCTTGGCGAAGGATTAGGGACTCAGGGATGAAGGACTCAACAGTGATCCTTTTCACCAGGAGTTCTAGTTCCTCCTAGGACAGGTCGGTGCCTGGTCCGCGCTGGATCTGGTCAATGTCGTTTGAGCCGGTGAACCAGCAACACAGACAAGCCCTCCTCTGCAGCGGTGCGATCCGGCGCTTCAGGAAGTCGCCGACCACGTGCATCGATGTCAGGCCACCGGTTACTAGGTTCTTGATCCTGTCCAGTACGAGCTCGAACTCCAGCGCAGCGATGGCTTGGCCCTCCATTGCTTCCGGTCGAGCGCTGCTCTGTTGCTCGGCAGGACGAGGCGGTCGTTGGCCTCGGCGCTAGCGATCACCCAGTCGGCGCGCCAGTTTTCCCACCTCGCGCCGCCGAGGGAGGGGATGTAGGCGTCGGCCGAATCCGGCCTCGTCTGGAAGTAGTAGGTGCCGAGGTGGTCCTTAGCCTTCTCGGACTTCACTAGCACGAAGAAATGGCGGAAGAGGGAGGTGCAGGGCACCACCCCCACGAACATCTCGCAGAGGTGGGTGAAGATGGCCACCTGGAGGATGGAGTGAGGTGTGAGGTGCTGAAGCTAGAGCCCGAGCTCCTCCAACAGCAGCAGGAGGAAAGGCGAGATCGGCAGCGCCAACCCGCAGGAGAGGTAGGAGACGAACAAGACGAACTCCCCGGCGATGAGGCCACCGAGGGGGACGGTGCCGAAGCGGATCCTCCCGGCGAGCGCCAGCGCACTCCATCCGAGCAAGTTGCGCACCAGATTGAGCACCACCTCAGACTTGAAGCGGTCGGGACGAGCTAGCGAAGCCATGGCGACGGTGGCAACGCAGGCGTAGAGCAAGAGAGCGCAAATGCGAAGGGGCACAGAAAGCTCGGAGGCGAAAGGGCACGGCGATTGGGAGAGAATGCGAAAGCGTAACTGCTGCCCGGGGGGTGAATCCCTTTTCAAAGAAACTCTCCTGATTGTGCCCCGAGACGCTGTAGGAAATCCCGTCCGACGCGCACCTAGCGCCCAAGTGACCCAGTCTCTGACATGGGGGCTCGGGCCCACAAGTCATGTAGCTGGCGTGCCGGTCTCCGAGTGCGGAAGAAGCGAACCGTCACACGGGGAGCGAACCGCCACACACGATTGAAAGTCGCCTAGAGGGGGTGAATAGGGCGAATCTGAAATTTGCAAACTTAATCACAACTACAAGCCGGGTTAGCGTTAGAAATAGAAACGAGTCCGAGAGAGGGCGTAAAAACAAATCGCGAGTGAGTGAAGAAGTGAGACGCAAGGATTTGTTTTACAGAGGTTCGGTTCTCGCAAACCTACTCCTCGTTGAGGAGGCCACAAAGGTCAGGTCTATTTCAACCCTTTCCCTCTCTTAAACGGTCCCTCGGACCGAGTGAACTTCTCTTCTCAAATCAACCGGGAACAAAACTTCCCCGCAAGGACCACCACACAATTGGTGTCTCTTGCCTCGGTTACAATTGAGTTTTGATCACAAGAACAAATGAGAAAGAAAAGAAGCAATCCAAGCGCAAGAGTTCAAATGAACACAACAAATCTCTCTCACTAGTCACTAAAGCTTTGTGTGGAATTGGAGAGGATTTGATCACTTTGGTGTGTCTAGAATTGAATGCCTAGCTCTTGTAAGTAGTTGGAAGGTGGAAAACTTGGATGACTTGAATGTGGGGTGGTTGGGGGTATTTATAGCCCCAACCACCAAACTAGCCGTTTGGTGAAGGCTGCTGTCGCATGGCGCATCAGACAGTCCGGTGCGCCACCGGACAGTGTCCGGTGCACCAGCCACGTCACCCGGCCGTTAGGGTTCGACCGTTGGAGCTCTGACGGTGGGGTCGCCTGGCTGTCCGGTGGTGCACCGGACAGGTACTGTAGACTGTCTGGTGCGCCGTCTCGCGCGTGCCTGACCTCTGCGCGCTCTGGCGCGCATTTAATGCCTCTGCAGGTGACCGTTGGCGCCGAAGTAGCCGTTGCTCCGCTGTCACACCGGACAGTCCGGTGTACACCGGACATGTCCGGTGAATTATAGCGGAGCGGATTCCCGAAGCTGGCGAGTTTAGAGTCGCTTCTCCTTGGAGCACCGAACACTGTCCGGTGTACACCGGACAGTCCGCTGAATTATAGTGGAGCACCTCTGAGTTTTCCCGAAGGTGATGAGTTTAGCTTCAAGTCCCCTGGTGCACCGGACGCTGTCCGGTGGCGCACCGGACAGTCCGGTGCGCCCGACCAGGGTGCCTTCGGTTGTCCCTTTGCTCTTTTGTTTGAACCCTTTTTCTTGGTCTTTTTATTGGCCTTTTGTGAACCTTTGGCACCTGTATAACTTATACACTAGAGCAAACTAGTTAGTCCAAATGTTTGTGTTGGGGAATTCAACCACCAAAATCAATTTAGGAAATAGGTGTAAGCCTAATTCCCTTTCAACGATCGCGCACCGCCTCGGGGCCGCTGCGAAGAGATATTTATTAACCGAGGCGGCAACAATGAGGCGCCCGCGCATGGCCCGATGGAACCGCCAGATGTGGGGCTGTGGGTCAGTCAGTCGTGGGGACAGATGTGGCAGTTGACGTGACCGAGGGCGGACTGATAGCGCATGCGTCACCAGATGCGCTGAGTTAATGCGGCGCGTGCTAAGGTGGCGCCCTGGTCACCAATCATGCCATGTTGACGTGAAGTACAAGTTTTGGCCCCACCTGCAGGCTCGCATCCTCCCCTGATGTGGGCCCGGGGGCCACTGTCGGTACCCTGAAACTAGGGTACCCCTGCTACTGTATAAAGACAAAGAACCCACGTGGGTATCCCTTAGTCGCGCAGTAGAAGCGCTGTGTGTGGGACCAAACCACGGCTCGCCCCAATCTCAAGCGGCTATTCTGGGTCCACAGCAGCGCCCGACCCCGCCACATGGGCGGGTCCGAAGCCGCCACGTGTCCAGAGAAGGTGGTATACTCCAAAGCATCAACAGTGAGTCCGGACCCCCACGGGAGAGCACCGAACCCTTGGATATATAGTCTGGACCCCCAAGGTTGGTCCCAGACCCCCGGATATACAGGTCGGACCTCCGAGGTTGGTCCCGGACCTCCACTTGTGCAAGCCGGACCCCTGGAATGGGATCCGGACCCCCCATATGGGGTCCGTGCCACCCATGGGGGGTCCCAAGGTCCCAGGACAGAACATACCCGAGCCCCGAACAAGACCCAGGCGGGGGTCTGGTGTCGACACGTGTCTGGACCCAGTCTGGTGCGGACTTGTCCGCATGCGCTACTGCTCTCCGCCCAGGCGGAGACCCGATGCTGCCACATGGCCTACCGCGCATGACGTAAGCCAACGGGTGTAGCCTGATGTAAGGCCTCCGGGTTAAGCGGCCCCTGCATTTATTGCGGATAAGGCGCGCCGCCTGTCCATCCCGGTGACAGGCGATGTGCCGCCTCAGCATTTAATGAGACCTATCCATTCCGCAGGCGGCGTGCCTGTCCATTCCACTGGCAGGCGATGTGCTGCCTCCGCATTAAATGCAACCTGTCCATCCCACAGGAGGCATGCCTGTCCGTTCCACTGGCAGACTGCACGCCCATACTGCCGCGTGCACTACGCTCATCATTACTCGTACGTTACCAAGGAAGCTGCCACCGCATGTCAACGCTACACGTGCTACGGACAACATGGGCCTGGAGATTGCACAGACGTCACCTGCATTAGTTGCTCTAGGTATTCCTTCCGTTATGTTCCTGGGCCCACATGTCGGGGCTCAGCATCCTTGTATGTGCCTCCCTTGAGCTATAAAGGGGAAGGCACACGACGTTACAAGGCAAGCCAACTTAGACCCAACTCAAGCTCTCAAGCACATAAGTCACTTAGATCCTCAGACTCACACACAAGTTCTCAAGTGCTCAATACAACACACAGTGGAGTAGGGTTTTACGCTCCGGCGTCCTGAACCACTCTAAATCCTCATGTTCACTCGTGTTCTTCGACGATCTAGCAGACAGGCAAAATGCTTAGGCCCCCTCCTCATCTTAGGATTTAGGGCGGGTGCATTCTGCCACCCGGCCGGGGAATTTCCTCTCCGACAGGTGTCATCATCATCATATGAGCTATCATTCGAATCCCATTCAACTAGGTAGGCTTTGCCATCTTTCTTCTTGTTGTAGAATTTCTTCTTCTTCTTATCATCTCCATCTTTGCCCTTCTTCTTCTTGTTAGGGCAATTCATGGCGATGTGACTGGGTTCCCCACACTCAAAACACTTTCTATCATTGAAGGCTTTTCTTCTTGATGTTTGGCCTCTTCTAGGTTGACCCCTCTTCTTCATGAATTAGTTGAATTTCTTTACAAATAGAGCCATATCTCCATCACTCTCACTTTCATTTTCTTTATCATCACTATCTTCTTTTTCAATTGCCTTAGAAGCTTTAGATTTGAGAGCGATTGATTCATTCTTCACTTTCTTTGCCAAACTTATAGCATCGGCTTGAGATTTCTTGAATATATCTTGAGTAAGAATTTCTCCAAATACTTTGGTTGGAGAAGTTGTAGATAAATCACTTCTTACTAGCATGGTCACAATAGTCTCATATAGGGCTGGAAACGAGCCGAGCCGAGCTCGGCTCGGCTCGGTGCAGCTCGGTGGCTGACCGAGCTCGGCTCGGCTCGGCTCGCCCATTTCACGAGTTGGGGAGACAGGCTCGGCTTGGCTCGAAGGTGGCTCGCGAGCCGGCTCGGCTCGGCTCGCGAGCCACACCCTGATATATATAATTGCATTATCTAGTGAATTATTAGTATATAAATATAAATATATAGATAGCATTCATCATTATGAGTAATCTAAATTATTAATTGTCATATATTTTTCATGAAACGTTAAGAAACAAACTGACTATCTATAAAATTACCCAATATCCATCATTATTATACATATTAAGTAATTTGGCAAAGCTCGCGAGCCGGCTCGGCTCGGCTCGCTACCACAACGAGCTCAAAATACTGGCTCGGCTCGGCTCGCTCGAGGCTCGCGAGCCACTCCGAGCCGAGCCGAGCCGCTCCGAGCTCGAGCCGGCTCGCGAGCCTCGAGCTTATTTTCCAGCCCTAGTCTCATACTTCTCCGGAAGAGATCTAAGGAACTTTTGAGTGAAATCCACATCCGGTACATCAAAACCATGTCCTTTGAGCTCATTCACTATCTCATTGAACCGATTGAACATATCGGACACACTTTCTTCTTCTTTCATAATGAATTGCTCAAATTTTCCTTTGCACACATATAACTTTGCACTCTTCACAATTGTAGTTCCTTCATGAATTTCCATTAGCTTAATCCAAATCTCATGAGCCGTTGCGAGATTCTTGATACGGTTGAACTCATTTATGTCCAAAGCATCATAGAATATATTCATGGCTTGATCATTTGTAAGAATGTTTTCATTGTCACTAGCCGATGTTTTCAACACAACAAACCCATCCTTGACAATTGGCCAAAATTTTCCACCCATTGCTCTAAGATGCATTGACATTCTTATTTTCCAATAGTCATAGTTATTCACATCAAAATGTGGTGGCTTCCCAATGTGCACATTGTTGTTACTAGCCATTTTGTCCAACTCCGGGATGATTAGATCCACAAACAATGGAGTCCTCGGCTCCGATACCACTTGTAGGATCTAGTGCACCGGCTAGAGGGGGGTGAATAGACGATTTTGACTAAAATAAAAACACTAGAGAAATTTAATCAATATGACAAGAGGTATAAATTCTCTAGTGACAACAAGTAAGCAATCTATGAGAAACAACTATGGTAATTGTATACAAGAAAGACAATATGCGAAATACTAATTATTTGCATGGTAATAAGTAATGCAAGAAAAGAGAGACACCGGATTTTATCCCGTGGTATCGGTGATTTGCCGATCACCCCTAATCCATGTTGAGGTGGACTTCAAGCTCTCACTTGCTCCTCTATCAAGACACGTCTTGATCCTTGAGCCATGTGGACAAGAAATCACTCAATACCTCGTTTCCACTAGTGTCACCTTTGCCGCTCCGGCGAGGTAGGCGCGAACCCCTCACAATCTACACCGCGGCTCCTCCACAATCTTCTAGGAGAGCTCGACGGAGACAACACCCGAGCCGTCTAGGAGGCAGCAACCTCCAAGAGTAACAAGCAGATGACGCTTGCCCGGTGTACCACCTAGTGCCTCAAGAATCACCAATGGATGCAAATGCACTAGGAACTCTTAATCTCTCACTAGAATGCAATCTCAAGCAAGGAGTGTGAGAGAATGAGTGGGAGGATCACAAATGAGCTCAATGTGTGCAAGGAATGGCCAAGAGAACCCTCACACACGAGCTCCCCTTCTATTTATAGCCCACCTCAAAATTCCAACCGTATGTGCAACTAGCACAGATTCTGCGCACACGCGGATGGTCCGCGCCCTTAGGTCGGACGGTCCGCCGTATAGGTAAGACGACTAGTTTTCCCATTTAAAATATGCCAGAGCTATCAGAAAAGTGAGGTTCGGACAGTCCGCCAACCTTGGCCGGACCGTCCGAGACCTGGCAACTTGGAGCACCAGAGCTCTGACCATGAAGGGTTAACACAGGCGGACTGTCCGCCATACAAGGCCGGACGGTCCGCGACCTAGGAGTCAGTACTGTCCGGGCTTAGGCCCCGAACAGTCTGTAATACAAACACCCAAAAACACACAGTCCCTGCCCAAACCAATTTGGCACCTGCGGACGGTCCGCCGACCCTGGCCGGATAGTCTACACAATAATACAGGGACTGTGCAGAGAGCGACCCTCTCTGGTCAGGACTGCGGACGATCCGGCCCTAAGGCCCAGATGGTCCGCATTACAAATGTACAGGACTAGTCCGAAGTTACCATACTTCGGACCCCACTGGATGGATCGCGGACGGTCCGCCCACTTGGCCTGGATGGTCCGCCAACCCCATGACTTAGCAACTTTTCAAACATGCTTTCAAAAATATTTTTAACTCTCGAAACTTGGAGCGTTGTTAGTCCTCATTCAAATGCAACCACTAGATGCTCTATGAGGCACTAAGTTTTACACAGACCAAAGTCATTGACCCCTCTTAATAGTACGGCCATCTAGCCTACTAATCCGGTCAAATATCTTCTCTAAACTCCTAGAGACCGGCAAAAACAAAAACCTATGTTATACCTTTGCCTTCACTTGATCCACAACCAATGCTTATAAGTCTCCAAGATTTTCTGTTCTATGTGGTCCAACCTGCATTCTTATTTCTCTAAGAACCGTTAGTCCACAAATAGTTATCGTTAATTACCAAAACATCACTAAGGGGCCTAGATGATTCATAACAGTGACTGTCCAATGTGCACCGGACAGTCCGGTGCGCGGCTAAAATTCGAATCCGCAAACTTGTTGCTCTCGGTTTTTTCTCGGGGGCAGAGGGTTGCTCCTGGGGCTACCTGGGCCCACTGTCAGGGGTCACACCGGACAGTCTGGTTGCCCCTAAGACAGCAAACCTACTTTCTTTTCCTTAGATTTTTCTAACCTGATTTTGTTCTAACTCGTGAGTGTGTTATAGAGTGACAACTAGTACTAGTTGTGAGTGTGAACATGCACCAACACTACACTAGAATTCTCTTGGTCAAACTACTCATCCACAACTTCTCTTTATAGTACGGCTAAAATGAAAAAATAGAAGATTTAATTCTATACCAAGTGTCCACAACTCCTTCAACACTCGGAATATGAAGATCTTGATCGTTTGATTCGCCTTTTTCAGCCGTCGGTTCAAGTTCTCATTTGAGGGATTGTTTACACCGTTGTAGCGCAACCTCCTATAATGCGACCTAACTTACCATTTGCTCTGCAAAACACACATTAGTCATATATAATCTTATGTTGTCATTAATCACTAAAACCAACCAGGGGCCTAGATGCTTTCAATGTGTTATTATAAACTTAAGGCTCCCCTAACTTCATAATCTACTTCCACCCTTTCTTAGACCATCTCCCAAAAGATGATTTTAGTGTTTATTATGAGCTAGGATTGCATTTGGTCCCTTAAATTCTCCGCCTTGGTAATCAAACATAGAAAAGGAAAACATTAGTAGATCAAGGGAGGGTCAAATTTTGTGATCCTTTATATGTAGAATGGAGTTAATAACAAAATGTGACTCTCACATTACATGGACTAATCTCTCCTTATTGCACCTAGATGGTTAGAGGGGGTGTGAATAGCCTATAAAAATTATAATATAACCTCGCAAGACATTTGAGAAAAGTTTGATCAATACAAAATGGTGTTCAAGCAACTACTCCTAATTCGCTCTATGCAATCCTTTAAATAATTCTAGTAGTTTGTTCTTCAGTTTATATTGACGAATGCAAGCTACTTACTTAGAAAGAGATATTAATCAACAATTACTGCTAGTTATAATCTACGCAAGGCTAGATGAGCAGATATCATACAAAAGGACATAAATGTACTTACAAGAGTAAGTATAGTCACTACACGATGGTTCACTTACAGCGACCTACGGTTGGTTGCTAAAACGGTCAACCGTCTGTCCATAACTTTTAGCGACTAACCGTCTGTCCCTAATAAGGGTCACTAAAGATTAGCCATCGTATAGTGAGTGAGCAAACCATACGAGGCAAGAAATGACATGAGATATATCTCCGATATTTAGATGCTTGTCGGTAATCTACGTCCTCGTTTGTGGCAAGTCCAGGCTAGGTGATTCACGCGCTAATTAGTATCACACGCCAATCCCATAAATAGTGCTCCATAAGAACCACATTGGAGAGGCGCTCTAGTTAGCCACTTTTTCACTAAAGCTGCTCTTCGCAAGTCTTCCGTCGGGAATGAGCACATGATCCCCTTAAAAATGATGATCAAAGCCTACAATAATATCCAATAGCCACTCAATAATCCCACAAACTCTGAGCCATCCTAGGTGATGACAATCACCAATAGTAATAAGAGCATGACTAGCCCAAGTCACTCCACTATTGTCACAAGATGCAACATGTTTGGTTTGAGAGTTGAGGTAGTCCATCATATTCTCACCCCTCACTTTCTTGTTTGGTTTGTGAAATGGAATGAGTTGATTCGTTACCATTTTATTCCTCGTAGCTAATAATTAGTAATAATTTGAGGAATGGGTTCGTTACACTAAATTTATGGAGTGGACTCATGATACATCACCTCATCTAGAATAGATTGGTTCTTCAAACCAAATACTTCCTTAGAGACTTAGAGAGGACTATCTAGCTCGCTGGGGATGGCAACGTTGCACGGAAGTACTGCAACTGCCAGCGGCATTTCTGATCCACACCGTGCCGCCGCCGCCGCCGCTATTTTGCAGGCAGCCCAAGGGGAGCGAGAACCTAAGGTCTACTTTGGATCAAAGGATAATTTTCTGGCTCCTAAGTTTTCGCTGTATTTTTGAACTACCAATTCGTGTGAAATTACTATACCGTTTCTATAAATTTCCTACGTTCGTTCTAAAGTAGTCCTAATACGGTCCGGGCGTCATGACGCCTCACCTACTACTAGCTAGCAGCTAGCCTTTCCCACGGCCGGCCACTGAGCCGGTGCGCGCGGCAGTTGTTGCAGTCTGTCTGTTGGATTGCATACTTTGCGTTGCATTGCATGGATGGCCATACCGGCGACGCCAGTGGCGCTCGTGTTTCTGGAATATGAATACCACGGAGCCGGGAGCCGGAGCCAGAGCCAGAGCTAGACTCCAGGCCAGCATCTGCTGCGCCGTACGTCCCGCACGAATCGCATCCAAGTGGTCGAGTCAAAAAAGCGGCCGCGCGAGAGCACGCAACGCAACTAGTACGTGTGCATGCATCCCGCTCCCGGCAACGCTTGCTTGGCTGGTTGGCGGCTGGCGCTGCCGATGTGCGCCACGATTTCCAGATCACGCCCCGCGCGCTTTCCGGCTGACACGACGCGAGGCAGCTCGATCGCCTAGCTAGTGCGCGGGCGCATGCATGGTGGCTGGCCCTACGGCACGGCTACTACGCCTGCTAGCTCGATCGTCGCGTCGCGTCATACAAAAAAATCGGCACGAAATAATACGAATCATCTGTCCTGCTGCTGCAATGTCTCGAGCTACTCCGATTGCATGCATTTTCGTTGAAAGCGACGCCGTGCCAGTGCCAGCCCAAGATCAAGCAGGTTCTCTGTTCTGTGCCGCAGACTTGTTTTCCAACCCCTGCCAGCGCGCTGTCCTGCGTACGAAGCGAACCCGGGGACCGTCCGCGCGCGCGGCTGCCAATAATGGCATTGGCATGGCCACAGGCATGCATGCAAGCACGCGGCGCCGCGCGGGCCACGGCCGGCGGAAAGTACGTGTAGACTGTAGACGACGACAGAGAGGGGGCCTCAGCCCTCAGCCCTCAGCCAGCGCGGGGGCCGGGGCGACGACCGATCACGTCCTGAGTCCCTACCCGGTGACATGTCGGGACATTCCTTTTGGCTGCCCCTCCCCTGCGCCGCGGCCGGCACATGGCTGCCACCCGCCCGCCCGGTGTGCCCCAGCTTACTCACTCCCCAGTCCCAACTCCCAAGCCTCGCTCCTCTCCTCCGTGCGTGCGGTCGCTGTCCGTGGCCCGCCTTTGCAAAAGGCGGAGCCGGCAGGGCATCTGCGGCCGTGGCCTCTCAACGTGCGCGCCCGCCCGCGTACGCCCTCGTCTGTCTTCCTAAAGCCTCACGAGCCCTATCCGCTACCACGTCAATCAACCAAAACCCGTCTGCTCCATGCGTAGATTAATTGCAGCTCTGTGTGCCGCTGCGTGCCTCGCTGTTCGAGGGCGTGGTGGCCACGGCGACGGCGGCGTCAGTCATCACACAGCACTCCAGCGGATAGGAGGAGCAGCCGCTTGGACATGGACATGCTCTCCTTAGCTCCTAGACATATAGGAAGGACGGAGTAGGTGCACGCAAGGGGTATCAGTATCAGTGTCCCTGGCCGCTCGCGTTATATGCTCGTCGATCGTCTACTGACAGGACTGGCTCAGAACCTTTCCAACACGTAGTAGGACTGAAAGAAAATGTGGCAATAAAAGAAAACGAGAAACATAGTATACTGACGAAACTGACCTAGAGATCGGTCAATCGACATTAATTTTAGGTGGTGATGTTTGGTTCACAAATTTGTAACGTAACAGGTAACTGATAACGTTAAATCATGTTTGTTTAAGTCCAAGCGTAATCAAGTACCACCCTAAGAATTGATACCGGTCTATTCAAACTTATTACCGCGAGCTAGTTTGAATCATTACCGTTGCTATTTACGTTACATTTTGTTATTCACCGATAGAACCTTGAGCATCTTTCGTGAAGATGCATCGAAGAGAATCACGTGGATGCTGTTCTAGGATCCTCAGAGCCACCAAAACACCGTGAAATCCCTCTAGGAGACGTGTCGAACAACAAAGTAGAGTACACCAAGAGGATAAAAGAGATTGTTGGATAGAAGATCTCCAGCGGAAGGTCCATATTAACAAAAGCCATTATCTTTACTACTCCTTAAGCCTCTACTGTAGGCGTCCACAGTAGAGGTTCTGCCTTCAACGCCCGCGCCCACGGATCTCCACCCTCTTCACCGCCGCCGCCGCCAATCAACGCCATGGTATCGCGATTCACTTGGTACTTCGGGCAGGCATCACGGCGTCCATGGAAGGTCCACCACCTCCTCGGCCCGTGGTCGTCTACCCTCTCCACAACCAACCCCTGCGAGATCTGCTCCCATCTGTCTTCGTCTCCCCCATCGCACGAGGTCCACGCCCTCCTGCTCGCCGTCGGCTCATCTCGACTCCCTCTGCTGCCATTCGAAGCCCGCGCGCGAAGCCACGAACGAGGGAGAGCTGCTGGTGGCCCTCGTCATCGGCAGTGACCATTCGCTCCGTCAGCGTGCTCCATCTCTGATCCCTAATTCCTCCTTTAGGTTTCGCATTCAGCGCAAGCACAGGTGAGCCCGCCCCGATCCACTCCTTCTCCTCTTCCCTCGGTGGATCTGGATTCGAGTACCCCTTTCACTCTCACATCGTTCAAATCCATGGCGTCGTCGCCTGGACACGCAGGGGGACGGTCCTGACCTTACCATTGCCTGGATCTCTACCAGTCACTTCCCGATCAGATTCCAGCAGCGCCAACATAACTTGCTAGATCCAAGTGCTTCGCTGCGTTCCTTCGTGTCCAAGGGCAGGAAGAAGATCGTCAAGCAGGGTTCCTTCAACACCTTCTACGAATATGGTATGCGCGCTCCGGTCAATGTCCCTATGTTTGGTTAGATCTCAACTGGAAGTGACGAGAGTCAGCGTTACCACTTGGGCAGGTATCGAGCTTATTCTCGGAACGAAGGTGATTTCCGTCGATGTGCGCCGGAAAACACTGGATACTTCCACCGGGGAAACCATCAGCTATGAAACGCTTATTGTTGAGACGGGTGCTCGGGTATGTCCACATCCTATCTATGCTTGCTCGTGCTATTTTTTTTCTTCCCTACATATTCTGTGCGATTTCTTACCGTCCGACCGGATGCTAGAGCATGCTATTTTGTCCTTTTAAAACCGTAGGCCGTGAAGCTGGAAGAGATCGGAGGGAACGGCGGCTCAGAAGCCGAGAACGTCTGTTATCTGCGCGACATCGTGGACGCGGATAAGTTAGTCCGTGTGATGAGATCATGTCCTGCTAGCGCCGACGTCGTGGTCGTCGGTGGCGGATACATAGGAATGGAATGCGCAGCCGCTCTGGTTGCCAACAGGATGAAAGTCACTGTCGTCTTCCCCGGAAAACACTTGAGTACGTTGCTGAACCAAGCTACTGTTTAGCGCGTAGCTTCACACACATACAATCGCTGTTTTTTGTTTTTTTCCTACACGAGTTTAACAGATGCCGGAATTTATGCGGTGAATTTTCTTTCGCAGTGGCAAATCTGTTCACACCGAAGATCGCTGAGTTTTACGAGAACTACCACGCATCGAAAGGAGTCACTTTTATAAAAGGAACTGCAGTTTCATCTCTGCAGATCTCGTCTGGGAAGGTGGGTTTTTTGTTCATCCATTCATGAAAAATCTGAAGCAGGTAATCTGAAGATCAACTATAGTCAGGTTGCTAGCTAATAGAATGTACACTCAATATCTGCTAGCAGTTTTTTCACTGCCAATCTGTTAAGTTTGGAACAGCTGGCTGATATCTGCCAGCCAATCAATATGAACCACCACCAACTCTGCTTATATTGAATAATCCAAGTGTATTTCCAATACGATCATCTGAATTTTCCGCCATGTTTTGGGCATGCACAGGTGACGGCAGCAATCCTGCGAGACGACAGGCGCCTACCTGCGGACATGCCAAGGAGTACCGCGCCACGCTCGAGTTCTACTGGGCGCCCTTCCTCGTCGAGTCCAACTCTGACAACCCCAACTTCCACAGTACCAAGGAACGGAAGCACTGGAAGGATGTTGACTACCTCATCTTCAACACCTACATCTGGTGGATGAACAATGTCGACATCAAAGTCAGGTCAGCACATACATCTCACTCCCTGACTGGGAATGTGTAACTTATTTCTCTGCGTCTTTTCTGTAAACAAGCGATGGGATCGTGTTCTGAAATCGCTGGATCCATTTTTGCAGGAGACCCAATTCGAGGTACTGGTCTGACAATGATGAGGTTCCCAGGATTGAGGTGTATGGCCGTGTGTTCAAGACATGGTCTGATTGGCTCAATGACAACATCGATCCTGCCCGAACGTCCATCTTCTTCATGACGATTTCTCCTCCTCACCTCAGGTGACCGAAAGCTGCTACAATTATATTTCCTTTTCCCCTTCTTCTATATGGTACGAGCAATGGTGGTTCGCTGCGGACTTTGGTTGATTAGTTCCTTGCAATGCAACCTTGAATGTGGACCACTGTCGGTTCAATTGGGCACCATACATAGGCTTGATTGAAGGGGTTGTTAAGTCCAAATTGCCTTCTAGAGAAGCAACCTTCCTCCTTTTCTATTCAGTAGGGCACGATGTCATTGTCCACTCAACCAAACTATATGGTCGACCAGTCAATGAATAAAGCTCAGTTGTTAGGCTGGTTCATGGCCCACAAGGAAAACGATTTCTTAACTTATATGTCTGATTGTTAAAATTCTTGCATGGATACAAAATCCAAATCTAATCCAATTTGGTACCATGGTACATAGATGGTACTAATCTTTAGTTTAGAGTTCAGAGTTTTGTGTATTTGCATGAATAAATCAAATAAATTTTGAAATCTCTCAAGCTATTGTAAGCCCCGAAATTTTGGGCTACTAAGCAGGCAATGTCATTTTCGCTTAGCCTCTTGTGCTGCTGGTGGGGGATTAAGAACTGCTGCAGAATGTGTTAAGATAGCGATTGGTTATTCGGACTTGCTGGAAGCTCGTGGTCTATCACTTTCGTCAGTTCTGATGAAGCAATTCGAACCCTCTGTTGAGCAAGCATTAGATTCCAATTTGAGGAGAATTGAAGAGAGTACTACTGCTTTAGCTGCAGCTGATGACTGGATACTCACCTATCCTCCAACGGGTATACGTCCACTGGCTAGATCATCTGATAATCTGGCACTCCAGCCGAAGCTCTCAAGCAGTGCTCACCGTTTCAATTCAATGGTTCATGTAATGTTATTGCTTGAACAGATGAAAAAAATGATTCCAGCAATTGTAACTGCAGCCTCTCATTTCTCCAACACGCAATATCTGCTTATCATCATTGAATTAATAAGAAAATAATTGCAGCCTCTCTGCTATTACTATCTCGATTTTCCAATATACGATGCGTTTTTGAACTAACTAGCTTGTACTAACATCATACATGCAAAACAGGAGGGAGTATCTACTTTTTTTAAAAAAACTTTTAGGTTTCCTTTTTTCCTTTACCCACCTTTTATTTAATTATATGAGGTGCGGAATTCAAGATGCATATGCCATTTTTTAGACATACTCTTAGTTTTTGTGCATTTTTATGCAACATGTATAATTTATTTCCATTTTGCTCTAGGACTTAATACATTATTTGCTTATTATATTTCAACGTAACATTGAAATGTAGGATTTCTTTGAGGATGTTGGACCACTAGTTAGCTTACAGCTAGGTGGTTCCGCGATGGATGGGCTTTTGAAAATATTCAACTCGTATGTAAACTTGCTCATAATGGAAACTGGTTGTTGTAAGTCTGCGGCAACTGGCTGAATGTAATTGAGGAGCATCATCTAAGTACTCGGGGAACTCTCAGGTAAACGACATCCTGGACATTGGCTGCTCTGTTGGAGTAAGCACCAGATACCTCACCGAGAACTTTCCATCAGCTCAAGCTGTTGTAAGCCTCGAAATCTCCTTCTATGCATGGATCATTCACAAGCAACCAATGTTCACCAAAAGAGTAAATTATAGTAGTGTTTCTGAATGATGCAGGGGCTCGACCTATCACCATACTTTCTTGTTGTGGCGGCACAAAAGGAAGAAAAACTGTCACGGCGAAAGCCTATTCGCTAGGTTCATGCCAATGGTGAAGCGACCGAGCTGTCTTCAGATTTATTTAACCTTGTCTCCCTTGCTTATGTGGTCTATAATGCATCAAACAATGAGCTTGTGAGGACTCAGACTCTTGTGAAGAGCGCCATTGTACAAGTTGATGCTGCACCATTCAAGCAGTGGTACCTCACTCACTATGGAGTGGACATCAGTAGGAAGAAGAAGGTGTCTGTCGCTAAGAAGGATGCGACTGAGGTATATTCATTCAATTTAAGGTTTAATTGTTGTTTGCCCTTAGAATAGGTTGACTTAATAGTTCATGAATTGTTGTATTGGGTGAATAGCTGATTGATAGATATCTTATTAATGCATTGTTTTTAACATGTGCAGTTTTGTGGCTTAGTTTTTCAATGAATCTCTTCCTTCTCTATGATCAGCATGTTGTATTTCGGTAGCAGTACTACAAGACAAGGCAGAGGCCACTAATTACCGTTGGTGAGGAAGCCGGCGGGGAGCTGCTTTGGTGGATCAGGCTGTTACCAGCGCCAACGACCGCACCGTGCTCTGTGCCACCGCCGCACCGTGCTCTGTGCCACCGGAGCTGACGTTGTGGTACGCCCGTGCGTTGAGGAGCATCATCTGAAGTACTCGTGGTGGGGAAGCGTGGAAAATATTTCCCATGTTATGAATTATCCAACTATGGTTATTGTTTTACAAATCCTATTAATTTCAAGATATATGCTCTAACCTCCATTTGATTTTTATACATTGTATTAATTAGGAGCAGTAGCGACTCGATGGTAAGGGCACAAAGGGAAGAGCGGCAGGCCAAGGCGGGTAAGGCAACACTGTGGATCCTAACTCACCTTCATGTGTTCTAGCTTGGGTTCATGGTGTTGGCATAGGAAAAAACGAAGGCAAGTATCAATTATCAACCATCTGTTTTCCAAATATGTAAAAGCATTGCACCTTTATTTTTTCCAATGATGTAGACTTGTTGTATAAGTTGAAAATAGAACGGTGATACACTGTCGTGCTTACAAGGTGTGTCAAACATTGGTAGTTACAAATTATTTTGTTGTCGTCCAATTACATTGTAAGATGATGCATTATTAGTGGATGCTACCATCTCAAGCACTAGAAAATTGTAAATCCTTCTGATCGAGAAACATAAAACAACTGCTCATCTACCATAAATATTGGTTTCTTTCATAGTGTGTTTTTACCATTTGCCATTTCTGGACTGAGAGGCACCAATTAAGAGCAATTATTTATCAGTATGAAAAATCACACTGGCCCCATCCTAATAATTTTATTTTCTGACGCACTAATTTGGTCAGGATGCTGCATGTCTCCATGTGTGTTCTGTTCTCTCTCTTTTTTTAGCAAGGATTATTCTCTCCGAGGAAAAATCCTGGTGCATGCTATCATGATATTCGATTTGAGCTTCATTTACGTCTTTTTCTTACCAAATTTATACTATCTAGCTAGAGCTTGTTGTTATTTTTACGTGACATGTTTAGATAACTATTGCCAACTGCGGTGGTAAAGCAAACGGGCATATGTGACCTGTCAATACGACATTGGTCAAGTAAATGGCCACATCAATAGAAAATATACATCGTGGTGCATAAAAATTAATTGAATGGATGTATCATATATTTGTATCCCATATTTATGTCTATTTTAAATATGAATGTGTAATCTTTTGTATTCCATATTCTACTCAGATGTAGTGGTTATGATACGAGTGTTGGGTACCCACCGACAAGTCTACTTGTATCTATCTTTTGATGAAAGTTGTTGTGGTTATTTTTAATTTTTGTAGTGGTTATGATATGAGTGGATTGAAACACTGTGTTGTTTAAGATCATGTAAAATTTATATATATATCTAATTTAGGTCGAGAAGTCTTATGTTATGATATGTTGTTTGATTTACGGTGTCGTGTCACGTGTATAAATTTTATGCTTTGTTTGATTTACGGTACCACATAGATAACGATTCCATGTGTTTCCTCGTAGCATCGTATGGGCATAAACCTATTTGTACACAAGTTATCGTGGTATTATAGGTCCACGTTGCAACACACGGGCACTCACCTAGTTTTTACATATTTTTTAAGGAAAATACCTTTAAATCGTTGAATAAAGCAGAGCTTCGAACTAACCTACAACACTAACTTAGTCGAAGACAAGAGAAAGACAAAGCCCAATCGCCGTCGAAAAAATTAGACGGAAGAAGTTACAAAGAGGGAAGAAAATACGTGCATGACACACCTCTTCTGTAAAAAGACATGATTACACATCTCCAATTACGTGGAACCATTGTATAGGATGAAGGGTAGTCCTGTAATTCCATACAAAACACGCTTGACCTTATAAATAGATGAATAGTGCAACTGCTATAGCGACCATCTATTTTGTAATCTCGCGCCTGTAGCCACTTCTCCCGAGAGAACTCCCGAAGGTATAATAAGAACAAAGATTTGCTATTTGTGTTTCTTTTTTGATTTGTTATGGAACGAAGTTATACTTCATGAAGGAATGAGAAATGACGTGAAGTGTTAAGTGAACAATTACCTTCGGTTTATATCTTGATTGCACTGACCCTTATCGAATAATGAAGTGATCTTAAGTACTAATACTTCATATCTTTTATCTGACCTCCCCCAATTGCACCTTCGAAAGGGGGAGGCTATAACTTGATAATCATGTTGTTTAGTTGTGTTTCTTTATAGAATATCAATAGATCCACAACATTAATTTGCGCCCACCTCTGATGATCTCATCGGCGACCACGATCATGCCCCCATGAAAGGAGAAGGAAAGAGTTGTTAGTGCAATCGGTTGCGGTAACAACTTTGAAATGCAAGACTATGCACCACTTCGAAGAGCAAGACTATGATGAAGCTGTCAATCTATACGAAGCTAGCACACAAAAACAAGAGAAGAGAAAAAAATCTAGAGCTACAGATTGAGCAAGATGTTGATGCAAAAATTGTGGGACTCTGTAGAGTAAAATATGCTTCGGTCAGCTTAGCTTCAATGACAAATGGATGAAGCCTCTGAAGAGCTTCATCGCATGAGAAGAGAAGAGAGTGAACAATTTGTAATACTCAAAATTGTATAAGAGGATTATATAGTGAATTCCTTGTCTTATGTGCCATAATTGCATCATAAAAAAAGAGCATACATGAAAGTTGGAGGTGAATTAAAACAAAGGATAAAAAGAATATGCATCATGTTGGAGTTTTATATGTTTGCACATTAAATAAAATAATAAGGATAATAACAAAGAGATAATAATTCTAAAGGTTGGATCAAACCCTAAATGAAAATTAAAGTTTGAAAATAAGAAAAAGAGAAGGGTTATAAAAATACATATATAAATAAAATATATATGAATAAATATATTCAGGATTGATATCCCTAATCTCACAAATATAAGTTGAAGTGGTGAGCCATAGAAATTTGAATTTAAGTTTGAATTCAAATTTAACTTGGAAATGGGAAAAGAAAATAGAAAATAAAATAGAAAAAAGACTAAAACCCTAATTGGGCCGTCGGCTAGGAATTTGGCCCACCAGGACTTTCTCACCGCGCGGCCCAGCTTACCAAAACCCGCGCGCCGACAGGTGGGCCATGCTGGTCAGTTGCCGCGCGCGCCGGGTGTCTCTGCGGCTGGGCCCCATTGGGTAGCCTCTCGCAGTCTCGCCCGCACGGGTTCCTTCGCATCTCACTGATATGTGGGACCCCTTCGTCATAACCGTCCCCTTCGCTACGAACGCGGGCCTTAACAGACGCGCAACAGAATCCGAGCTCCATGGCATGACCGAAATCCTCGGATCTGCTGACGCGAGCCTCGCGGAACCGACCTACCGCACGTCGGGGGGATTAAAGGACACCGTCCCCTCACTTCTCCCGTACACCCATCCAGACGTTGCGCGACCAGAGAGAGGCGGAGAAGGAGAGAAGTATGGCCGCGTGGGGATTTTGGAGTCGTCGGCATCTGGGCCTTCGATATAGTGCCCGACGTCTTCTACGAGTTCGAGCGGGTGTGGTGGTACCCTCACCGCGCTGGATTACCAACCGGAGCTCGGGGAATTGCTCGCCGTGGTTCAACTTCCGCCACCACGCGGTGGCAGGGGTCTTCGCGACGGTAATCCCTGGTATGAAGTCCTCCCCCGAGTTCGCCTTGATTTCCTTTACGCATAGCACCTGTCGGAATAGAGTTTAGGGCACTGGAGCACTGGATTTGGATCTCACCGGCGATGTTCCGCCGTGTTGGGGCGGCGGCGCGGCCGTGTTTGGTGACGGGGAGAGAAGACGTGTTCGCCGCCGTCGGATTCTCTTTGGACGGCGCAGATTAGAGTAATCAGCGTACCGCTTCGGGTGGGATCGTGCGCCGTCCGATCTTGATCGGTCGGTGGCAAATCAATACGGGATATTTAAATCTGAGCCGTAGATCGCGAATCGGACGTCCGTTATAGCGTACCGGTTCATTATATGGACCGATTTAATCTCGGTCGTCCGCGCTTGATCGGATGGCCGTGCTCGGCCGATACCCTTTCGCTGCGTCACATTTGCTAAAGAGTCCCTGTGCTTAATTGAAATCAACCCGCAATCCAGTGAATAGTAGCCTGAGTCTGTAGAAGTCTTACCCGAGACCCCCTGCGTTTTCTGGTATTCGAGGCCCGATCCAAAGAACTTTAAAAATCAGAAATTAATATCAGAAATTAATTTTTAGTGCATAAATAAATGTTAAAACTTGTTTAATTCATAGTAAATGCATATGAACTCCAAATTAGACCATTCCAGTTCCTAAATTTTCATAAAATTATTGTCTGTCTATTCGTGCCACTGTTTTGGCATGAAAAGCACATTGGAATTATTTTAGTACTTAATCTTGTATTAAGCACATAAAACCTTAGAAAATCCATAACTTAAAATATGTAACTCTAAATTTAATGATTCCAGTTCCTGTGATCTTATTTTAATGTCTAGTTTATTACTGTATATTCCATTTGCATGTTTGATGTGATGTTAATTTATGCTATACTATGTATGTATTGTATTGATGCGAGTAGACGAGCAACCTACTGTGGAACCTGGGCTTCAACAAGTTGAAGTAGCTGAGCAGGAGCTCGTTGAAGGCAAGTTGTGCCCTTGATCACTTCTTTTACCCATTCATGTTCTTATTATTCATAATGATCTGCATAGGATAATTTTGATGGGACCCAATAGGATACCCTAGATTTTGACTATCTTTATACCTTGTTACACCACTGGTTTTACTACTAAAGTTTTGGGTAGTACATGCTATTGCTTTATGTGGATTTGGGTATAGAGATATTTATCACTCTTTGTTATACTATTTATTGTTATCTGTTTTATTATTCCTTGTTCATGTTAAGATCATTATGTTAATGGGAACATGGAGAACCACCCGGGAAAACAGTGCTACCACAAGGGTTTAATGGGACGCCCTTGGCTGATTAACTAGGAAAGCTAGGGGAGGGCTACCTTACCCGAAAGGGGCAAGGGCAGTAGGGGAGAGGTCAGTGTAGGGAGGTCCCTGGTTGATTTTGCTGCGATGGCGGTCAGCCAGGAACCCTGTACTGGATCTTCCTATAAACTGTAGCGGGTAGTCTGAAGCTAGTGGAACTTTGTAAAGGCCTCGTAGTGGTACCCTGCCTCGCTTCCTAGGTAGAGGTGTATGGAGTCTGATCAACTCTGTGGCAAATGGGTAACACGACTTGTGGGTAAAGATGCGCAACCTCTGCAGAGTGTAAAACTGGTATACTAGCCGTGCTCACGGTCATGAGCGGCTCGGACACTCACATGATTAAATTATGGAACTTAAACTTAACCTGTCATTTCATTGCATTTGGTATTATTTTATTATTACTTTTACTTATTATTACTATGGTTTGGTATTTACTTACACTTAGTAACTGCTAATAAAACTTTGACCAACTTATAAAAGCAATGCTCAGCTTCAGCCTTTATTTCATTGATCAGCCTTACACTTCATGAACTCCCACCTTTGGTGAGTTCATGTCACATTATTCCCCACGACTTGTTGAGCTATGATCGTATGTGAGCTCACTCTTGCTGTCTCACACCCCCCCACAGGAGAAGAGCAGGTGGTTGAAGAGGAGCCGCCTAACACTGAGGAGTTCGATCTGATCTAGGTGGCGTTTCTCAGTCGACATTGGCGCCATCGATCCTTAGTTCATTTTACATTTATTCTTTTACTTTGTAATAAGTCTTCCGCTATGTAATAAATACTCTGATGTTTTATGACATTTATCTCTATACACTCTGTTATTATATATGTTGTCTTCTTGGCGCATGTATGAGATGCACCCGGCTTTGTCCTTTAAAACCGGGTGTTACAGAAGTGGTATCAGAGGAAATGTTGACTGTAGGACGAAACCTAGATAGAAATGGACAAAACCCTTACCTACTTACCTTACTCTGATTCTTTCTACACTTATCTTGATCCTGTCTCGCCTTCTACTGTTCTACTCTGATCATTCTTACCTTTTCTACTCAGAGACAAGATGGATTTCAAACCTTGGAATCCCTACCCCTATGACATTCTTAAGAGTTAGGGAACCCAAAACAAAAGTTAAAACTATTTTCTTAAAAAAAATGTTGGTTGATTGTGCTGATGCTAAATGTCTGATTTGCTTCTTTGATTGATTGAATTATTATAGATGGACATCTTAGCATGTACCAACATAAGGTATTGAATTAGCTATAGTAGGTGAAATATTAATCTGCTTAGCTAATAAATCCCCCAAAGTAACATGATTGTAATTACTGCCTTGTCTACTGCTCTTTCTTACCATATGTATCTAACTTAGATGGTCAATACCAGGAGGGGTGGTGGAATTGATTTGCCTCCTAATCGACACACTCGGAGAATATATAGACAACCTCAACCACAACCAGCAGAGATGAATCCTCCTAACCCTCCACCAGGCAGAGTTGACCCACTGGTTGCTGCTCAGATGGCGGTGATGCAGCAAATGGCGGACACCATGGCTGATATGCGTGCCCAGATGCAACAAGAACGCCAGGAGATGCGTCAGGAAAGAGAAGATATACGACAGGAGTTGCGCCAGGAGAGAGATGAGATACGCCAAGAAAGGAGGGCGCAACAACAGCAGCTGCAACAACAACTTCAACAGCAGCAGCAACAGCAGCAAGTGCCATTGCCTCCACCACCACCACCAGTTCCACCTCGTGATAAGCACCGGGAGTTCATGAGTCATAAGCCACCGACCTTCGCCAGCTCACCAGATCCACTTGACGCAGATGATTGGTTGAAGTCAATTGAGAAGATGCTGAATATTGCACAATGCACTGACCGGGAGAAGGTTTTATATGCTTCTGGACGTCTGACTGGTCCTGCTGCTGACTGGTGGGATTCTTATACTGCTGCCCATGATGCTGCTGATACTATTACCTGGGCAGAGTTCAGTACACAATTCAGGAACTACCATATTCCAGCTGGTATGATCAAGATCAAGAAGAAGGAGTTTCTGTCATTGAAGCAAGGCAACATGTCAGTCAGCGAATACAGGGATAAATTCATTCAGCTATCGAGATATGCTCCAGAGGAAGTTGCTGAGGATGAAAGAAAGCAGGAGCACTTCATTGAAGGACTTAATGGACCCTTGCAGTATGCACTGGTTGCACACACCTTCCCATCATTTCAGAGGCTACTGGATAAGGCTCTTGCTATTGAACACAAGCGTGTTCAACTGGGTGATTTGAAGAGGAAGGCTATCTCACAAGGACAGGGTAGCAGCAGTGTTCGTCCTCGCTACAGTTCACCACAGGGTACACCGACTCGACCCGGAGGACCACGCCCAGTTCAGCAATCGCCACTGAGGACACCTCCTCGACAGGCTACTCCCACGGGCACCCCGACGAAGTTTGCAGGACAGAGTCCGGGCACTCAATGTTTCAAGTGTGGGAAGATTGGTCATTATGCAAATGTCTGCCCACAGAGGATTGCTACTACTCCAGCTCAGAACAAGCAACAGACCCCTGGCAAGGGATATTCTATAGCCAGGGTGAATCAAGTCAGCGTTGATGATACTCCTGATGGTGGTGACCTCGTAATTGGTATGTTTTATGTTAATGCAATCCCTGCAACAATATTATTTGATTCTGGTGCCACACATTCATTCATGTCTGCTAGATATGCCAACACAAATGAAATACCACTGCTAAATATGAGAAAACCCCTGATAGTAATTACACCTAAAGGGCCTGTTGAGGCGAATCAAATGACACGTAGATTGACATTAACCATTATGGGTAGAGAATTTGGAGCTACTGCTATAATATTAGAGTCAAGCAGTATAGATCTGATCCTTGGTATGTCATGGCTAAGAAAGGCAAAGGCCGTTATAGCATGTGGTAGAGGTACCATAGAGCTCACTACCACTAAAGGAGAAAGATTTCAAGTTAATATTGCAGTAACCTCCTCATCCATGCGTGCAATGTTCTTTATGCCTGAGGAGTTTGTTGGTGACAACATCCGGGTGGTTAGAGATTTTCCGGATGTCTTTCCAGAGGAGTTACCAGGGATGCCACCTGATAGAGAAGTTGAGTTTGTTATTGATCTCTTACCTGGAACCGCCCCTATTTCTAAACGGCCATATAGAATGTCCGTAGAGGAGTTGAAGGAACTAAAGAAGCAGTTGACGGAGTTACAAGAGGCTGGTTACATTCGTCCAAGTTCCTCACCTTGGGGAGCACCGGTGTTATTTGTGCAGAAGAAGGATGGATCGCAACGGATGTGTGTGGATTATAGATCTCTTAATGATGTTACGATGAAGAACAAGTATCCGTTGCCCCGTATTGAGGATTTATTTGATCAGATGCGAGGTGTAAGAGTATTTTCGAAGATTGATCTCCGATCCGGTTACCATCAGATGAGGATTAGACCATCGGATATTCCTAAGACGGCTTTCTCAACTCGATATGGATTATATGAGTTTACTGTTATGTCGTTTGGACTAACCAATGCACCAGCTTACTTCATGAATTTGATGAATAAGGTGTTTATGGAGTATTTGGACAGATTCGTCGTGGTATTCATCGACGATATTCTTATCTATTCTAGGAATGAAAGTGATCATGAACAACATCTAAGGTTGGTGCTACAGAAGTTACGAGATAATCAACTCTACGCTAAGTTCAGCAAGTGCGAGTTTTGGATTGACAAGGTGCCATTCCTTGGTCATATTATTTCTAATGGAGGAATAGCCGTGGATCCTGCTAAAGTGAAGGAGATTATGGAATGGAGAGTGCCCACTACAGTTACGGAGATTCGGAGTTTCTTGGGACTCGCAGGATATTATCGGAGATTTATTGAAGGGTTTTCTAAGATTGCCAAGCCTATGACATCGCTTTTGGAGAAAGGAAAAGAATTTAAGTGGGATGAGAAATGTCAAGAGAGCTTTGACCAATTGAAGGAAAGATTGATGTCACCTCCAGTATTGATTATGCCAGATCTGCAGAAGGGATTTGACATTTATTGTGATGCATGTGGCCAAGGACTTGGATGTGTGCTTATGCAAGAAGGTCATGTGATTGCCTATGCATCTCGTCAGTTGAGGAAGCATGAATTGAACTACCCCACCCATGACTTGGAACTGGCTGCCGTTGTGCATGCACTTAAGATTTGGAGACACTACATTATGGGAACTAAGTGCCAAGTATACACGGATCATAAGAGTTTGAAGTATATATTCACTCAGAAGGATCTCAACCTCAGACAACGTCGTTGGTTGGAGCTCATTAAGGATTATGACTTGGAGATTCACTATCACCCAGGCAAGGCGAATTTGGTTGCAGATGCCTTGAGTCGGAAGGAGCATGTTCACTCCGCTTTTGTTGTCCAGTTACCCGATGAATTAGCAAAAGATTTTGAGAAGCTCAACCTGGGAATTGTTACTCACACTGAAGGAGTTACCATTGAGTTGGAACCTACCCTGGAGCAAGAGATTCGTAAAGGTCAGGTTGGTGATGCTAAGATTCAAGAGATTAAAGATCTGATCACGGATGGTCGAGTTCCGGAATTCACGGAGGATGAGCAAGGTACTATATGGTTCAAAGATCGGATATGTGTTCCAGAGATCGATAGCCTCCGTGAGGCTATATTGAAAGAAGCTCATGATTCTGATTACTCCATCCACCCTGGAAGCACTAAGATGTATCAAGATTTGAAGCGAAAGTATTGGTGGTATGGACTGAAAAGAGATGTGGCTGCTCATGTGGCTAAGTGTGATGTGTGTCAAAGAGTTAAGGCTGAACATCAAAGACCCGCTGGACTATTGCACCCATTGAAGATACCCGAGTGGAAATGGGAAGAAATTGGTATGGATTTTATTGTTGGACTACCCCGCACTCCAGCAGGATATGACTCTATTTGGGTAATTGTAGACAGATTGACAAAAGTAGCTCATTTTATACCAGTGAGGACTAATTATACGGGAGCCAAGCTAGCAGAATTGTATATGACTCGAATAGTTTGTCTACATGGAGTGCCTAAGAAGATCGTGTCTGATCGAGGATCACAGTTTACTTCTCGATTTTGGAAGAAGTTGCATGAGAGCTTGGATACAAAGTTAAATTTTAGCTCAGCCTACCATCCCCAGACTGATGGACAGACAGAGAGGACTAACCAAGTGCTGGAAGATATGTTAAGAGCTTGTGCCCTTAAGCATGGTGGAAGTTGGGAGAAGAGCTTACCCTATGCTGAGTTTTCTTATAATAATAGCTACCAGGCTAGTTTGAAGATGTCACCATTTGAGGCTTTATATGGCAGGAAGTGCAGGACCCCTCTATATTGGGATCAGACTGGAGAAAGACAGTTCTTTGGGCCTGAACTTATACAAGAGGCAGAAGAACAAGTTCGAATGATAAGGGAAAATTTGAGAATTGCACAATCAAGGCAAAAGAGCTATGCTGATAATAGGAGAAGACTACTGGAGTTTAAGGAGGGTGATCATGTTTATTTGAAGGTGTCACCACTTCGTGGTATGAGGAGATTTAAAGTTAAAGGAAAGTTGTCCCCTCGCTTCATTGGACCTTTCTTGATCTTAAAGCGAGTGGGAGAAGTTGCATATCAACTGGAGTTACCCGATCATCTGTCAGATGTACATGATGTGTTTCATGTGTCTCAGCTAAAGAAGTGCCTCAGGGTACCTGAGGAGCAGCTACCAATGGAGGACCTTAGTGTTCAAGAGGATTTGACTTATGCTGAGTACCCTATCAAGATTTTGGATACTTTAACCCGAGTTACAAGAAATAAGGTGATAAAGATGTGCAAAGTTCAATGGAGTCACCACGGCGAAGATGAAGCAACATGGGAAAGAGAAGAAGAGCTTCGTATAGACTTCCCCCATCTTTTCCCTAGATCTTCCTAAATCTCGAGGACGAGATTATTTTTAAGGGGGGTAGGATTTGTAATACTCAAAATTGTATAAGAGGATTATATAGTGAATTCCTTGTCTTATGTGCCATAATTGCATCATAAAAAAAGAGCATACATGAAAGTTGGAGGTGAATTAAAACAAAGGATAAAAAGAATATGCATCATGTTGGAGTTTTATATGTTTGCACATTAAATAAAATAATAAGGATAATAACAAAGAGATAATAATTCTAAAGGTTGGATCAAACCCTAAATGAAAATTAAAGTTTGAAAATAAGAAAAAGAGAAGGGTTATAAAAAATACATATATAAATAAAATATATATGAATAAATATATTCAGGATTGATATCCCTAATCTCACAAATATAAGTTGAAGTGGTGAGCCATAGAAATTTGAATTTAAGTTTGAATTCAAATTTAACTTGGAAATGGGAAAAGAAAATAGAAAATAAAATAGAAAAAAGACTAAAACCCTAATTGGGCCGTCGGCTAGGAATTTGGCCCACCAGGACTTTCTCACCGCGCGGCCCAGCTTACCAAAACCCGCGCGCCGACAGGTGGGCCATGCTGGTCAGTTGCCGCGCGCGCCGGGTGTCTCTGCGGCTGGGCCCCATTGGGCAGCCTCTCGCAGTCTCGCCCGCACGGGTTCCTTCGCATCTCACTGATATGTGGGACCCCTTCGTCATAACCGTCCCCTTCGCTACGAACGCGGGCCTTAACAGACGCGCAACAGAACCCGAGCTCCATGGCATGACCGAAATCCTCGGATCTGCTGACGCGAGCCTCGCGGAACCGACCTACCGCACGTCGGGGGGATTAAAGGACACCGTCCCCTCACTTCTCCCGTACACCCATCCAGACGTTGCGCGACCAGAGAGAGGCGGAGAAGGAGAGAAGTGTGGCCGTGTGGGGATTTTGGAGTCGTCGGCATCCGGGCCTTCGATATAGTGCCCGACGTCTTCTACGAGTTCGAGCGGGTGTGGTGGTACCCTCACCGCGCTGGATTACCAACCGGAGCTCGGGGAATTGCTCGCCGTGGTTCAACTTCCGCCACCACGCGGTGGCAGGGGTCTTCGCGACGGTAATCCCTGGTATGAAGTCCTCCCCCGAGTTCGCCTTGATTTCCTTTACGCATAGCACCTGTCGGAATAGAGTTTAGGGCACTGGAGCACTGGATTTGGATCTCACCGGCGATGTTCCGCCGTGTTGGGGCGGCGGCGCGGCCGTGTTTGGTGACGGGGAGAGAAGACGTGTTCGCCGCCGTCGGATTCTCTTTGGACGGCGCAGATTAGAGTAATCAGCGTACCGCTTCGGGTGGGATCGTGCGCCGTCCGATCTTGATCGGTCGGTGGCAAATCAATACGGGATATTTAAATCTGAGCCGTAGATCGCGAATCGGACGTCCGTTATAGCGTACCGGTTCATTATATGGACCGATTTAATCTCGGCCGTCCGCGCTTGATGGGATGGCCGTGCTCGGCCGATACCCTTTCGCTGCGTCACATTTGCTAAAGAGTCCCTGTGCTTAATTGAAATCAACCCGCAATCCAGTGAATAGTAGCCTGAGTCTGTAGAAGTCTTACCCGAGACCCCCTGCGTTTTCTGGTATTCGAGGCCCGATCCAAAGAACTTTAAAAATCAGAAATTAATTTTTAGTGCATAAATAAATGTTAAAACTTGTTTAATTCATAGTAAATGCATATGAACTCCAAATTAGACCATTCCAGTTCCTAAATTTTCATAAAATTATTGTCTGTCTATTCGTGCCACTGTTTTGGCATGAAAAGCACATTGGAATTATTTTAGTACTTAATCTTGTATTAAGCACATAAAACCTTAGAAAATCCATAACTTAAAATATGTAACTCTAAATTTAATGATTCCAGTTCCTGTGATCTTATTTTAATGTCTAGTTTATTACTGTATATTCCATTTGCATGTTTGATGTGATGTTAATTTATGCTATACTATGTATGTATTGTATTGATGCGAGTAGACGAGCAACCTACTGTGGAACCTGGGCTTCAACAAGTTGAAGTAGCTGAGCAGGAGCTCGTTGAAGGCAAGTTGTGCCCTTGATCACTTCTTTTACCCATTCATGTTCTTATTATTCATAATGATCTGCATAGGATAATTTTGATGGGACCCAATAGGATACCCTAGATTTTGACTATCTTTATACCTTGTTACACCACTGGTTTTACTACTAAAGTTTTGGGTAGTACATGCTATTGCTTTATGTGGATTTGGGTATAGAGATATTTATCACTCTTTGTTATACTATTTATTGTTATCTGTTTTATTATTCCTTGTTCATGTTAAGATCATTATGTTAATGGGAACATGGAGAACCACCCGGGAAAACAGTGCTACCACAAGGGTTTAATGGGACGCCCTTGGCTGATTAACTAGGAAAGCTAGGGGAGGGCTACCTTACCCGAAAGGGGCAAGGGCAACAGGGGAGAGGTCAGTGTAGGGAGGTCCCTGGTTGATTTTGCTGCGATGGCGGTCAGCCAGGAACCCTGTACTGGATCTTCCTATAAACTGTAGCGGGTAGTCTGAAGCTAGTGGAACTTTGTAAAGGCCTCGTAGTGGTACCCTGCCTCGCTTCCTAGGTAGAGGTGTATGGAGTCTGATCAACTCTGTGGCAAATGGGTAACACGACTTGTGGGTAAAGATGCGCAACCTCTGCAGAGTGTAAAACTGGTATACTAGCCGTGCTCACGGTCATGAGCGGCTCGGACACTCACATGATTAAATTATGGAACTTAAACTTAACCTGTCATTTCATTGCATTTGGTATTATTTTATTATTACTTTTACTTATTATTACTATGGTTTGGTATTTACTTACACTTAGTAACTGCTAATAAAACTTTGACCAACTTATAAAAGCAATGCTCAGCTTCAGCCTTTATTTCATTGATCAGCCTTACACTTCATGAACTCCCACCTTTGGTGAGTTCATGTCACATTATTCCCCACGACTTGTTGAGCTATGATCGTATGTGAGCTCACTCTTGCTGTCTCACACCCCCCCCCACAGGAGAAGAGCAGGTGGTTGAAGAGGAGCCGCCTAACACTGAGGAGTTCGATCTGATCTAGGTGGCGTTTCTCAGTCGACATTGGCGCCATCGATCCTTAGTTCGTTTTACATTTATTCTTTTACTTTGTAATAAGTCTTCCGCTATGTAATAAATACTCTGATGTTTTATGACATTTATCTCTATACACTCTGTTATTATATATGTTGTCTTCTTGGCGCATGTATGAGATGCACCCGGCTTTGTCCTTTAAAACCGGGTGTTACACAATTACAATTTACAAGAGCATAGCCTCAAGAACAGAACCTTTGTCCCAGAAGAACAGAGTTATGCTAGTTTCATCTATTATAGCACGTCCCCACTCTCGAGTGACCTATAAGCAGCTCCGTGGCTATCTTCAAACAAGCCACTTCAACTTCCAACTTCCGATGCTCAATCTGATCAGGAGCAATTTCTCATGAGTTATGAAGCAGCCATAGCTTCCTTCAAAGAAAATACAACAACACTAGCCAATCCATTCATCATGGCTTCTAGAGGCGTAGCACAAACATGGTATTCATCACTTTGTCCAAGGTCAATTAATAGATGGCAACAACTCAAAAGGCAGCTACTCACAAGCTTTTAGGATTTTCAGACCATACTGCTAGTGCGACTAGCTCTGTTGCTGTGATTGCTTACTTCGAGCAGCCCCATATAACGGACACTAGCTTTGTCAAGATCGGAGTAGCCATTGAGGAGGAACTTGGTGGCACTATCGACAAACGTAGCGAGCGTCTCACTGACGTTGCAGACATAGAAGGCTAGGTGATCATCGATCAACACCAAGCCATTCATGTACTTCAAAGTTGTGACCCCGAGAGCAACGAGGAAGAAGACACTAGAAGCAAGGTTTGTGCTGTTTTTCACAACTGTTCTATTGATTATTTTTAAGCTTTAATGTTCGATTTGTGCACAAAGAATTTTATAAGGCAGTTAGAAAAATTTTAAAAGACACCAATTAAATCTTGTAGGATAATCATGAAAATTAAAAAGACTATAGTTGATTACTAGTACAAGAAGAATTATGTTGCTCCTTTACAAAATGAGTAGATGGTTCCTTGTGTTGAGGTAGATGAAGTTGTTGAATGACTTTCTGCACATGAAAATCAAGAAGAAGAAAATTCAGGGTGTATTGTTTAATCGATAGGTTATGTAGCATTTTTTCTTTAATTTAAGAATTTTTAATTATTGAAATATGTAAATGTTGTAATACCCATAATTCTTCATTTTTAGGCTTATTTGGCTTAATTGTTCTAACTCTACCAGTTTCTATTGCTACAACCGAGCGCACATTCTTTGCAACGAAGATTGTTAAGACAAGGTTGCAGAATAAAATGGATGATGATTATCTAAAAGATTATTTGGTGCTTTACGTTGAGGAGTTTGCCATAAAGTATAGATGGCTTCTATGATATAAAGACACACAAATTATGTCTAAAATAAAAAAGTCTAATTTATTACAAAATTTTAAATTATAAATCTCTCAATACATGGTGTATATATAAATTATAACTAGCACATATTATATGTTACATATTTTGTAAACATGTAATGATTTGTAGACTGACCGACCGACAGGACAGGACGACTAGGAAACCTCAGTTGATCCTGGATAATTCAGCAGTTCCACGGACCACGGTTGAAGGAGTGGAGGAGGCCCATAACATCTGCCTTCACCGAAGGCCTAGCAGCCGTGTAGAAACTGGGCCCAAACCCCAAAGCCGCCGAGGCCGGGCGCGCTGGAGGGGTTCATGGACTTGACGGCGACGACAGCTTCAGCCTCACTGAAATCGGCCACTGGCGACAGGATCAGCCAAAGATACCTTGCTGCTGGCGATGCGCATGGAAGGAATTCTCAAGAACAGCTGCCGAATGCTGGAGGTTTATTTTACAACAAACCACCCCTGAAAGATGTTTGGCTAATGATTTCTCTGAAGAATAGTAGAATATATATCCTGACGAACCGAAAGCGCCGGTCTTCCGTTTCCGTCAGAGCTCTGATGCTCATGTGCTTGATTGGAGGATAAAAGCGACGAGCTAGGGCGATAGGTAGCCTTCAGGCCGAAAGAAACGGGAGAATCTGAATCCGCCTTTCGGAAAACCGCGACCTGTGAATTTGTAAATTCACGAACTCATCGATCTACCGATCCCGGAATCATCTCGATGCCGGAACTTGAAGGACGGGCGACAGTGACACTGCCAATTAGCTAGCCAATTCAACAGCTGGCACTGAAGAACATATCACATACATCGTTTTTCAGCGACACGCACGCACGCAACATGCTGCGACGATCTCTATCTAGTTCGCTCCATCTCTGCGACTCCGTATCTTGCAATTTTTTTTAATCAACAAGATTATGCCGTCGTTTTCCATTTCTGCCTGCTGCTGTTCGAAGAATAATGCTGTCCTCCTCCAATACCGCGGCGAGGTTCCGATTCTCGGCGGCGTCAGGCCGTGGCCTGGCGGGCATCGGCGGTCTTGGGAACCCTGATCTCCAGGGACCCCTCGCTGTCGTCGAAGCATGCCTCCACTTTCCTCCACTCCGCGTCCTCCGGCAGCTCCACCCGCCGGACGAAGCCGTGCTCCCACCACCGGCCCGCGCGCCAGTCCCGGCCGTCCGCCGGCGGCGCCCGCCACAGGCCGCTGATGTCGACCACCTTCATCGCGTCCCCGCTCACCTCCACGTCGCATCTCCTTCCACTTCCACCTGAATAAAGAAGGAGAGGGCGGAATAAAAAAAAATCCATCTTTTTCACCAGGGCCCACGATGATCGATGTGGACTGCGGTGTGCCACACGCAAACGCAACGAACGAATAATTCTTGCGAAAAAAGCAGTGTTCTAACGTTTCTGTAAACGATAAAGCAAAAGGAAGGTAGTGGGGAAGAGGATGATACACATGACTTTGCTTTCTCCCTCTCTTTCTGGACTCTAGCAATAGCAACTGCTAGTTACAAAATATCTCTCTGGAAAGCTGTAAAGCATAGCATCTGAACACTGAAGGATGGATGGATGGACGGCACACTGCCAATGCGATTTTACTGTCACGCCGGGCTCAGTAACGCATTAGCTGGTGGAACACGCAGCATCAAAATTCACAAATACTAGCAACTACACGGAAGCGGTGCTTCATATTGTCACAAACTTCTAAATCTAATCTACAAGAAGCACTGAATGGAAATAATCTCATATCAATCTGCAATCTGAACTTTTCAGAGGAATATTAAATGTTGATGTTTCTTTCTGCTGAGTGTCCTAAGACCATAAACCATTATTTCGCGTCTTGTACAAGCATATCCGTTAATCCATGAACAATGTGCACAGCCATGTGAAAAGCATGGAGCTAGCAGCGATCGTACCTGGCACGTCGGCTGTGAGGTAGTAATCGGAGTCGGTCTCAGCCCAGTCGACGGCGGTCCTGGCGTTGCCGCGGCGCAGCGCGGCGAGCAGCGCGTCCGGCTCGAACTCCCACAGCGGGAACGGGTCGGCTGGGTCAAAGAACTTGCCGAACAGGAACGGGCTGAACAGGGACCCCTCCGCGAACACGGCTTCGGCGCCGGCGCCCTGCACGAACCCGTTGAACGTGTTCTCCAGCAGCGACATGCGCCACCTCGGCGTCGCGGCGTCACCGCCGGCCGGCAGCAGCTGCCGGACCTCGATCGCCCGCCGCCCAGGCATGGCTGGCTGCTCAGGCTGCCGCGGGGAAAGCGCGCCTAGAGGGAGCTGACGGTTTATAGGAGCGGCGCCGCCGCGGTGGAGCTGGCCTTTTGGGGAAAGCAGAGGATGGGAGGCGCGATTCCGTCTGCCGTTCGCTGGCTATGCCATCGATGTGATGAATGATGATTCCCGCCTTTTTCTTATTTTCGCCACATATATACTGGACATACTGGGCTGCTAAAGTGTGAACAGATTCTTAGCCCAGTCATATGTGCTTCTCACGGCCCGGTCCATTTGTAATTCCTTATCAATTTCTGAATGTGCTACATTTTCAGAAATGGAATTCACAAAGCCAGGTTTTTACAAAAGCTTTTACCTAACCATCTGAACAAATAAAAGGGAGAAAGTATGACATAAACTAAATAAAAAAATACTAAGCAATATTATTACATTAACTATTGTTTTTGGTCGATTCCTTGTGAATAGATATAAAGCAACAACCTCCAATCCTTTTTATCATGCAAATCGACTAATAGTTCACCAATCTACGAGCCCCACGATCTAACACTGATATATGGCTATCCTTTTACGCCAACACTTGGCAACCATCATATCATATAAAACTCTAATCAACAATGGCGAGCCAACGCCTATGTAACATTGACGGCATGAGTACAAGTATATCAATTGTCGGGTACTGTAATTAGGTACCCCCAACACTACTAAACACGGCTGGAAAATGTCTTCAGAACAAACCATAAAGACTGATAAGCACGGTTCAAGTCAAGGCCTCGTCTACCAAGGGACGCGATCTCGCCTCGCCCGAGCCCGGCCTCGGGCGGGAACAGTAGTCCCGGACGGGTTCACGCCTCGCCCGAGGGCCTCCACAGACAGTGGGCGCACCCTCGGCTCACCCGAAGCCAAGCTCGGGCAAACTTTGTCGTGCAGCGACCTCGGCCAAATCGCCTTACCAACCGACCGTATCACATGCGCATTTAATGCGGGGATCGCCTGACACCTTATCCTGACACGCGCGCCTCAGTCGGCAAGGTTGAAGTGACCGCAGTCACTTCGCCCTTTCATTGACCGTTCTGACAGGAAAACAACACTGTTCGCCTCGCTCCGGCTACTGTGCCAACCACCAGGGTAAGACTAACAACAGTAAGTCACGGCCTCTCCCGAGTTCAGCCTCGGGCACGATAGGGAGCTCCACCTCGCCCGACCCTAGGCCTCGGTCTCAGCCTCGGCCTCGGGGGAAGTTCTCCGCCTCGCCCGACCTCGGCATCGGGAGGAGTCACATCCGCGCCCGACCTCAGCCTCAGCCTCGGGAGGAGTCGCCGCCTCGCCCAACCTCGACCTCGGACCGACTACGCTACAGGGGATACATCATTACCCTACCTCTAGCTAGCCGCCTCAGGCTACGAAGGAACAAGACCGGAGTCACATCTAGATTACTCCTGCAATAAGTAATGATGGTTCCCCGCATGCGTCCATGACGTCAATAGTCCACAAGCTCTCTACGAAGGCAAAGAAACATCAGCAGGACCCAGGGCCGCACCGCCAGCTACGCTTCATACTGGGCTCAAGCACCTCTTTGCCGGACACGTTAGCACATTGCTACACCCCCATATGTACAGCTGGACCATCCCCTTGTGTCTATAAAAGGGGATGCCCAGGGCCTTGAAGGAGGAGGAGGAGAGAAAGGGGAAAAACATGGGCAGCAAGAGCAACGGAGACGGACTCACCCAAACATCGAGCTCCACTCCGCAACACTAGACCCCCCTAGGAGGCCTAGGGCCCGTTCCCTCTCTCGCGAAGCTTGTAACCCCTACTGCAAGCACCCCCGGTGCAAGATAATATAAGCCTCATCCCTCCTCTTGTGTTCTATCTTGCATCAACCCATATGGAGAGAGGCACGCGACACAAAATTCACTAGTCGGTCCGGTTGAGGGTCCCCCGGGTCCGAAACGCCGATAGGAATATATTTTGAAATTATAATAAACCTTATAACTTTTTTAGATACATTAATTTTATGGGACAATTGTGATTATACTCTTCTCCAACATTGTAATTGTGATTTTACCCCTTATTTTTCAACTTTGTGATTTTACCCACTTGTTTTGAAAACAAAGTTGTTGTTTGTCCCTCCTTAACATAGTTAGTGAGAATCTGAATCAGTGATTAAAAATTTTAAAACGAAAGATAAAAGCACAATTGAAAGGTGAGAGAAGGTTATAATCACAATTGAACCTAAAAATAATGTTGACATTTTCAGGGTTAATTAAGATTATACCCTTTTATTTTTTTAATTTTTTAATCAATAATTTTAATTTTCACTAACGGTGTTAAGGGGGAGAGGCAAGCGACAACTTTGTTTTCAAAATATAGAGGTAAAATCACAAAGTTAAAAAACAAGGGGTAAAATCACAATTGCAATTGCAAGAATTACCCCTAATTTTATTCAATAGAGGACCCAGAAATCTTCGAGAGTCTGGGCAAAAATAATACTCATATTGTAAACATATAGCTTTGTCTAATTTTTACCCTGTTTAACTATATTTTAATGTTCGATGCATGAGTATAAGTTTATTAACACTAATAGAGGAGCCTGGGCAAGAGCCCAGGCTTGCCCCGACATGGGTCCGCCACTGGTTTTATTATGTGGACATCAATGTTGTTGTTCTCATGAGAATCACTACTGGCTTCTTTTCATTACTTGTCAACCTTGTAGATTTTCTTATTTTTCACTTTCGCTTCTCTCTAGAGCAACTCTAAGAGATTATTCATATGCTTTTTATATGGTTATTGAAATTTTGGTAAAAACTTTCAAACCTGTAATATCCTCGCTCAAGGCTTAATAGAATTAATAGAGTAATAATTTCAACGAGGTGCATCTTCTTTTTTGAAAGCCTATCTCGTAAGAATCTCTAAGTTAAACGTGCTTGACTTGTAGCAATTTAGGATGGGTGACCGACCGGGAAGTTTTATCAGGTGCGCATGAGTGAGGACAAAGTGCACACAAAAGGTTTGTGTTGGTTTGTGGGGACAATATATGATCCTATAGAGCTACCAGGAGTAAGTATCGTCGGTCCGGGAGTGGATGGGGTGTTACAAGTGGTATCAGAGCTGACCCTCGCGGTTTCACGGGGCGTGTGTGGGTTAGGGGTTCGGATATATGGTGCATAGCGTATGTGGGCCCAGAGTGGTCACATGACATGACATGTGACGACACTAGACACACAGACGTGGCTAAGAGGGGAGGTTCCTGTATTGGGATTGACCAATGAGTACGTCGGTCCTCCATGGGGGGTAGATTGTGATATCCTGGCCCCTAGGATGATGATATCATGGCCCAAGGCTTAATAAAATTAATAGAGTACTCATATCAAAAAGGTGCATCTTCTTTTTCAGAAGCCTATCTCGTAAGAACCTCCAAGTTAAGCGTGCTTGTCTTGGAGCAATTTGGGATGGGTGACCGACTTGGAAGTTTTTCTCGGGTGCGCATGAGTGGTATTAGAGCTTTTGACTTGGAGGTTCCCGGTTGGTCACCCATCCCAAATTGCTCCAAGCCAAACACGCTTAACTTGAAGTTTTTACGAGATAGGCTTCCGAAAAAGAAGATGCACCTTGTTTTTATGAGTACTCTATTAATTCTATTAAGCATTGGGCCAGAATATCACCATCTCAGGGTTCAGGATATCACAAAACCATCTCTTGAATTAGATATTCAAATAAAAATCTTCAATTGTAGATTTTTTGTTAGCTAAAGATTTAGAGAAGGATTACTAAGAGCATCTCCAACAATGCCTCAAATTGGTGCCTTAAATTGAAATATAGGGCTCTACATAGTAAAAATTACTCGAACAGTGCCTCATTTAATAAAATTCGGTCAAAAAGTTATAGAGCACTCTCTCGAGTGCCTCAAATATATTGTATCATAGTGGGATGCCCTATAATATATATTTGGAGTTTTACTATTGAAGCATAATATTTTGTTGGCGCCCTAAGTTTAATAAAATTTACTCATTTAGAGCAGTTTTGCTGTTGGAGATGCTTTAAGCAGAGTTAATATATGACACATAGAATTGTTAGATTTTTTTTATTGAAATGAGTTTACAAACAATAATTTAGAAAATAAATATCAAGAATGCTACTAGCTCCGTTCTTAAATATATAACGCTAGATAATATATTTTTGAATAAAACACGTCAAGTCAAGTAAAAAAAAGAGGAAGTATTAGCAATACTCTTCCCAATCCACCACACGCGCTTTCGATCTTAAAACAAGGGGAAAATATTGAAGAGGATGTTTGGTTTTATAGCCGCACTCGACCATGCCAAACAACGCCATCAATAGCTATAGTTTTTGTGACGGTGAATGGCTGCTAAAAGTGATTGATCAACCAAACAACACAATCAATAGCATGGTGCCGTGAGGTGGCCAGAAACCAAACGCTCCCTCAACATGTATTTATGAGGTTGCCCGACATAAAAACCGAACATTGAAACCGAAAAAAATCGAAACCGAAACTGAAACTGAAAAATCAGAATTAGTCAAACATAGTATACTTCGGTTACCATTCTTCAGAAATCGAAATTTAGTTCGACTTTTGGTTTTTAGTTCCATTTAAACCAAAAAAACGAACTGTTAGCCCACAAACTCATAATTCTATTTCAGTCCAAATGTGCACCTAGCACCTTCATACCGCACATGGGCTGCTCGCAGTCTTCTCACGCCAGGTCAGCCCGTGGCTTGCTGCTTGCATCCTTCTCGTGGGCCACGACTGCTGGCCCAGGACTTCAGGAGGTAGGCAAATAGCCCTCAATCCCGTCATCACATTTCAAGGTGGTATGTTATATCTCTACTATTTATTAAGTCAATAGTGTAGACCACAGGCACAACCATGCCCTCGCTCCCGTCCTCCTCGTGTCCACCCCCGCCTTCCATAGCTCCCTTAGAAACCCGATGCCCGCACGATGCACTCTCACGCGCCGCCGCCCCTGGCCCACAATTGCCCCCTCCTCGTCACCACCTCATCGTGGCCTAGTACCCCGCCCCTCGTCCTCGGTGTCGCCACCCCGCGCCCCGTCTGAGATCAGCTCTTCCACCGCCCTAAACTGCGATGCTCTTCCACAGCTAGTCGTGATGTCCATCCACGAGGTCGCCGCAACCACCCCTCACCGCTCGCACTCAACCCCCACCCGCACGCGATGGAGCTAGACGTCACGGAGGCTGATGAGGGCCTAGGGTAGGGCCAACCGTCCGCTCTCCGCAAGCGTGACCTTTCGGCCAGATCTGCACGGTAGAGCCGACGACCGGTCCTTCCCCCTCGTTCCTCCACCCACTGGGTGGTGGATGCCTCAAAAATTTCGGCTGGTTGCGGGGATCTATTTGGTGAGTTGGGAGTCGGAGCTTCGATTTGGGGGTTTTCCTTTGGGAGGTCGTCTAATTGATCAGTGGTGATGTTTTTGATAGTCGCCTAGAGGGGGGGTGAATAGGGCGAAACTGAAATTTACAAAAATAATCACAACTACAAGCCGGGTTAGCGTTAGTAATAAAGAAACGAGTCCGCGAGAGAGGGCGCAAAACAAATCGCAAGCAAATAAGAGTGTGACACAAGGATTTGTTTTACCGAGGTTCGGTTCTCGCAAACCTACTCCCCGTTGAGGAGGCCACAAAGGCCGGGTCTCTTTCAACCCTTCCCTCTCTCAAACGATCCCACGGATCGAGTGAGCTTTCTCTTCTTCTCAATCAACCGGGAACAAAACTTCCCCGCAAGGGCCACCACACAATTTGGTGCCTCTTGCCTTGGTTACAATTGAGTGATGATCTCAAGAACAAATGAGAAAGAAAGAAAGCAATCCAAGCGCAAGAGCTCAAAAGAACACGGCAAATCTCTCTCGCTAGTCACTAAGGGTTTGAGTGGAATTGGAGAGGATTTGATCTCTTTGTATGTGTCTAGAATTGAATGCCTAGCTCTTGTAAGTGGTTGAGAGTTGGAAAACTTGGATGGCAATGAATGTGGGGTGGTTGGGGTATTTATAGCCCCAACCACCAAAAGTGACCGTTGCTGGAACTCCTCTGTTCGATGGCACACCGGACAGTCCGGTGCACACCGGACAGTCCGGTGCCCCTGCCACGTCACCAGTGCCGTTGGATTCTGACCGTTGGAGCTTCTGACTTGTGGGCCCTCCTGGGTGTCCGGTGCACACCGGACATGTACTGTTTGATGTCCGGTGCACCGGCATGGGCGTGCCTGACGACTGCGCGCGCTGCGCGCGCATTTAATGCACCGCAGGGAGCCGTTGGCGCCGCAGAGAGCCGTTGCTCCGCTGGTACACCGGACAGTCCGGTGTACACCGGACAGTCCGGTGAATTTTAGCGGAGCTGCTGCCGAGCGAACCCGAGGCTGGCGAGTTCCGGAGGCCGCGTTTCCTTGGAGCACCGGACATGTCCGGTGCACACCGGACAGTCCGGTGAATTATAGCGCGCCGGCTTCCGAGAAATCCCGAGTGTGAAGAGTTTGAAGTCAAAGTCCTCTGGCCGCACCGGACAGTCCGGTGCACACCGGACAGTCCGGTGCCTCCGGCCAGAGGAGCCCTCGGTTGCCTGCTGCTCCTTTGTTGAATCCAACACTCGGTCTTTTTATTGGCTGATTGTGAACCTTTTGCACCTGTATAACTTATGCACTAGAGTAAACTAGTTAGTCCAATGTTTGTGTTGGGCAATTCAACCACCAAAATTATTTAGGAACTAGGTCTAAGCCTAATTCCCTTTCAATCTCCCCCTTTTTGGTGATTGATGCCAACACAAACCAAAGCAAATATAGAAGTGCATAATTGAACTAGTTTACATAATGTAAGTGCAAAGGTTGCTTGGAATTGAGCCAATATAAACTTATATGATGCGCATGGATGGTTTCTTTGTTTTTGACATATTGGACCATATTTGCACCATGAGTTTTGTTTTTGCAAATTCTTTTGTAAATTCTTTTCGAAGTACTTTTGCAAGATAGTCAAAGGTAAATGAAAAAGATTTTGCAAAGCATTTTCAAGATATGGATTTTTCTCCCCTTATTTCTAATGCTTTTCCTTTGACTAAGCAAAACTCCCCCTCAAATAAGATCCTCCTCTTAGTGTTCAAGAGGGTTTTAAGACATCAATTTTGAAAATACTAGTTGCTCCCCCTTTAGAACACAAAGAGATACCAATTTTGAAATTTACCAATATAAAATCATTAAATTTATAAAATTAGGTGGTGGTGCGGTCCTTTTGCTTTGGGCTCATATTTTCTCCCCCTTTGGCATGAATCGCCAAAAACGGAATCATTAGAGCCCAATGAAGTACTTTCTCCCCCTTTGGTCATGAAATGAATGAGTGAAGATTATACCAAAGTTGGAGAGGTGATGTGGAGCGACGGCGAAGGATGAGTAGTAGAGTGGAGTGGAAGCCTTGTCTTCGCCGAAGACTCCTATTCCCTTTCAATATACCTATGACTTGGTTGAAATACACTTGAAAACACATTAGTCATAGCATATATAAAAGAGACATGATCAAAGGTATATTTATGAGCTATGTGTGCAAGACTAGCAAAAGAAATTCCTAGAATCAAGAATATTAAGCTCATGCCTAAGTCGGGTAAAAGATTGTTCATCAAGTGGTTTGGTAAAGATATCGGCTAATTGATCTTTAGTATTAATATAAGAAATCTCGATATCCCCCTTTTGTTGGTGATCCCGAAGAAAATGATACCGAATGGCTATGTGCTTAGTGCGGCTGTGCTCGACGGGATTGTCGGCCATTTTGATTGCACTCTCATTGTCACATAGCAAAGGGACTTTGGTTAATTTGTAACCGTAGTCCCGCAGGGTTTGCCTCATCCAAAGCAATTGCGCGCAACAATGGCCTGCGGCAATATACTCGGCTTCGGCGGTGGAAAGAGCGACCGAATTTTGCTTCTTTGAAGCCCATGACACCAAGGATCTTCCCAAGAACTGGCAAGTCCCCGATGTGCTCTTCCTGTTAATCCTACACCCTGCCCAATCGGCATCCGAATATCCAATCAAATCAAAGGTGGATCCCCGAGGGTACCAAAGCCCAAACTTAGGAGTAAAAGCCAAATATCTCAAGATTCGTTTTACGGCCGTAAGGTGTGATTCCTTAGGGTCGGCTTGGAATCTTGCACACATGCATACGGAAAGCATAATGTCCGGTCGAGATGCACATAAATAAAGCAATGAACCAATCATTGACCGGTATACCTTTTGATCCACGGACTTACCTCCCGTGTCGAGGTCGAGATGCCCATTTGTTCCCATGGGTGTCTTGATGGGCTTGGCATCCTTCATTCCAAACTTGCTTAGAATGTCTTGAGTATACTTCGTTTGGCTAATGAAAGTGCCTTCTTGGAGTTGCTTGACTTGGAATCCTAGAAAATACTTCAACTCCCCCATCATAGACATCTCGAATTTCTGTGTCATGATCCTACTAAATTCTTCACATGTAGATTTGTTAGTAGACCCAAATATGATATCATCAACATAGATTTGGCATACAAACAAATCATTATCAAGAGTCTTAGTGAATAAAGTAGGATCGGCCTTGCCGACTTTGAAGCCATTTGCAATAAGGAAATCTCTAAGGCATTCATACCATGCTCTGGGGGCTTGCTTAAGCCCATAAAGCGCCTTAGAGAGCCTATAGACATGGTTAGGATACTCACTGTCTTCAAAGCCGGGAGGTTGCTCAACATAGACCTCCTCCTTGATTGGTCCATTGAGGAAGGCACTCTTCACGTCCATTTGATAAAGCTTGAAGCCATGGTAAGTAGCATAGGCTAATAATATACGAATTGACTCAAGCCTAGCTACGGGTGCATAGGTTTCACCAAAATCCAAACCTTCGACTTGTGAATACCCCTTGGCCACGAGTCGAGCTTTGTTCCTAGTCACCACACCATGCTCGTCTTGCTTGTTGCGGAAGACCCACTTGGTTCCTACAACATTTTGGTTGGGACGTGGAACTAAGTGCCATACCTCGTTCCTTGTGAAATTGTTGAGCTCCTCTTGCATCGCCATCACCCAATCCGAATCTTGAAGTGCTTCCTCTACCCTGTGTGGCTCAATAGAGGAAACAAAAGAGTAATGCTCACAAAAATGTGCAACACGAGATCGAGTGGTTACCCCCTTGTGAATGTCGCCGAGGATGATGTCGACGGGGTGATCTCGTTGTATTGCTTGGTGGACTCTTGGGTGTGGCGGCCTTGGTTGTTCATCCTCCTTGTTTTCATCATTTGAATCTCCCCCTTGATCGTTGCCGTCATTTTGAGGTGGCTCATCTTGTTGATCTTCTTGTTCAACATCTTGAGCCTCATCCTCAACTTGAGTTGGTGGAGATACTTGCGTGGAGGAGGATGGTTGATCTTGTGCATTTGGAGGCTCTTCGGATTCCTTAGGACACACATCCCCGATGGACATGTTCCTTAGCGCTATGCATGGAGCCTGTTCTTCACCTACATCATCAAGATCAACTTGCTCTACTTGAGAGCCATTAGTCTCATCAAACACAACGTCACAAGAAACTTCAACAAGTCCTGAGGACTTGTTAAAGACTCTATATGCCCTTGTGTTTGAGTCATATCCTAGTAAAAAGCCTTCTACAGTTTTAGGAGCAAATTTAGATTTTCTACCTCTTTTAACAAGTATAAAACATTTGCTACCAAAAACTCTAAAATATGAAATATTGGGCTTTTTACCGGTTAGGAGTTCATAAGATGTCTTCTTGAGGATTCGGTGAAGATATAACCGGTTGATGGCGTAGCAGGCGGTGTTGACCGCCTCGGCCCAAAACCGATCCGGTGTCTTGTACTCATCAAGCATGGTTCTTGCCATGTCCAATAGAGTTCGATTCTTCCTCTCCACTACACCATTTTGTTGTGGAGTGTAGGGAGAAGAGAACTCATGCTTGATGCCCTCCTCCTCAAGGAAACCTTCAATTTGAGCGTTCTTGAACTCCGTTCCATTGTCGCTTCTAATTTTCTTGATCCTTAAGCTGAACTCATTTTGAGCCCGTCTCAAGAATCCCTTTAAGGTCTCTTGGGTTTGTGATTTTTCCTGCAAAAAGAATACCCAAGTGAAGCGGGAATAATCATCCACAATTACAAGACAATACTTACTACCGCCGATGCTTATGTAAGCGATCGGGCCGAATAGATCCATATGTAGGAGCTCCAGTGGCCTGTCGGTAGTCATGATATTTTTGTGTGGATGATGGACACCAACTTGCTTCCCGGCTTGGCATGCACTACAAATCCTGTCTTTCTCAAAATGAACATCGGTTAGTCCCAAAATGTGTTCTCCCTTTAGAAGCTTGTGAAGATTCTTCATTCCAACATGGGCTAGTCGGCGGTGCCAGAGCCAACCCAAGTTAGTCTTAGCAATCAAGCAAGTGTCGAGTTCAGCTCTATTAAAATCTACTAAGTATAGCTGACCCTCTAACACTCCCTTAAAAGCTATTGAATCATCACTTCTTCTAAAGACAGTTACACCAGTATCAGTAAAAAGACAGTTGTAGCCCATTTGACATAATTGGGATACGGAAAGCAAATTGTAATCTAAAGAATCTACAAGAAAAACATTTGAAATGGAATGGTCAGGGGATATAGCAATTTTACCCAAACCTTTGACCAAACCTTGATTTCCATCCCCGAATGTGATAGCTCGTTGGGGATCTTGGTTTTTCTCATATGAGGAGAACATCCTTTTCTCCCCGGTCATGTGGTTTGTGCACCCGCTGTCGAGTATCCAACTTGTGCCCCCGGATGCATAAACCTACAAAACAAGTTTAGTTCTTTGTTTTAGGTACCCAAACGGTTTTGGGTCCTTTGGCATTAGATACAAGAACTTTGGGTACCCAAACACAAGTCTTGGAGCCCTTGTGTTTGCCCCCAACAATTTTGGCAACTACCTTGCCGGATTTGCTAGTCAAAACATAAGATGCATCAAAAGTTTTAAATGAAATGGCATGATCATTTGATGCATTAATGGTTTTCTTTCTAGGCAACTTGGCATTGGTTGGTTGCCTAGATCTAGATGTCTCACCCTTATACATAAAAGCATAATTGGGACCAGAGTGAGACTTCCTAGAATGAATTTTCTTAATTTTACTCTCAGGATACCCTGCAGGGTACAAAATGTAACCCTCGTTATCCTGAGGCATGGGAGCCTTGCCCTTAACAAAATTAGACAAGTTCTTAGGAGGGGCATTAATTTTGACATTGTTTCCCCTTTGGAAGCCAATACCGTCCTTAATGCCCGGGCGTCTCCCATTATAGAGCATGCTTCTAGCAAGTTTAAATTTTTCATTTTCTAAGTCATGCTCTCTAATCTTAGCATTAAGTTGTGCTATGTGATCATTTTGTTTCTTAATTAAAGCTAGGTGATCATGGATAGCATCAACATTAATATCTCTACATCTAGTACAAATGGAAACATGCTCAACATTCGATGTAGAGGGTTTGCAAGTTTTAAGTTCAACAACCTTAGCATGCAACATATCATTTTTAGTTCTAAGGTCGGAAATAGTAGCATTGCAAACATCAAAATCCTTAGCCTTAGCAATTAATTTCTCATTTTCATTTCTAAGGCTAGCAATGGAAACATTTAACTCATTAATCCTAGCAAGCAAATCAACATTATCATTTCTAGGATCAATGCAAACATGAGAATCAACCTTAGCAATTAAATTGGCATTTTCATTTCTAAGGTTGTTTAAAGTCTCATGGCAAATACTTAGCTCACTAGACAATTTTTCACATTTTTCTCTTTCTAGAGCATAAGCATTTTTAACCTTAACATGTTTTTTGTTTTCCTTGATTAGGAAGTCCTCTTGGGAATCCAAGAGATCATCTTTTTCATGGATGGCACTAATCAATTCATTTAATTTTTCCTTTTGTTCCATGTTAAGGTTGGCAAAAAGAATACGCAAATTATCCTCTTCATTTTTATCATTCTCCTCATCACTAGATGTTTCATATTTAGTGGAGGACTTTGATTTTACCTTCTTTTTGCCGTCCTTGGCCATGAGGCACTTGTGGCCGACGTTGGGGAAGAGGAGGCCCTTGGTGACGGCGATGTTGGCGGCGTCCTCGTCGTCGGAGGAGTCGCTAGAGCTTTCGTCGGAGTCCCACTCCCGACAAACATGGGCATCGCCGCCCTTCTTCTTGTAGTACTTCTTCTTCTCCTTCCTCTTGCCCTTCTTGTCGTCGCCCCTGTCACTATCACTTGATAATGGACATTTAGCAATAAAGTGACCGGGCTTACCACACTTGTAGCAAACCTTCTTGGAACGGGATTTGTAGTCCTTCCCCTTCCGTTGCTTGAGGATTTGCCGGAAGCTTTTGATGATTAGGGCCATCTCCTCGTTGTCGAGCTTGGAGGCGTCGATTGGTTGTCTACTTGGTGTAGACTCCTCCTTCTTCTCCTCCGTTGCCTTGAAGGCCACGGGTTGCGCCTCGGATGTGGAAGGCTCATCAAGCTCGTTGATCTTCTTGGAGCCCTTAATCATGCATTCAAAACTAACAAAATTCCCGATGACTTCCTCGGGGGTCATTTGTGTATATCTAGGATTGCCACGAATTAATTGTACTTGAGTAGGGTTAAGGAAAATAAGGGCTCTTAGAATAACCTTAACCACTTCGTGGTCATCCCATTTTGCGCTCCCGAGGTTGCGCACTTGGTTCACCAAGGTCTTGAGCCGGTTGTACATGTCTTGTGGCTCCTCCCCTTGGCGAAGACGGAAGCGACCGAGCTCCCCCTCGATCGTTTCCCGCTTGGTGATCTTTGTGAGTTCATCTCCCTCGTGCGCCGTCTTGAGTAGGTCCCAAATCTCCTTGGCGTTCTTCAACCCTTGTACTTTGTTGTATTCCTCCTTGCTTAGTGAGGCAAGGAGAATGGTTGTGGCCTGGGAGTTGAAGTGCTCGATTTGGGCCACTTCGTCCGTGTCGTAGTCTTCATCCCCTACGGATGGTACCTGTACACCAAACTCAACAACATCCCATATACTTTTGTGGAGAGAAGTTAGATGAAATCGCATCAAATTACTCCACATAGCATAATCTTCACCATTAAAAGTTGGTGGTTTGCCTAATGGGACGGAAAGTAAGGGTGTATGTTTAGGAACGCGAGGGTAGCGTAGGGGGATCTTACTATACTTCTTACGCTCTTGGCGTTTAGAAGTGACGGATGCCGCGTCGGAGCCGGAGGTAGATGTCGATGAGGTGTCGGTTTCGTAGAAGATCACCTTCCTCATCCTTTTGTGCTTATCCCCACTCCGATGCGGCTTGTGAGAAGAAGACTTTTCCTTCTTCTCCTTGTGGTGAGAAGAGGAAGACCTTTTCTCCTTCCGCTTGGAGGAGTGCTTCTTCTTCTCCCTTCTCTTGGTGCGGGATTCTTCCGATGAAGTGCTCCCTTGGCTTGTAGTGGGCTTGTCGCCGGTCTCCATCTCCTTCTTGGCGGGATCTCCCGACATCACTTCGAGCGGTTAGGCTCTAATGAAGTACCGGGCTCTGATACCAATTGATAGTCGCCTAGAGGGGGGGTGAATAGGGCGAAACTGAAATTTACAAAAATAATCACAACTACAAGCCGGGTTAGCGTTAGTAATAAAGAAACGAGTCCGCGAGAGAGGGCGCAAAACAAATCGCAAGCAAATAAGAGTGTGACACAAGGATTTGTTTTACCGAGGTTCGGTTCTCGCAAACCTACTCCCCGTTGAGGAGGCCACAAAGGCCGGGTCTCTTTCAACCCTTCCCTCTCTCAAACGATCCCACGGATCGAGTGAGCTTTCTCTTCTTCTCAATCAACCGGGAACAAAACTTCCCCGCAAGGGCCACCACACAATTTGGTGCCTCTTGCCTTGGTTACAATTGAGTGATGATCTCAAGAACAAATGAGAAAGAAAGAAAGCAATCCAAGCGCAAGAGCTCAAAAGAACACGGCAAATCTCTCTCGCTAGTCACTAAGGGTTTGAGTGGAATTGGAGAGGATTTGATCTCTTTGTATGTGTCTAGAATTGAATGCCTAGCTCTTGTAAGTGGTTGAGAGTTGGAAAACTTGGATGGCAATGAATGTGGGGTGGTTGGGGTATTTATAGCCCCAACCACCAAAAGTGACCGTTGCTGGAACTCCTCTGTTCGATGGCACACCGGACAGTCCGGTGCACACCGGACAGTCCGGTGCACACCGGACAGTCCGGTGCCCCTGCCACGTCACCAGTGCCGTTGGATTCTGACCGTTGGAGCTTCTGACTTGTGGGCCCTCCTGGGTGTCTGGTGCACACCGGACATGTACTGTTTGATGTCCGGTGCACCGGCATGGGCGTGCCTGACGACTGCGCGCGCTGCGCGCGCATTTAATGCACCGCAGGGAGCCGTTGGCGCCGCAGAGAGCCGTTGCTCCGCTGGTACACCGGACAGTCCGGTGTACACCGGACAGTCCGGTGAATTTTAGCGGAGCTGCTGCCGAGCGAACCCGAGGCTGGCGAGTTCCGGAGGCCGCGTTTCCTTGGAGCACCGGACATGTCCGGTGCACACCGGACAGTCCGGTGAATTATAGCGCGCCGGCTTCCGAGAAATCCCGAGTGTGAAGAGTTTGAAGTCAAAGTCCTCTGGCCGCACCGGACAGTCCGGTGCACACCGGACAGTCCGGTGCCTCCGGCCAGAGGAGCCCTCGGTTGCCTGCTGCTCCTTTGTTGAATCCAACACTCGGTCTTTTTATTGGCTGATTGTGAACCTTTTGCACCTGTATAACTTATGCACTAGAGTAAACTAGTTAGTCCAATGTTTGTGTTGGGCAATTCAACCACCAAAATTATTTAGGAACTAGGTCTAAGCCTAATTCCCTTTCAGTTTTGCTTTGTGGATGCAGTGACCGCTCATGTTGTGCGTGGATTTGGTTCAGGGGCGGACCGATGGAAGACTCAAACACCATGGTGATAGTGCAAGGTGGGACGCCATTAGTGCTCTGTCTGGGGTTCGGTCTGTTCCTCGGTTGTAGATCTGGAAGGTAAATTCTTTTTTTCTTTCTTGCCTTCTCTTTTTTTTGTCGGGTCGCAACTTTCCCTCTTCTTGCTACTACTAATCGTTATGGATAATTTGTATGCATAGAGGAACTTCTTGATCTTAATCGTGATTATCAGTCCGAAATTCTGAACACAGCTGCACCACAATTTCTCATCTCTACCAGATTGTTTAGAGCCATCTAAGACAAATGTCACTACTCTTCCAAATGGCGTCAAGATTGCCTAGGAGACATCATTGGTACTCGATACTGCCATCTAAGATAAATGTCACTACTCTTCCAAATGGCGTCAAGATTGTCTAGGACTAGGAGACATTATTGAAAGGGAAATGTGCCCTTGGGCCATTTCTAAGTATTTTGGTGATTTAGTGCCCAACACATGTGCTTATTTGTGAATTTATGTACATGGATGAACAAGGTACAAATCATGAAGTAAAGGTATGTTTCTAAGCCTTAGTACATTGGTTTTGTGTACTAATATATTTGTCTAAGTATTAGAAACAGAAAGTAGAAGAAAAGAAGAGAGGAGTAAAAGACTTGGCTGAGTGCAGCCAAGACTCAGCTCGGTCTGGAGCACCGGACTGTCCGGTGTGCACCGGACAGTGTCCGGTGCGCCAGGCTGACTCGGCGTGAACTGGCTGCTCTCGGGAATTCGCCGACGGCGTACGGCTAAAATTCACCGGACTGTCCGGTGTGCACCGGACTGTCCGGTGAGCCAACGGTCGGCCGGGCCAACGGTCGACCGCGCAATCTGCGCGGGACACGTGGTGGAGCCAACGGTCGGAAGATGTCACCGGACTGTCCGGTGTGCACCGGACATGTCCGGTGCGCCAACGGCGCCAGATCTGCCAACGGTCTGCAACGGTCGGCTTCGCTGTTTAAGGAAACAAATCGGGCACCGGACAGTGTCTGGTGTGCACCGGACTGTCCGGTGCCCCCGACGACAGAAGGCAAGGATGGCCTTCCGGATTTGCTCTCAACGGCTCCTAGCTGCCTTGGGGCTATAAAAGGAGCCCCTAGGCGCATGGAGGAGACACACAAGCAACCTTTGAGCATTCTTGATCATCCACACTCAGTCTCTGCGCATTTGTTTGTCATTCTAAGTGTTTCGAGCTCCGTTCTAGTGAGAACTTTGTGATACTCTTGTGAGCTCGATTCTTGGCCGTGTGTGTGCGCGTTTCGCTGTGGATTTGTGTGTGTTGCTTCCCTCCCTTACTCTGTGCTTCTTTGTGATCATATACTTGTAAGGGCAAGAGACTCCAATTTGTGGAGATTCCTTGCAAACGGGATAGTGAAAGGAAAAACAAAACACCGTGGTATTCAAGTGGGTCTTTGGACCGCTTGAGAGGGGTTGATTGCAACCCTCGTCCGTTGGGACGCCACAACGTGGAGTAGGCAAGCGTTGGTCTTGGCCGAACCACGGGATAAACCACTGTGTCACCTCTGTGCTTGATCTCTTGTGGTATTGTGTTTTGTTGAGACTTCTCTTTAGCCACTTGGCAACTATTGTGCTAACACTTAACAAGTTTTTGTGGCTTAAGTTTTAAGTTTTCACAGGATCACCTATTCACCCCCCCCCTCTAGGTGCTCTCAATTGGTATCAGAGCCGTTCTCTTCACAAAGGGACTAACCGCCCGAAGAGATGGATCCTAAGGGGAAGGGTATCGTGATCAACGACAAAGAGAAGGAATCCTTCGTCAACGAGCCGAAGGACGACAAGCCTACCGACTCCGGCTCGGGTCATAGACGGAAGGAAGGGAAGAAGAAGAAGACAAGGCGCATCAAGGAGATCGTCTACTACGACAGCGATGAGTCTACTTCTTCCCAAAAGGACGAAGACCACAACGACTACGAGAGAAGGAAACCGGTTAATTCGAATTTTTCTTTTGATTACTCTCGTATTCCGCAAAGTTCACATTCACATTTGCTCTCCATTCCACTCGGCAAGCCCCCACACTTTGATGGAGAGGACTACGGATTTTGGAGCCACAAAATGCGTAGTCACCTATTCTCTCTCCATCCTAGTATATGGGAGATTGTAGAGAGTGGAATGCACTTTGATAGTTCGGATAGTCCCATGTTCATTAATGAACAAATTCATAAGAATGCACAAGCTACTACTGTTCTTCTAGCTTCCTTGTGCAGGGATGAATACCATAAAGTGAGCGGCTTGGATAACGCCAAGCAAATCTGGGACACCCTCAAGATTTCTCATGAGGGGAACGACGTCACTTTGCTCACCAAGATGGAGTTGGTGGAGGGCGAGCTTGGACGATTCGCCATGATAAGGGGAGAGGAGCCAACTCAAACTTACAACCGGCTCAAGACCCTTATCAACAAAATAAGGAGCTACGGAAGCACGCGTTGGACGGATCACGACGTCGTCCGCCTAATGCTCAGGTCCTTTACCGTTCTTGATCCTCATCTCGTGAACAATATTCGTGAGAATCCTAGGTACACGATGATGACGCCCGAGGAAGTACTTGGAAAATTCGTGAGCGGGCGGATGATGATCAAGGAGGCAAGATACGTCGACGACGCGTTGAACGGACCACTCCACGAGCCTCAACCCATTGCTCTAAAGGCAACGAGGAGCAAGGAGTCGCTACCTAGCAAGGTGGCGCAAGTTGAGGCGGCCGGGCTCAATGATGAAGAGATGGCTCTCATCATCAAGAGATTCAAGACGGCGCTAAATGGTCGCAAGGGGCAGCCAAGCAAGACCAAGACAAAGGGGAAGCGCTCATGCTTCAAATGCGGTAAGCTTGGTCATTTTATCGCTAACTGTCCCGATAATGAAAGTGACCAGGAAAAGGGGAACAAAAGAGAGAAGAAGAAGCAATACAAGAAGGCAAAGGGCGAGGCACATCTAGGAAAGGAGTGGGACTCGGATTGCTCTTCGTCCGACTCCGACAACGAAGGACTCGCCGCCACTGCCTTCAACAAATCGGCTCTCTTCCCCAACGAGCATCACACTTGCCTCATGGCAAGGGAAAAGAAGGTAATCACTCGTAATGCTAATACTTATGATTCTTCTAGTGATGATGAATCTAGTGAGGATGAAATTGATTACTCTAGTTTATTCAAGGGATTGGATAAAACTAAGATAGCTAAGATTAATGAATTGATTGATGCCTTGAATGAAAAGGATAGAATCTTAGAAAAACAAGAAGATCTTTTATATGAAGAGCATGATAAATTTGTTAGTGCACAAAATTCACTTGCTCTAGAAGTTAAAAGAAATGGAATTCTTTCTTGTGAACTTTCTACTTGTAATGAAACCATTTCTTCTTTAAAAGATGAAATTAATGTTTTAACCGCTAAACTAGAAGTAGCAAGTAACTCTTGTGTTGAAAATGTTACAATTTGCACTAGGTGTAAGGATTTTGATGTTAATGCTTGTAGTGAACACCTAGTTTCAATTTCAAAACTTAATGATGAATTGGCTAGTCTTAATGCTCAACTTAAGACTAGCAAGAGTGAAATTGATAAAATAAAATTTGCAAGGGATGCCTACACGGTTGGTAGACACCCCTCAATTAAGGATGGTCTTGGCTTCAAGAGAGAGGCCAAGAACTTAACAAGCCATAAGGCTCCCATCTTCGTCAAGGAGAAAGGGAAGGCCCCTATGGCTAGTAGTGCTAAAAGGAACCATGCTTTCTTATACCATGATAGGAGACATGCTAGAAATGCTTATAATGATTTTGATTCACATGTTTATGATTCTCATGCCATGTTTGCTTCTAGTTCTTCCTATAAGCATGATAGAGATATGTGTAGGAGAAATGTTGTGCATATGCCTAGGAGAAATTTTGCTCATGGTCCTAGAAAAGTTGTGAACAAACCTTCTACCATTTATTATGCTTGCAATGCTCCCTTTGCTATTTGTAGAAAAGGTAAGAAGGTAATTGCTAGGAAGTTAGGGGCAAGATGCAAGGGAGACAAAACTTGCATTTGGGTCCCTAAGGATATATGTGCTAACCTTGTAGGACCCAACATGAGTTGGGTACCTAAGACCCAAGCCTAAATTTGCCTTGCAGGTTTATGCATCCGGGGGTTCAAGCTGGATTATCGACAGCGGATGCACAAACCATATGACGGGGGAGAAGAAGATGTTCACCTCCTACGTCAAAAATAAGGATTCCCAAGATTTAATTATATTCGGTGATGGGAATCAAGGCAAGGTAAAAGGGTTAGGTAAAATTGCAATTTCTAATGAGCACTCAATATCAAATGTATTTTTAGTTGAGTCTCTTGGTTACAATTTGCTATCTATTAGTCAACTATGCAATATGGGATATAATTGTCTTTTTACTAATGTAGATGTGTCTGTCTTTAGAAGATGTGATGGTTCACTAGCTTTTAAGGGTGTACTAGACGGCAAGCTTTACTTAGTTGATTTTGCAAAAGAAGAGGCCGGTCTAGATGCATGCTTAATGGCTAAGACTTGCATGGGCTGGCTGTGGCATCGCCGCTTAGCACATGTGGGGATGAAGAATCTCCACAAGCTTCTAAAGGGAGAACACGTGATAGGGTTGACTAACGTTCATTTCGAAAAAGATAGACCTTGTGCAGCTTGTCAAGCAGGGAAACAGGTGGGAGGTTCTCATCACACCAAAAATGTGATGACCACGTCAAGACCTCTGGAGCTGCTCCATATGGACCTCTTCGGACCCGTCGCCTATCTGAGCATAGGAGGAAGTAAGTATGGTCTAGTTATTGTTGATGACTTTTCCCGCTTCACTTGGGTGTTCTTTTTGCAGGATAAGTCTGAAACCCAAGGGACCCTCAAGCGCTTCCTCAGGAGAGCTCAAAATGAGTTTGAGCTCAAGGTGAAGAAGATAAGGAGCGACAACGGGTCCGAGTTCAAGAACCTTCAAGTGGAGGAGTTTCTTGAGGAGGAAGGGATCAAGCACGAGTTCTCCGCTCCCTACACACCACAGCAAAATGGTGTAGTAGAGAGGAAGAACAGGACGCTAATCGATATGGCGAGGACGATGCTTGGAGAGTTCAAGACCCCCGAGTGCTTTTGGTCGGAAGCTGTGAACACGGCTTGCCACGCCATCAACAGGGTCTACCTTCATCGACTCCTCAAGAAGACTTCGTATGAGCTACTAACCGGTAACAAACCCAATGTATCTTACTTTCGTGTATTTGGGAGCAAGTGCTACATTCTAGTGAAGAAGGGTAGAAATTCTAAATTTGCTCCCAAAGCTGTAGAAGGGTTTTTATTAGGTTATGATTCAAATACAAAGGCGTATAGGGTCTTCAACAAATCATCGGGTTTGGTTGAAGTCTCTAGCGACGTTGTATTTGATGAGACTAATGGCTCTCCAAGAGAGCAAGTTGTTGATTGTGATGATGTAGATGAAGAAGATGTTCCGACGGCCGCTATACGAACCATGGCGATTGGAGAAGTACGGCCACAGGAAAAAGATGAACGAGGTCAACCTTCTTCCTCAACAACGGTGCATCCCCCAACTCAAGACGATGAACAGGTTCATCAAAAGGAGGCGTGTGATCAAGGGGGAGCACAAGATGATCATGTGATGGAGGAAGAAGCGCAACCGGCACCTCCAACCCAAGTTCGAGCGATGATTCAAAGGGATCATCCCGTCGACCAAATTCTGGGTGACATTAGCAAGGGAGTAACTACTCGGTCTCGACTAGTTAATTTTTGTGAACATTACTCTTTTGTCTCCTCTATTGAGCCTTTCAGGGTAGAGGAGGCCTTGCTAGATCCGGATTGGGTGTTGGCCATGCAGGAGGAACTTAACAACTTCAAGCGCAATGAAGTTTGGACGCTGGTGCCTCGTCCCAAGCAAAATGTTGTGGGAACCAAGTGGGTGTTCCGCAACAAACAAGACGAGCACGGGGTGGTGACGAGGAACAAGGCTCGACTTGTGGCAAAAGGTTATGCCCAAGTCGCAGGTTTGGACTTTGAGGAGACTTTTGCTCCTGTGGCTAGGCTAGAGTCCATTCGTATCTTGCTAGCATATGCCGTTCACCATTCTTTCAGGTTGTACCAAATGGATGTGAAGAGCGCTATCCTCAACGGGCCAATAAAGGAGGAGGTGTACGTGGAGCAACCCCCTGGCTTCGAGGATGAACGGTACCCCGACCACGTGTGTAAGCTCTCTAAGGCGCTCTATGGACTTAAACAAGCCCCAAGAGCATGGTATGAATGCCTTAGAGATTTCTTAATTGCTAATGCTTTCAAGGTTGGGAAAGCCGATCCAACTCTTTTTACTAAGACTTGCGATGGTGATCTTTTTGTATGCCAAATTTATGTCGATGACATAATATTTGGTTCTACTAATCAAAAGTCTTGTGAAGAGTTTAGCAGGGTGATGACGCAGAAATTCGAGATGTCGATGATGGGCGAGTTGAACTACTTCCTTGGGTTCCAAGTGAAGCAACTCAAGGACGGCACCTTCATCTCCCAAACGAAGTACACGCAAGATCTGCTAAAGAGGTTTGGGATGAAGGACGCCAAGCCCGCAAAGACGCCGATGGGAACCGACGGACACACCGACCTCAACAAAGGAGTAAGTCCGTTGATCAAAAAGCATACCGGTCCATGATAGGTTCTTTGCTTTATTTATGTGCTAGTAGACCGGATATTATGCTTAGCGTATGCATGTGTGCTAGATTTCAATCCGATCCTAAGGAGTGTCACTTGGTGGCGGTGAAGCGAATTCTTAGATATTTAGTCGCTACGCCTTGCTTCGGGATCTGGTATCCAAAGGGGTCTAACTTTGACTTGATTGGGTACTCAGATTCCGACTATGCTGGATGTAAGGTCGATAGGAAGAGTACATCGGGGACGTGCCAATTCTTAGGAAGGTCCCTGGTGTCATGGAACTCTAAGAAACAAACCTCCGTTGCCCTATCCACTGCTGAGGCCGAGTATGTTGCCGCAGGACAGTGTTGTGCGCAACTACTTTGGATGAGGCAAACCCTCAGGGACTTTGGCTACAATCTGAGCAAAGTCCCACTCCTATGTGACAATGAGAGTGCTATCCGAATAGCGGAAAATCCTGTTGAGCACAGCCGCACAAAGCACATAGACATCCGGCATCACTTTTTGAGAGACCACCAGCAAAAGGGAGATATCGAAGTGTTTTATGTTAGCACCGAGAACCAGCTAGCCGATATCTTTACCAAGCCTTTAGATGAGAAGACCTTTTGCAGGCTGCGTAGTGAGCTAAATGTCTTAGATTCGCGGAACTTGGATTGAATTGTAGCATACATGTGCTTATGCCTTTGATCATGTTCTTTCTGCATTTTGTTGCTTATTATGGTGCTCAAGTTGTACAAACACTCCCTGGACCTCACAAGTCCGTTGCAACGTGATGCACATGTTTAGGGGGAGATGTGTTACAACTTGATCCCTTGAGACTAACCATATGCTTGAGTTTGTTTGATTTAGTCTCAAAGGAGAATTGAAAGGGAAAAGGTGGGCTTGGATCATGCAAGACTTCCACTGCACTCCGATGAGAGGGTAACTTATTCCAAGTCCATCTCATGAACTCTTATTGCCATTTGCTCTAAATTGAAGATTTTGGTGAGGCAATGGGGTTAAAGGGCCAAGATTGATCCCGTTTTGGTGCTTCATGCCAAAGGGGGAGAAAATAAAGGCCAAAGCGATAAATGGATCAGCTACCACTTGAGAGATTTTGAAAATAGTAGAGTAGAGTTTTTGGTTTGTCAAAACTCTTTTATTGTCTCTTTTTGGCTTCTTGTGGGGAGAAGTAGTAATTATGGGAAAAAGGGGGAGTTTTTGATCAATCTCTCTTGAAATGACTCTCTTTTTGCTTCAACATGTGTGTTTGACTTAGAGATAGAGATTTGAGTTTGATTTGCAAAAACAAACCAAGTGGTGGCATAGAGTGATCCATATATGTCAAAATTGAACCAAAATAATTTGAGTTCTTATTTGAAGTGTTGTTGTACTTGTTCTACTTGCTTTATGTTGTGTTGGCATAAATCACCAAAAAGGGGGAGATTGAAAGGGAAATGTGCCCTTGGGCCATTTCTAAGTATTTTGGTGATTTAGTGCCCAACACATGTGCTTATTTGTGAATTTATGTACATGGATGAACAAGGTACAAATCATGAAGTAAAGGTATGTTTCTAAGCCTTAGTACATTGGTTTTGTGTACTAATATATTTGTCTAAGTATTAGAAACAGAAAGTAGAAGAAAAGAAGAGAGGAGTAAAAGACTTGGCTGAGTGCAGCCAAGACTCAGCTCGGTCTGGAGCACCGGACTGTCCGGTGTGCACCGGACAGTGTCCGGTGCGCCAGGCTGACTCGGCGTGAACTGGCTGCTCTCGAGAATTCGCCGACGGCGTACGGCTAAAATTCACCGGACTGTCCGGTGTGCACCGGACTGTCCGGTGAGCCAACGGTCGGCCGGGCCAACGGTCGACCGCGCAATCTGTGCGGGACACGTGGTGGAGCCAACGGTCGGAAGATGTCACCGGACTGTCCGGTGTGCACCGGACATGTCCGGTGCGCCAACGGCGCCAGATCTGCCAACGGTCTGCAACGGTCGGCTTCGCTGTTTAAGGAAACAAATCGGGCACCGGACAGTGTCCGGTGTGCACCGGACTGTCCGGTGCCCCCGACGACAGAAGGCAAGGATGGCCTTCCGGATTTGCTCTCAACGGCTCCTAGCTGCCTTGGGGCTATAAAAGGAGCCCCTAGGCGCATGGAGGAGACACACAAGCAACCTTTGAGCATTCTTGATCATCCACACTCAGTCTTTGCGCATTTGTTTGTCATTCTAAGTGTTTCGAGCTCCGTTCTAGTGAGAACTTTGTGATACTCTTGTGAGCTCGATTCTTGGCCGTGTGTGTGCACGTTTCGCTGTGGATTTGTGTGTGTTGCTTCCCTCCCTTACTCTGTGCTTCTTTGTGATCATATACTTGTAAGGGCAAGAGACTCCAATTTGTGGAGATTCCTTGCAAACGGGATAGCGAAAGGAAAAACAAAACACCGTGGTATTCAAGTGGGTCTTTGGACCGCTTGAGAGGGGTTGATTGCAACCCTCGTCCGTTGGGACGCCACAACGTGGAGTAGGCAAGCGTTGGTCTTGGCCGAACCACGGGATAAACCACTGTGTCACCTCTGTGCTTGATCTCTTGTGGTATTGTGTTTTGTTGAGACTTCTCTTTAGCCACTTGGCAACTATTGTGCTAACACTTAACAAGTTTTTGTGGCTTAAGTTTTAAGTTTTCACAGGATCACCTATTCACCCCCCCCTCTAGGTGCTCTCAATTATCGGTACTCGGTACTGCTCTGCTCTCTCGTTTTTTGTTTTATTTTTCCTTTCTTTTCCATGACATCAATGTTTTCTTGTGGACTTGATTCAAAGCCCACCAACATCTATGGGTTAATACATTGACTATGATTTCATTTACGAAATGCCGACTTCAACTAGAGTATCACATCTGTTAGAGAGAATGTTCTTCAAGAGCACAGTGAATCAGACCCACTTACAGTTAATTGGTGAGGTAGAAGCAATTGGAGGAAATGTTCGCTGCTATGCAGGTTCTCCAGTGAGTTGTTGGTATTTGCATTATTATTCTTAAGGGGTTATGAGTGATTTACTTCAAATGTGTTGTGAATGTTCTTTGGATAACTTGACCAATTTATTGATGTAGCTATGGTTTGTAATTTGATGTGGTAACATAGTGGTTAATGGGCATGTGATTCTTATAAGCTATAACATTAGCTTACTACTCATGGCTAAAATCATCATGGATATAACTCTTGGTTGTCAATGTCCTCCCATTGGTTACTGGTATTCCCATTAGCATTTTTCCAACATTATTGTGTAGGCTCTTATTCTGAACATACCGATTAGTATATCCTATAGAAGTAAAATGAAAAGCTGGCAAGAATTGCCCGAATAGACCTACTTTCTAGAGGATTATTGAGTTTTTTCTAAATAAGCAACATCCTTGTGTAGGCTCTTATTCTAAATATGTGTACGCATAGCCACTACACTGATTAATCAGATTAGGCAATCTTAAGTTCACACTGGAGTATACATTTATGTTATTTTGCATCATATTTAACCACTTCTCATAAAAATCGACTGACACAAGAGCAAGATGGTCCATTTATCGTCTCTAGTTGCTTATCTATTTTCTCTTTGGATTTTGAGTTTGATTCTCTCTTTTCCTTTCTTGCTTTTTGTCGCTGGATCTGGCTGGAGGCTGTGATGACAAAAAAATACCTACCTGTTTTCTGACTCATGATGGTAGAAACCAATGGATGCTTCTGAGCCTTCCTAAGATGTAGTATACGATCTGTCTTCTCTTTTTTGCGCAAAGTTCACTTTGCTTTGGATCTGTTGTCATCAGTTTTTTTTACACCAAACAAGGTGGTGGGGCAGTATCTTTGCCTTGTTGATGGGATGATAAGCCTTGCTGCAACTCGAGTGTTGACCAAAAATTCAGCCTACAATTATCTGATCAACTCCAAAATCTTGCCTTTTGAAGGGATTCAACAAAATATACTTTTATTTTGTGAGGTAGAGGCGATTGGAGTAAATGTCCAACTTTGTGACTTTGCTTAGGAAACCAAAACAATGTCCTTAGTCTTCCTATTCTACTGGCTGGTTATGCTCTACTATGATACAATCAGCTGGTGCAAACCCATTCGATAGTATATTACTGTTCTTGAATTTTAGCTCATAATTTTGATAGTATGTTATTGTTCCTGAATTTTAGCTCTTAATTTTGCCCATAAAGTTTATTATTTTCTTCTTTAACTAGCTACTAAATTAGCAATTAATATGAAGGCCTTCTACTATTGTTGTCATTATCCTTGATGGAAATCAGATTGATGCTGATTCAAACACTATAGGGGAGGAAATTGCATCAAGACTATTGAACAGATAGCAAAGGTACCTTTGTTCTCATTTGTCTTATGGCTTCATGAACTGCATAGATTGTACTGCTTACCTTTGAGCAGTTCTGTTGTAAAATCTAAGCAATTTTTTGTTGGCCAGCTATGATTTCATTCAAACATTATGGTCATTGTTCCACTGACATGATTTTTTAGACCCAGTACATACGAAGACTCTCACAAGCATGCATACACACCACCATCTTTAGACTATCCGCAACGGTTCTCTCTAAATTTCTCCCCCTATATCACTTTTTTGGGTCACATCATCAACAATTTATCCCCTACTTTTTCATCTCCCGCAGTGGTTCCCCCTAAATACTCCCCCTATACCCCACTACAACTATAAAATATCATTTTCTATATCTACTTTTCATCTACTAACAATTACTCGTGGACCCACATTACAGTGCCTAGGGGATGAACAGTGAACCGCTGGATTGAGGGGGAGAGAGAAGAGGGCGTGTAGGGGGCAGCGTTGCGCGGCAAGGAGAGGGAGCTGTAGCCGCTAGCGAGGGGAGGGGGCTACTCAGCGGTCTCCGCTGCGGCCAGCCTTAGCTTCAAATGTTGATGCTTTGGAATGTAAGTCCACCGTTCCAAGCTTTGGTTGCATATTGTAAACTTGTAATAACGATGATGCTTTGGAATGATAGTGTTTTTGCAAGTTGAGTGCACTGCATGAGAATCTTCGACGTGTTCTTATGACCGCTATGGATGTTGTAAACTTGTAATAATAAAGAAACATTTTTTATCTACATGTGTTACCACCGTTCTACTTATTTGTACTAGCTGAATTTGCTAGAATATATCATAAAATGCATTTCAACCACTCTTTTTCACATGGTTTCTTGTGTCATACGTCTACTTTAATTTTAAAATTATTTTTATGGGGAGCGTCCATCATACTGGCTTGTCATTGGACCCTTAAGTGTCATACAACTATTATCTTATACTGTCAAATTTGATTGATATACCGTCGCAACGCACGTGCATTGTACTATATATATATATATATATATATATATATATATCTATACTACCTATTAAGGCTCTAAGGGGTAGGCTGCCTCTGCTTGTTCTGCCTTCCGACGATCTCAACCGTCCAATACGCTCTAGAGTCTCTCAGCCGTCCGATGCGCGTACTCTCATACCCCACGCATCGCCCCGCCCCACCCGATCGTCCAACCGTGCGAGCACCCTAGCTTTGCCTCTACACTCCTCCCGCCGCCTCCTACCCTCCTCCGCGCGACGGCGCGAGCGGCAGCTGGCCCCCGCTCGCGTCCCTCTCGCCTATACCACGTCGCCCCACGTCCACGCCTCAGCCACCACCCTAGAGCACCCGTCGAACCCAGTCGGCCCGAGCCCTGGCCCCGACGCCTCCTCGCACCGCCGCACAGATGGAGTTGCTGGTGGTGGTGCCATGGCAGTCGGTGTCGACGCACCGCCAGCATCCCTCAGATCCTTCCGAGGAGGCACCGGATTCGCCACAAGGGTCGTGAAGGAGCCCCTGGGTCGTCGGGGAAGAGCGCCGCCACCTCCCGCATGGCATGGCCGCCTCCCGATCCCTGCCGACAAACCCGACCTTTTGTCGCGGATTGGGATCTTCCTCGCCCGCCCGACGGCACCCTCGCATTTCAGCCGTGGCGCCTGCGGATCACAAAGAAGGTGGCGACCGCTGCCTCCGCAAGAAGAACGATGACGCCACCGCCAGATCTGGGAGTTCGACGCCGGAGCTTGTTATTCTCCGTAAATCTGGTTCTCCACTCTCTTTTGGACTAATATCTCCAACATTTCCTCGCTACTGACCAGTGACCACCCTTCCGCTCCCCTCTCACCTATATCTAGCAACCTTGAGATCCAGCCAAGATCGGTTCAAGGGCCACCGGACAGTGCGGCAACATCCAGGAAAGAGGCGGAGAACTGCGACTGCCTTCAAGGTCAATTTCGTTTTAACCATCCTGAAATGTTCATTGTTAGTTATCTATTGACCTGAAAGCACACTGTTAATTATGTCAATGTGATTGCTGTGATGCGTGTTAGATCTGATGGGCAGCCTCGCTGGGTTGGAGGCATTGGAGGAGGCGCTGCCTATTCAGTGAGTTATTGCCAGTTCATACTTGATAGATTGTTTACTTTTTTTGTGATCCGGGCTCTGCAGGAGAATTTGGTTCCTTGGGGGAATCTGTGAAGAAGAAGCTAATTTGCTTTCTTTGGAGTATTCCCATTTGATTTCTGTATGTTAATTTCCTAGAAAATATTCAGGTTAGTTTATTGGAATTGCAGAGATTACTCTGTGGGTGTGATTCTGCCGCTTCTTTCTACAAATGGTACACTACTACTTTTTGGACTCAATGAGTATTTTCGAGATATTAGCTTTATTATTTCATAAAGGAGGAAATGTGAGATTAGAGATGGTTTGGATGTTAGGTAGTAGAACAACGAATTGTCATTAGGTGCTTTGTCTGATAGACTAGATTTTGCGATGGTCTAGCTAGGTTGCAGATAAAAAATGTCAAAACTGTTTTGTTGTTAATCTGCATAGTCTTCATATGCTTGTTTACTCTTGGAAGGTGCTGTCATGTGATTAGTGTGTTTGCATCTGGTACACTGTACTATTTTATATTGTTAATAATAATTGTTAATCTACCCCTTGCCTCCGCAAGAAGAACGACGTCGCCCGCGGCACTGCACAACGGCTCAGTCGAGGCACCCAATGCCCACCGACACCAGTGAGATGAGGTAAGGACTGCGGAGACAACTTCAAAGTTCATACTTCATTTCAATGTTTCACAGTTTCTTTTAGTTTACATTTTCTTTTATTTTGTGTTTGTGATTACCACATGATGCTGATGCACAATATGCACTGCATGAAGAACTTTGTCTCGAGTACGACGAAGATGTTGATGTGAACTTGCAGCCTTACTCTGACATGCTAGCAAGTCTCAATAAAAGGCTAAAATTTTGCCGCTAATGATGTGGCATAAGAGCATCTCAAGTTGAAAGTAGGATACAACCGTTTCGCAGTTTCACCAGCTATGCATTCGTGGTTCTACCGGTTCTTACGGTCTCTGTAGCTGAGATGTTCCAGATAGATAATCTTGTCTTATGTTAATATTTATTGGCTTATGAGTATTTTATAATCGGTGGCTTCAGACCTTAGTGGGTTAGTTTACCCAGGCAGCAGTGAGTTTAATACTCTATATGTTCCAAAATATAGTTCTTTCTATTCCTCTTTTTTCTGTAGATATGTATACAAACTATATTTATAGGTTATTTAATAAATAAATGTTTAGTCTAAAATGAATTATATTTTGGGATGAAGTATAATATTTATAACTATTGAGTAACGGCAAATTCTGCATCCTCTTCATTGTATCCAGACTTTTGTATACTCCTATATAGTGCATTCTAAAATACTGTGTCTTTGCACACGCCATTCTGTGCACCTGGACCTGCTACAAGCAAAATCCCTAAATCAGTGCCGTGATCGTTTCTCGCGCAGTGGCCTTGCACTGTCTTCACATCTGATGGGGCTGTGGCCTACGAGGATCTCGGATCATCATGCTTGTGTGAGTTGATTCACCAGCCTTGCGCTAGCACCTTCCACATATGTTAGCCACTAATTACATTCCCTTTATGTTATTGCTGTGTGTGATCATTGGAGCTGTGTTGTGCTGTGCCATCAATTTGTTTCTTGGCAATTGGCATCATTATATATTCAGATGTAACATTTGTGGTAGGTGAAGACCTTTTACTTTTCATATTGATTAGCTTGTTGGTGCTTAACCTATTAGTGCGAGGAACACAATGTCACAATCCAATAGAGGTTTACTGTAGTTCGTTCTGATTTACTTTATTTGATTGCTTATGCATTTCACATTTTAGTTGTAGAATTTGTGACACCTGATTTGCATCTCTGGGTCCTTCACAGTCATCTCTAGATGCTGTGTTTAACAGGAACGGGAAGGCAGTAAAGCTGAAGGAATGCAAGGTGAAGTCTGAAGTCATTGTGACCATTCCAGATTCCGAGAAGGAGAAGAAAGGCAAATTCCCTGGAGGTCAGAGAGTCTTTAGGAGGGTGCCAACACTTTTTGACAATTTGACAAAATGCAGCAGGGTATGAACACAAGCAAAATTCTAAGGTTAAGGTTGTCTCTTTCTTTTTTATTCTAAGAATGCCCGTGTACCCCTTTTGTGTCTTGTGTGTGTTTACAAAGGCCTCTGATGGGATTACCACCCCGAAGAAGAAGGATCCATATGACATTGATGCACCTGATTCTTGCAATGAGCTGGCAGTCGTTGAATATGTTGAGGACATTTACAGATTCTACAAGAGCACTGAGGTAAAAATTCCAAGCGGTAATTTTTATCATGCTGCAATTGCTGATTCAGTGGATTGTCGAAGTGACCATTTCTGATGATTGTTGATCTGTGGCATGTTTTGCTTGTGCAGGGCACCTGCCTTCCTCTCAGCAGCTACATGAGCTCACAGGCTAAAATCAGTGAGAGAATGAGAGCTATCCTTATCGACTGGATTATCGAGGTACAGTACAGGCTTACTCTAATGCCAGAGACACTTTACTTGACCGTCTACATCATCGACCAGTACTTATCTATGGAGAGTGTACCAAGAAAGGACCTACAGCTCGTCGGCATAAGTGCCATGCTGATAGCAAGCAAGTACGAAGAGATATGGGCTCCACTGGTAGGCTGGCTGATTTTGTTTCTAAAACATGCTATAGTCCATTCTTCGATTAGCTTACACAACAAGCAGCGATATTTTACAGGTTAAGGACTTGATGTGCCTCTGTGACAACGCATTTACCAGAGACCAGGTTCTGACCAAGGAAAAGGCCATCCTGGACAGGCTCCATTGGAACCTGACGGTTCCAACAATGTACATGTTCATTGTTAGGTACCTGAAAGCCGCAATGTGTGACACAGAGGTATAGTTGTCCAAGTAATGTTGTTTTAGCACCACACCACACATTTAGATATTGAAATTTTCTTCGGAGCTTTTGGCGCAGCTTGAGAACATGGCATTCTTCTACTCCGAGCTGGCATTGGTCCATTACGCGATGCTGGTTTACCCTCCATCGGTGACCGCAACCGCTGCCGTCTATGCTGTCGGGTCTACACTTGGGATGAATCCACCGTGGACTGATATTCTGGAACATCACACTGGCCTAGCTGAGCCACAGTTACTGTACGTCCTTCGATGACTATCTCTCTTGCCTTCGAAATCCAGTTCTAGCGCGAATCATTGACTGATGAGTTAGCTTTCTTCATGTTATCAGGGGCCTCTGGAATAAAAAATGTGATTTTGACATGCTATTGCAACCAAACCATTTCTGTCAAGTATTAACTGAATGATCATGCCCAAAAAAAAACAATCCTGTGTGCTGAAAACAATGTAGATTACTTTTCAATTCTTTGGCTAGGAGTAACTTGTTGGTTGCTGAGGATGATGCTTTTAACCGTAACCGCAGGGAATGCGCTAGGCGGCTTATCAGCTTCCATACCCTGGCTCTAGAAAGCAAGCAGAAGGCGGTGTACAGGAAGTACTCCAAGCCCAAGCTCGGCTCCGTCGCGCTTCAATCCCCTGACAAGAAGCTATTGTCAGGTTGAGGCTCGCTGCTGCTCATTGTTTTGTATCATCGCTTCGATGGTACCATTTGTTTGGGTCGTGTGCTCTTTGCTTTTCTACTGAAGCAGAGCCTGTGTTGTATGTGTGTTGGGAGAACGTTGAATATGTGATGTCAAGCTCAAACTTCTTCTCATCCTTTCATGTCTTTAATATATATATATATATATAAATCCAGTAGTTTCTAAATCTTTACTTAAAACAATAGATATATGGAAAGCATTACAACATTTCTATTTTTGAATTGTTCAATTCATCCAGTAAAGCAACATAAGGTTGATCCGAATTCAGGTTCACAAGAAGTTCTATAAAGCAATACAATCCATGGGAAGAACACTGAAGTGCCCTGAGGTCTGTAGACCATGTGCATATATTTTTGTTTCTCTCAATTTATGCCTGGATATTCAAGGAGGAATGTTCTATTGGTACAAGGATCCTATTGTTGGACCAGGATTTTCCAAGGTACACACACTTACTAGATATCATTATATCACTAAACAGATTAAAAGCCTGAAATTACAAACCCTTATTAATTGTTAAATCTTGACTGAGAGGTTTCGTTTCAGCCATATCATTTTTTGTAATTTTGTTCATATGTTAATTATGAAACGTTTGTCTGATTATCCAGTAAAATGATCCGGTCGTAAAATGGCAAGGCGTGCAAGTTACATTTTGCAGCTTCTCTATGTAAATGAACATGATATTATCTGCTTATTGTTATTATCTGCTTATGGCCAGACCAATATATATTGAGTTTGAAAAAGAAGCTTGACAAAAAGGCTTTCAGATTTATGCTATAAACGTTCACATCGAAGCTACTTTTTATGCTCAATGAAATGCCCTGATCATACTCACCATAGGGTTAGAGTGAAACTTATGCTTGAGTCTGCCCACTTGTGTTGTTTATCCTGTCTTTCCACTTTCCAGTGTTGCATACTGATGAATATATATCTATCAGGTAACAAAGCATCAGCTACTGTTCAACCCTGCCTACTGCTCCATCATGATATAATTCCTAAATGATGTTCAGACACTTAATGATGCACTTCGTCTGTTCTCTACTCCCAAATCTTTGTAAGGACACAAAACAATTGATGAAAAGGTACATACCTTGTCACCTTTTTGTTTAGTATATTTTTACATTTAGTTTCATCACCACACAATACAAGTGGATTATGCAATACATTGTGGTTTGTTTTATCTTCAGATGCATTTTATCTTCAGATGCATTTTTAGAAGGTATTGGAATCTAACCTACACCTCTTGATGTGCCCTAGATCTAACTTGCACCTCTTGTGATATATAAAACCTAACCTCTTGGGGACCTCTTGCAGATTCTTGTGCGGAGGGCCAAGAATTGGTATACATGCTTGGATTCAGGGAGTCCCTGCTGCGCTGAAAGAACTTAATGTCTATATTCAATCCCGCAATTCTAAATCCCACCAATCTGATTGGTGAACTTTATTATTTTTAAAAAAACAGTGAACTTAAGTGTTGACTAGGTAGGTGCCCGTGCGATGCCACAGAACATAAATTGCTTCTCGATTTGTATATCAGCTATGCTTCCTGTGGAGCAAGGAAGCGAACGCAAGCCAGCCTTTTGTATTAGTGCATTCTGTTCAGTTCTTACTTGATCATCCCGTGTTCTCGCGTGTGCCATGGCCGAGTGGCAAGCTCAACACTGGTATTGTTGTCTTGTCTCAAATGAAGTCCGGTTCCACAAGTTAACCGGAAATCTTCATGGGTGATAGCTGTGTCAGATTCTTCCGCGCATAGGGCAAGTAATGCAAGTGATAGCTGTGTCAGTTTACCCCCATTTTTTTGGGCATCACTTGTCTCAAATGAAGTCCATTGGAGGTTCGCAATTTATGTTCCGACCTCCTCGGCGAGGCAGAGCCTTTCTCGCTAGCCCCTGCGCGCCATCACCACGAGGCCCCACCTTCCTCTCCGACCCTCCTTTGAGACACCACCCCCACACGCCCACCCGCCGCGCGATGCCCCCCTGCTCTCCAACGCCGCTGGTGTCAAGGTCGCCCGCTCCTTCTCCACTGCCTTTCGCATGTCGGAGCTAGGCCAGTACATGCTTGTCTTCGCCAACTGCCTTGACGGTGGCCTCAAGGTCGACATAGACGTCCGCTCCGCCATCTACAACATCGACCCGACCACCGGGGAGCGCCAGTGCCTCTCCGTTGATCCTCCGCACTGCCCTCCTTCTACTTCCTCTTCTACCTCCCTTATGCCAGCCTTACTGCCGCCTGGGTCTACATCCTCCTCCACAAGCGGATTGCTGTCTTCTGAATCCACTCGTTCATGCTCGTGCTCAAGCATCATTTTGTCATTCTGTATCTATGTTTTATACTAATGTTTAACTCTCGTGGCAACACACGAGTATATAACTAGTATATTAATATGCCATGTGGAATACTGAAGTAATTGAACTTTTATGCTCATATTCAGTGACCGTACACAATTGTTGTAGGTTGACATAGCAGTCCTAGTCTCCCATATATTTTTGTGGATGGTTTATTAGGCTCCATGCTTATAGTGTTGTTCAGTGCATGGGCTTGCTAAGCAGCTGGCAAACTGCAATGGAAGTTAGATTTTTTGGTTAAACCGAATCGAACTACACGGTTAACCAAAGTTTCAGTTTTCTCTTTTCTAAACAAAATTTTGGTTGCCATTCTCTAGAAACCGAAGTTTAAAAAAACTGAACCGAAAAACTTCAATTAACTAATTGCCAGTCCTATCCACGTGCATTCCCTGTGTCGATGCTTCTCACCCAACGAGGTGTCTGGAAACCAAATGTGACCTCAACTTGTATCTATGTGTATTCCCTCCGATGTCGCTTCATCACCTACCGTTCTCGCCAACGAGGGGGAAATAACATGAACTCCTTTTTATGTCATCATATAAAATTAGGCTTGTATTTTTAGTGGGATAAGTTTTCTATTATTTCATAAAACTACAGAAATGGTTATGGGTTTGTTTGGGTGTTAGAGGAATGGATGGGATTGGAGGGCTAGAACCCCCTAATATTCAAAATTGAATAAAAAGAGAACTATAGCCCCTCCAATCCCTTACATTCCTCTCGCTCCCAAATATGTCCTAAGAGACCAGGAATAAGTTTTAGAAAAACTAGGAACCAGGTAGAACTGTTTGGGGACCTCAATTTATGTAAGCTTATTAACTAAATAATAATTAGCACACATAATTCATCTAGTTACTTCATGTGATCTTTCATTACCCTATTGCGTAGAAATTAGAAATAGGCAGTGAACCGAGTAATTAGCTCATCTAATTGTGTGAAATTTCAAAGACGTTCGAAAGAATCAACGACAATCTAAACTTGGATCTGTGTACGTTGTATGTTAATCTGTTGGACAAGGAACATCTCACATTGGTATATATATGTAGGAGTTGATTCTGAGAGTACTAGGGCACTGGCAGTGGCTCCCCACTGCAGGATTTGGACTCCAAGTGGGGCCAAAACACCAAACACCGGCTGGAGGCAATCCAGCGAAAGTTGATTCGACGCACGTTTCCCGATCTCTCTGGTCCTATGTACCGCCTCTAGTCTTGTGCGGCAAGTGGAGCATTAGTATAGGCATTGGGGTGGTCATGCAAGAGTACTCATGTGCCTGAGCACCTAACCTTCCTCCTGCCAAATCGCATCTTTGCCTTCTTAAGCACACTTAGTGTTCCTTCGACAGCTCTGAAAGTTGCCTAGAAGGAGATGAATAGGCGAAACCTATAAATTGTAAACTTTGAACACGAACTTCACCCGGGGTTAGGATTAGAATTAGAACGAGTATGGAGTGTGGAAAAGAGTTCTTGCTATGAGTTGCTCAATCAATGCAGATAACTTTAGGAGCCAACTCAAAATATTGTGAGCAAGAGAACTTAGAGAGAGGAAGAGAAAAAATCAAACCGTAAAGTAATAATCAACACAAATGAATACAACGATTTGTTTCCCGAGGTTCGGTTCCAATGAACCTACTCTCCGTTGAGTAGGCCACGAAGGCCGAGTCTTTTTCAACCATTTCCCTCTCTCAATCGATCACTCAGACCGATTGAGTGTTTCTTCTTAATCTCAAGGATCACATAGACCTTACAAGGATCACCACACAATTAGGTGTCTCTTGCTAGCTTTACAAATAACTAGAGAGTTTAGAAGGAGATGAAGAAAGCACGACCAAGCAACAAGAGCAACAAATAAAACACAAGTCACACTCTCTCAAGTCACAAATCACTAATGATCTCTTGTCTTAATTGTGGCACTCGAGGAGATTGGAAGCTTTGAATGTGTCTTGGAATTGATTATTTGCTCTTGTATTGAATGTGGATGTATGGGATGCTTGGGTGTCTTGAATGGAGGGGGTTGGGGTTGTATTTATAGCCCCAACCACCAATATAGTTGTTTTGTCGACGGGCGCACTGGACAGTCCGGTGCACACCGAATATGACACTGTTCATTGTCCGGTGCCTGTCACATCAGCATAGGGTTTGGTGCAGTCGACCGTTGAACTCGCCGACCACCAGACAGTCCGGTGTGACCAGACTTCTGACCATTTCTGACTGATTCTGACGCTGGTGGCAGTCGACCATTGGCCCTCTGTGGAGAAGTCGTCCGTTGGCCGTGGGCTCACTGGACAGTCCAGTGCACACCGGACAGTCCGGTGAATTATAGCCGTGGAGCGTTGATATTTTCCTGAGAGTGGCTTGTTCATCGGGTGTGCCAGCCTAGGCACTGGACACTGTCCGGTGCACCGCAGGCTGGTGCAATTCTAACTCGCCTGAGCCAAACTTCTCTAGATCGATTTCTCTCGATTTTACAAGGTTCCTTACAAATGTATATGAACTTTATGCACCTGAGAAAAGATCAACTAGGCAAACTTGTTAGTCCACAAGTTTTGTGATGGTCGTCAAACACCAAAATCGATTATAGGAGATGGTTGAGGCCAATTCCCTTTCAATCTCCTCCTTTTTGGTGATTGATGCCAACACAAACCAAAGCAAATACAAAGTATAGAGATGTGGCTAGTTTGCATTTTGTCAGTTGTGCATAAGTTACTTTGAAATGAAAGCAGTTCTAAGCCTATATGATTGTTTTGATATAGTTAGCATTTTGGACCACATTTGCAGCACTTAGCTTGTTTTTTGCAAATCTTTTGGAAAAGTCTTTTCAAACTCTTTTGCAATTAGCCAATGGTATAAGAATATGATTTCTAAAGACATTTTCAAGTTTTGAAAGACTCTCCCCTTTTTCAAATGTTTTTCCTTTGGCTAAATAAAAGCTCCCCCTAAAAAAGTTCTCCCCTTAGCTGTCAAGAGGGTTTTTGCAAATGCAGTTTTTGAAAAAACGTTTTCAGAAAAATAGGGTGGTGGTGCGGTCCTTTTGCTTTGGCCTATTATTTTCAAAAAATAGGTTGGTGGTGCGGTCCTTTTGCTTTGGCCTATTAATTTCTCCCCCTTTGCCATTAAGCGCCAAAAATAGAGAAATCGAGAGGTCTTCATCAAGAAAGATATGGAAGTAAATACATGAGTAGGGCAAAGGATACTGACGAATATGGAACGGAAGCCTTCCCTTTGCCTACTACTCCTTTTCCTTTTCAATTTAAGACTAAGTATATAAATACTCTTGGAAGCACATTAGTCTTAGCTTTGGCACAAGAAATATGCATTTGTACCAAATGAAAGAGACATGCCATGATCAAAGGTGTAAAATGAGCAAAGTGTGCAAGATTTCAATCAAAGTTCTGAGAATCCAAGACATTTAGTTCATTCCTAATCTTGCTAAAAGTCTTTTCATCTAAGGGATTGGTGGAGATATCGGCTAACTGGTTGTGGGTGCTAACATAAGCAATTTCGATATCTCCCCTTTGTTTGTGATCTCTCAGAAAGTGATAACGAATGTCTATGTGCTTTGTGCGGCTGTGTTCAATGGGATTATACGCCATGCAGATGGCACTCTCATTATCACATATGGGAGAGATTTTGCTCAATTTGTAGCCATAGTCCCTAAGGGTTTGCCACATCCAGAGTAATTGTGTACAACAATGTCCTGCAGCAATATACTCAGCTTTGGCGGTGGAAAGAGCTACTGAATTTTGTTTCTTTGAAGCACAAGACACCAGAGATCTCCCTAGAAACTGACAAGTCCCTGATGTACTCTTACTATCAATCTTACATCCGGCATAATCAGTATCAGAATACTCGATTAGATCAAAGGTAGATCCCTTAGGGTACCAAAGCCTAACCTTAAGAGTGTAAACTAAATATCTCATGATTCTTTTCACGGCCCTTAGGTGGATTTCCTTAGGGTTGGCCTAGAACCTTGCACACATGCATACTGAAAGCATAATATCTGGTCGTGAAGCACATAAATATAGTAGAGATCCTATCATCGACCGGTATACCTTTTGATCTACAGACTTGCCTCCTGTGTTGAGGTCGAGATGCCCATTTGTTCCCATGGAAGTCTTGATGGGTTTGGCTTTCTTCATTCCAAACTTCTTGAGAATATCTTGAATGTACTTTGTTTGGCAAATAAAGGTGCCCTCTTAGAGTTTCTTGCTTTGGAATCCAAGGAAATACTTCAACTCCCCCATCATTGACATCTCAAATTTTTGTATCATAATTCTACTAAACTCTTCATAAGACAACTTGTTAGTAGACCCAAAAATAATATCATCAACATAAATTTGGCATATAAACAAGTCTTTGTTAATTGTTTTAGTGAAGAGAGAGGGTCAGCTTTTCCGACTTTAAAATCATTAGTAATAAGAAAGTCTCTTAGGCATTCATACCATGCTCTTGGGACTTGTTTGAGCCCATAAAGCGTCTTTGAGAGCTTATAAACATGTGAAGGATACTCACTATCTTCAAAGCCGAGAGGTTGCTCAACATACACCTCTTCCTTGATAGGACCATTGAGGAAGACACTTTTCACGTCTATTTGATATAACTTAAAGCCATGGTAAGTAGCATATGAAAGTAATATTCGAATTGACTCAAGCCTAGCTACAGATGCATAGGTTTCATCACAATCCAAACCTTCGACTTGTGAATATCCTTTTGCAACAAGTTGAGCTTTGTTCCTAGTCACCACACCATGCTCATTCCTCGTGAAGTTGTTGAGCTCCTCTTGCATTGCAACCACCTAGTCTGGATCTCTAAGTGCATCCTCTATCCTGTATGGCTCAATAGAAGACACAAAAGAGTAATGTTCACAAAAATGAGCAACTCGAGATCGAGTGGTTACCCCCTTTTGAATGTCACCAAGTATGGAGTTGACGGGATGATCTCGTTGAATTGCTTGGTGGACTCTTGTGTGAGGTGGTCTTTGATCTTGAATCTCTTGTTCATCCTCCTTTTCTTGATCAACTTCATCTCCCCCTTGATTGATGCCTTCTTCTTGAGGTGGCTCATTGTCTTGATCTTGATCCTCTTTTTCTTGGGCTAGTTCCTCATCTTGAGTTGGTGGAGATACTTGTATGGAAGATGATGGTTGATCTTGTGCTTGTGAAGGCTCTTCAGGTTCTTGTGGACACACACCTCCAATGGACATGTTCCTTAGCGCGATGCAGGAGCCTCTTTATCATCTAATTCATCAAGATCAACTTGCTCTACTTGAGAGCCATTAGTCTCATCAAACACAATGTCACAAGAAACTTCAACTAATCCAGTGGACTTGTTGAAGACTCTGTATGCCCTTGTGTTTGAGTCATAACCAAGTAAAAAGCCTTCTACCGCTTTAGGAGCAAATTTTGAATTTCTACATCTCTTAACAAGAATAAAGCACTTGCTCCTAAAAACTCTAAAGTGAGAAACATTGGGATTTTTACCGATGAGGAGTTCATATGTTGTTTTATTGAGGATTCGGTGAAGGTAGAGCCGGTTGATGGAGTAGCAAGCGGTGTTAATCGCCTCCGCCCAAAACTGATCCGATGTCTTGTATTCATCAAGCATGGTCCTAGCCATATCCAAAAGAGTTCTATTCTTTCTCTCCACAACACCGTTTTGTTGAGGTGTGTAGGGAGAATAGAACTCATGCTTGATGTCCTCCTCCTCAAGACATCCTTCAATTTGAGAGTTCTTGAACTCCGTTCCATTGTCGCTTCTAATCTTCTTGATTCTTAGTCCGAACTCATTTTGAGCCTGTCTCAAGAAATTCTTTAAGGTCTCTTGGATTTGTGATTTTTCCTACAAAAAGAATACCCAAGTGAAGCGAGAATAGTCATCCACAATTATAAGACAATAGTTACTCCTGCCGATGCTTATGTAAGCAATTAGTTTGAATATATCCATGTGGAGTAGTTCAAGCGGCCTCTTGGTTGTCATGTCGTTCTTGTGTGGATGATGAGCTCCAACCTGCTTTCCTGCTTGATATGCACTACAAATCCTGTCTTTCTCAAAATGAACATTGGTTAGTCCTAAATTGTGTTCCCCCTTCAGAAGCTTGTCAAGATTCTTCATCCCAACATGAGCAAGTCGGTGATGCCAGAGCCAGCCCATGTTAGTCTTAGCAATTAGGCAAGTGTCTAGTTCAGCATTGTTATCAGTGAAATCTACTAAATATAGCTGACCATATAACACTCCCTTAAAAGCTAGTGAATCATCACTTCTTCTAAAGACGATGACATCAAAATTAGTAAACAAACAGTCATAGCCCATTTTACATAATTGAGAAATAGAAATCAAGTTATAACCTAGAGATTTTACAAGAAATACATTAAAAATGGAATAGTCAGGAGATATAGCAATTTTACCCAATCCTTTGACCAAACCTTGATTTCCATCCCCGAATGTGATTGCTCTTTGGGGATCATTTTCCTCATATGAGGAGAACATTCTTTTCTCCCCTGTCATGTGGTTTGTGCACCCGCTGTCGATTATCCAACTTGTTCCACTGGATGCATAAACCTACAACACAAATTTAGGCCTTATCCTTAGGTACCCAAACGGTCTTGGGTCCTTTCACATTAGAAACAAGCACCTTGGGTACCCAAACACAAGTCTTTGAACTCTTGTGCTTGCCCCAAACATATTTGGAAACTACTTTGCCTGATTTATTATTAAGAACAAAGGATGCATCAAAGGTCTTAAGTGAAATGCTATGTTCATTTGATGCATCAATAATCTTTTTCTTAGGCATTTTAATATGAGTTGTATGCCTAGAACTAGAAGCCTCATTACTGTAAATGTAAGCATGATGAGCAGCATGATGAGATTTCTAAGCATAAATTCTTCTAATCTTATGCAAAAGATAGTTTTCAGGATATAAAATGTAACCTGCTCTATCTTGAACCATGGGAGCCTTGCCCTTAACAAAGGTAGAAATCTTGTTTCTATGGGCATTAAGTTTGATGTTGTTTTGGCTCCCAGATTGGAAGCCAACCTCATCCTTAATGCTAGGGCGCCTCCCATCATAGGTGTACATTTGGGTCGCCCGGCCTAGCATGGCCCAAGCCCGAAAAGGCCTGTATTTTTTGAATTTCGGGCTGGCCCGGCCTGTTTGAATTTCTGGCCCGTGCCGGCCCGGCCCATGGGCCTAGTCCTTGGCCCATGGCCCGACACGTAATTGCTTAAACGTGCTGGGCTCATTTCAGGCGACCCGAAATTATAAAAGCCCGAAATTCAATTTTTGGCTCAAAATTCACATCAGGGCCCGAAATTCAGTTTTTGGCCCGAAATTCACATCAGGGCCCGGAATTCACATCAAAGCCCTAAATTCAAAACAAATTTAATAAAACAAATAAAAGATAAGACAAATAAATTTGATCAAAAGTAAACTTAATATTTGTATTAAGTTACCAGAGCTATGCAATGACTACCTCATTTACAAATCATTTTGTTAGAAGGAAAAGGAGTATAATCAGCTTTATACAAAGTTTGTAAGTCCAGTTCATTATCTAATGTTCATAACAAAAGTAAAATTACATCACATACTCTAATTCAAAGCTACAAAAAACATTTAACTAGCATTTTCTCTAGCTACAAAAGTGTGGAATGAAATAAATATATGGGCCTTTTTGTGCCTCTATATGGGCCATTTTGTGCCTACCTTAAACGGGTTGTGCTCGTGCCCATCCGTGGGCCGCAACCTCGGCCCAAACCTGGCCCGATATATCGGGCCATGCTGGCCGACACTAAAATATTTCAGGCCACGTCGTGCCTAGGCCTTGCTTTTTTTCGTGCTTCGGGCCGGCCCATCTGGCCCGACCCAAATGTACACCTATATCTCCCATTGTAGAGCATACTACGAGCAAATTTAAAATTTTCATTTACAAGTTCATGCTCAGCAATTTTGACATTCAATTTAGCTATGTGATCATTTTGTTCTTTAATTATAGCGAGGTGATCATTCTTAGCATCAACATTAATATCTCTACATCTAGTGCAAATAGTAACATGCTCAATGGTAGATGTAGGTACTTTGCAAGCATTCAATTCCTCAATCTTAGCAATTAAACTAATATTTTCAGTTCTAAGACAGGAAATTGAATCATTGCATGTATCTAGCTCTTTAGTCAAGTTTTTGCATTTTTCAACTTCAAGAGCAAAAGCATCTTTTAGCTTAACAGGTTTTTTGTTTTCCTTAACGAGCAAGTCTTCTTGGCTTTCTAAGATTTCATCCTTCTCGTTAATGGTTTTTATCAATTCATTAATTTTCTCCTTTCATTCTATGGTAAGGTTTGCAAAAAGAGAAGACAAATCATCACCTTTTTCACTAGCGCTACCCTCATCATGGGAAGTAGTATATTTGGGGGTATCTCTTGAGTGTACCTTCTTATTTTAGCTATACTTGGCCATGAGACATTTGTGGCCGACGTTGGGGAAGAGAAAACTTTTGTTGATGGCGATGTTGGTGGCATCCTCGTCGGAGGAGGAGTCGGTGGAGCTCTCGTCGGAGTCTCATTCCTATCCTATGTGTGCCTCACCACCCTTCTTCTTGTTGTAGTATTTCTTATTCTCCTTCTTCTTCCCTTTCTTGTCGTCATCCCTGTCACCATCACTTGTATATGGACATTTAGCAATATAATGACCGGACTTACCACACCGGTAGCAAACCCTCTTGAAGCGGGGTTTGTAGTCCTTCCCCTTCCTTTGCTTGAGGAATTGCCGGAAGCTCTTAATAATAAGAGCCATTTCGTCGTTGTCAAGCTTGGAGGCATCAATTGGGAGCCTATTTGTTGGTGTAGGCTCTTCCTTCTTTTCTTCTGTTGCCTTGAATGCAACAGGTTGCACCACGGGTGTGGAGGTGGCGCCTTGCTCCAAGTTGACAATGTGTTTGGAGTCTTTTACCATAAGTTAAAAACTCACAAACTAGCCAATCACCTCCCTGGGAGACATTAGCTTATACCTAGGATTCACACGAATTATTTGCAGTTGAGTGGGGTTACAAAAAACAAGAGATCTTAGAATAACCTTGACCATTTCATGGTCATCCCACTTGGTGCTCCTGAGGTTGCGAACTTGGTTCACCATTGTCTTGAGCCGGTTGTACATGGCTTGTGGCTCTTCTTTATTGAGGATGAACTGACCGAGTTCTCTCTCGATCATTTCGCGCTTTGTGATCTTGGTCGCTTCATCCCCTTCATGCACCGTCTTGAGGACGTCCCAAATTTCTTTAGTACTTTTCAACCCTTGCACCTTGTTGTACTCCTCTCTACACAAGGAAGCAAGGAGTATGAAAGGGAAATGTGCTCTTGGGCCATTTCTAAAGTGTTTTGGTGATTAAGTGCCCAACACATATTCTCTAAGTGTTAATTTGTGCCAAAGATTGAAGAAGTGCAAATCTTGTAACAAGGTACGTTTCTAGACTTAGTACATTGGTTTGGGTACTAATGTATTGTGTCTAAGTGCTAGAAACAGGAGAAAATAGATTGGAAAAGAGTTGGCTGTGTACAGCCAACTGCTGCTTGGTCTAGGTGCACCGGACTGTCCGGTGGTGCACCGGACAGTGTTCGGTGCGCCAGACGAGTCCAAGGTGAACCGACCGCTCTCTGGACTCGATGGCGGCGTACGACTATAATTCACCGGACTGTCCGGTGGTGCACCGGACTGTCCAGTGAGTCGTCCACGGCGAAGTCGTCGCTCTCGGGAAAAGTTCAACGACGTACGGCTAAAATTCACCGGACTGTGCGGTGGTGCACCGGACTGTCCGGTGAGCCAACGGTCGACTGCGCAACAGTCGGCAGCGAAATCGGCGGGCGACACGTGGCCCGCTCCAACAGTCGGCAGGGGACACTGGACTATCTAGTGTGCACCAGACAATGTCCGATGCGCCAACTGCCACGTCACTGCAACGGTCGACTACACCAAAATAGGAAGGAGATCTGCACCGGACTGTCTACAGTGACTGTCCCGACAGAAGGCAAGATTAGCCTTCCTTGTTGATCTCCAATGGCTCCTAGCTGCCTTGGGGCTATAAAAGGGACCCCTAGGCGCATGGAGGAGTCACCCAAGCACACTCTAAGCATTCCAAGACTTCTAGTCCTCACTTTCACGCAATCGTTCATCGTTCTTGAGATTGGATCACTTTTCGAGTTGTAAACTCCCCGCGCGTGTTTTGTGTGCTCATATTCTCACTTGTGTGCGTGTTTGCTGTGTGGATTTAATTCTAGTGTGTGTTGCTCTTCCCAACCTTACTTCCGTGCTTCTTTGTGAACAATCTTGTAAGGGTGAGAGGCTCCAACTTGTGGAGATTCCTCGCAAACGGGAAGAAAACTATAAGGAAGAATACCGTGGTATTCAAGTTGATCATAGGATCACTTAAAAGGGGTTGAGTGCAACCCTCGTCCATTGGGACGCCACAACGTGGAGGTAGGCAAGTGTTATACTTGGCCGAACCATGGGATAAACCACTGTGTCTCTTGTGTTGTCTTTCTATGTGATTATTGTGATTCGCAAGAGCTCGCTCTATAGCCACTTGGTTCTATTGCACTAACATCTTTACAACCAAGCTTGTGGCTATTTAGTGTTGAATTTACAAGATCACCTATTCACCCCCCTCTAGGTGCTCTCAATTGGTATCAGAGCCGTTCTCTTCATGTAAGGGACTAATCGCCCAAAGAGATGGATCCTAAGGGAAAGGGGATGGTGGTCAACGATAAGGAGAAAGAGTCCATCTTCAATGAGCCAAGGGACGACAAGCCCACTGACTCTGGCTCGAGTCACAAGAAGAAGGACAGAAAGAAGAAGAGGCGCATCAAGAAGATCGTCTACTACGACAGCGACGAATCTTCTTCCTCTCCAAGAGACGACGACGACGAGAAAAAGAAACCGGTTAATTTAAATTATTCATTTGATTATTCTCGTATTCCTTTTAGTTCCAATGCTCATTTGCTTTAAATTCCTCTTGGTAAATGTCCACATTTTGATGGAGAGGACTACGCTTTTTGGAGTCACAAAATGCGTAGTCACTTATTTTCTCTCCATCCTAGTATATGGGAGATAGTTGAAAATGGAATGCAATTCGATAGTTCGGATAACCCTGTATTTATCAATGAGCAAATTCATAAGAATGCGCAAGCTACCACTGTTTTGCTAGCATCATTATGCAGGGACGAATACAACAAGGTGAGCGGCTTGGACAACGCCAAGCAAATTTGGGATACCCTCAAAATATCACATGAGGGAAACAACACCACCATGATTACCAAAATGGATTTGGTGTAAGGCGAGCTGGGGAGGTTCGCAATGATCAGGGGAGAGGAGCCAACACAAACGTACAACAGGCTCAAGACCCTGGTCAACAAGATCAGGAGCTATGGAAGCACAAGATGGACGGACCACGACGTCGTCCGACTTATGCTCAGGTCTTTTACTGTTATTGACCCTCATCTTGTGAACCTCATCCGTGAAAATCTCAGGTACACAAAGATGACGCTCGAGGAGATACTCGGAAAGTTTGTGAGCGGGCGTATGATGGTCAAGGAAGCAAGACATGTTGATGATGCATTGAACGGCCCAATGCCCATCTATGAACCCTAGCCCGTTGCACTCAAGGCAACAAGCAGCAGCAGGGAGGCGCTACCTAGCAAGGTGACACAAGTTGAGGCTACCGGGCTAAACGAAGATGAGATGGCCCTCATCATCAAGCGCTTCAAGACCGCGCTAAAAGGACGCAAGGAGTATCCCAACAAGAGCAAAGCAAAGGGAAAGCGCTCCTGTTTTAAATGCGGTAAGACTGGTCATTTTATAACAAATTGTCCCGATAATGCTAATGACCAGGAACAAGAAAAGAGCGAGAAGAGGGAGAAGAAGAAGGCCTACAAGAAGGCGAAGGGCGAGGCGCACCTTAGCAAAGAATGGGATTCGGACTGCTCTTCTTCCGACTCCGACGACGAAGGACTCGCTGCCTCAGCCTTCAACAATTTGTCACTCTTCCCCAACAAGCGCCACACTTGCCTCATGGCAAAGGAGAAAAAGGTAAGCACTCGAGAAACCCCTAAGTATACTACTTCAAGCGATGATGATTCTAGTGATGATGAAGTAGATTATATTGAATTATTTAAGGGTTTAGATAGAGCAAAAGTGGATAAAATTAATGAGTTAATTGATGCTTTAAATGAAAAGGATAGACTTTTAGAAAAGCAAGAGGATATTTTGTATGAAGAGCATGATAAGTTTGTTAGTGTGCAAAAATCTCTTGCTTCAGAGGTTAAAAGGAATGAAATGCTATCTTCTGAATTATCTGCTTGTCATGAAACTGTGTCTAGCTTAAAGAGTGTTAATGATGATTTAAATGCTAAGCTAGAAGTAGCTAATAAAACTAGATCTTGTGTAGAACATGTTGCCATTTGTAATAGGTGTAAGGATTTTGATGTTGATGCTTGTGTTGAACACCTTACATCAATTACTAAATTAAATAATGAGGTGGCAAGTCTTAATGCTCAACTTAAGACTTGCAAGATAGATTTTGATAAGTTAAAATTTGCTAGAGATGCCTACACCCTTGGTAGACATCCCTTAATTAAGGATGGACTTGGCTTTCGAAAGGAAGCCAAGAACTTGACAAGCCAAAGAGCTCCCATTCCCAACAAGGAGAAAGGGAAGACCCCTATGGCTAGTAGTAATCAAAAGAATCATGCTTTCATTTATGATAGAAAATTTTCTAGGAATGCTCATTATAATAGGAGTTTTGATGCGTATGATTCACATGCTATGATTGCTTCAAGCTCTACTTTTGTGCATGGTAGAAATATGCCTAGGAAAAATCATGTTTTGCATCATGTACCTAGGAAAATGTGTAATGAATCTGCTACTATTTTCCATGCGTGCAACACTACTTTTGTACTCACATGTAAAAATAAAAAAGTGGTTGCTAGGAAGTTGGGGGTCAAATGCAAGGGAGACAAGACTTGCATTTGGGTCCCAAAGGCTATTGTAACTAACCTCGTAGAACCCAACAAAAGTTGGGTACCTAAAACACAAGTGTAAATTGCCTTGCAGGTTTATGCATCCGGGGGCTCAAGCTGGATTATCGACAGCGGATGCACAAACCACATGACGGGGGAGAAGAAGATGTTCACCTCCTACGTCAAGAACAAGGATTCCCAGGACTCAATCATCTTTGGAGATGGGAACCAAGGCAAGGTTAAAGGACTAGGAAAGATAGCCATTTCATCCAAGCATTCCATATCCAATGTGTTCTTAGTTGAATCGCTCGGATACAACTTATTGTCTGTCAGTCAACTATGTAATATGGGTTATAATTGTTTATTTACCAATGTAGATGTATCTGTCTTTAGAAGGAGTGGTGGTTTATTAGCTTTTAAGGGTGTACTAGATGGCAAACTCTACTTAGTTGATTTTTCGAAAGAGGAAGCCGATCTAGATGCATGCTTAATTGCTAAGACTAGCATGGGCTGGCTGTGGCATCGCCGTCTAGCACATGTTGGGATGAAGAACCTTCATAAACTTCTAAAGGGAGAACATGTGTTAGGATAACCAATGTATTTTTCGAAAAAGATAGACCTTGTGCAGCTTGTCAAGCAGGTAAACAGGTGGGAAGCACTCATCACAGCAAGAATGTGATGACCACATCAAGACCTCTGGAGCTACTTCATATGGACCTCTTCGGACCCGCCGCCTACCTCAGCATCGGGGGAAGTAAGTATGGTCTTGTTATTGTAGATGATTTTTCCCGCTTCACTTGGGTATTCTTTTTGCAGGATAAATCAGAAACCCAAGGGACCCTAAAGCGCTTTCTAAGGAGAGCTCAAAACGAATTTGAGCTCAAGGTGAAAAAGATAAGAAGCGACAACGGGTCCGAGTTCAAGAACTTACAAGTGGAGAAGTTCCTTGAGGAGGAAGGAATCAAGCACGAGTTCTCCGCTCCCTACACACCACAGCAAAATGGTGTGGTAGAGAGGAAGAACAGGACGCTTATCGACATGGCAAGGACGATGCTTGGAGAGTTCAAGACACCCAAGCGGTTTTGGTCGGAGGCTATGAATACAGCTTGCCACGCCATAAACCGGGTCTACCTTCATCACCTCCTCAAGAAGACCTCGTATGAACTTCTAACTGGTAACAAACCCAACGTTTCATACTTTCGTGTATTTGGAAGTAAATGTTACATTCTAGTAAAGAAAGGTAGAAACTCCAAATTTGCTCCCAAAGCTGTAGAAGGGTTTTTGCTAGGTTATGACTCAAATACAAAGGCGTATAGAGTCTTCAACAAATCATCGAGTTTGGTTGAAGTCTCTAGCGACGTTGTATTTGATGAGACTAATGGCTCTCCAAGAGAGCAAGTTGATCTTGATGATGTAGATGAAGATGATGTTCCAACGGCCGCAATACGCACCATGGCGATTGGAGATGTGCGACCACAGGAACAACAAGAGCAAGATCAACCTTCTTTCTCAACGATGGTGCATCCCCCAACTCAAGATGATGAACAGGTTCCTCAAGAAGAGACGCATGATCAAGGGGGAGCATAAGAAGAACCAGCTATGGAGGAAGAAGAAGCACCACGGGCCCCTCCAACTCAAGTCCGAGCGACGATTCAAAGGAATCATCTCGTCGACCAGATTCTGGGTGATATAAGCAAGGGAGTAACCACTCACTCAAGACTAGCTAACTTTTGTGAGCATTACTCGTTTGTCTCTTCTATTGAGCCTTTCAAGGTAGAAGAGGCCTTGCAAGATCCGGACTGGGTGTTGGCCATGCAGGAAGAGCTCAACAACTTCAAGAGGAATGAAGTTTGGAGCCTGGTGCCACGTCCAAAGCAAAACGTTGTGGGAACCAAGTGGGTGTTCCGCAACAAGCAAGATGAGCACGGGGTGGTGACACGAAACAAGGCTTGACTTGTGGCAAAAGGTTATGCCCAAGTCGCAGGTTTGGATTTCGAGGAGACTTTTGCTCCTGTGGCTAGGCTAGAGTCTATTCGCATTCTATTAGCCTATGCCGCTCACCACTCTTTCAGGTTGTTCCAAATGGATGTGAAGAGCGCTTTCCTCAATGGGCCAATCAAGGAGGAGGTGTATGTGGAGCAACCCCCTGGCTTTGAGGATGAACGGTACCCTGACCATGTGTGTAAGCTCTCTAAGGCGCTCTATGGACTTAAGCAAGCCCCAAGAGCATGGTATGAATGCCTTAGAGATTTCTTAATTGCTAATGCTTTCAAGGTTGGGAAAGCCGATCCCACTCTTTTCACTAAGACTTGTGACGATGATCTTTTTGTGTGCCAAATTTATGTCGATGACACAATATTTGGTTCTACTAACCAAAAGTCTTGTGAGGAGTTTAGCAGGGTGATGACACAGAAATTTGAGATGTCAATGATGGGTGAGTTGAACTACTTCCTTGGGTTCCAAGTGAAGCAACTCAAAGACGGCACCTTCATCTCACAAATGAAGTACACGCAAGACCTTCTCAAGCGGTTTGGGATGAAGGACGCCAAGCCCGCAAAGACACCAATGGGAACCGACGGACATGTCGACCTCAACAAAGGAGGTAAGTCCGTTGATCAAAAGGCATATCGGTCTATGATAGGGTCATTGCTTTACTTATGTGCTAGTAGACCGGATATTATGCTTAGTATATGCATGTGTGTGCTAGATATCAATCCGACCCCAAGGAATGTCACCTTGTAGCCGTTAAGCGGATTCTTAGATATTTAGTTGCTACGCCTAGCTTCGGGATCTGGTATCCAAAGGGGTCTACCTTTGACTTAATTGGATATTTAGACTCCGATTATGCCGGGTGCAAGGTTGATAGGAACAGTACATCAAGGACGTGCCAATTCCTAGGAAGGTCCCTGGTGTCTTAGAGTTCAAAGAAACAGACATTCGTTGCCCTATCCACCGCTGAGGCCGAGTATGTTGCCGCAGGACAGTGTTGCGCGCAACTACTTTGGATGAGGCAAACCCTCCAGGACTTTGGCTACAATCTGAGCAAAGTCCCACTCCTATGTGACAATGAGAGTGTAATCCGCATGGCGGATAATCCTGTTGAACACAGCCGCACTAAGCACATAGACATCCGGCATCACTTCCTGAGAGACCACCTGCAAAAGGGGGATATCGAGGTGTACCATATTAACACCGAGAACTAGCTAGCCGATATCTTCACCAAGCCTTTAGATGAGAAAAGGTTTTGCAGGTTGCGTAGTGAGCTAAATGTCTTAGATTCGCGTAACTTGGATTGATCTATAGCATACATGTGTTTTATGTCTTTGATCATGTTAATTTATGCATTTCAATCTATTTTTGTTCATTTGTGGTGCTCAAGTTGCACACATGATCCCCGGACCTCACAAGTCCATTTGCAAGTGATGCACTTATTTAGGGGGAGGCATGCTACAACTTGACCCTTTGAGACTAACCTTTGTGTTTGAGTTTACTTGATTTAGTCTCAAAAGTGAATTGAAAGGGAAAGGTGAACTTGGACCATGCAAAGACTTCCATTGCACTCCGGTATTAACTCCAAGTTCATATCTATGCATTGCCTTTTTGCTTTTAATAGACAATTTTGGGGAGGCAATGGGGTTAAAGGGCCAAGAATGATCCCGTTTTGGTGCTTAATGCCAAAGGGAGAGAAATTAAGGCCAAAGCAAATAGATCAACTACCACTTGTGATATTTCGAAAAGAGTAAGTTAGAAATTTTTGATTTGTCCAAAACACTCTTATTGCAAAATTTGGTCTCTTGTGGGGAGAATTTATGACTATGGGCAAAAGGGGGAGTTTTTGGCTCTTAATCAATTTTACTCTTGGATTATCTCTCTTTGTGCCCAAACAAGTGAGTTTGTTGTAGAGATAGGAAAATGAATTTGATTCGCAAAAACAAACCAAGTGGTGGCAAAGTATGATCCAAATATGCCAAATTAGAGTCCAAAACAATTTGGTTCTCTTTTGCATTGATATTGCACTTCTTTTGGTTGCTTTTGGATGTGTTGGCATAAATCACCAAAAAGGGGGAGATTGAAAGGGAAATGTGCCCTTGGGCCATTTCTAAAGTGTTTTGGTGATTAAGTGCCCTACACATATTCTCTAAGTGTTAATTTGTGCCAAAGATTGAAGAAGTGCAAATCTTGTAACAAGGTACGTTTCTAGACTTAGTACAATGGTTTGGGTACTAATGTATTGTGTCTAAGTGCTAGAAACAGGAGAAAATAGATTGGAAAAGAGTTGGCTGTGTACAGCCAACTACTGCTCGGTCTGGGTGCACCGGACTGTCCGGTGCACCGGACAGTGTCCGGTGCGCCAGACGAGTCCAAGGTGAACCGGCCGCTCTCGGGACTCAACGGCGGCGTACGGCTATAATTCACCGGACTGTCCGGTGAGTCGTCCACGGCGAAGTCGTCGCTCTCGGGAAAAGTTCAACGGCGTACGGCTAAAATTCACCGGACTATCCGGTGAGCCAACGGTCTACTGCGCAACGGTCGGCAGCGAAATCGGCGGGCGACGCGTAGCCCGCTCCAACGATCGGTAGGGGACACCGGACTGTCTGGTGTGCACTGGACAGTGTCTGGTGTGCCAACTGCCACGTCGCTGCAATGGTCTACTGCGCCAAAATAGGAAGGAGATCCGCACCAGACTGTCTACAGTGACTGTCCGGTGGCGCACCGGACTGTCCGGTGCGCCACCCGACAGAAGGCAAGATTAGCCTTCCTTGTTGATCTCCAACGGCTCCTAGCTGCCTTGGGGCTATAAAAGGGACCCCTAATCGCATGGAGGAGTCACCCAAGCACACTCTAAGCATTCCAAGACTTCTAGTCCTCACTTTCACGCAATCGTTCATCGTTCTTGAGATTGGAGCACTTTTCGAGTTGTAAACTCCCCGCGCGTGTTTTGTGTGCTCATATTCTCACTTGTGTGCGTGTTTGCTGTGTGGATTTAATTCTAGTGTGCATTGCTCTTCCCAACCTTACTTCCGTGCTTCTTTGTGAACAATCTTGTAAGGGCGAGATGCTCCAACTTGTGGAGATTCCTCGCAAACGGGAAGAAAACTATAAGGAAGAATATCGTGGTATTCAAGTTGATCATAGGATCACTTGAAAGGGGTTGAGTGCAACCCTCGTCCATTAAGATGCCACAACGTGGAGGTAGGCAAGTGTTATACTTGGTCGAACCATGGGATAAACCACTGTGTCTCTTGTGTTGTCTTTCTCTGTGATTATTGTGATTCGCAAGAGCTCGCTCTATAGCCACTTGGTTCTATTGCACTAACATCTTTACAACCAAGCTTGTGGCTATTTAGTGTTGAATTTTACAAGATCACCTATTCACCCCCCTCTAGGTGCTCTTAGAGTATGGAGGTGGCTTGGGAGTTGAAGTGCCTCACTTGGGTGACCTCATCGGAGTCGTAGTCCTCGTTGCCCACTTGTGGAGCCTGCGCTCCAAACTCAACAATATCCCAAATGCTTTCGTGGAGTGTGGTTAGATGGTGCCTCATTTTATCACTCCACATACAATAATCTTCACCATCAAAGTATGGTGGTTTGACTAAGGGAACAGAAAGTAAAGGAGCGTGTTTAGGAATGCAAGGATAACGAAGAGGCATCTTACTGTACTTCTTACGCTCTTGGCGCTTTGAAGATGTTGACTCGGCGTTGGAGGTTGAGGGTGTGGATGAGTCGGTCTCGTAGTAGACCACCTTCTTCATCTTCTTTTTCTTCTTGTGTGATTTGATGGAGCCGGTGGATTCATATTTGTCCTCCTTGTGCTTATCGCCGGATATCTTGGCCTCAATCTTTTTCTCGAAGATCTGGGCTTTTCCTCGGTGATCAAATACCTTTTGGCGTGTTCTCCTGACATCACTTCGAGTTGTTAGACTTTAATGAAGTATTGGGCTCCGATAACAATTGAAAGTTGCCTAGAGGGGATGAATAGGCGAACCTATAAATTGTAAACTTTGAACATGAACTTCACCCGAGGTTAGGATTAGAATTAGAACGAGTACGGAGTGCGGAAGAGAGTTCTTCTTTCTACGAGTTGCTCAATCAATATAGATAACTTTGGGAGCCAACTCAAGAGAACTTAGAGAGAGGGAGAGAAAGAATCAAATCATAAAGTAATGATCAACACAAATGAACACAACGATTTATTTCTCGAGGTTCGGTTCCAATGAACCTACTCCCCGTTGAGGAGGCCACAAAGGCCGGGTCTTTTTCAACCCTTTCCCTTTCTCAATCGATCACTTAGACCGATTGAGTGCTTCTTCTTAATCTCAAGGATCACACAGGCCCCGCAAGGATCACCATACAATTAGGTGTCTCTTGCTAGCTTTACAAGTCATTAGAGAGTTTAGAAGGAGATGAAGGAAGCACGACCAAGCAACAAGAGCAACAAATAAAACACCGGACAGTTCGGTGAACTATAGCCACGGAGCGTTGAGATTTTCTCGAGAGTGGCTTGTTCGTTGGGCATGCCAGCTTGGGCACCAAACACTGTCCGGTGCACCGCAGGCTGGTGCAATTCTGACTCGCCTAAGCCAAACTTCTCCAAATCGATTTCTCTCGATTTGACAAGGTTCCTTATAGATGTATATGAACTTTATGCACCTAAGAAAAGATCAACTAGGCAAACTAGTTAGTCCATAAGTTTTGTGAGGATCGTCAAACACCAAAATCGATTATAGGAGATGGATGAGGCCAATTCCCTTTCAAGCTCTGATTCCCTTCCCTTATCATATTCTCCAGCTACGGTTATGGCGCCCACAGTGAAGAAAACTATGCTTCCAAAGTCGAGGGTGCCCAACGAGAGCGAGTTAGAGCGAACTGACATAGAGGGACAGTTAGGGGTTTAAAGAGCACCCATTTTTGGTTTGGCAAGGGCTTAGATGATCACTGTGATATCATACCTCAATGGAGACTCAGAGAACTAGGTTAGCGAGAGAGGGCACAATGTGGGAGTGCGTGCGATGCATGAAAGACACAATGTGGAGAGGTTTGGTCAACCATAGCGTAATACCCTATGTCCTCTAAGTGGCTTGTTTGTATTGCTTAGATGTGGAAAATGGCTAAGTGTTGTGTGTGTACGAAAAAAGTCCCCCTATGAAGGGGTTGCCCTCACCCTTTTATGGATCAAGGGAGAGAAGGTTACAATGATATGTGGGGTTAGCCTGACCACTACCTACTATACCATAGAAATATCGGACATCATTCCTTAGTCCCATAGCACCGTCATATGCGCGTCATGGATAGTCAAGTTGGTCTACACATCGTGGACAGTCAAGGTCTGCACATGACATAGCGCATGACTTTGGCGCATCAACCATATTGGAATTCACACCAGAGTCCAAAAATTTCATGCTAGAGCCGAAAATTTAAAACAGATCTAATAATAAATAATAAAATATAAGAGAAACAAAATTGACCAAAAAATTTAATGTTTCTATTCAGTTACTAGAGCTTAGCAATGTCTGCCTTGTGAAAAACCACTTTGTCAAAAGGAAGAAAGAGTGCAACCAGCTCTAGATAGAGTTCATAAGTTCAGTTTATTATCCAATGTTTATGAGAAAAGTAAAATGTTGAGGACTTGTTCTCAAATGCTTCGGATTAAGAACAAGGCAACATAAAAAGTGTTAAATGATAAAATCCTTCGTCCTTTCTAACATTATTTCCCTTCGGGATATAATGTGTTCCGGACGAAGGTCACAAACAACATATCTTCGTAAGCACAATAAATTATGACGAAGAACTTACATGCAACATAAAAAGTAATATAAACGTTTAAATATTATCACAACGTCATTTCTATTTTATTATCATATAAAAATAGAAATGATTTCAGATTACAAGTGTACCTTCGGATTGTAGGAAGGCAAAAGTACAAGGATGACGGAAAACAAATGCCCAGTCAGCGTGAACAGTACGGGAGTATTGTTCATCTATTTATAGGCGTGGGACGTAGCCCATGCAAAATTACATTCATGTCCATTACATTTGCTAATGACTTATGGGAATCTATTAAGGCCTAAGCAGTCTTTTCATCTTTAAGTCGGTTCCCCTTTCTGTTATCGCGACGAAGCTTTCTGCGCATAGCTTCGGCTGTGCGCCATCCTTCGTACAGCTTGGTAATCAGCCCGTCCTTCATCTTAATCCCCCTTCGTCTGGCTTGGGCTTCGTTCTGACCGTACTCCATGTTCATGATCTGAGTCCGAAGATACCTGTTCATACAATTCACTTGGAAAATATTGTCAAATCATGTTTTTGAGGACCTTCGGAGGATGAAGGCCCCCAACAGTAGCCCCTCGCAATATTAATTTGTTAGTGATAAATTCAGATTGCGATATGGACGAAGGCCTTAAGCCGAAGGTCCGAAAAAACACCTTCCCTTTGCTAGAATAGCAAAAGCCACTGACACCTGGGACCACACAGTTTCCGTCATATCGAGTGTATAAATAGGAGCCCGCCACATTTGATTTGGCACGCTCTCTTTGCCATCTGTTTTGCCTGCTTATAAAGCTTTCTGCCCAAAAATTATTTGTTTTCTTTCCTGGTTTTGAGCTTCGGAAGCGAGAAGTAAGATTTCCGAAGGGATGTCTGAGGAGAAGAAGGCTGCTGTCGAAATGAAGCTAAGTCTCTCTGAAGAGAAGAACCTGGGGTTTCTTGAAGCAATGTCGAAGACTAATACAGAAAAGATCACCAAAGAGATTTTAGAAGGTTTATCTGAAGATACTGGTGACAGCGACAGTTATGATGTAGAAAGCGGCGGGGGAGAGTCCGAAGATCGACCATGGCGGCCAAGTCACTCGGTTTTCGGGAAAACCACTATTAAGCAGAGTCATATTGACAATATGAGGGGGAGATATTTTCGAAATATATCTATTGTGAGGGCTGATGCTGGAGAAAAAACTTCTCCTACCCCCGAAGAAGATGAGGTCGTGATCTTCCGAAGCTTTCTCAAGGCTGGGCTTCGGTTCCCCCTAAGCAGCTTTATTGTCGAAGTCCTGAAGACATTTCAAATCTACCTTCATCAAATTACTCCCGAAGCTATCATAAGAATGGGAATCTTTGTCTGGGCTGTGAGAAGCCAAGGTTTAGAACCAAATGCTAAAAGCTTTTGCAAAATTCATGAGTTGGTATATGAGACGAAGCCCTGGGGGAAAGAACAATATCACAACAACTTTGGTTGTTACAGCTTCGGTGCCCGCTCCGGGTCGAGCTGCCCCGTGCCAACCTTTCGGAAGAGGTGGCCCGGCGCCTGGATGACAGAATGGTTCTATGTAAAGAATGACTTGACAGCGCAGGAAGATGTTAAGAGTATATTATGCGCCCTATCTGGCAACGCTTCGGACTTCGAAAGCCGAAGGTTGAAATGGATGAAGCGGCCGAAGAATGCCAAAGAGCCTTCGGCGTAATCTGCTCTTTTATTGGGACAAGGGATCTGGTCCAAGAGCATATTGCCTTCAGAGTTTGGCCACTTGCAGGAAAGTGGGAAATGCCGAAGGAGACCATCAAAGAGTCTGACGAAGGTGGACTGGTCAGACTAAAATACACATTCAAATACGGGGATAAGTTTGTTGAACCGGACGACGACTGGTTAAAAAGCATTGAAACCTTAAGTGACGAACTGCTCGGGGTATACTCGAAGGCCGAGAATACTGCATTATCAGCAGCCTTCGGAGGTCGAAAGAAGAAGAGGCTCAACCGGGTATTTGATGCAATCGGGTTTGTCTACCCTGACTACCATTATCCGGTGCCAGGCCGCAAAAGAAAAAATACTTCTCCTGCAAAAGAAGTTGCCCCAGGTGCTTCTGGTGAGCCAGCGCCGCAAAGAAAAAAGATGAAGGTGCTCACCCACCGAGCGCGTTTTATTGAGCCGGCCACAGTGCCTGAATTTATCGGTGAAGTCTCTTTGGCCACTGAAACTACAGAGCCAGCTCCAGTGCCGAAGATCGAAGAAAAAACTGAAGCACCTTCAACAGAGAAGGCAGAAAAACCGAGAATTGAAGGACCAAAAATATTGGAAATCTTAAGTCCTTCAGCAAGTGTTGAGGCAATAAAAAATCAAAAGGGCCCATCGGTGACCCCGAAAAGAAAAAGAATGGTGAACGTGCTAGATGTTTTGGAGACAATTAAGTCTTCAAGCATAACTCCAAAGAAGACTGTTGAACTTTCTGAAGTGTCTACTGAAGCTTTAGTTGCTGAAACTCCGAAGCAACAACTTGAAGCTGAAGCTGGGCCTTCAGAGCCCACGAAAGAACAACCTTTGGAAGCCGAAGAAAAAATAAAAATGCCAGAACCAATTTTGGTTGAAGAAATTGACACTGCGGCCCCCGAAGCACCTTCCATCATGCGCGATTACATTGTGCGACATGCTTCGGGGAAAAAATTATCTGAAGAAGAGATTTATGAAGCCAATCACTATGCCAGAGAATTAAAATATCCGAAGGGGGCACTAGTGTTCAATGGGACAAATGAAGATGACTTCCTATACTATCTCCCTGACAACAAAGAATTATCTGTCTGCCGGGAGATGGCTAGGAGTATGGGGTTTCCGAAGCTTGAAGCTGGACTATGCGCTATGACGAAGGAGGATCTTGCGGATAGCCTTGCATATAATAGTCTGAAGGTGCGAGAATTGCGCATTTTGGAAACTTTATGATTCGAAATCTATTGTTTTATTCTTATACTAACTTTTTACATATAGGGTTTAATACTAAGCAACGCGCTGAGAGCGCAAAAGAGTGCCGAAGACGAAAGCTATGAAATTGCCTTCAACAACCTCCGAACAGAGGTTATCAAACTAAGGAACGAAGCCCTGGAAAAGGACAAAATTCTAGTTACATTAGTGGATAGGGTAAAGGAGAACGAAGCTGCGTCCAAAGCCCAAATTGCAGCTCAAAAGCACGAGATTGACGATCTTCGGAAGCAATTGGCCCGGGCGAAAGAAGAACGCATACTTGAAGAAACGAGGCGGGAATGTAGCGACCAATGGGCTAATCATTTGGAAGGAACCGTTGAAGAGCTTCGGTCTTCTAAGAAAAGGTGCTACGAAAAATCCATGGAATGTGTAAAGAAAATAAAAACCAGCTTCGCCAGCGTTGGCGCATTTTCAAGTGAAGAAGATTTTGTGAGAGGTAACCCAGAAGGACCGATCGAATGGATCTGCCACGAAGCTGAAGCCTTCGAAGAAATTCTAAACAGTCGTGGAGACATTTGCGCCTTCTCGGGTGCCAGGGGGATTGCTACTATACTGGAGAAAAAAGGCTGCGATCATGTTAAGGTTCTTGCACAATCCGAAGCTAGCTTCTCCCCTGAAGATATTAAAGACCCCTCGGCCGAAGCTAGCCAGGCTGGTGGAAAATTTTTCACCGACGTCTGGGACAATGGTGGCCGAGAAATGGCCCGAGAAATTATTCAGAAAAGTGAGAAGGGCATTCACGACGCTAGAGAAGTAGCTAAGGCCGCTGACAAAATCTCAGAGCCCGAAGGGCAAATAGGTATTAGCTAATGGTTTTTATTGTGTTGTAATTTTTGATTTTAAACTTCGTTCGCAATTTGTAATAGCAATGTGGCCGTATCATGTCCTCCTCCAGATCCTACTAAAGCGTCTCCGGGCCCTCACCCGAAAGGAGACAAAGAAATTAAAAAGATGGCTGAAGCTATCATGGATGAAGTTGTTAACCGACTCCTGAACGAAGCTGCCGAAGTTGTTTTGAGAGAAGATTAAGCACTTTTGTAAAGACTTCTGAAATGAAACATGTGTGACATTTTGTAACCCTGTGATATATTTGCTTTTAATGACTCGATTCTTTACGATGCATGAAACTTTACATACGTACCGTTTTTGAGCCTTCGGCGAAAAAACACCTTCCCTTCTTTTCATGCTTCGTGAAGATAGAAAAACTTCTATGTATCACGACAATGTTCATAGTGCTCTGATGAAGGATATCCAAGCTTCATGAAAATATTCTCCGAAGCTATATTCCGAAGATCAATATTGTATCCCCTTGTGACTTAGCACGATTTGCACTTTCTCAAAGTATCCTTCCGAAGGTTGATACCGTGTCCCCTTCTTTTGCCATATGCAACATGATGTATGATGCTTATGCTATGCAAAATGATGTGATGATGTTATGTTATGTAGATGACATTTGTTCCGAAGATACACACATATCCCCGTAAAACACAAAATATTTTTGTATCAGCGCTGACTTTTCGTTGTAAGCTCTGCATTCCCTTAGGAACGACTTTGGAGCTTCTTCGCCTTTTACTTAGGCGGTATCAGCGTTGACTTTTCGCTGTAAGCTCTGCATTCCCCTAGGAACGACTTTGGAGCTTCTTCGTCTTTTACTTAGGCGGTATCAGCGTTGACTTTTCGCTGTATGCTCTGCATTCCCTTTGGAACGACTTTGGAGCAGAAAACTTACACTGCGTTCCCTTTGGAACGACTTTTTGTGATTTCGGCCAACTTACTCTGCGTTCCTTAGAACGACTTTTTGTTGCTTCGAAGGGTTTTCAATAATTCGAAGGTCCTCCTTGTTATCGCAAATTTTTAAGCTTCAGCAACTTAAGCCTGAGAAAATACATTTTCCTTGTAGCAAGCAAAGAAACTTTTACATGAAAACTAAAAAATGTCCTTTATTAGACAAAAAATAGAACTGAATGGAAAAAACTGGTAGGATATTTGTCAATAGATGTACTTCGACTCTGGCACAGTGCTATTGACTGTGCGAGCTTCGGATTGTTCTCTGAGATCCCTTTGGTGTGGAGCATATTGGCTCCCTTCTGGCTGTTGGCCTTGTTGCAGCGGTGGTGGAGGCGGAGGCTGTTGCCAGGAAGCTTGAGGTTGACTCGCCGAAGCAACAGAAACTGCAGGGTGGTTGCCTATGTATTCTGGGATGTAAGGCGGATGGTATGAAGCAGTATGCATGACCTGCTTCGGCTGAGCTTGTTGTGCTGCAGCTTCGGCTATCTCCTTTTGCTTCTGGATGGTAACATGGCACATCCTAGTGGTATGGCCCTTGTTTTCACCACAGAATAAGCAAAATACTCTCCTTGGTTGATCTCCAAATCTTCCGCCGAAGCCCCTGGCGCCTCTGCCTCTTGGAGCTGGTGGCCGGAAGAAACTTTGCTGTTGCCCCGAAGCCTGTGAGGAGCACTGCGGCCTGTTTTGCTGACTCCCCTTATCATCATTTTGAGTAGAGTTGTGGATGGACCTGACATGCCTCGGATAGAATCTTCCTCCGAAGCCCCTGGTCATTTCAGAAAACCTGAAAGCCTCCTCCCTTCTTTGGCGAAAATCGTTGTCGGCACGAATATACTCGTCCATCTTCTGGAGCAGTTTCTCCAAAGTTTGAGGAGGCTTCCTAGCAAAGTATTGAGCTGAAGGTCCAGGCCGAAGTCCCTTGATCATGGCCTCAATGACAATTTCGTTGGGCACCGTTGGTGCCTGCGCCCTCAAACGCAAGAACCTTCTGACATACGCCTGAAGGTATTCTTCATGATCCTGAGTGCATTGGAACAGGGCCTGAGCAGTGACTGGCTTCGTCTGAAACCCTTGGAAGCTGGTTAACAACATGTCCTTCAGTTTTTGCCATGAAGTGATCGTTCCTGGTCGAAGGGAGGAATACCAGGTTTGAGCAACACTCCTGACAGCCATAACAAAAGACTTTGCCATGACTGCAGCATTGCCACCATACAAAGATACTGTTGCTTCGTAGCTCATCAAAAACTGCTTCGGGTCTGAATGGCCATCGAATATGGGAAGCTGGGGCGGCTTATAGGACGGAGGCCAAGGTGTAGCCTGCAGCTCAGCGGACAGGGGAGAAGCATCATCGAAAACAAAATTCCCATGATGGAAATTGTCATACCAGTCATCTTCGTTGAAGAAACCCTCCTGATGAAGGTCTTTTTGTTGAGGCCTTCGGTTCTGCTCATCGTGAGTAAGATGGCGAACTTCTTCAGAAGCTTCGTCTATCTGCCTTTGCAGTTCAGCTAGCCTGGCCATCTTTTCCTTCTTCCTCTGCACTTGTTGATGAAGCATCTCCATGTCTCTGATCTCTTGGTCTAGCTCATCCTCTTGAAGCGTCGGGCTGACAGCCTTCCTCTTCTGGCTTCGGGCCTCCCGAAGAGAGACAGTCTCCTGATTGTGGTCCAGCGGTTGGAGAGCTGCAGTGCCAGTTGCTGAAGCTTTCTTCGGCGCCATAGCGAAGGTTGATGATCGCCGAGGGCACTCAAAGACTCAAAGAGTGGAGGTGAGTTCACCGGAGGTGGGCGCCAATGTTGAGGACTTGTTCTCAAATGCTTCGGATTAAGAACAAGGCAACATAAAAAGTGTTAAATGATAAAATCCTTCGTCCTTTCTAACATTATTTCCCTTCGGGATATAATGTGTTCCGGACGAAGGTCACAAACAACATATCTTCGTAAGCACAATAAATTATGACGAAGAACTTACATGCAACATAAAAAGTAATATAAACGTTTAAATATTATCACAACGTCATTTCTATTTTATTATCATATAAAAATAGAAATGATTTCAGATTACAAGTGTACCTTCGGATTGCAGGAAGGCAAAAGTACAAGGATGACGGAAAACAAATGCCCAGTCAGCGTGAACAGTACGGGAGTACTGTTCATCTATTTATAGGCGTGGGACGTAGCCCATGCAAAATTACATTCATGTCCGTTACATTTGCTAATGACTTATGGGAATCTATTAAGGCCTAAGCAGTCTTTTCATCTTTAAGTCGGTTCCCCTTTCTGTTATCGCGACGAAGCTTTCTGCGCATAGCTTCGGCTGTGCGCCATCCTTCGTACAGCTTGGTAATCAGCCCGTCCTTCATCTTAATCCCCCTTCGTCTGGCTTAGGCTTCGTTCTGACCGTACTCCATATTCATGATCTGAGTCCGAAGATACCTGTTCATACAATTCACTTGGAAAATATTGTCAAATCATGTTTTTGAGGACCTTCGGAGGACGAAGGCCCCCAACATAAAATTACATCACATCCACTAATTTAAAACCACAAAAGAAACATTTAACTGCACCAACGCCAGCTTCGTGTTCTTCATCTAAGTACATGAAGTGTGCAATTAAATGTGGATTTAATGAATATATAGGCCTTTTCGTGCCTCTATATGAGTCATTCAATGCTTGCCTTAAATAGGCCGTGCTCGTGCATGTCTGTGGGCCACGACCTCGATCCAAGCACGGTCTAAGGCATCGGGCTGGGCCAACCCGGCACTAAAGTATTTAGAGTCGTGTCATGCCTAGGCCATGCTCTTTTAATGCTTTGGACGAGCCCATCTGGGCTCGCCCAGATGTATAGCTCTACCTAAAACATGTGGCTCATTAGGGGCACGTGGCACAACCGGACCCACCAACAATTTGTCGATGGCATTCGTGGGATGGGAATTTAATGAAGGCGTGTATGGCAGGGGGCCTCCCATGCACCACGTGGAAGGGATCTTGGCCACATATTTCCCATCCCTACACTTGTGTAGTTGTGTCTTCTTCATATGACCCACCATGATGGTGGTGTCCATGCATGTGCTTCGTGCAGGGTGGTTTGGTGTAGCGCATAGGGTTACCGTACCTGGAGGCGCTAACACATGCGCTTAGCAACGACTCAAATAGGAGTCTGGACACCATTGTGTCACTATATATCTGATCAGTGGTGGAGCTAGGAATTTTCTAGAGCTTGGACGAGCCGTAAGCCTAGCAAAGCTAGCACACACATTATTTGTTTATATTAGATAAGCAAAGTTAATAATTGCTATAATTTTCATTCAAAATAAGGTTTCATACAAATAGTCCAAAATATCCAAAGTTAATAATCCGCAGATGAAAATCTCAAATCTTTAACAGAAAAGTTCAACTATTATTTCGTACCTGTGTGTTTATCTTGTAGCCCTGTCGACTTGCTGGCTGCAGACTGCACGTCGTCGGCTCTAAATCTCCGATCTTCAATTCAAATGTCATAACTTGCCTTCACCAGCGCCCATCAGCCCCGTTGTCTGTGTCGCTTCCTAGCCTCGCACGTTTGGACTGAATTGGGAGGTCGCAGGCTCGCCGCAAAAACAGGCGGATTGGGAGTGTTGTTGTGAAACATGGAAAGTGCAAAATGGCGGCTACTAGGAGCAGTACATACCTAGAAATAGATCTATGTGTTGTGTACTAGTTAGTTCATGGGCCTTTAGATTTGTGGGCTGTGGCAGAGTGACCGGTTGGATTTAGAAATAATTGATTTATGGATTTTACATGTTGCATGTGGCTGGGTCTCCATTCTAACCCTAATTTTTTAACGTTCCACGTTTAAAGAACACTAGTGTATGGGGCGCGCCCATGCGCGCCTGTCGATAGCTGAACAACAAAGTATAATGTATGTTGTGTACGTTATGGAGTAAATAAGTATATAAGTGCAAAACCAAATTTAACAAAACTCTAGCATTTAAAGAACTCATAGTGTACAGAGATGATAATTCTAGCGCTAACAGAAGCTGTTGAGTCAACCGATATGGTCGTACATATTTATTTAGTACATTAGTGGCATAATTGAAGAGTTGGTCAGGGATCGCTTAAACATATACATAACTGCAAATATTTTAGCAGTTTGGTTATATGTACACAAAGCACCCATGCTCCAAAAGTGATGATTCTCGTCATAGGCATGCAAAATAGTTACCTGTATAGAAAAAAGGAAACATCAGTTGTTAAAGAATATGTAGCTACTGTATTGTTGTTCAATGGTTATGAAGGAGAGTGAACAATAATATGCAAATTATATTGATTACAAACTATGTAGAGCGAATGAGAATAGATGGTGTAGTACCTTGGTGGCAACGACGATGATCTAACAGTTATGGGTCTAGGGTCTGTAGAACCTTATTGTTGTTCGTGGAGTTGGCTAGTCTTGATCTTATATGTGTTTTGTGATGTTAGAATGAATTATGATTCATAAATACAAAAATCAAAAGTATCTGTTGTTTGGTTTGCTTCTCTTTTTTTGGATAATACGTACTTCTTAGGCTGATCTGAAAGTTAGTCGTCAACCTGTATTAAGTGGATAAGAAATGTCAAATAACATGTTTAATGTAAAACAGAAGTTGAGAAGTTATTTTGTGACCTTTTACCGGTGTTTTTTTAATTTGTTGTATCAGTGTTGTGAAGCTATAAATTTAGCATTTGTTAGCAATATCTTGATAAACATAGTTACCTAAGGTGGTTAAAATCCTTGTGTTAGATATAAATACTTCACCGCCCTCGGCCATGGACACTTGTTTGCCAAACTACCTTTTTCTTTTGTTGATACGAACAACATAACACCAACATAGATTTTTGTCCTGAGCAATTATGGGTAGGCTAGGGATCAAACTCAAAAGAAACAAAAATAGGGGGAAAAGCATTAAAAGGGTAAAAGAAAGAGGGTAAATATGAAATAGCTAGTGGCTTAATAGGTTTCACATTGCTCAAAAAGAGTATAAATACTGGATCATAAATACCAATATATTTAGTATGTAGCAGTAGATATGATTACAAAGTTATTTAAGATTTTGTGTAATTTTACAATTTTAAAAAGATATATAAAAATCAAGGATATGTGGTCGCGTGATAGTTGATGAGAGGGATTTGAAGTTGTAATATAAATGTGTTAATTAGCAAGAACTAAAAGAGAAAAATACTTATCATATATGTTTCCTTTACTGACTGATTGCAATGTTATCAAATACGCTATCCTTATAGAAATCTTAGAAAATAGCGTCTATCATAAGATGGAATTTGTGAAATTTTGTATCTGTGATTTAGTTTGGTTTGGTTCAATCTTTTGTTGGTATGTAGTCTGATGCTATGAAAGAACCCAGATCAGATAGTGTATCGTAAGTGGATACTGACAACCTAGATCAGATAGTCTATTATAGGTAGATACTGACAACATTCAATAGCAACTTAAATAGTTTCAAAAGGATAACAGTGATTGGCTACTATGTAAAAATAAAATGCATGACATGAAAATTGTAGAACATAAAGCACAATGTGTTGGTAAAATCGAAGTGGCACAGAAAGTACACGAACCATGCATTCATAATGTTGAATATATGCAGCTTGAAATGGTAGAGGGGCAGCTCGGCGTTGAGGGGGTGGGACATCACAGTCAGCACATCCGTCACCGACACCATGGAACTGATCGCCGCCTTCAGGATCTCCCGGGAGCACCTTGGCTTCACCATGGTCCTAACCTGGGACCACATCATCGTTGGGCATGCCAATGTTAGGAAGGGACCTGCTTCTTAAATGAAAAGCTTTTTCCTTTTAATCTGAAACTACTCGGAAGCAGATGAAAGGATTCCCGATCACAACCTTGCCAAGGTACTCTTTCAGTATCTCAATGTCACCCATGTAGTCCTGGTTCTCAATGGTCAGCGTGATGGGCTTTGCATCTGAACCAGGCCCTTCGAACTGAATGCCTCCTGGACTCCTGTAGAAGTCGTCAAGGAGGAAGCTTGAAGCCTTCTCTCGCAGCAACCTGAATGATGCAGGAACAAAGTCAATCCCGTTCACCTTCCTTCCAGGTCGCATCCTTTCCTATACTTATCGGGAAAAAAAGCAGGACCAGGTATCAAAGCCCTGAAAAATGTGGACTTACTCATAAGCCTTCCCTTTCAGGTCAATTGGAGAAGGGTGAATGGAAGGCCTCCCTATAGGGATTGCTCCAGGGCCACGTAAATGCCTCTTCACACTCATCATCACCTGGTAGAGACAACAGATTGTGCAACTAGGTCAACATAAATAGATAAGTAACCTTTCAGCGTCTGATCTTGAAGGCATGGTCAGTGACATCTTATTACAGTTAAAGGAGCAGCAGCACATCTCCATTTGTCAACAGGGTCTTTTAGATTAGCCACAGTTGCCATGTAGCCAGTCAATCCAACTGCAATCATATGCAGGGAGATACGTCCAAGAGCCTAAAATGTTCAGTGTTAGCATGAATAACATAAGGATCAGATCATCAGAACATTCAGTTTTCCAAAATCTCAGTGAAATAGTTCTCACATAAGCATAGTCACAGTCAAAATTTGATGGTGTAGATCCTCGAGCCTGATATCCAAAGAAATGACATACTGAACTGAACTTCCTTCCCTTGTACCTTCCTTCTTTCTGAAATATCAAACATCCCCAATCACTATGGACAGAGGTTCAGAGAAGAAAAAAAACAAGAAATAACAACAGCAATGGAAATTATCGTTCTCTTTATCATTTCTGTTTCTACTAGATGGGCCAGCAGTTGCTCCGTGTCGATCTCAAAACAATAGGACACTATAACACCAATAATTACATTGTTTTGATTGAGTTGTTGTTGGGCATTCAGAATCACAAACTTGGGACAACTGCGCAGAGTTATCTGATTCTTGGTGGAGCAGCAGCTGCAGTACCGATAAAAAAGGGAATAAAATTTGCTACAATGTCAATCTCCTTTTTTGCAGGTCATTAAAAATGCATGACATTTTCAATTAGAGGCTATGAGAAGAGTTACTTCCGTATATGCAAACTCTACTTGCTTGTTGTGTGGCCACATACTTTCTCTACAGGAAAAGAGGATTGGAATCTGCACAACACAAATAGAAAATCAAGGAGGTGGATGACCCCTTTTTCACTAAATAAAAAAAGATTTGGGGAACGAACCAGTGCGAAAGCATAAAAGTAAACTAAAATGCACTGAACAAAAATGTTGAAGCAGCACCAAAATATTTTTGGTATTCCATTTTTGAAGAATATGCTGCTCCGCAAACGATGAAACCGCAATTAGCAAATAGAGGAGGATCTCATCCACAAAGAACACGAACCCTAAAACCATGAAGTCGAGCAAACGCTGAACAAAACGATTCAAGAAATGGGATCTGAACATGATAAACAATATCTACAGTAGCCGTGGGGGAAAATGAACCCAAGCGCAGATTAGAACACGAAGACTGAAGGAGTGCGAAAATGGAGGAAGCGCGGACTGGAACACGAAGACTGAAGGAGTGAAAATGGAGGAAGCTGGATCTTCCGCGAGATTTTTTTGGATAAAGAAGCGGCGGAGGGATTGAGTAGGAGGAAGCGGCAAAGAGGGCGAGGACCAAGGGGACTTGCAGCGCTGGGGCGAAAGGAGGCGACAAGACGTAGTACCGACGAGAAGGATCGAGGAGCGTACAGAACAAGGAGGTTCACGATGCGTCCAAGGCAAGACTGTGTCGTCATGATGTAGCCGTTGATTGGAAATCCGACGCCTAGATATATTTGAGCCGACGTGGACAATGTTATAGTCGCCGTTTCCTTCCGGCTTTAAAGATAAGGAAATGTCTGCTCTCTGTCACACACAGCGGCAGCCTGAGCAAGATGCCTAGGGTCACCGGGCGGTGAATCCGCCCCTGTATCAGATGGATGTGATGACTACGGTTGAAATAGGGGTGTGGACACTATTGCATCACTATAGATCAGATAGATGGATGGCTACAATTGGCTAGCAGCAGCTAAAAGGAAGAGAGATTGATGGAAAGTATGATCGATTGTGTGGAGTAGTGAAGGAAAAAAGAAGATGGGATCTCACATCTAGGATTTAAGGCACAACCTTGTAACTCAAGTGTCATACGATATGACTATTGTGCGACGTATTGATCGCTAGTTGAGATGGTTGAAGCATACATTATCCCTCATGCACATGGAAGACCCGTTCAATGAAGTGTTTATAGGAAGAAATCTCCCACTTGTAGGCCACCTTGGGTGTGTAACAGGCTTGGGGCCTACTATCGTGTCCAAGAAAAAGTATATCCCTAGATGCTAGCAAAATACTCTCTAGAACTTCATTAGTCAAAGACGAACCCAAAGAAAGCTCAGCTTAGTTCCATCTTAGCATCCCTAGGGCCTTGCTCCCGAAGGGCCAAGCCCAGTGATGGCCAAGCTGTAGGTCCTTATAAGTTGGGAGCTTTACACCAGGGCCCCCAACACTTCCTTAGGATAGAATGGGACCCATGTGGTACAACCCTAACACCATGTGTGCCCTACACAAAGTCAATTGTGTGTGGTGTTAAGTTGTTGATATAAGGCTCCTGTCATTCTATTTATTATGAAATAGTGTAAGAGTCAAAAGGTGTCACCATAACCATGCCTTAGGTTGCAACTATATGCACAAGTACTATGCAGTGTGTGCGCATACAACAACTACCAACTATGCCATACTCGATGGCATGAGCACCGATATCTGCCACTATAGAATATCACACTCACCACTATGGCATATTGGAAATGTGCCCCATATATGGTACAACAAATACAATAAAATTATAGTTAGACCTCTACTAGGTAAGACCCACTATCCACTCATAAATATAACTTTCTCCTCTTGTGCTACAAAAGGGAGGTTTAGAATAGCATAGAAAGGGATTGGCTTTTCCATGCAGAACGCAAGGCTAAAGGATGATCTAGCTCTCCGTTGAGATGCATCGCATGCGAAGATTATTCTCATTGGCTAGCTCAGACATCATGAATGTGCAACATGTGTCCACTATTCAATCTAATCATCCACCACACAGAGGACATACAATATTACGCCCAAGCGGTCTAAACCTCTTAGCATCACGTGTGTGAATGCAAGAATGTCAGCGCCATGATCCAATGGTCATATGATACCCCCATTGTCTATCTCTGATATCCTTTACCATGGTGTAGCATATCGACGACAATATACTGTCTTTTTTGCAATTTAGCCCTTTTTGGATTTTATTTTCACAAATATGCCCTTTCCAGTTTCATTTCAAAAAATGGACCCCTAGCTCGGCGCCATCACTATTGGCGCCGAGCTAGAATGTGTCGGCGCCAATCAAATTAGCACTGTGTGTTGCTGATGTGGCGCGCTGACATGGCGGTAAGTCGGCACCGTAGATCTTGGCGCCGACCTCGGCGCCGAGGCCTGTGGCGCCGACATCTCATATACCGGGTACCCCTCTCCCTCCACTTCATTCAAAGCCACCACCTGCTCCATCCTGCCTAGCCCCTGCTTGCCCCTGCTCGTCGCACATCGCCCGCCCGCCCGCCTTGGCCCCTCCCACATGCCGCCCACCGGTCACCCGCCGCCCTCACGCCACATGCCGGCGCCTCCCGCGCGCCGCCGCCTCCCCGCTCGTCGCCACCCGCGGACCACCCGCCGCCACCTGCCGGCGCCACCCCGCACGCCGCCACTCGTCGGCCGCCTGCCAGCCCCAAGCTGGCCGCCCATGGCCGTTGTCCGCCACCCCCGGTCGACGTCCATAGCCGTCGCTCACCGCCCGGTCCCCGGTTGGCCACGCTCTCCACCGCTCGGTAACTCACTCTCCATGTACTTATTGATTTGTAGTTATTATTGGTAAATCATTAATAGTGGGTAAATCGTTAGTAGTTAGTAGTTGTTATTATTGGTAAATTGTTACTCCACCGCGTGGTGGTAGTTTGTAGTTAGGTATTAGTTAGTTATTATCTTGTATTAGTTTACAATTATTTATTAGGTACTAGGTAGTTTATAGTTAGGTATTAGTTAGTCATAGTGGATGGGGTTATGCACTAACCATCACAATTGGTTATTCAACGTTGAATTCGTATTTCAAATAGATGGACAATTTTTTGGGTATATACCATGGAGGCATCGTGGAACAAGATCGTTTTGGAAATGCTGAGTTCGTTGACATGCAAAGTGTGGCTGTGATATTCGATGATAGACCCTCCTTTAGTGAGGTGGTTGCTAAGGCTAAGGAGAAGATTGGTTGGCATGATGTTGACGACATCGTCGTTGATGGGGTGCTAAACGTAGGTCCTCCACCCAACGTGCAAAGACTTATCATCCCAATTGAGTGTCAGCGGGAGTGGGATAATTATGTTAAATCAACTATGAAGACACAAAAGCAAGTCATGGAGGTAGTGGTACGCCGTTTGTTAGTTGCCTCTTGCCCTAAAGATGAAAACTATGATCGTGGTGTCGAGGTCGTGCCAACCGTGCCTGATGCTCAATCTACCCCCAATATGATCCCATTAAGTGAGCCTACAATGATTGTGGCACTCATGACCTCCACCTAGATTCTACTAAGGGTATCCCTTTGGTAGGGACCCCATGCAGTAAGTCTCTTTGCAGTCAATCATCATTTTCAAGCATGCCTACTTTGTTCTTTTCATTATGCCATTTTATTCTTTTTTCATGCCTTGTTGCAGGAGACAATCCTGATGTTCTGGTTGATCCTATGATCAGAACACATCTCCATTGTAAAGATGGAATTATTGCATCCAATAGTCCTGAGTTTAGGAATTAAGAGGAGCCTTATGCCTTTGCTATGGCCGCTGATTCAGATGATGACCGTCCGGTTGGTGAGCTTACAGAGAGTGATATTGAGATGTTGAAGCGTGTTATTCCAGAGCACCAGGATCCAAGAGTGCATGAGTTCAGCGATCTGAGTCTATCTCATGACGCCTTTGCAGAAGGGAGGGATGATGAGTTGCTAGATGCTCCTGAGGCGGGTCCTAGCATAATGATCGAAAAGGGTCGGGTTTTCAAGTACCTAAATGCCTTGAAGAGGTGGTTGCAGAATTATGTCGTCTTACGTAAGAGGCTGTATAGGGTTCTTCATTCATACGAGAAGCGGCATTACACTATTGTATGCGACAAGGACCAGTGTCCATGGAGGGTCTGTGCAAGGGTACAGAAGATCACCAGAAAGTGGAAGATAACAAAAGTTGTGGGCCTGCACAACTGTGCTAAACATGAGCTAACAATGAAGCATCGTCAGTTGACTTCTACCCTCATTGGGAAGCGACTTATGGGAATATTATAGACAGAACCAAATATGAAGGTGAGGACAATCATGAGAATTGTGGAGAATGTGTATGATGGATACAAGATTACATATGGAAAAGCGTGGAGGGCTAAGCAGTGTGCTTGGAAGATGATATATGGGGACTGGGAGTCTAGGTACGAGCAGCTGCCTGTTCTTCTCAATGCAATGAAGGCGGCAAATCCAGGGATGCATTATGAGTACATCTCTAAACCAAATACATGGATTAATGGGAGGCAAATATTCTTTCGCGCTTTCTGGTGCTTTCCATAGTGTGTCGAGTCCTTCAGGCATTGTCGTCCTATATTTTCCATTGATGGCACGTTTCTTCTTGGCAAATACCAGGGCAACCTTCTTATTGCCATATCCGTTGATGTAAACAACAAGCTGGTTCCCTTGGCATTTGCACTTGTTGAGAAGGAGAACAAAGACAGTTGGGAGTGGTTCTTGCGATTGGTCCGGATACATGTGGTTGGCCCTAGATGGGAGGTTGGTGTAATATCAGATCAGCACCAAGGAATACTCAATGCGGTTCGTGAGCAAATCGATGGTACCCTCCTTTGCACTATAGATGGTGTACACAACGCCTCGCTGAGAATCTTCTCCGCAAAGATGATGTGAAGGATAACTTTGAGTTTTTCCAGGAGACATGTCGCCAGCTAGAAGACAAGTTTTTAAGGAAAAGCTAGAGAAGCTCAGAGTTGCAACAAATGCTGAAGGTAGAGACTAGTTGACCGAATTGATGCCAGAGTTGGAGAAATGGACGAGAGCTCATGACTTAGGTGGATGGAGGTATGAGTTCCAGTGTAGTAACATGGCGGGGTCATTCAACAAATTGTTGTTGGGGATTCATGGTATGCTAGTGACTGCTATAGTATCCTTTACTTTCTACAAGCTTGTTGCTTGGTTTAATGATACACAAGCCCATGCAGTGGGACTGCAGAGTGATGGAGAAAGATGGGCTCCAAAACCAAAGGCTTTTCTTGAGAAGGCAAAGGAAAGGGCCGCAACACATACGATTGACTGTTTTGACTTCCAATCAGGGACTTATGAGGTGTACCTCCAAGCTGGTACAACGTCAGACAGTGAATCACAAGAATCGAGGAAACATGTGGTCGTCCTTAATGAATTGTCATGCACTTGTGGGGCACCGAGGCAGTACCACTTTCCATGTTCTCATATCATTGCAGCAGCCCGTGCTTGCAACTTTGACATAGAGAGGAGGATACCCCCTGAGTTTACTGTTGACAAGCTTGTGCTGACTTGGAGTCCCCACTTTATTCCTTACCGTGACCAGGGAGAGTGGCCTCCATATGATGGTCCAAAGTATCTAGTTGATCCAGGGAGTCGTTGGAACAAGCATGGATCTAGAAAGAGAAAGAGGCACAAGATGGTTATGGATCAGATACCTAGTAGTAGTAGGCGAGGAAGAAGAACACCATTTCTTACCGACCCCAAACAGTACGAGTGTGGCAAGTGCGGTAGACTTGGTCACAATTCACACACCTGCAGTTGGCAGATTTGTGGGGTGTGTATTATTCATAATATTAATAATTTGGTTATTCATTACTAGTATGTATTTTTATTCATTTCTATTAAGTATTTATTTTATACGTGCTAACCCTAATTTGATTTTTTGTAGGATGGCGTAGTTCCACCACCTCAACCCGTTCTACGACGAGACACACCGAGCACGTTTTCTGGCAGGGGGATAGGTACAAATATTTGACTACTTATGGAACCAGCTTTCCATACATATTGATAGTAGAATAGTGTTGAAACTAACAAATTGTCTAATACTTGCAAGACCTACCCACGCTACGTTCTAGAACCCATCATGGTTTCTTGGACATGACGTACGATGAGAGGTACACTCCATACCTCGAGAGAGCCCAACTTGACGTCATCTCATACCAGGTTCGCCAAGGATTGCCCACCTTCGACTCCTCGGCTATCAGCGCACTCGTTGATAGGTATTTTGTTGATCATTACATTATTTTTTCCGTTGCTTCACCAATGCCCCCTTTACGACAAGGTTATTTGTTAAATTTAGGTGGAGGCCAGAGACTCACACCTTCCACCTTCCTTTCGGAGAGATGACAATCACCCTTGAGGATGCACAGAAAATACTGGGATTGCATGTCTCCAGCAACCCAGTCACTAGCTCTTGCGAGTCGATTGGTTGGAGGGATAGAGTTTAGGCATTTCTTGGTAGGGACCTGCCTGATGAAGATGGTGCAGACCGTACTGCCGGGGTACGGATTAGTTGGTTGAGACAGTCCTTCGGAGTGTGTCCATAATATGCTGATGAGGACACCGTTCAGCACTACTGTCGAGCATGGATCCTCCACTTGTTTGCGTGCGTCCTATTCCCAGACGCAACTGGGGACTGCACGTCGTGGATGCATATTCCTTGTCTCACCGACTGGGACACAACAAGTCAGTTTAGTTGGGGCTCTGCTGTGCTTTCTTTTCTGTACCGCCAGCTCTATGAAGCGTGTCGGTGGACCTCCTCTTCGTCCTCTATTGGAGGTTGCGTGTACATACTCCAGCTCTGGATGTGGTTTCGGATACCCGTCGGATGTCCACATGCGTTCCCTCCTCGATCGTGGTTCCATGGTGTTCCTCCTTGTCGATGGCCTACGTACGCATACATTTGGGACCAGGTAGCCATTCCATATGGTAGAGCAAAGCGGGCGTACTTGGAGTACGTCAATGAGCTGGACACACTCACAACATCTAGTGTAAGTGTTCAACAATTCTAAAGCATACTAACAATTCCATAGCATCCAACGTCTGATCTTCATTTATGCAGGTCATATGGGAGCCATACAACGCACCAGGGCTAAATGATTGGGTGTTTAGTGATATGTGCAGATATGATGTGGACTTGTACAGGATGAGGTGTCCTCTTATTTGCTTCTGGTGTGTTGAGTGGCACCTTCCATATGGGAGTGCGAGGCAATTTGGAAAGAACCAACATTGGCCAGTTCCAGATTTTCCAACCGATGTGGCGTTGCACAAGTGTGGTTTGTCAAATAAATTTATGGTTTATTATCTTGTATGTACAAATGAGTTATGTGGTTTACGTTCAGGTTTGATCGTCAAAAACAAAGGAAGATTACTGACTTCAGGAAACACCATGAGGCCTTCATTTTAGATTGGGAGAACATGAATGATAACAACGAGAACAACAAGAAGCCAGACGACAACAACGACTACAGGCGGTACTAGGCTTGGTACCAAGGTGCTACTTGGACAAAGTTAAGGAGACAATGGACATATGTCAATTACGCCGACATCGATTCATCTGAGGATGAAGACACAATGTATGACCAATCCACTAGAGTGGGTACACAAGTCGAGACTGCACCGATCTTGGACCAAGTGGTACTGGTTCAAACTTGACATATTTGTTTTCATTTCATAATAACATGACAACTATGTAATCAATGTTGATTATTTTTGTAGGGTAACACACTTAAACGCTCAGTACATGATATTGAGTATATTAGCCCAATGTGAGCGACAGCGTCATGCGTACCTTCTTAGATATAAGTTTCTTACCTTCCTTCATAGTCAATTAGCTTACACTTATGTTTTGTAACATGCTATTAGACCACAACGCTTGTCTACACGACTGCGTAGAGTGGCCGCTCGTTGTGGTTGCAGGACTACCGCGCCATAGGACGTCCATGTCCCGTCCCATGTTGTGCCGGGGGAGGGTACCTCAACACTCCAAGTTGCGACGCCTGTAGGGCAAGGATTTGGCTACGATGACACTCCAGACGAGATTGGTCCTTTCCAGCTTCTGGATGCTCCGCCAGCACAGCCTTTGTAGCCACAAGAACATAGGTGGCACCGCTCGCCGGACCGTTACACTCCAGACACCGTCGCTCTTGGTAAGGGTAAGACTAGGAGGCGTTGACCGGTTGAAATGAACTTGTATAATTATTTATGTTATGGACATGTATGATCTGAACGAATTTGTATGACTATGGACTATTATGGACTTGTATGAACTTGTATGGACTTGTATGTATTTCTATGTACTGTGATGGACTGTTTGCTTGATACAATTTTTTTATGTGGAATATTTCTATTGAGAGTATATAAAAACAGGGGAAACTCTGCCGAAATTTTTAAAATTTTAAGAATTTACTTTCAACACTGTGTGTTCAAAACAGAAGAGTCTAATGCGAATAGACATATCAATAAATGAATCTTGTATTTCCACTGTCCTATACATGTGAATATGTCATCTAGCCTTTTTAGAGCTATTACATAGCCTTTTCAGAAGCATCAATATCATATATTGTGAGTATGACATCTAGCCTTTTCATATCCATTTTATAGCCTTTTCAGGAGCATCAATATCCTATATTGTCGTTGTTATAGCTAGCCTTTTTAGAACCTGTACATAGCCTTTTCAGAGCCTGGACATAGCCTTTTTCAGAATCCATTACACTACCTCTCCTTTCGTCTATATATACACGATCCTTTGTACATTTGCTTCATTGTGCAATATAAATGTCTTTCGGGTCTTCTAGGGGCAAAGGTGTGGGAAATGAGAGACGAAAGGATGGAGGGAAGTTACCTCCCATATGTTTTGATGGCCCTCTTGGTCCAGATTTTTTTGAGGTGGTGGTTTTTAACTTTCCAATTCAAAGTAAAAGAGATTTCAACAAAGTGGTTAGACTTAGGTCTTACGATAACAGGAGAGAAGATTGGTCGAAGTGCATGCATGGTGAGGATTGCTTGGTGCAGATGTTCGTCGAGGGGGGATTGATGGAGGTCGGTGTTTCTTCAGATGTCCTTATGCATATGTAAATATTAATTCTAATCATTTATTCTATATGATTTTGTTGTTGAGTAAAACTAACTGTAAACATTTATACAACATTTATTGGTCAAGGAGAATTGTGGGTTCATTCGTTGGATAGATCCTCGTCCGATTTTTCCGCATGTGGAATACATATCCTACCTATAGAATAGGATATTTGATCTAGAGAGGGAAATAAACAACATAAATGAGAAGTAAGGGGGAGACAACAACAGTGGAGGTGGTTCATAAGTGCAAGTATGCTCAGATCCATATTGTTGTTGCCCTTGTCACAACAGAATGTTGGTCCTCCACCATCTCCACCATAGCCACAGCAAACAACAATAATGGGGGGATACTATGGAGAAGGGTCCACACAATTTGGAATGTGGGAGCACTACTAGAAAACTCTTCTATATCAATTGCTTTAAGTGTGTTGATTTTATTTATCAATTGCTTCAAGTCGTGTTCATCAATTGCTTTTAGTGCCTAATCTAAATCCATAATAAGTAGTTCATTACTAAATAACATTGTTCGATACTAAATAATACATAATAAAAAGTTCATTACCAATAACATCATATAAGCACCTTGACTACTGAGTGCAACGGGGCCATTTGCCCCTGCGAAAAGCATCAGGGTTCTCCTCCATTGCATCGACGTGCACGCTCAAGCTTCTTCACCTTCTCCTCCCTGCATTCAGCAACACACCTCATTTCCTGCTCGTATACCCGTTGTTGCTCGGCTGCAAGTTCCTCTTGAAAGGGAAATAGGGTCTAACCTTTTCCTAATTGATTTTGGTGGTTGAATTGCCCAACACAAATAATTGGACTAACTAGTTTGCTTTAGAGTATATGTTCTACAGGTGCCAAAGGTTCAACTCAAAACCAATACAAAGATTAAAAAGGGTTCAGGAAGAAAGGAGCAAAGGAAACCGAAGTGCTCCCTGGTCTGCGCACCGGACTGTCCGGTGTGCCACCGGGCAGTGTCCGGTGTGCCACCGGACAGTGTCCGGTGCACCAGGGAAGATCGTCTTCAAACTCTTCACCTTCGGGTTTCCCAGGCGCAGCTCCGCTATAATTCACCGGACTGTCCGGTGTACCACCGGACTGTCCGGTGTACCACCGGACTGTCCGGTGCGCTAGTGGAGCAACGGCTACCTACGCGCAACGGTCGACTCTGCAAAGTAAACAGTGCAAATCAGATGTCAAAGCAGACGGTCAGAGGGGCACCGGACGTCCGGTGTCGCATCGGACTGTTCGGTGCCGCATGAGGACAAAGCCTCCAATGGTCGACCAGCTCTAAGCCCTAACGGGAGGATGATGTGGTGGCACACCGGACACTGTCCAGTGGCGCACCGGACACTGTCCGATGGCACACCGGACTGTCCGGTACGCCCATCGCCAGCAGCCTTCTCCAACGACTATAATTTGGTTGGTGGCTATAAATACCACCCCAACCGGCCACTTCAAGGTGTGGGAGCCCAAGCAGCATTCCAAGTCATCTAGTTGACACATTCAAGCCCTCCCAACCACCTCTATTCATTGATCCATCCTATACACAAGATTTAGACCACTACAACCAACACAAGTGCCACAAAAGAAAGAGCAAGCAAGAGACAACTACTCATTTGAGTTTAGCACTAGTGCCTTGTGAAATTCATTGAGAGATAGTGTGTGCTACATCTTTGTGTCCATTTGCGCATGGAGTTTTGACTCCCATTGAACTTCCTCCAAAGTTTTGGAGGCTTGTAAAGCTAGCAAGAGACACCAAAGAGTGTGGTGATCCTTGCGGGGTCTTAAGTGATCCTTGAGAAGAAGAAGAGCTCGCCGGTCTTTGGTGATCGGTGGAGAGAGGGAAAGGGTTGAAAGAGACCCGTCCTTAGTGGACTCCTCAACGGGGACTAGGCCTTCGAGGGCCGAACCTCGGTAAAACAAATCACCCATGTCTCTTGTGTTTATTGCTTGTGATTTGTTTGTTCTCTCTCTTTCTAAGTTCTCTTGCGCTACTCTTTGCTAACATTATTTGTTGTTGCTTCAAGTTAAATTCTCATTTAGTAAAGCAACGCTTTGCAAGAAAGAACTTGTGACATTGCTCTTCTTATCTAAGCCTTCTTGCTTTATTCTCATAGACTTATTAGTTGTATTGTTTTATCAATTCCGCATTATTTGAAAGCAATACTCTTTACAAGCAAGGACTTAGTTTTTATACTCCGATAATTGTACATATTGTTCTAACCACTAATCAAGGGATCTAGTTGGGGGATAAAGTTTTAATTTTCAGATTCGCCCTATTCACCCCCCTCTAGGCGACTTTCAATTGGTATCAGAGCTAGGCACTTCATATTGAGTCTAACAACTCGAAGTGATGGCTCGTAGAAGATCCCAAAAGAACAAGAAGACAACTCCGATGGAGAACAAGGAGGTAACTCTTGAGATATTACTTTCTGATTGTTCTAATTATGATTCGTGGTCTACTAGGGTGATAAATGCTTTTAGAACGCTAGATCCACAATTAGAACAAATTTTAGACAAGAGTATTATTCCTCCTAACTATGCTAGGGAAAATGCCTCCGAAGAAGATTTATGATGTATACGCTTAAACTATCTAGCTTATGACATCTTAAGTAAATCCCTTAGCAAAGAAGATTATCATGCCTTCATAATAAAATATGATAAACCTATTTGTGATGTGTATGATATTTGGACTAGAATTAAAAGCAAATTTGATGAGTCCAAACATGATAGTTCATTTTGTGCTTCTACTTCCTTTGGTCTTTGTGATACTAACCCTTGCAAGGAAGAAGAAGAAAATGACCGATGGAGACCAAACGATGAATCCACCTCTCCAAGAGGTTTGTCTTCCCATTTCGATTCCCACATATGTTGTGTGGCTAATGAAAATGACAGCGGAAGCACAAATGAGGATGAGGAGGAAGAAAGAAGCTTCAAGCAACTCTACGCTCGCCTAAGCCAAGAAGATAAGGCGGTCATGCTCAAACTTCTAGAAAGAGCGAGAGAGCAAAGCGAAGCTCGTCAAAGGCTAGAAAATGTTCTCTCCATGAAAATGCTACACTTTGACGAGTTGACTAAAGAACATGAGGAGCTAAAGTGCTCTCATGTTGATTTGGTCCAAAGGTATGAAACTATTTCAATTGAGCAAGATAACGCTTTACATTGTATCGCTCAATTAGTAAATAGGAATGCCTTGCTTAAGGACCAAGTAGAAAAGCTAAAAGATGAAAATCTAGCTTTTCAAGAAAAATATGATATGCTCCTATGTTCTCATGAAAATCTTATGGATGATCATATCATATTAAATATTGCTCATGAGGTTGTGATAGAAAACTTAAAATCCCAACAACCTCACTCATGCACATGTATTCAAATTGAAACTACATTACCATGTGCTAATGCTTGTTGTCCATCGACAAGCAAATCTTCTTTTGAGCAAGAATTTGCAGGAACAAACGATGATACATATCAAAAGCTCAAAGAAGAAAATGAGAGGCTAAAATTGAGCTTGACACAACTAAAAGGGAAGTGCATTGCTCAGCCTTCTCAAGATAACCGTGATCATATGGTGAAGAAGCTTGAGACGGCAACAACCGTGGCATGCACTAAATCCCTTGAAGAAAATGTCAAGGACTTGAGGATTGCCAAGAGGAAGGAACAAAAGAAAAAAATCAATACCTCTTCCAAAAGCCTCAACCACGCCTCCATAAAAGGTAACATCCAAGGTAATAATCAAGTCACACTTCACACTAAGAGAAGTAAGAAGTGTAGTGAATGCTTTGAAAAGGGGCACTCGATTAGGTCATGTCCCTATATTAGAAATGACTTGATTATTAACAAGGATGATAAAGTTTGTTTTAAATGCTCCAAGAAGGGACACTTATTTAGATCTTGTCCCCATTTAAAAAAAGGCATAATGTTAGAAAAAGAAAATATTTACTAACCATGTAGCAAGCAATAAACAAGGAAGGAAGAAATCTTCAAGGCTCGAAGATCGCCTATGCTACATATGCCGAATGAAGGGACATCAATGCAAAGATTGTCCCATTGGTAACACTTCCACTCCTATCTTGTCAATTAATTCTCTCGTAACCAGGCAACCAAAATTGCAACTTGTGCTAGAAAGGTAATGAGTTTACCTAGTGCTAACACAAAGGACTTTTGGGTTCCTAGATCTTTGTTGACTAACCATGATGGACCCATCAAGCGATGGGTACCAAAATATGCTTGACAAGCTCTGCAGGAGAAGGAGATGATATGAAGCTTTGGGGTGCTTGAGAGAGTCAATTCAATTCCTATTAACTCAAGCTATCAATCTTCAATGATCTACATATCCAAAATTGACCCAAGGTTATTTCAAATTGATTGTCTAAAACTCATATCATCTCGGGGAAGATATTGATGTTGTAGGAAATAAAGAATTATCTTGTGCGGAAAAACCAAGGCCTACAACATGGAGGAAAGCCGAAGGATGGTAACACTTGTGTTTTTTAGTGCAAGTATCTTAAATTATGATTTCTCATGTGTCTTGTGTAGTCACATAGAAAAAGAAGCACTTCAAATGTCTCTAAATTTATATTACCATTCTTTGAAGAATTTCCTCTCATATGGTAGATTGCATATCCTATGGCAATCTACATGCTTTAAATTGTTGCAAGTATCTCATGGCATGTTTTTCGCTAGTCATTCTATTATTGCTATGATTCTAGATATAGAGAGATATTTCAAGTTCTTAAAAGAATAAGGTGTCATGTAAGGAATTCAAATCCTTAGGACACTTATAAAAGGAAAACTCTCTCTATAACTAGAATAGTGAGACTAATGATTTTATCTAAGTAACCCAAGTAGTCTCACTTGTAGAGAATAAGTTTCTCTTTGGAAGCATGTAATATAACATAAAAAAAAGAAAAATCAATCCAATGATTTATGGTGTATTTCTACTTGCTTAAATTGGATATGATTCTTTCACATTTATCGCTTTCCATATAATGAATTAGATTTATTCCCGTAATCTTGAAGGATTATTTATGCTTATTTCATGAGTTAAAATTGAGCATAACATCATCTATAGGATAATCTAGTTCATGCTATGAAGTTTCCATGTTTTAGTAATCTAGCTTTTCATTCCTTATCCAAATGATTACAAAAATGGAAACTAGTGCTTGTGTTACTAACGACGTATCTCTTGAGCCTACTTATGAAAATCAACAAAAGAGAAAGTACACAAGCCTCTAGGGTTGCTCTTCACCCAAAGGAAGAAAGGAAAAAGCAAAGGTATGGGAACACTTTTTCCCATCAATGGCTATTTACTCTAAATGATCTTATTCTACCTATGTGAAGAATAGATTCTTTATTGGACTTAATTTTTGCTAGGTGTGCATTCAATCTTGTTCTCATATTGATCTACTTCTAAGTAATGATTAATAAAATCAATATGAAGAAGTAAATTCCTATGATTGATCAAAATGCTTAAAAGGTGCATCTTCCTCTTTCTCAATGAAATGCACTAATGTTAAGGATTTTACTTCATGTCTATATGACTTATGAATGATGAATTGTTTATATTTCTTAAAGAAATCATCCTTCATCATATACTCCCTTGTGCTATTAACATCTTTCTTGAGTATTTTCAATAAGCTTGAAAGGAAAAAGAAACAACTACAAAGGGAGGTCTCTCAAATGAAAGAGGAGGACATCAAGAACAACACCACCTACTTGGATAGTAAGATCTACAAAACAATCAATGGTGTGGTTGTGAGTGTTCTAAATCCTTTTCATTGTGAGAATATCAGGCATAAGTTGTTTATTGCAAAACTTATAAGCCTTGATCAAGATGTATAATGCTTCTCCCTATTTGTCTTTAAAGTAAATTCATCCATAAATTCATCCATTCAATTCATTCAAATACTTGATGCATATCTTTAGGGGGAGCCTCTTTCTATATCTTGATTATGTTGAGATTATCACTTTATCTTAGTAATTTCATATAGTCTCTTGCATGAGAATGAGTTTCTCATGAAGTATGCTACTATTTTTCAAGTCTTATTTTTCACTCTAAAGTAGCATATTTGTTGGATTCTCCTACTCTAAGCTTAATTGATAATCTAATGTGTATGTTGTTCTTTTGATCACATCTGTTATTTGTTTGATCATTGAATAAATACTTATGTTTTCTTAGTGCCGCATATACTATCAATCGATATCTCTTAATATGCACTAAGTTAAAAGGAGAATTCATGATACATTTATGCAATTTGTGATCCATTTGATATGTGCTAAAAATAACTTGGAGAAGGATCACTAGTTGTAGAACTCTCTATTGTGCAAAATATTTCCATATATTGTCTTGAGTATAGGTCTTAAACAGCTAAGACTGAGGACAAAGCACAATAAAGAGAGCGTCTCTATGTAAAGGTACAAAAGGGTAAAACTACTTCCTTTCATTTAAACTTGTACCTAAATCTTCCTTTTCAATACTTTCTTTGCATATCTTGTATAAAAGGAAGAGAAAGCATGTCCATGCATTATCCCTGCTTCATACCTAGTTTAACCTCTTAAAATTTCACTCATGCATTAATGCATCTTTGTTTAAACTAGATGAAGTGATTTAATTGTCAAAGAGCTTAGAGCTTAACCTTGTAACGAGGATGAGCTGCCTTTGTTCCAAAGGTGGATGGTCCTTAAGCATCTTTGAAATCCTTAAGGGAAAATGCTTAAAATGTTTACAACATGCTTTCATAAGTGCATAAACTGTCATAAGCATCACACTTATATTATGGCATAATGCACTTCACATTCTGTATGATATACCTATGTTCTTATTAACCTAATTATGTGCAATTGGCATTTAAAGCCAAAATATGTATTCCTCTCCATGCACATATTTAGGGGGAGCAATCTATATTATATAGAACTATGATCATGCTTAATTTCATATATTCTTTGATCATATCTCTTTTATGTCTATGACTAATGTGTTTTCAAGTATATTCTCATGCTTAGTCATAGAATTGAAAGGGAAATGGAGTATTCGGCAAAGACGACGCTTCCACTCAACTCCTTCGATATTATCCACTCTTTGTCGGTATTCCGCATAATTCTTCACTTTGGTATAATCTTCACTCATATTTATTTGCTATTGTGAAGAAAGTATAGGGCTTATATTTCACTCACAAGTATCTGTTTTTGGCGATTCATGCCAAAGGGGGAGAAAGTATTAGCCCAAAGCAAAAGGACCGCACCACCCACCGAATTTTAAAAATGAAGTATTCAAATTGATATCTTATTGTGTTCAAAAGGGGGAGAAAGTACTAGTATCTTCAAAAATTTGTAAAACCCTCTTGAACACTAAGAGGGGAATTTCATTAAGGGGGAGTTTTGTTTTAGTCAAAGGAAAAGCATTTGAAACAGGGGGGAAAATTTCAAATCTTGAAAATGCTTCTTTCAATCTTATTCATGTACCTTTGACTATTTGCAAAAGGTTTTTGAAAAGAATTTTACAAAGAATTTGCAAAAACAAAACTAGTGGTGCAAGCATGGTCCAAAATCTTAAATAATAAGAAGAAAACCATTCATGCATATCTATAAGAAATAATGTATTGGTTTCATTCCAAGCAACCTTTGCACTTACCATATGCAAACTAGTACAATTCTGCACTTTTATATTTGCTTTGGTTTGTGTTGGCATCAATCACCAAAAAGGGGGAGATTGAAAGGGAAATATGGTCTAACCTTTTCCTAATCGATTTTGGTGGTTGAATTGCCCAACACAAATAATTGGACTAACTAGTTTGCTTTAGAGTATATGTTTTACAGGTGCCAAAGGTTCAACTCAAAACCAATACAAAGATTAAAAAGGGTTCAAGAATAAAGGAGCAAAGGAAACCGAAGTGCTCCCTGGTCTGGCGCACCGGACTGTCCGGTGGTGCACCGGACAGATCGTCTTCAAACTCTTCACCTTCGGGTTTCCCAGGCGCAGGTCCACTATAATTCACCGGACTGTCCGGTGTACCACCGAACTGTCCAGTGCGCCAGCGGAGCAACGGCTACCTGCGCGCAACGGTCGACTCTGCAAAGCAAACAGTGCAAATCAGATGTCAGAGCAGACGGTCAGAGGGGCACCGGACTGTCCGGTGTCGCACCGGACTGTCCGGTGCCGCATGAGGACAAAGCCTCCAACGGACGACCAGCTCCAAGCCTTAACGGGAGGATGACATGGCGGCACACCGAACACTATCCGGTGCGCCCATCGCCAGCAGCCTTCTCCAACGGCTATAATTTGGTTGGTGGCTATAAATACCACCCCAACCGGCCACTTCATGGTGTGGGAGCCCAAGCAACATTCCAAGTCATCTAGTTGACACATTCAAGCCCTCCCAACCACCTCTATTCATTGATCCATCCTATACACAAGATTTAGACCACTACAACCAACACAAGTGCCACAAAAGAAAGAGCAAGCAAGAGAGAGCTACTCATTTGAGTTTAGCACTAGTGCCTTGTGAGATTCATTGAGAGATAGTGTGTGATACATCTTTGTGTCCATTTGTGCGTGGAGTTTTGACTCCCATTGAACTTCCTCCAAAGTTTTGGAGGCTTGTAAAGCTAGCAAGAGACACCAAAGAGTGTGGTGATCCTTGCGGGGTCTTAAGTGATCCTTGAGAAGAAGAGCTCGCCGGTCTTTGGTGATCGGTGGAGAGAGGGAAAGGATTGAAAGAGACCTGTCCTTAGTGGACTCCTCAACGGGGACTAGGCCTTCGAGGGCCGAACCTCGGTAAAACAAATCACCCGTGTCTCTTGTGTTTATTGCTTGTGATTTGTTTGTTCTCTCCCTTTCTAGGTTCTCTTGCGCTACTCTTTGCTAACATTATTTGTTGTTGCTTCAAGTTAAATTTTCATTTAGTAAAGCAACGCTTTGCAAGAAAGAACTTGTGACATTGCTCTTCTTATCTAAGCCTTCTTGCTTTATTCTCATAGACTTATTAGTTGTATTTGAAAGGGAAATGTGCTCTTGGGCCATTTCTAAGTATTTTGGTGATTGAGTGCCAACACAAGTGCTTTTGTGTTAATCTATGCAAAGTGGTGGACAAAGTGCAAATCATGTCAAAAGGTATGTTTCTAGACTTAGTACATTGTTTTATGGACTAATGTATTGTGTCTAAATGCTGGAAACAGGAAAAATCAAGTTAGAGAAGAGATGGCTTTGTTCAGCCAAAGTCTGCTCAGTCTGGGTGCACCGGACTGTCCGGTGGTGCACCGGACAGTGTCCGGTGCGCCAGACTGGCTCTGGCGAACTTGCTGCTCTCGGGAGTTCGACGACGGTGTACGGATATAAATCACCGGACTGTCCGGTGGTGCACCGGACTGTCCGGTGAGCCGTTCATAGGCGAACTCGTCGCTCTCGGGAGATGATTAACGGCGTACGGCTAAAATTCACCGGACTGTCCGGTGGTGCATCGGACTATCCGGTGAGCCAACGGTCGGCCGCTCGATCTGCGCGGGACACGTGGCCGAGCCAACGGCTAGAAGGAGGCACTGGACTGTCCGGTGTGCACCGGACACTGTCCGGTGCGCCAACGGCTCTCAAACCCCAACGGTCGGCTTCACCAAATAAGGAAGGATATCCGCACCGGACAGTGTCCGGTGGTGCACCGGACTGTCCGGTGCGCCAGGCGACAGAAGGCAAGATCAGCCTTCCTGGAATGCTCTCAACGGCTCCTAGCTGCCTTGGGGCTATAAAAGGGACCCCTAGGCGCATGGAGGAGGACACCAAGCATACTCAAAGCATTCCTAAGCACCATGACTTCGATTCCACGCATTTGTTTCTTCGCGATAGCATCTAGAGCTCTATTTGAGTTGTGAACTCGTCGGGTTGTGTTGCGAGCTCTTGTTGCGACTTGTGTGCGTGTTGTCTCTGTGATTTTGTGTCTTGTGTGCGTTGCTCATCCCTCCCTTACTCCGTGCTTCTTTGTGAACTTCAAGTGTAAGGGCGAGAGACTCCAAGTTGTGGAGATTCCTCGCGAACGGGATAAAGAAAAGCAAGCAAAACACCGTGGTATTCAAGTGGGTCTTTGGACCGCTTGAGAGGGGTTGATTGCAACCCTCGTCCGTTGGGACGCCACAACGTGGAGTAGGCAAGCGTTGGTCTTGGCCGAACCACGGGATAAACCACTGTGCCATCTCTGTGATTGATCTCTTGTGGTTATTATGTTTTGTTGAGACTCCTCTCTAGCCACTTGGCGATCATTGTGCTAACGCTTAACCAAGTTTTGTGGCTTAAGTTTCAAGTTTTATAGGATCACCTATTCACCCCCCCCTCTAGGTGCTCTCAATTGGTATCGGAGCCATTCTCTTCATGAAGGGACTAATCGCCCGAAGAGATGGATCCTAAGGGGAAGGGAATCGTGATCAACGATAAGGAGAAGGAGTCCTTCATCAACGAGCCGAAGGATGACAAGCCTACCGACTCGGGCTCGGGCCATAAACGGAAAGATGGGAAGAAGAAGAAGACAAAGCGCATCAAGGAGATCGTCTACTACAATGACAGCGACAAGTCTACTTCTTCCCAAAAGGACGACCACGACTACGAGAAACGAAAGACGGTTAATTCGAACTTTTCTTTCGATTACTCTCGTATTCCGTAGAGTTCAAATGCACATTTGCTTTCCATCCCTCTTGGCAAACCTCCACACTTTGATGGGGAGGACTACGGATTTTGGAGTCACAAAATGCGTAGTCACTTGTTCTCTCTCCATCCAAGCATATGGGAGATTGTTGAGAATGGAATGAAATTTGATAGCTCGGATAGTCCTATATTTATTAATGAACAGATTTATAAAAATGCACAAGCTACTACTGTGTTGTTAGCCTCTTTGTGCAGGGACGAGTACTATAAGGTGAGCGGCTTGGACAATGCCAAGCAGATCTGGGACACCCTCAAGATCTCTCATGAGGGGAACGATGTCACCTTGCTCACCAAAATGGAGTTGGTAGAGGGCGAGCTTGGAAGATTCGCGATGATAAGGGGCAAGGAGCCAACCCAAACATACAACCGGCTCAAGACCCTTATCAACAAAATAAGGAGCTACGGAAGCACGCGATGGACGGACCACGACGTCGTCCGCCTAATGCTAAGGTCCTTTACTGTACTTGATCCACATTTGGTGAACAATATTCGTGAAAATCCTAGGTACACCAAGATGTCGCCCGAAGAAGTCCTTGGGAAGTTCGTAAGCGGGCGAATGATGATCAAGGAGGCGAGATACGTGGACGACACATTGAACGGTCCAATCCATGAGCCTCAACCCATTGCTCTCAAGGCAACGAGGAGCAAGGAAGCGCTACCTAGCAAGGTGGCGCAAGTTGAGGCGGCCGGACTCAATGATGAAGAGATGGCCCTCATCATCAAGCGCTTCAAGACGGCGCTAAAGGGTCGCAAGGGACAGCCAAGCAAGACCAAGACAAAGGGGAAGCGCTCATGCTTCAAATGTGGTAAGATTGGTCATTTTATTGCTAACTGTCCCGATAATGAAAGTGACCAGGAACAAGGGAGCAAGAGGGAGAAGAAGAAGGCATACAAGAAGACTAAGGGCGAGGCACACCTTGGCAAGGAGTGGGACTCGGATTGTTCGTCATCCGACTTCGAAAATGAAGGACTCGCCACCACCGCCTTCAACAAGTCATCCCTCTTCCCCAACGAGCGTCACACATGCCTCATGGCGAAGGAGAAGAAGGTATGTACTCGAAACAATGCCACTTATGATTCTTCTAGTGATGATGAGTCTAGTGATGAAGAAATAGATTACTCTAGTTTGTTCAAGGGATTGGATAGAACTAAAATAGATAAGATTAATGAATTGATTGATGCCTTGAATGAAAAGGATAGACTTTTAGAGAAATAAGAGGACCTTTTATACGAAGAGCATGATAAATTTGTTAGTGCACAAAAATCTCATGCTTTAGAAGTTAAAAGAAATGAAATGCTTTCCTGTGAACTATCTACTTGCCATGAGACAATTTCTAGCTTAAAGAGCATAAATGATGATTTAAATGCTAAGTTAGAAAAATCTAGTAAATTAACATCTTGTGTAGAACATGTTATGATTTGCAATAGGTGTAAAGATTTTGACATTGATGCTTGTAGTGAACACCTAGCTTCAATTTCCAAATTGAATGATGAATTGGCTAGTCTTAATACCCAACTTAAGACTAGCAAAAGTGAATTCGATAAGCTAAAATTTGCAAGGGATGCCTACACAATTGGTAGACACCCCTCAATTAAGGATGGACTTGGCTTCAAGAGAGAAGCCAAGAACTTGACAAGCCGTAAGGCTCCCATCTCCGCCAAGGAGAAAGGGAAGGCCCCTATGGCTAGTAGTGCTAAAAAGAACCATGCTTTTATGTACAATGATAGGAGACAGTCTAGAAATGCTTATAGGAGTTGTAATGCTTATGATGCTTTTGATACTCATGCAATGTTTGCTTCTAGTTCTTCCTATATGCATGGTAGAGATATGTCTAGAAGAAATGTTGTTCATCATATGCCTAGGAGAAATGTTGTTAATGTTCCTAGGAAAGTTAATGAACCTTCTACAATATATCATGCTTGCAATGCTTCATTTGCCATTTGTAGAAAGAATAAGAAGGTGATAGCTAGGAAGTTAGGGGTAAGATGCAAGGGAGATAAAACTTGCATTTGGATCCCTAAGACCATTGTCACTAACCTTGTAGGACCCAACAAGAGTTGGGTACCTAAGACCCAAGCCTAAATTTGCCTTGCAGGTTTATGCATCCGGGGGTACAAGCTGGATTATCGACAGCGGATGCACAAACCACATGACGGGGGAAAAGAGGATGTTCTCTTCCTACGTCAAGAACAAGGATCCCCAAGATTCAATAATATTCGGTGATGGGAACCAAGGCAAGGTAAAAGGGTTAGGTAAAATTGCTATTTCATCCGAGCACTCTATATCTAATGTGTTTTTAGTTGAGTCTCTTGGATATAATTTGTTATCTGTTAGTCAATTATGCAATATGGGATATAATTGTCTATTCACAAATGTAGATGTGTCTGTCTTTAGAAGGTGTGATGGTTCACTAGCTTTTAAGGGTGTACTAGACGACAAACTTTATTTAGTTAATTTTGCAAAAGAAGAGGCCGGTCTAGATGCATGCTTAATTGCTAAGACTTGCATGGGCTGGCTGTGGCATCGCCGCTTAGCACATGTGGGGATGAAGAACCTCCACAAGCTTCTAAAGGGAGAACACGTGATAGGTCTAACTAATGTTCATTTCGAAAAAGATAGACCTTGTGCAGCGTGTCAAACAGGCAAACAGGTGGGAGGCTCTCATCACACCAAAAATGTGATGACCACATCAAGACCCTTGGAGATGCTTCATATGGACCTCTTCGCACTAGTACAATTTGGCGGTTCGGTTAGAAAACCGCCTGTGACGTCCCAGGCGGTTCAGTACGCCTGTGATGTAATAGTATCACAAGCGGTTTTTGTTTAGGACCGCCTGTGGTGCTCTATCATTTTCACAAGCGGACCCTAAGACAAAACCGCCTGTGATTGTAAAAATATGAAAATACAATTTAAATATGAAAATAATTTTAATTTTTAACAGAAATATGCAAATACAATTTAAATGAATTAATATTTAATTTTTAACAATAATATGCAAATACAATTTAAATGAATTATAATAGCACACATAGATAACTAGAGAGATTTTAAATTAATTGGCAACCACAATTCATAGTCGATCATACATGATAACAAATACAATTTGATTCATACAATTTTTCATGAACTACCATTTTTCCGCATGTATGGCTTTAAGTTCTTATCAATTTTCTTTTCCACACGCTTGATTCTCTCTGGACCATTAAAGACGAACATCTCTTCATACTTATTGTATTCCTCATCTTGGTCTCCCACATTCTTAACTCCAACAATTTTTTGCTTTCCAGAAATAACTACATGCATCTTCTCATCTGCTGGATCGAGTACATAGAACACTTGTGCAACACATTCGGCGAGAACCCACGGGTCATCTTTATATCCTACTTTCTTTAAGTCTACCAGTGTGAGTCCGTAGTTATCCACTATCACCCCCACGGGATGTTGTACCCATTGGCACTTAAATAAGGGTATTTTCATGCTTGGGCCATAATCAAGTTCCCATATTTCCTCTATGAATCCAAAATATGTGGTCTTCTGTCCATGTAGGTCAAAAGCATCGATACGAACACCGCTATTTTGTGCAACACTTTTCATGTCTTTTGATTTAGTGTAGAATGTGTACCCATTGATGTCATATGCTTGCCATGATGTCACAAAACACGATGGCCCAGAAGCCAAATTCTTCATTGTTTTCTCATCCGAAGAGTCTCCGAATGGGATGTTTTTGTCCATTAACCATTCGCTGAAACGATGTTTGTGCTCCCTCATGATCCAGTCCTCTGTGCGGTTCTGATTTTCTTTACGAAGCTCATTCAGGTGTTCCTCTATGTAAGGCTCGGCTATCGTGAGATGTTGTAGTACACTACCATGAGCACAATGTACTAGCTTGTAATCCTCAACGCGAAAAGTTTTCTTGCCCATTCTCCCTCTCCCACATAGTTTACCCTCATGTTTAGGTACAGGCACACCTATCATTGTTCCGTCACTGATGTAATCTATACAGCTCTCAATCACTTCTTCTGTAGTGTATCCCTCCATGATTGAACCCTCTGGGTGAGCGCGATTTCGCACATAACCTTTTAATACTCCCAGGTATCGCTCCAACTGAAACATATGATGTAAATATAGTGGCCCTAATATTTTTATCTGATCCACGAGATGTATGATTAGGTGTACTTGCATATCAAAAAATGATGGAGGAAAACACATTTCAAGCTTGCACATAGTCTCGATGATGTATGCCTTTAGATAGTCCAAGTCTTCTAAAGCTATTACTTTTTGTGAAACCGCATTGAAAAAGTAACACAAGCGTGTGATGACAACTTTGACATGCTCTGTTTCGAGGGCTCTTACCGCAATTGGGAGGAACACCGTCATCATCACATGGCAGTCATGAGAGTTGTAGCCAAATAGAGACAAGTCCTTCATCCTGACTAGTCTGCTGATATTGGATGAGAAACCTGTGGGCACTTTGACCCCACGCAAACATTTGCAAATTTTTGTTCTCTCCTCAACTGACAAGTTGTAGCTAGCTGGGGGGAGGTAAGGCTTCCCTTTGCCACTATCCACTGGATGAAGTTCCGGTCTGATTTGAAGATCTACTAGATCATTGCGTGATTTAAGTCCGTCTTTTGTCTTACTCGGCATGCCCAGCAAGGTTCCAATGATGCTGTCAAAAACATTTTTTGTTACATGCATCAAATCAATGCTGTGGCAAATTTCCATATCCTTCCAGTATGGGAGGTACTTGAAAAATATTGATTGCTTCTTGAAAGTTGTGTAAGTTGAAGGGTCAGTTCTCTTTCTCTTTTCTCCTTTGTTTTTTCCCTTTCCGAATACAACATGAATGTTCTTTACAATTTCAAAAACAAGTTTCCCACTATAAGGCTTTGGTGCACCTTCACTTTCCAGTTGATTGTTAAATTCCTCTTTCATCTTTTGGTACTTATGCTGCTTCATCAAGAACCGTCTGTGTCCCATGAACACCAACTTCTTGGATGATTTAAGGTACATGGAAGCAGTTCCATCGACGCACACTACACAACCATTCTTTCCTTTAGTCTTTTGCCCTGATAGTGTGGCGCCACCGGGAGAATCATGGATGGTAACAAATATAATTGCTCTTAAGTTGAAATACTCACGGCAATACTCATCCCATATTCTAACTCCTTCATTCCAGAGCTTTGTCATATCTTCCATAAGAGGTTCTAGGAACACATCAATATCAACACCAGCTGATTTCGGACCTTGAATAAGAATAGTCAACATAATATACTTTCTTTTGTGACACAGCCATGATGGAAGGTTGTACATCGTTAAAGTCACGGGCCAGGTGCTATGTACACTTCTTTTTTCACCAAATGGATTCATTCCGTCTGTACCCAAAGCAAATCTTACATTTCTGGTTTCTTTGGCAAACTCAGGATACATAAGATCGAAATTTTTCCATTGTGATGCATCAGCAGGGTGTCGAATCTGTTTGTTATTCTGCTTGCGATTTTCAGCATGCCAACGCATAAGCTCAGCCTCCCTAGGGTTTGAGAACAAACGTTTTAAGCGATCAATTACTGGAAGATACCACATCACCAAAGCTGGGTTCTTTGACTTCTTTTTCCCATCCATGTCATCAAAAGTGTCATCGTCACTTTCAGGTCCAATAGTGGATTTCTTGTTTTTATTTTTCTTCGGGAATTTTTTTACACAGTCTTGATTGTAGCTCTTCTTGTATCGACTGACATTGCAAACTGGGCATCTTGATGCATTCTCAAAATCGCCACGATACAGAATACAATGGTTCGGACATGCATGAATTTTTTGCACACCCAGAGCTATGGGAGATATAAGCTTCTTCGCTTTATAAGTGCTTGTTGGTAGTTTGTTGGGTTTTGGTAGTAATTGAGACAGAAAATTCAAAAGATCTGTGAAGCTAGTATCAGACCATCCGGCGCTAGCCTTCAACTTCAGCAGTTCTAGAACTGTACGCAGTGTAGTAAACTCTTTGTCACAACCCTTTGATTCATCATATAAAGGTTCTTTTGAGGCACTTTCCAGTCCCTCCATTTTCGATAGCCCTTTCTGCGATCCCACAGAACTTAACATTTCTGGTTCCATATGGCGCAACATCTCTTCACAATCAAATTCTTCAAAATCTTGATTAGCATCCACATTATCCACTTTACCATCAACTTTAAGATCTAAAATTCCGACAACTCTCTCGTCATTACCAGGCACTTCACACGGATCCAACTCACCATGTTCTGACCATATCGTGTAATTGTTTTTAAACCCTCTTTTTAGCAGATGTGATTGGATTACTCCTATATCTCTCCAAGCTATCTTATTATCACAATCGATGCACGGACATAATATCTCCTTGCTCTTTCGCAAATTCGCTTGCTTGTTGGCCGCTTCAATAAAGCTTCTCAAATTTCGAATGTACGACGGATGTGGTCTTGGCACATTGTACATCCAACCTCGGTCCATTACCTATCCCTATATTGATTAACGTCAATATCGAGATGTAACATGAAAAAATAAATGTTCATGAAAGTGAAACAAGATCATATCGAGATGTACCTAGCACATGAGACAAATTTTTTTTAAAATATCCCTAATTAATTGAATTTAATCTCTAAATCATGAACGAATTAATGTGCATGAAAATGAAACAAGATTGCAGCAATATAGGTACCTTGAGGTGAGACAACTCTTCAAAAAAAATCTTTAAATTAGATCAACTACAAGTCCAAATCATGGAATTCCTGAGTTTTTCTTCAATTCCGGTCTATATTACAAAATTGAGGCAAAAAATCGTATCAAAATGAGAAAGAAAACAAACGGAGATCATATATATGCATAAACTCTTGAAATCAAGCCTGAAAATCAAAAACAAAACCTTCTCCCCGTAGATCAAAAAATTCCGCCGCCGCTACAGTAGTGCGCCGCCTAGCGGCATCGGGCTCCGGAAGTTAGGGTTCCTGCGCTGGAACCACTGAGCCTTTTATACTACATACACATCACAGGCGGATTTTTAGAAAAACCGCTTGTGATGTATAACATCACAAGCGGTTTTCTATTTGGACCGCCTGTGAAGTTTACATATCACAGGCGGTTGAAATAGAAAAGCGCTTGTGATGTTATACATCACAAGCGGTTTTTCTAAAAATCCGCCTGTGATGTGTTTACTATATAAAAGCCTCGGCACTCGGCGCTTAGGGTTTAGGTTTCGCCCGGAGCTGATACTACGCCGCCAGGCTGCTGCGCCGCCGTTCCCGTCCCCGTCTCCGAGCCGTGAGCGCCCGCCACGCCGTCGCCGAGCCCGAGCCCAAGCGCCACCGTCTCCGAGCTGGGCGCCCGCCAGGCCGCGCCGTCCCCGAGCCCAACTCCGCCGTCCCCGAGCCCAACTCCGCCGTCCCCGTCCCCATCTCCGAGCCCGAGCGTCGCCGTCTCCATCTCCGAGTCCGAGCGTCGCCGTCTCCATCTCTGAGCCCGAGCGCCTCTGTCCCCGTCCCCGAGCCCAAGCGCCGCCGTCCCCGTCCCCGAGCCCGAGCGCCGCCGAGCCCGAGCGCCGAGTGCGCCGCCGTGCCCAACTCCGAGCCCTCGGTGCACTCCTTGATCATGCCTTAATTACTTGTTACAAATTCATGCCTTGATTACTTGTTTTTGCTAGTCATGCCTTGTTAATCTTATATTGTTAATGTTGGTCATTATGCTTATATTGTTGGTGTTTTCACTTACATATTTTGTTAAGGTCACCATTTTTGCTTTAGTAGCTTGTATCCCTTGTGATTAAATGTTGGTCATTATGCTTATGAAGAATTTTGTCATGGATAGTTGATGCAACTACTAGGACCCCTTCTTGGTAGAAAATCTCCATAGTGATTGGGGCAACAAGTCTATTTTTAGTGCTTATGGCCACATACATCATGGAAGTACCTAGATTTTTTTTGGACTTGTAGTATTAATGTGTGTTGTGTGGTACTGGTATCTGGGACTTGTAGTATTAATAACTAGAAGTGTTCCTCTGCTGTTTTCACTTTTCAGTATTGCTGAATTCATGTCATGTTTACCCTATCCTTCATAATATAGTATATGAAGTTCATATATACTATATAGTTATATAATTATTTACTATATAGTATAATAGTATATATTATATAGTATATACATAGGTCCTGGTCTCCTGGATGAACAGGACGACCAGTAAACGACCAGGTCGACCAGAGCTCGATTAGTCGGACCTAGTCGACGACTAATCGAGATTAGTCGCTGGTCGGTCCCCCAGTTCGACTAGCTGGTCGAGCGACCAGAAAACATAGCTAGTGATATCGATGAACTATCTTCGAGTACTATTGGGAAGTGGATCTCTTTGATGTATTTCTTTTTCTAGTGATATCGATGGTGCCGAGTAGCACCAAATTTGGACTTGTGTCCATATCTATAGATGCTAGTAGTTGAGCACTAGCGCCTACAATCTTGACTACCTCATCCCTATTCTCTGTTTGGGACTTATATGGAGAATGGCATCGGCGGAATGCCTGAATCGGCGGACCCCAAGAAGAGATTAAGTCCTGTAGTCTACCACCTCCCGTTATTTGTGGGCTTCACCGATGGCTGGAAACATTTGGTGATAGCAAACGACCTTCGGGTTGAAGACGTCTGCGAACTTGTTAAGGGGCCAGACGATGGTGAGCCGGTGTACTATGTCCGGATGTGTGGTCACAAAATTTAAAGCTGCCTCGGCTGCATGTGTGCGCTTCTCTTCTCTTAGGTGGGGTGCTAAGTGATCTTAGTAGCCGACATAAGAGAAGAGAAGCGCACAGATGAAGCGGGGGCGGCTTTAAATTTTGTGACCACACATCCGGACAGAGTACACCGGCTCACCATCGTCTGGCCCCTTAACAAGCTCGCAGACGTCCCCAGCCCGAAGTTCGTTTGATGTCACCAAATGTTTCCCGCCCTCGGTGAAGCCCACAAATAACGGGAGGTGGTAGACTACAGGACTTAATCTCTTCTTGGGGTCCTTCAGCATGGCTGTGATGTTATAATGCTGAAGGACCCCAAGAAGAGATTAAGCCCTGTAGTCTACCACCTCCGTTATTTGTGGGCTTCACCGATGGCTGGAAACATTTGGTGATAGCAAACGACCTTCGGGCTGAAGACGTCTGCGAGCTTGTTAAGAGGCCAGACGATGTTGAGCCGGTGTACTATGTCCGGATGTGTGGTCACAAAATTAAAAGCTGCCCCGGCTGCATGTGTGTGCTTCTCTTCTCTTAGGTGGGGTGCTAAGTGATCTTAGTAGCCGACATAAGAGAAGAGAAGCGCACAGATGAAGCCGGGGCAGCTTTAAATTTTGTGACCACACATCCGGACAGAGTACACCGGCTCACCATCGTCTGGCCCCTTAACAAGCTCGCAGACGTCCCCAGCCTGAAGGTCGTTTGATGTCACCAAATGTTTCCCGCCCTCGGTGAAGCCCACAAATAACGAGAGGTGGTAGACTATAGGGCATAATCTCTTCTTGGGGTCCTTCAGCATTATAACATCACAGCCATGCCTTCTCTGTCTAACTGCATTGGAAAGTGCCCTTCTATCTGCGAGCTTGCTTCCCGACCCGATCCTGCCCCGTAGGGGGGTTTGGGCTCGATTTATTTTGAATCACCTTTTTTCCAAGTTCCCTTATTGATGGAACCAGTATATCAGACTAACAGTATATCCCTTTATCGATGGAACCAGCTTGAATGGCAGACAACGAGCAGCCTAGTATGGATGTGGTCTGCACCGGTGCGTCTAACAAAGTTGATGAAGACGCGACCAAACTTGAATGGCAGACAACGAGCAGCTCCGGTGAAGGGAGCGTGGAGGATAGTTCTAGTGACGACAATCCTTGTACTCCTATACCTCCAAGGAAGAAAAAAACATCAGATGAGCTTGATGACGACTATATTCCCAACGATGAAGAGGTAAATAGAAATATGCCGACTATATTGTTCATATATGAAAGGCCATTAATTTTTTCACTATATAGATTTCAAATGAAGAGAAGAAAGAGGATGCATCTTCTACACGAAACACGGAGGATGCTCCGATGCCTGAATCATCCGTTTCACATAAGCGGAAACGAGGGCGACGAGGTCCAAATCAGATGAAAGAAGGTGCAGTTATGTATGTAACAAAACTAAATGCAGAGGGGTTTCCTGAAGAACCACTTGACGTGGTTACAAAGTTTCGAAATTCCTGCGGGGCTACTGTTAGAGATATAGTGCCAATCACACTTCAAAAATGGAAGGATTTAGATGAAGACACCCGCAACAAGCTATGGGCTAAGTTGTCTGAGTCATTCAAGTTCCCAAAAGGCACAGAGGATGCAGTAAGGAAGTCGATGCTCTCTGCTATGGCCAAGATGTTTCGTGGGTGGAAGGCCGAGATGAATAGGGACTTTGTTAAGAAGAATAAGGTTCCTCCGCCCAAGAAAATGAGGAAAATCACTCAAGCTCAGTGGGAGGAATTTGTTCGTCAGAAGACCGATCTGAAGGCCAAAGAACTGGGCGAAACTAATTCTCAGAGAGCGAAGATGAACAAACACCCCCATCGCCTGGGGTCAAGCGGATATCACCATAAAGTTGTGCAGTGGAACAAGATTATCGAGGAAGCTATAACTAACGGCACTTTGGACCCAATATTAAAAGATATCGATGAGAGAGCTATTCGTTGGATCTTAGGTCGAGCAGGTTTGAGTGAGGACGGCAAACTTTTGCATCCAGAATTGGTAGGCGAAGTTTCGACAAAAATTCAAGAATATGCAGATAAGAGAAAAAAAGGAGAATTTAAGCCTCGGAGGGAGAATGACATACTAACTGCAGCACTAGGCAATCCTGAACACACTGGACGGGCTCGGGGAATCTCTTCTAAGATTTCCTGGAGAGAGGCGTTTCCAGAGTATGCGTCGTCATATAGGAAACACGAGAAGTCGAAAAGGACCCTTGAAGAGACTATTGATGAAAGGGTACAAAAGGCTATTAATGACGTGATGAACAAAATGAAGAAAACAGAATGCATATCATTTGAACTCAAGCCAAGCCACATGAGTCCACCTATAGTCCCTAGCAGCGTTGGATCTGTGCAAGACTTGACCAAGTACCCTGTAGACGATATTGTTGAGGACAAGCCTTGCTTTCTTCATATTCCAATCAATCGATCTGGGACAAAAACAAAGCAAGCTGCTACTGGTTTGGTAAAACCAGGACTTGTTAACTACAAGGACAATCCTGTCCCGCCACACTATGCTGTGGTCCAAGTTCTAGAAATCACAAACAGTGGTTGTGAAGATTGGGAGATAGATTTTCCAGTTGAGGGGATCATAACTTTGCAGGAGGCAATGAACGAGTTGGTTCTTTGGCATCGACGCGACATCAAGTTTGGTGATGAGCCGAATTCAACACCAGTGCAGGAAGATATGACACCGACCTCCAAAAAAATCGTTGAAACAATCATATCGCCTCTTGCGAAGGAACTCGACGAGGGGGACGTAGACAAAATTGTTCCTCAGAATGTCGACGTCAACATAAAAAAGGAACCAAAGGTTGGCACCAATGTTGAAGGGCCAACTATTTCAAAGAAAATTCATAAGCGAATCGCCACAGATGATGTCAAGAAACCGTCAGAATCAGTGGCACGCTACCTGCATAAATTGCAGAGAGTTATGACTAATCAATCAAAAGCAATATCAGCATCTCATGGAGTAGGCACACGGTCGGCCCAAATAGACAATTTCGAAGTATGGGAAGAAGATGGAATGATTCATACTCGAGAATCATTACGTCTTAAAACCAATATCTCGGTATACAAGAAGGAGGATGTTCCTCCTAAATTTGTGAATGGGAGGCCGTTCTTAACGACAGTGCAACTTTCTAAGTTGTCAACTCCAGAGATTAGAATGCATGAGTGGTACATGGTGGCTAGCAACAAATACAAACTCGAGGAATTCACATTTGTTGTGCCAGAAGATGCATTTTGGAGCAATGATCATATAAATCCTGTGCGGCATTTATTCTTTGACGATCTCTGGTCATTGTACCACCGACAAAGGATGGAAACCAACTACTTAACCCTCTTTTGCTTGTAAGTACCTCTAAACTTTCATATTTGTTAGTTTTGTACACGCACACATAAACGAGAGTCTAACGATTAACACTATTACACGTAGGATGCAATACATGGATGATAAGAAGAAACAACTTAAGACAGGGTTTCTTGACCCGTTGATGATATCCCAAGCTCGCTACAAAGTAGTTGCTCGGAGGCAAGGAGAAGAATACAAAGACTTGGACGATGCTGAATTTGAGAAAGCCGTCAAACAGAATCAGAGAAAGAAAATGAAGGTAATGGTGGCATACATTGGACGAGCCATGTATAATCATGTACAACATGGCAAGGACTTAATAATAGCTCCGCACCACTTTAAGTAAGTTATCGACATGGTTTAATTTTGAACTATAAATTATGGCAATCGTGATATTAACATGTGTTTTCGTCTATGTCTATATAGTGACCACTACATTTGTATCATGATCTGGCCAAAGGATGGTAAAGTCGTGGTCTTCGACTCACTGAGAATGGAAAAGGCTACGTATAATGACTTCTTGAAGATTTTAGAGAAGTATGATTATTATTGCACACTTGTACTTATTACAACTTAACAAATGTATTCTTAATCTCACAATGCTATTCTTATATGCAGTGCATACCGTTTTTATTGGAAAGATCTTGGCGGCGAACATCCAGAGGACAAGCCTAATTTGTCAATATCATTATTTCCATATGGTGACAAACAACCTCCGGGTACTGTCCTGTGCGGTTATTATGTATGCGAATGGTGTCGTGTCACCTTCCATTACATGGTCAATCGTGAGGATGTAAGTTCGCTATCATTGTCTATGTTGCAATTTTTATGTTATATTGTTGCTCATCACATTACTCTTAGCACCGATTGCTTTTTGCTTTCATTGCAGGTTCCTAAATCTAAGATCAATGCTGAATGGTTAGAAAGAGATATGGTTTCCACCGGCGTGGCTAAGGTTGTAAGAGACTTGCTTTACTTTATGCGCCGTGAAGTTCTTCATCAACAAGGGCTATTCTACAATGTAAATGGAAATTTGCAAAAATTCCCAGAACTAAGTTTGTACACAATATCACACAGTGTTTAGGTCTTTAGTTAGGAACTTTAGATGTTTAGTTGTCTATGGAACTTTGAGATGTTGAGTTGTTATGCAACTTGATGTGTATAAATCTGTGTATGATGGAACTTGATATATATGTGGATGAATCTGTGTATGGAACCTGCTATAGAACTTGTTTGAATCTTTGTATGATGAATCTGTGTTTGAATCTGTTATTAATTCTGTTTCTGTATATGAATCTGGAAAATATATATGAATCTGCTTCTGTATATGAATCTGGGAAATACAGGCGGCTTATAATTAAAACCGCCTGTGATGTGTCTCTATCACAGGCGGTTCTTTTAAACCGGACCGCCTGTGATGTGTGACTATCACAGGCGGTTCTTTTAAACTGGACCGCCTGTGATGTGTGTCTATCACAGGCGGTTTTTGATTGACCGCCTGTGATGTTGTTTTACATCACAGGCGGTGCACCACAAGCGGTTCCTGGAACCGCCTGTGTAGAGGCTAACCGGACCGCCTGTATAGAGGATACCTGTAGTAGTGTCGGACCCGTCGCCTATCTAAGCATAGGAGGAAGTAAGTATGGTCTTGTTATAGTTGATGATTTTTCCCGCTTCACTTGGGTATTCTTTTTGTAGGATAAAACTGAAACCCAAGAGACCCTCAAGTGCTTCCTCAGGAGAGCTCAAAATGAGTTTGAGCTCAAGTTGAAGAAGATAAGGAGCGACAACGGGTCCGAATTCAAGAACCTTCAAGTGGAGGAGTTCCTTGAGGAGGAGGGGATCAAGCACGAGTTCTCCGCTCCCTACACACCACAGCAAAATGGTGTGGTAGAGAGGAAGAACAGGGCGCTCATCGATATGGCGAGGACGATGCTTGGAGAGTTCAAGACCCCCGAGCGTTTTTGGTCGGAAGCCGTGAACATGGCTTGCCACGCCATCAACCGGGTCTACCTTCACCGCCTCCTCAAGAAGACTTCGTATGAGCTGCTAACTGGTAACAAACCCAATGTGTCTTATTTTCGTGTATTTGGGAGCAAGTGTTATATTCTTGTGAAGAAAGGTAGAACTTCTAAATTTGCTCCCAAAGCTGTAGAAGGGTTTTTATTAGGTTATGACTCAAATACAAAGGCGTATAGGGTCTTCAACAAATCATCGGGTTTGGTTGAAGTCTCTAGCGACGTTGTATTTGATGAGACTAATGGCTCTCCAAGAGAGCAAGTTGTTGATCTTGATGATGTAGATGAAGAAGACGTTCCAACGGCCGCAATGCGAACCATGGTGATTGGCGATGTGCGACCACAGGAACAATTGGAGCAAGATCAACCTTCTTCCTCAACAATGGTGCATCCCCCAACTCAAGATGATGAACATGTTCATCAAAAGGAGGCGTGTGATCAAGGGGGAGCACAATATGATCATGTGATGGAGGAAGAAGCACAACCGGCACCTCCAACCCAAGTTCGAGCGACGATTCAAAGGGATCATCCCGTCGACCAAATATTGGGGGATATTAGCAAGGGAGTAACTACTCGTTCTAGATTAGTTAATTTTTATGAGCATTACTCCTTTGTCTCTTCTATTGAGCCTTTCAGGGTAGAAGAGGCCTTGCTAGATCCGGACTGGGTGTTGGCCATGCAGGAGGAACTCAACAACTTCAAGCGTAATGAAGTTTGGACACTGGTGCCTCGTCCCAAGCAAAATGTTGTGGGAACCAAGTGGGTGTTCCGCAACAAACAGGACGAGCACGGGGTGGTGACAAGGAACAAGTCCCGACTTATGGCAAAAGGTTATGCCCAAGTCGCAGGTTTGGACTTTGAGGAGACTTTTGCTCCTGTGGCTAGGCTAGAATCTATTCGTATTTTGCTAGCATATGTCGCTCACCATTCTTTCAGGTTGTTCCAAATGGATGTGAAGAGCGCTTTCCTCAACGGGCCGATCAAGGAGGTGTACGTGGAGCAACCCCCTGGCTTCGAGGATGAACGGTACCCCGACCACGTGTGTAAGCTCTCTAAGGCGCTCTATGGACTTAAGCAAGCCCCAAGAGCATGGTATGAATGCCTTAGAGACTTTTTAATTGCTAATGCTTTCAAGGTTGGGAAAGCCGATCCAACTCTTTTTACTAAGACTTGCGATGGTGATCTCTTTGTGTGCCAAATTTATGTCGATGACATAATATTTGGTTCTACTAATCAAAAGTCTTGTGAAGAGTTTAGCAGGGTGATGACGCAAAAATTCAAGATGTCGATGATGGGCGAGTTGAACTACTTCCTTGGGTTCCAAGTGAAGCAACTCAAGGACGGCACCTTCATCTCCCAAACGAAGTACACGCAAGACTTGCTAAAGCGGTTTGGGATGAAGGACGCCAAGCCCGCAAAGACGCCAATGGGAACCGACGGACACACCGACCTCAACAAAGGAGGTAAGTCCGTTGATCAAAAAGCATACCGGTCAATGATAGGGTCTTTACTTTATTTATGTGCTAGTAGACCGGATATTATGCTTAGCGTATGCATGTGTGCTAGATTTCAATCCGATCCAAGGGAATGTCACTTGGTGGCCGTGAAGCGAATTCTTAGATATTTAGTCGCTACGCCTTGCTTCGGGATCTGGTATCCAAAGGGGTCTAACTTTGACTTGATTGGATATTCAGATTCCGACTATGCTGGATGTAAGGTCGATAGGAAGAGTACATCGGGGACGTGCCAATTCTTAGGAAGGTCCCTGGTGTCGTGGAACTCTAAGAAACAAACTTTCGTTGCCCTATCCACCGCTGAGGCCGAGTATGTTGCCGCAGGACAGTGTTGCGCGCAACTACTTTGGATGAGGCAAACCCTCCGGGACTTTGGCTACAATCTGAGCAAAGTCCCACTCCTATGTGATAATGAGAGTGCTATCCGAATAGCGGAAAATCCTGTTGAGCAAAGCCGCACAAAGCACATTGACATCCGGCATCATTTTTTGAGAGACCACCAGCAAAAGGGAGATATCGAAGTGTTTTATGTTAGCACCGAGAACCAGCTAGCCGATATCTTTACCAAGCCTTTAGATGAGAAGACCTTTTGCAGGCTGCGTAGTGAGCTAAATGTCCTAGATTCGCGGAACTTGGATTGATCTATAGCATACATGTATTTATGCCTTTGATCATGTTCCTTATGCATTTTGTTGCTTACTGTGGTGCTCAAGTTGTACAATCACTCCCCGGACCTCACAAGTCCTTTTGCAATTGATGCACATATTTAGGGGGAGTTGTGCTACAACTTGACCCTTTGAGACTAACTGTGTGCTTGAGTTTGCTTAATTTAGTCTCAAAGGAGGTTTGAAAGGGAAAAGGTGGACTTGGACCATGAAAGACTTCCACTGCACTCCGATGAGAGGGTAACTTATTCCAAGTTCATCTCATGTACTCTTATTGCCTTTGTACTCTTATTTGAAGATTTTGGTGAGGCAATGGGGTTCTAGGGCCAAGATTGATCCCGTTTTGGTGCTTGATGCCAAAGGGGGAGAAAATAAAGGCCAAAGCAATAAATGGATCAGCTACCACTTGAGAAATTTTGAAAATAGTAGAATAGAGCTTTTGGTTTGTCAAAACTCTTTTATTGTCTCTCTTGTCAAAAGTTGGCTTCTTGTGGGGAAAAGTGTTGATTATGGGAAAAAGGGGGAGTTTTTGAAATCCTTGATCAATTTCTTTTGGAATACCTCTCTTTATGTCTCTACAAGTGAATTTGACTTAGAGATAGGAATTTGAGTTTGATTTACAAAAACAAACCAAGTGGTGGCAAAGAGTGATCCATATATGTCAAATATGAATCAAAACTATATTGAGTTTTCATTTGCATTGATATTGCACTTGTTCTAGTTGCTTTATGTTGTGTTGGCATAAATCACCAAAAAGGGGGAGATTGAAAGGGAAATGTGCCCTTGGGCCATTTCTAAGTATTTTGGTGATTGAGTGCCAACACAAGTGCTTTTGTGTTAATCTATGCAAAGTGGTGGACAAAGTGCAAATCATGTCAAAAGGTATGTTTCTAGACTTAGTATATTGTTTTATGGACTAATGTATTGTGTCTAAATGCTGGAAACAGGAAAAATCAAGTTAGAGAAGAGATGGCTTTGTTCAGCCAAAGTCTGCTCAGTCTGGGTGCACCGGACAGTGTCCGGTGGTGCACCGGACAGTGTCCGGTGTGCCAGACTGGCTCTGGCGAACTTACTGCTCTCGGGAGTTCGACGGTGGTGTACGGCTATAAATCACCGGACTGTCCGGTGGTGCACCGGACTGTCCGGTGAGCCGTTCACAGGCGAACTCGTCGCTCTCGGGAGATGATTAACGGCGTACGGCTAAAATTCACCGGACTGTCCGGTGGTGCACCGGACTGTCCGGTGAGCCAACGGTCGACCGGGCCAACGGTCGACCGCGCGATCTACGCGGGACACGTGGCCGAGCCAACGGCTAGAAGGAGGCACCGGACTGTCCGGTGTTCACCGGACACTGTCCGGTGCGCCAACGGCTCTCAAACCCCAACGGTCGGCTTCGCCAAATAAGGAAGGATATCCGCACCGGACAGTGTCCGGTGGTGCACCGGACTGTCCGGTGCGCTAGGCGACAGAAGGCAAGATCAGCCTTCCTGGAATGCTCTCAACGGCTCCTAGCTGTCTTGGGGCTATAAAAGGGACCCCTAGGCGCATGGAGGAGGACACCAAGCATACTCAAAGCATTCCTAAGCACCATGACTTTGATTCCACGCATTTGTTTCTTCGCGATAGCATCTAGAGCTCTATTTGAGTTGTGAACTCGTCGGGTTGTGTTGCGAGCTCTTGTTGCGACTTGTGTGCGTGTTGTCTCTGTGATTTTGTGTCTTGTGTGCGTTGCTCATCCCTCCCTTACTCCGTGCTTCTTTGTGAACTTCAAGTGTAAGGGCGAGAGACTCCAAGTTGTGGAGATTCCTCGCGAACGGGATAAAGAAAAGCAAGCAAAACACCGTGGTATTCAAGTGGGTCTTTGGACCGCTTGAGAGGGGTTGATTGCAACCCTCGTCCGTTGGGACGCCACAACGTGGAGTAGGCAAGCGTTGGTCTTGGCCGAACCACGGGATAAACCACTGTGCCATCTCTGTGATTGATCTCTTGTGGTTATTGTGTTTTGTTGAGACTCCTCTCTAGCCACATGGCGATCATTGTGCTAACGCTTAACCAAGTTTTTGTGGCTTAAGTTTCAAGTTTTACAGGATCACCTATTCACCCCCCCTCTAGGTGCTCTCGGTATTGTTTTATCAATTCCGCATTATTTGAAAGCAATACTCTTTACAAGCAAGGACTTAGTTTTTATACTCCGATAATTGTGCATCTTGTTCTAACCACTAATCAAGGGATCTAGTTGGGGGATAAAGTTTTAATTTTCAGATTCGCCCTATTCACCCCCCCTCTAAGCGACTTTCACCTCTCGTCTTTTCTCTATCCTCTCTTTGTCTTCTGCGTCCCACTTTTTAAGATTCTCCAACCACTTCTTGTCTTTCTGTGAGATTTCTGTGTCAATCTACTGCTCAAAATCATATAGTGGTGGAGGAGTTTACAATACATACAATGATTAGTATGCAAACACTTAGAATACAAATTGTTAACATATTAAAAATTTATTCTCACCATTAAATTCATCCAGCGCTGAACAATCGTTGGTTCAAATGCATAGTTATCATATATCCAATACCTCCGTCGATAGGTGTCATGATCCTCAGACTTGTCAACCTTGCAAGGATCATCACAAAAACACATAGGCACTGGAACACCAGTTGGCAAAGGAAGCGGGTCGAAGGCAGTTCCGGTCAATGGACCCTTCCTAAATTTCGATAAGTTTTATAAGATTCACAAATATTAGTTATTACATGCTTACCTTTGTTTAGCAGATTTACCACGCCTAGACATCCTACAAATCGATAATATGATGATAAAAAATGATTCCCAAACGGTAACCCTAACCCTATTAATCAGACATAGCAAAAGACCATAAAAATAGAGGAAAATTACCTTGATACATAGGAACAATGGATCCAAGTCGCTAGGTTGATATTGGTCGTTTGGTAGAAGAGAAATGATTACAAAGAATTGACGGACGAAGTGGGATATTTATAGACACAGAGGTCGGCGCCGAGATTGGTGGCGCCGACCTCTGGCTACGTCACCGCCACGTGGGAGCCACGCAATACGATGTACACGCCAAACTAATTGGCGTCGACACATAGTAGCTTGGCGCCAATGTCAATGACGCCGAGTTGAGGGTCCATTTTTTGAAATGAAACTGAAAATGACGTATTTGTGAAAATAAAACCCAAAAAGAGCTAAATTACAAAAAAAACACGGCTACAATATACTATAAAAATAATTAATAGACAATCTAATATTATCTATTGAATTTCAAAACTATTATTATTTTATCTTATATTTTTATTAAATTTGAGATAATTTGCTCTAAAAATAGAATTACTTATAGTTTGTAATGGAAGGCGTATCTTTTTAGACCGATGAATCAAATAATATATTTGTAATTTCAGCTTATTCCCGCTCTGAATAAAAGACTGTTTCACATGATGTACCGCTTGACCGCTTCCACAGCTAACAACCATGTGGCTCTAATTCATGATAGAAACATAATTTGAAAAAAGGCGGATAAAATCGAAACGCATAATTTTTTTTACGTCGAGCACGCTGGCCACGTTGATGTTAACTGGTCACCGTCTGATTGCGATGTCATAGCGTCGATGGAGAAATGTAATTGATTGCATGATCAACATCCAGAAAATGCTTGGCATCGATCCTAAGGCTAATTCCAACAACCCCCTCTCATCTCCCCCTATTTCTATTTATACCTTCTATTCATTTTTAAATACATCCCTCTATCATTCCTTCCCCTATTTCTCCTCCTCTTCACTAATCAGTGTTATTAGTTGTGTAATGTATTTTCTATTATATTTTACTGTATCACTCTAAAAGATACTCCACACACCTTACGTTTCCAACCATCCACTCTATCTAGCTCACCTATATACTATAACTTAGTTATTTTATATTTTCTCATATGTTTTTAAAGTTTTAAAAAAACCATAGACTGTTTGTACTATCACAATATATATTATTATCGGGTTACATTACTTAAAAACTGTTAATATAAACAAAGAAAATAGGGCTAGTTTAGCCATTTTCGTAAGGAATTTCCATTTTTCTAAGGGTTGATTTGGTGATCACAGAAATGAAGGGGATCTATGAGGAGGAGTCTCCTTCCTATTTAAAATTGAACAGGAAGGAAATTCTTCTCCCATGGATCCCCTTTATTTCTCTGGTCAACAAACCAACCCTAAGGGCTAGTTTGGGACCTAGAAAAATCGGAGGGGATTAGAGGGGCTAGAAACCCCTTCTTATTCGAAATTGAATAACAAGGAGATTCTAACCCCTCCAATATTCTTCGGTTTTGTGGCTCCCAAATTAGCCCTAAGAGAAAATAAACTTTCCCTTAAAAATGAAAATACCTTAGAAAAATAGGTTTCCAAACTAAGTGTGGGGTAGATTATAACATATGGAGGTAGCTTCTTCCCCACAGGGTGTGTGCCGGTGTGGTGTGAGGGGAAGCTCTTGGAGCTCTTGTACACGGTAGCAAAGGTGGAGGGGGTGTGAGGTGTGTGGTTGGAGTTGGCCTAACAATTGAGCCTGCCGCGCACAATCAATGGCCGCGCTCGAGTCCAACAAGAAGCTGCGCCTCCTTCTCGTGCCCTTCTTCGCCACTAGTCACATAGGCCCGTTCACCGACCTCGCCGTCCGTCTAGCCACAGCCAACCCGGACGCCGTCGAGCTCACTCTCGCCGTCACCCCAGCGAACGTCCACGTGGTTCGCTCGGCCCTCGGGCGGTACGGCGCCGAGGCGGGCGGCGTGATCAAGATTGCCACCTACCCGTTCCCGCGCGTGGACGGCCTCGCTCCGGGCGTGGAGAACCTCTCGGCCGCCGGGGACGACGGGTGGCGCATTGATGCCGTCGCCGTCGACGAGGCCTCGACGCGACCGGCGCAGGAGGCGCTCATCAGGGAACAGTCCCCTGACGCCGTCATCACCGACGTCCACTTCATCTGGAACAACGCCGTGGCCGGCGAGCTCGGCGTGCCGTGCGTTACGTTCAGCGTCGTTGGCATCTTCTCGACGCTCGTCATGTACCACCTCGGCCGTGACGTCGTCATCAGAGATGGCCAGGAGGTGACCGTCCCTGGGTTGCCGGGGCCGGAGATACGGATCCCCGTATCCGAGTTGCCGGAGTTCCTGAGACGCCGGCAGGAGCACGACGGGATCAGGCGGTGCCATGTGGAGATGGGCAGGTGCTTCGGCGTCGCCCTCAACTCGTTCGTGGATCTGGAGCAGCCATACCGCGACATGTGCGTGCGCAGCGGATACCTGAAGCGCGCCTACTTCGTCGGGCCCCTCTCGCTGCCGTTACCACCGGCCGGAGCAAGCACCAGAGATTCGCCGTGCCTCGCGTGGCTCGGCACCAAGCCGAGGTTTTCAGTGGTGTACGTATGCTTCGGCACCTTCGCTGCCATCTCGGAGGACCAGCTCCGGGAACTGGCGCTTGGGCTAGAAGCCTCGGAGAAGCCATTCCTGTGGGTGGTGAGGGCGGACGGATGGACGCCGCCGGAGGGCTGGGAGGAGCGCGTCGGAGAGAGGGGGATGCTAGTGAGAGGGTGGGCGCCGCAGACGGCGATACTGTCCCATCCAGCGGTTGGCGCGTTCCTGACGCACTGCGGGTCGAGCTCGCTGCTGGAGGCGGCGGCGGCCGGCGTGCCGATGCTGACGTGGCCGCTGGTGTTCGACCAGTTCATCGAGGAGAGGCTGGTGACGGAGGTCCTCAAGATCGGGGAGAGGGTGTGGAGCGGGACACGGAGCACGAGATACGAGGAGCAAAAGGTCGTGGCAGCAGAGGTGGTGGCGCGAGCGGTGGCAAGGTTCTTGGAGCCGGGTGGCACCGGCGAGGCGGCGAGGAGCAAGGCGGGGGTGCTCGCTGCGAAGGCGCGCTCGGCTGTGGCGGAGGGTGGCTCGTCATTCTGTGATCTGCGCCGTCTCGTCAATGACCTGATCCAAGCAAGAACGGCTGCCGGAACCAACGCCTGAGTTACAAAAATCACGAGTACGTGTTGAATTGCTCTATGTGTTTTCCTTTTTTTCCAGCTGTTTGTCGTTTCTTTGGGCAGCAGTTTGTGTAAGGTGGGTAACAAATATTTTTAAGAGAAAGAGGTATTTCCTTGTGAATAGTAGAGAAACAGACATTTCTGGCTAGGAGCCAAATCTGCAGAAAGTGACTCATCCTCGAGTTCTCTGGTTTCTCCAAAAGATTTGATGAGGAGCTACACCAAACATTGTTTTTTTACTAACGCTCCTATATTTTTATTAACACTTTACACTCCTATATTTTTATTAACGTATCTAAAAATTAATAAAATCTATAGATACAAATATGACACTAAATAAATATAATAAAAAAATATCTCTACTACTCTATATGTGTGGACTGTAGGCGTCCACACTTTGGTTCTGCCCGCGCCCGCAGTCCCCACGCCCGTGCCCGCAGTCCCCGCGCCCAGTCCCGCAATTCCTCCCCGCCCGTCAATGGAAGGTCCCGCCGCTCCCGCAGTCCGCGCCATCAACGCCTCGCCCGCAGTCCGTAAGCCGTCAATGGAAGGTCGCGCCGCGCATTCCTCGCCGTTGATGGAAGGTCGCGCTAGCTCCCGCAAACCGCAAAGCTCCGCGGAGGCGTTGATGGCGCGGCAGATATCCCGCGGACGCGCCCGCAAACCGCAAAGCTCCTCGGAGGCGCCAGGCACGCCTCGGCCAAGCCGTCAAAGCTCCGCCCCCTTCCTCTCCATCCCGCGCAGGCAACACCGGCGAGATCTGCCCCACCCACCGCCCGTCAAGGAAGGTTGCCGCGGATCCCCCACCCTCCTCCCCTTCTGCTCCCCGCCATCAACGCCGATGCCATGCTCCTCTCCCCTCACGACCTATCCCTCCCTCCCATGCCGCGCAGCGCCCCTCTCGATATGTCGCCCTGCTTCCTCCTCTCCTCTCGATCCATCTGCCATCCCATCCCCACTCTGCCCGTTGCCCCTCGCTTCCTCTTCGGCTCTTCATCCCCCTAGATCCGCCGCCCGTGCTTCCTCCTCACTTCGTCCCGTCCCCACTCCATCCCGTCGCCCTGCCTCCCCGCGTCTGCGCGACTGCGCCTATCTTCGGCCCCCGGAGCCATATCCGCGTTGGCCTCCACCTACGCACCTGCCTCTGGTCTTAAGAGCTCCTCCTGTGTCTGCCTTTAGAGATATGCTACCCCTACGTTTCATGCGTTGGCCTCCACCTTCTTCTTCTGCTGCGCAGGATGAGCTGTTCGGGGAGCGCCCAGGACCCATCACAACGAGCTCCTCCTCTTCTTCCCAAAAGGTACTGGGCTCTCCTCCCCCAACCCATTTTGTTGAGCCACTTCCCTAGCTTCACGATCTATTGTTTCTACCTCCGGCAAAAGGTGAGTTCTTGGCTGCCTTTTCCCCCCGCCCCCTGCCTTTTCAACCGAGGTTCTTCTCATGGGTAGCTTGATTCAGTCGGTGAATTGAGCTTCCGGCTTCGATAGGAGACTCAGAGCACACTCGCGGCTGCTTTGTTGTTTAATCACACCGCCAATCGTGTTCTGAAGAGAACACATGGAAAGCATACCAACTCAATTCTTGAGACTTCTATTGTAAATACTTCTTTTTGAAGATCTCAGGTGAGCTGTGTACAGGTAATTTGTTTTTGATTTTGATTGTTTTCAATCTTAAGCGAAGTACTTATCAATTTGTTATTATCTTGTTTAATCACACTGCCAATCGTGTTCTGAAGGGAACCAGACCATCAGAGCATCCACTGGTATTTGGACTTGTTCACATTTAACTTCCGTCTGCTAGATTTTTGGTATAACATGTGTTCTCTGCAACAATTACTCTATACCTACGTACCACAACATGAGGTCAAAAAGATTTATTTTCACAACTCTATAGATTTGTAAAGAGTTTCATGAGAAAGGTGGTTACCTTTCTGCCCAGCTCCTCTTAGTGGCCTCCTTTCCATTTCCCACATCTTTGCACTGCTGCTGCTGACTGAATTTCATCCACGGGTAATTCATCGTTTCACTGCTTCCTCACTATGATTCACCTGCTGGTGCTGCTGCAATCAACATTCAGTCGACACAAACTAGACAATTCACCTGGACACAAAACTGCAGCAGTGAACCATTCATTTCAATTTAGACAAAGCAGCAACAGTTTCATTCGATCATTCTAACTCAAACCAAGCAGCAGCAGCAGTGTCGACCATTCTTACAAATTCAGAGCAAGCAGCCTCAGTGCCGACCATTGTTTCCACTTTAGACCAAGAAGCAGCAGTGTCAACCATTCTTTCAAATTCAAAGCAATCAACCTCAGTGTCAACCATTATTTCCAATTTAGACCAACATGCAGCAGTGTCAACCATTCTTTCCCCAAGGTTCTCTTCTTTTCTTTTATTAATCGTTTGATTACTGTTTGTTTCAGCTATTTACGTGGCAACAAACTCACTAGACATATAACCCAGGACTAGGGAACATGAGTAAACTTAGCTACTTGTAAGTTATTGTTAACTAAATAATTGTGTGTTGTTGTTGTCCGTAATTTTAATGAAGGTTAATATTTGTTCCATCCAGGTAGCTGAATGACTAGAGGGGCAATTAGCAGGAGCAGAAGGAGCCCACGTCGCTAATCATTTGTTAGCCTTTTTTATTCTTTGCTCTAGAAATTTGTTATCACCTTTCTTTTGCCTTAAAACTTGAATAAACCTTCTTGTAGCAATTGCTGATGCTAGAGGCTAAGCTATTTTTGGGTGCTTTTTCCTCCTATGATCGGCATACAGACATGCAGATGGATATTGATAATATATCTTATGAGGTACTATCTTTTATCATATCTTATCCTGCCTGGATGTTGGAGGGGTTTTGTTACAGGATTATTTTCTTTGTGGAGGATTCCTGCCTGGATGTTGGAGGATTTTGTCCAACGAATTTTGCATATAATAGTATTGTTTGTTGTTTCATATATATTTTATACTACAATTGATATGATTATTTAACTTGCAGTATTCTAGAATTTGCTACCCTACAACTCATATGATTATTTGACTATGCACACGTCTCCTAGAATATTATAGGGAAACTACAATGGATTTGTGCCATGTTTTACTCTGATTTTGGAGTTTTCTGCTTAACTGAGGCGAAGCGCAACCACCAGGTTGGCTGTTTCAGATCTCTGTCTCCTAGACTGCCCTTTGCTCAAGGGCAATCCCTCCTTTTCATTTAATGCAAAAGAAATTTATTCTGTTTATTTGTATCTACGAAATCTAGCGTCAAATGTTCAGTTGAACTCAGATGCGCTTTTGGTTAGAATTCATAGCACAACTCATTAGCTATATGCTGGTAGTAGGGTGCTAACACAACTGATGGTTTGAAATATTTTCTCTTGTTTTAGGGTGAGATTATGCATGTTTATGACAATGATCAAATAAAAACATGTGTTGAGTTTCCAGAGTGTTTTGTATGTAAGTAGTGTACATTATATTTTCTTTTCATTTTTTGCAGCTTGTATGTTTTAAAATTTAAAAATGATTGGGTATCTGAGCTCCATGCCTTCTATAGAGGATTGCTGGTCAAACATGAGCTGTCAGTGAGAGAAGAATCATGTCTATGGTGTTTCTACCTGTGTGGTGTCTCCCCTCCGATGCGTGCCCTCTTCCCTCTGGTTCTCCCTGATTCTCACAGGTATGTTTTGCACTGGCACACTTACATTGGTGCTCTTTCTTTTTGCTGCTAGCACAAGTACTATACTACTATGGCCTACTTAAGAACTAGGAAAGTTTATGTTATCGAATCATCAAACATGTTAGCATCTTGTTAGTATTAAGAAGCAGCAGTGAATCATTTACATATATTTCTAATTTGTCAATAGCAGATTAACAATCTTCTACATGCAAATTTCTGTTCAGCGCGCTCGTGGTCATTGGCAGGAAGACTCATGTGGTCGGAAGAGGGCTGATGAGCACGACCACCATGGATGTGGACACCGCGGCAAGGGTGGACGAGTTCTTGGTTACCACCTTTGTAAGCCCATTGGTGGAGAAAGACTTGACGACAGGTGCGTGGTGATCACCATCTAAATGTGGGCATCCAAGCTTCTTTGATGCCAGGTGCATTGTCCTAACTGTGACTATCATCGCTGGTCGAACATTTGGCTAGCATCGATGATGTATACTGCAATGTGAATCCAATAATTGGCTTGGCTCTCCATACAACCAATAACTAGGAGATCAGGTGATTGCTAATTGGACAATAGGGGTGCTCGTGTTGTAATGGTGTAATAGGTTCAATGCCGTTGTTTTTACAGTCACAGTAGACATGGGTTAAGTTTCCAAGGTGATTTACCTCTGCCATGTTTCTGGTGTCTTAGCCTAATTGGATAGCTTCTAGGGTGCGGGATGTGATGGAGCAAAGGGATTAAAAACATGCTGATTTATGTTGCCCAAGGAATTCGCCAGTTGCTTAACATTTGTTTTTTTTTGGCATACTTGCATATGTCCATTACTGTCCACAGATTCTTGCATATGTGAAACTGAGGAACATTTACTTCGAATATCATTATTGGCTTGGCTCTGATTATTCCTGTTTTCTGGTTCTCGTTAAGACCAATGAATGTTCTCTCTTTTAAGAATCTTAATAAACCACGGGAGCAAAACTGGATGGTATACATAAGTCTGTTCACCGTAACCAACAACAGCGGCCTCACCGCCACGCGCCGCCAACTGAAGAGCAAGGTGTGAGGATGTGTCATCCTAGAAATGTCGGTTGCTCCCATTAGAAAATTAGAATATACTCACTCCGTTATTTTTTATTTGTCGCAGTTTAGTTAAAAATAAATTAGCGGGCGATAAATATTTGAGAATGTAGGTAGAAACCTTTAGTACTGATGTTTTAAAAAGCACATTTACATGAGTGGTGAGTTCAAACGACGGATCTAGCTGTGAACAACCGTGCACAGCTGCTCGCCCGCCGCCCTGCATCACCGGAGGTCATCGCTAGCGATCCATCATGGATTTTGTCATCACCATTATGCTCCCGTCATCCATCTCTAGGGCTCTGAGCCGTTGAAGGCTCGTCAATTTGTGTTCCGTGGCATCGCACGGGCACGTACCTAGTTTTTAAATAAAAATCTAATTATCATTATAAGTTTTATTTTTTATTTGTAGATGATTGAATTTAGAGCATCTCCAAAGAACTAGCTAAATGAATGGTTAAACTAAATTTTAACTAATTAATATCAAAATATCCAGCTCTATAAATTAACTCTTTCACTAGCTAAATTTGGCTAGGCACTCAGGCTAGCCAAAATAACTCGCAGTATTTATAGAGAGGTAAATATGGAGTCAAATAAAGAGTTAAAAAATTTGATGCTCTTAAATACTTTAACCAGAAATTGTTATAGCATTGTTCTTTTGTGAAGCTGCATGTGAGGTATTGCGTCAAGTCTGACATGCAGGTAGAAGTTGACAGCCTTGCAGTGGCAGTGCCCCCATGCCACCATGTCACCGCATCTGTACATTATTTGTGGTCTAAAGGCAGAAACAAACAACTGGACGTGAAGTTCCTCTGGTTTTACAGATAGAGTGTTTAACTGAGAGTTCATAGGTCAATGAACATAAGACATGCGTCTACTCCATATATTTGATTACTGCCCACGAGATTCGCATGCTGGCTTGCGCATCCAACCTACCGCTTGATTTAATCAAAGCAGCAAGACAGCTCTTGCAGCAGTCTTGCTGCTCCTCAAAAAAGGCTCAGACCAATACAAGCTGCATCAACAGCCATGGCTTCAGCGAAGCAGAGCAAGAAGATGCGCATACTTCTGATCCCATTCTTCGCCACCAGCCACATCGGGCCCTACACCGACTTCGCCGTCCGTCTCGCAGCGGCCAGGCCAGGAGCCGTCGAGCCCACCGTCGCCGTGACCCCGGCCAACGTCGCGGTGGCCCGGTCGGCGCTCGAGCGCCACGGCCCCGCGGCGAGCGGCACGGTCAGGATCGTCACGTACCCGTTCCCGCGCGTGGACGGCCTCGCTCCGGGCGTGGAGAACCTCTCCACCGCCGGAGACGACGCGTGGCGCATCGACGCCGCCGCCATCGACGAGGCCCTCTCGCGGCCGGCGCAGGAGGCGCTCCTCAGGGAGCGGTCCCCCGACGCCGTCGTGTCGGACTACCACTTCTTCTGGACCAGCAGCATCGCCGCCGAGCTGGGCCTGCCGTGCATCGTTTTCAGTGTCATCGCCCCCTTCTCGGGTCTCGTCATGCGCATCCTCGCCGGCGCCGTCGTCTCTGGGTCGCGTGACGTTGCCGTTCCCGGGTTGCCAGGGCCGGAGATACGGATCCCCGTCAGCGAGCTGCCGGAGTTCCTGAGACGCCCGGCGAAGGACCAAGGCACGTTCAGCCCCTGCAACGCGGCGCAGGCCAGGTGCTTGGGCGTCGCCTACAACACGTTCGCAGGCATGGAGCAGGAGTACCGCGAGGCGAACGTGCGCGCCAAATCCTTGAAGCGCTGCTACTTCGTCGGCCCCGTCTCACTGCCGCTGCCGCCGGCCGCGGCAGGCACCAGCGAGTCTCCTCCATGCATCAGGTGGCTCGACTCCAGGCCGAGCTGCTCGGTGGTGTACGTGTGCTTCGGCACCTACGCCGCCATCTCGGAGGACCAGCTCCGGGAGCTGGCGCTCGGCCTGGAGGCCTCAGGGGAGCCGTTCCTGTGGGTGGTGAGGGCCGACGGGTGGACGCCGCCGGAGGGCTGGGAGCAGCGCGTCGGGGAGAGGGGGATGCTGGTGAGAGGGTGGGCGCCGCAGACGGCGGTGCTGGCACATCCAGCGGTGGGCGCGTTCCTGACGCACTGCGGGTCGAGCTCGCTGCTGGAGGCGGCGGCGGCCGGCGTGCCGATGCTGACGTGGCCGCTGGTGTTCGACCAGTTCATCGAGGAGAGGCTGGTGACGGACGTGCTCGGGATCGGGGAGCGGGTCTGGAGCGGGGCGCGGAGCACGAGGTACGAGGAGAGGGAGCTCGTGCCGGCGGAGGCCGTGGCTCGGGCGGTGGCGAGGTTCTTGGAGGCAGGCGGGCCGGGGGAGGCGGCGAGGGGCAGGGCGCGGGATCTCGCAGTGAAGGCCCACGCGGCCGTAGCGGAGGGCGGCTCGTCGTCCCGTGATCTGCATCGCCTCATCGACGACCTGGTCGAAGCCAGAGCGGCAACGAGCAGCTGCAACGCTGACACCTGACAGCGAGTAAGGCCCCGTTTGGTTACCCCAAACTAAAGTTTAGCCCCTGTCCAATCGAATGTTTGAACCTCCGTTTCGGGTATTAAATGTAGTCGGATTATAAAACAAATTTGTCAGCCGAAGATTAAAAGACGAGACGAATCTAGTCCAGTTGGTTGGGTCTATATTTCATACTCCTATTTGAAAGTCAAACGCTTGATGTGACCCGGGCTAAACTTTAGCAGGGGCAACCAAACACCCCCTAAGAAGAGATGGAATTGCTGGAGATGTCTCGATCTGGCGAGCAACTGGAAGAAGTTCACGGACAAGTACACCATCTGCAACGTACGCACGTTCTCGAAGTCGAAGAAAACACTTGTGACTAATATGGAAATAATATGGTACTGCACCACCTCGATTTCTGTCACTCGTGCTTTTTTTGCTTCCGAACATATTGTGCTTTGTGCCAGCAGGAGCTGTCGCCATCTCCGATCCACCGCAAACCAAACCGCTTGGTAGTTGGCACTTGGCAGCTGTCGCCATCTCCGATCCACCGCAAACTAAGGCCCCGTTTGGTTACCCCAAACTAAAGTTTAGCCCCTGTCCAATCGAATGTTTGAACCTCCGTTTCGGGTATTAAATGTAGTCGGATTATAAAACAAATTTGTCAGCCGAAGATTAAAAGACAAGACGAATCTAGTCCAGTTGGTTGGGTCTATATTTCATACTCCTATTTGAAAGTCAAACGCTTGATGTGACCCGGACTAAACTTTAGCAGGGGCAACCAAACACCCCCTAAACCGCTTGGTACTTTGCCAAATGCCAACTACTACTACCGTCCAATTTTCGTTTCGAGCACCTCTCGCTCTCTGTCTCACCCTTCCCCATGTAGTATACAGGGAAATGCTCTCGTCGCCTTGGACTATCCTGCCCAAATCGACGCTGTCGTTCAGCCTTTTATTTTTCTGAGGAACAAAAGACTTTCAAAAGGTTACGAACAGTTTCAGGGGCGTGCCTGTAAAAACCGAGTACCTGTACCAAACTACAGTATTGAATAAAGGTCTTCTCACAACCAAAGCTTGAAAAAGCAAACACCAGACCTGGCCTATAGAAGATTTTTAAGTCGTTTGGTCTGAGAAATAAGTTAGTCCATCATCTTCTCATTTTTTTAAATTTTTATTTAGTTTGCGTAATAAATGAGTTGATCAATCACTACCTCATTTCTTATAGTTAATTATAGTTAGTTAGTATTAACACGAGATATGAGGTTATCCCACCAAATTTAGGGGGTGTTTGGTTTGAGAAACCACTCCGTCCTAATTGAGATGGAGCATCATGGGTTCATTCCTTAAGGGTGTTTGTTTTGAGGAATGAAGTGATCCATCTTCTTCTCACTCCTCACATTTTATTTGATTTGTTGAATAGATTGAGTTGATCCATCACCATCCCGTTCTTTATAAGCTAATAATTAGTATATACACGAGTGGGTTGATTCCATCAAAATTGATGGAACGAACTTATGATGCATCACCTCATGAAACATTAGGTGACTCCATAAACCAAACATACTATAAATTTGGTGGGATGACCACACTCCTTATATTAGTACTCGGCGTCGTATTTGTAAAAGAGGCATTTAATGCAAAAGTGGCCTGACACCTTATCCTGACGCGCGCCCCTCAGTCGACAGAGCCAAAGTGACCGCAGTCACTTCGCCGCTCCACTGACTGGCCTGACAAGAGGACAGCACCGCCTACGTCGCTTCGACTGTAGTGCCACTCGACAGAGTGAGGCTGACAGCAACCAAGTCTGGCTCCAGGCACCATAGCAAACTCCGCTTCGCCCGACCCAGGGCTCGGACTAGGCTACGGCCTCGGAAGACGACGAACTCCACTTCGCCCGACCCAGGGCTCGGACTAGGCTACGACCTTGGAAGACGACGAACTCCGCTTCGCCCGACCCAGGGCTCGGACTAGGCTACGGCCTCGGAAGACGACGAACTCCGCTTCGCCCGACCCAGGGCTCGGACTAGGCTACGGCCTCGGAAGACGACGAACTCCAGTTCGCCCGACCCAGGGCTCGGACTAGGCTACGACCTTGGAAGACGACGAACTCCGCTTCGCCCGACCCAGGGCTCGGACTAGGCTACGGCCTCGGAAGACGACGAACTCCGCTTCGCCTGACCCAGGGCTCGGACTAGGCTACAGCCTCGGAAGACGACGAACTCCGCTTCGCCCGACCCAGGGCTCGGACTAGGCTACGGCCTCGGAAGACGACGAACTCTGCCTCTCCCGACCCAGGGCTCGGACTCGGCTTCGGCCCCGGAAGACGACAGACTCCGCCTCGCCCGACCGAGGGCTCGGACTCGGCTTTGGCCTCGGAGGACGACGAACTCCGCCTTGCCCGACCCAAGGGCTCGGACTCGACCCCGACCCCAGGGCTCGGACTCGACCTCGACATCAGAAGACAGACTCGACCTCGACCTCGGAGGAGCCTCCGCCTCGCCCGATCCAGGGCTCGGACCGACCACGCCACAGGGGAGGCCATCATTACCCTACCCCCAGCCAGCTCAGGCTACGGGGAACAAGACCGGCGTCCCATCCAGCTCGCCCCGGTAAAACAAGTAATGATGGCGCTCCGCGTGCTCCATGACGACGGCGGCTCTCAACCCCTTCGGAAGCAAGGAGACATCAGCAAAGACTTGGCAGCCCCGACAGCTGTCCTTCCGCAAGGCTTCAGCGCTCCTCCGACGGCCACGACATCACAGGAATAGGGTGCTAAAACCTCTCCAGCTGCCACAATGGCATGTACTTAGGGCACTAGCTCCTCTCTGCTAGATACGTTAGCACACTGCTACACCCCCCATTGTACACCTGGACCTCTCCTTACGCCTATAAAAGGAAGGTCCAGGGCTCTCTTACGAGAAGGTTGGCCGCGCGGGAGGACGGGCTGGCGGACGGTCCCTCTCTCACTCTCCCACGCGGACGCTTGTAACCCCCTACTACAAGCGCACCCGACCTGGGCGCAGGGCAACACGGAGGTCGTGGGATTCCACCTTGCCCGTCTCTTTCCCCCCTTCGTGCTCCGCCTCGCGTCGACCCATCTGGGTTGGGGCACGCGGTGACATTTCACTCGTCGGTCCAGGGACCCCCCGGGGTCGAAACGCCGACAGTTGGCGCGCCAGGTAGGGGCTTGCTGCATGTTGACGAAGAGCTTCCCGTCAAGCTCCAGATAGGTAGTCTCCAGCAACCTTTCCAGCCCGGGACGGTGCTTCGTTTCGGGAGTCTTGAGTTCATGTCCCTCGACGGTGGCTACGACATGATACTCCTTCTTCCGCCTCGCGACGGCGACAATGACGGCCAACAACCCGCTCGCCGGCGGCGGAATCGACGACGTCTTCCCCACGTGGCAGAAGAACAACATTCGAGCTTGTCTCGTCGCCTCCCCCATCGACGGAGGAGGAGGCGGGGCAACCAAGGCCAAGCAGGAGGTGGCACCTCGTCGGTTGTCGAGCGAGTCGACGGCACCGGCGCCCCAACGGGGGACACGTCGAGCGTCGCCCTCGCATCTGAGGTGAAGACGAGCGTCGTTTCCCCGTGACACGCCTACTCCAAGCAGACGAACGATGCCAGCACGCTCGCGGAGGACTTGCTGAGCGTCACCCTCGTACCTGAGATGACGGTGCAGTCTGCCCCCGACGCAACTTCATCACCGCCTGTCGACCAGGAGGTACCGACCGATTCCCATCCCGTGTCTTTTGGATTCAGCCTCGACCCACCGAGCGACTCCGCTTCGATGGGAGCCCTCATAGAGGCACGTCCAAACCCTCCGGGTATGGTATGCGGTCACCCTAGGACCGGCTGACAGCGTCTCGACCTACGGGTCCTTGGATCCCGAGGAGGATGACGAGCCCGACTTCTGTTGGGATTACTTTGGACTTGGTAACCCCAGTGCCATGCGGGACTTCATGACTGCATGCGACTACTGCCTCTCCGATTGATCCGACGGTAGCCGCAGCTTCGGCGACGAAGACTGCGGCCCGAGTCGTGAATGTTTCCACGTCGATCTAGGGGGTACTGGCGAAGGTGACCATCTTGGTATGCCGGAAAACGGTGATCCCCCTAGGCTTGCGCCTCGCGTTGACATCCTTCGAGAGCTAGCTGTGGTCCTAGTCCCTGCTGGGGGTCAGGACACACAGCTCGAGCAAATCGGCAAGGTGCAGGCCAGGCTCGACGAGGGAACAGGAACGCTCTAGCCGTTCCACCGGAACATCAGGCAGGAGTGGGCAGGCCAAGCTCCGGCCGGAGAAGCACGTCGTCTACCCCAGGGCATCCAGCACCGCATCGCCGATGATGTCAGGGCAAGACCGCCCCCGACTTCTAGTGGGGTCGGCCAGAACCTGGCTGCAGCAGCAATACTTCTCCGCGTGATGCTGGAGCCATCAACCACCGAGGGGCGGCGCATCCAGGGGGAGCTCAAGAATCTCCTGGAGGACACCACGGTCCGACGGGCCGAAAGCTCTGCCTCCCGAAGGCAGGGCTACCCCCCGGAACATCGCGTCGCGACTTCCCGGTTCGAGCGGGAAGCCTCGGTCTACACCGGGCACACACACAACACAGCGCCTGCTGCCCCGGGACGCCTTGGCAACGAGCACCATCACCACAACCATCGAACCCACCTCGACGAGAGGGTGCGCCGAGGCTACCACCCCCAGCGTGCGGGACGCTACGACAATGGGGAGGATCGGAGTCCCTCGCCCGAACCACCCGGTCCATAGGCTTTCAGCCGGGCCATACGACGGGCGCCGTTCCCGACCCGGTTCCGAACCCCGACTACCATCGTAAAGTACTTGGGGGAGACGAGGCCGGAACTGTGGCTCGCGGACTACCGGCTGGCCTGCCAACTGGGTGGAACGGACAACGACAACCTCATCATCCGCAACCTCCCCCTGTTCCTCTCCGACACCGCTCGAGCCTGGTTGGAGCACCTGCCTCCAGGGCAGATCTCCAACTGGGACGACCTGGTTCAAGCCTTCGCCGGCAACTTCCAGGGCACATACATGCGCCCTGGGAACTCCTGGGATCTCCAAAGCTGCCGCCAGCAGCCGGGAGAGTCTCTCCGGGACTACATCCGGCGATTCTCGAAGCAGCGCACCGAGCTACCCAACGTCACCGACTCGGATGTCATCGGCGTGTTCCTCGCTGGCACCACCTGTCGTGACCTGGTGAGCAAGCTGGGTCGCAAGACCCCCACCAGGGCGAGCGAGCTGATGGACATCGCCACCAAGTTCGCCTCTGGCCAGGAAGCGGTTGAGGCCATCTTCTGGAAAGACAAGTAGCCCAGGGCCGCCAGCCGGAAGATGTCCCCGAGGCGTCCACTCAGCGCGGCACCAAGAAGAAAGGCAAGAAGAAGTCGCAAGCGAAACGCGACGCCACCAACGCGGACCTTGTTGCCGCCGCTGAGTACAAGAACCCTCGGAAACCTCCCGGGGGCGCCAATCTCTTCGACAAGATGCTCAAGGAGCCGTGCCCCTATCATCAGGGACCTGTCAAGCACACCCTTGAGGAGTGTGTCATGCTTCGGCGCCACTTTCACAAGGCCGGGCCACCTGCGGAAGGTGGCAGGGCCCACGACGACGACAAGAAGGAAGATTGCAAGGCAGGAGAGTTCCCTGAGGTCCACGACTGCTTCATGATCTATGGAGGGCGAGTGGCGAACGTCTCAGCTCGGCACCGCAAGCAAGAGCACCGAGAGGCCTGCTCGGTAAAGGTGGCGGCGCCAGTCTACCTAGACTGGTCTGACAAGCCCATCACCTTTGACCGGGGCGACCATCCCGACCACGTGCCGAGCCCGGGGAAGTACCCGCTCGTTGTCGACCCCGTCATCGGCAACGTCAGGCTCACGAAGGTCCTCATGGACGGAGGCAGCAGCCTCAACATCATCTACGCCGAGACCCTCGGGCTCCTGCGGATCGACCTGTCCTCAGTCCGGGCGGGCGCGGCGCCTTTCCACGGGATCATCCCCGGGAAACGTGTCCAACCCCTCGGACAACTCGATCTACCCGTCTGCTTTGGGACTCCCTCCAACTTCCGAAGGGAAACCCTCACATTCGAGGTGGTTGGGTTCCGAGGAACCTACCACGCAGTGCTAGGGAGGCCGTGCTACGCCAAGTTCATGGCCGTCCCCAACTACACCTACCTCAAGCTCAAGATGCCGGGCCCCAATGGGGTCATCACCGTCGGCCCCACGTACCAACACGCGTACGAATGCGACGTGGAGTGCGTGGAATACGCCGATGCCCTCGCTGAATCCGAGGCCCTCATCGCCGACCTGGAGAGCCTCTCCAAGGAGGTGCCCGACGTGAAGTGTCATGTCGGCAACTTCGAGCCAGCAGAGACGGTCAAATCCGTCCCTCTCGACCCCAGCAACGACGTCTCCAAGCAGATCCGGATCGGCTTCGAGCTCGACCCCAAATAGGAAGCAGTGCTCATCGACTTCCTCCACGCAAACGCCGATGTTTTCGCGTGGAGTCCCTCGGACATGCCTGGCATACTGAGGGAGGTCGCCGAGCACTCGCTGGATATCCGAGCTGGAGCCCGACCCGTGAAGCAGCCTCTGCGCTGATTCGACGAAGAAAAGCGCAGAGCCATAGGCGAGGAGATCCACAACCTGATGGCAGCAGGGTTCATCAAAGAGGTATTCCATCCTGAATGGCTTGCCAACCCTGTGCTTGTGAGGAAGAAAGGTGGGAAATGGTGGATGTGCGTGGACTACACTGGTCTGAACAAAGCATGTCCGAAAGTTCCCTATCCTCTGCCTCGTATCGATCAAATCGTGGATTCCACTGCTGGGTGCGAAACCCTGTCTTTCCTCGATGCATACTCCGGGTATCATCAAATCAGGATGAAAGAGTCCGACCAGCTCGCGACTTCTTTCATCACACCATTCGGCATGTACTGCTACGTTACTATGCCGTTTGGTTTGAGGAATGCGGGTGCGACATACCAAAGGTGCATGAACCACATGTTCGGCCAACACATTGGTCGAACGGTCGATGCTTACGTCGATGACATCATAGTCAAGACGAAGAAGGCCTCTGACCTCCTTTCTGACCTCGAAACGACATTCTGGTGTCTCAAGGCGAAAGACGTGAAACTCAATCCCGAGAAGTGCGTCTTCGGAGTACCCCGAGGCATGCTCTTGGGGTTCATCGTCTCCGAGCGGGGCATCGAGGCCAACCCAGAGAAAATCGCGGCCATCACCAACATGGGGCCCATCAAGGACCTGAAGGGCGTATAGAGGGTCATGGGATGCCTTGCGGCTCTGAGCCGCTTCATCTCGCGCCTCGGCGAAAGAGGCCTACCCCTGTACCGCCTCTAAAGGATAGCCGAGAGCTTCACTTGGACCCCCGAGGCCGAGGAAGCCCTCGGGAACCTGAAGGCGCTCCTCACAAACACGCCCATCTTGGTGCCTCCCGCTGCCGGAGAAGCCCTCTTGATCTACGTCGCCGCTACCACTCAGGTGGTCAGCGCCGCGATCGTGGTCGAGAGACGAGAAGAGGGGCATGCATTGCCCATCCAAAGGCCGGTCTACTTCATCAGTGAGGTACTGTCCGAGACCAAGATCCGCTACCCACAAATTCAGAAGCTACTGTACGCGGTAATTCTGACGCGGCGAAAGTTGCGACACTACTTCGAGTCTCATCCGGTGACTGTGGTGTCATCCTTCCCCCTGGGGGAGATCATCCAGTGCCGAGAGGCCTCGGGTAGGGTTGCAAAGTGGGCGGTGGAAATCATGGGCGAGACAATCTCGTTGGCACCTCGGAAGGCCATCAAGTCCCAAGTCTTGGCCGACTTTGTGGCTGAGTGGGTCGACACCCAGCTTCCAGAGGCTCCGATCCAACCGGAACTCTGGACCATGTTTTTCGATGGGTCGCTGATGAAAACAGGAGCGGGCGCGGGCCTGCTCTTCATCTCGCCCCTCGGGAAACATCTTCGCTACGTGTTGCGCCTCCACTTCCCGGCGTCCAACAATGTGGCCGAGTACGAGGCTCTGGTTAACGGGCTGCACATTGCCATCGAGCTAGGGGTCCGACGCCTCGACGCTCGTGGTGACTCACAGCTTGTCATCGACCAAGTCATGAAGAACTCCCACTGCCGCGACCCAAAGATGGAAGCCTACTGCGACGAGGTTCGGCACCTGGAAGACAAGTTCTACGGGCTCGAGCTCAACCATGTCGCCCGACGATACAACGAGACTGCGGATGAGCTGGCAAAGATAGCCTCAGGGCGAACAACGGTTCCCCCGGACGTCTTCTCCCGAGACCTACATCAACGCTCAGTCAAGACCGACGACACGCCCGAGCCCGAGAAGGCCTCGGCTCAGCCCGAGGCACCCTCGGCCCAGCCCGAGGTACCCTCGGCTCAGCCCGAGGCACCTTGGGCCCCCTAGGGTGAGGCACTACGCATCGAGAAAGAGCGGAACAGGGTCACGCCTAATCGAAACTGGCAGACCCCGTACCTACAATATCTCCACCAAGGAGAGCTACCGCTCGACCAAGCCGAAGCTCGGCGATTGGCACGGCGTGCCAAGTCGTTCGTCCTAATGGGGGACGGGAAGGAGCTCTACCACCACAGCCCCTCAGGCATCCTCCAGCGATGCATATCCATCGCCGAAGGTCAGGAGTTACTACAAGAAATACACTCGGGGGCTTGCGGTCATCACGCAGCGCCTCGAGCCCTCGTCGGAAAAGCTTTCCGATAAGGTTTCTACTGGCAGACCGCGGTGGCCGACGCTACTAGGATTGTCCGCACCTGCCAAGGGTGCCAATTCTTCGCAAGGCAGACTCACCTACCCGCTCAGGCTCTGCAGACAATACCCATCACCTGGCCGTTCGCTGTGTGGGGCCTGGACCTCGTCGGTCCCTTGCAGAAGGCACCCGGGGGCTACACGCACCTGCTGGTCGCCATCAACAAATTCTCCAAGTGGATCGAGGTCCAACCCCTAAGCAGCATCAGGTCCGAACAGGCGGTGGCTTTCTTCACCAACATCATCCATCGCTTCGGGGTCCCGAACTCCGTCATCACCGACAACGGCACCCAGTTCACCGGCAGAAAGTTCCTGGACTTCTACGAGGATCACCATATCCGGGTGGACTGGGCTGCCGTAACTCACCCCATGACGAATGGGCAAGTGGAGCGTGCCAACGGCATGATTCTGCAAGGACTCAAGCCACGGATCTACAACGACCTCAACAAGTTCGGCAAGCGATGGCTGAAGGAGCTCCCCTCGGTGGTCTGGAGTCTAAGGACGACGCCAAGCCGAGCCACGGGTTTCACACCGTTCTTTCTAGTCTATGGGGCCGAGGCCATCTTGCCCACGGACTTAGAATACGGTTCCCCGAGGGCGAGGGCCTACGACGACCGACGCAACCAAACCAACCAAGAAGACTCGCTGGACCAGCTGGGGGAGGCTCGGGACATGGCCTTACTACACTCGGCGCGGTACCAGCAGTCCCTGCGACGCTACCATGCCCGAGGAGTTCGGTCTCGAGACCTCCAAGTGGGCGACTTGGTGCTTCGGCTGCGACAAGACGCCCGAGGGTGGCACAACCTCACGCCTCCCTGGGAAGGGCCGTTTGTCATCGCCAAAGTTCTGAAGCCCGGGACGTACAAGCTGGCCAACAGTCAAGGCGAGGTCTACATCAACGCTTGGAACATCCGATAGCTACGTTGTTTCTACCCTTAAGATGCTTTCAAGTCGTTCGCACACCTCGTTCACACACACAAAGTCTAACCATCAAGGAAGGGTCAGCCTTGCCTCGGCAAAGCCCGACCCTCCCTCGGGGGCTAGAAAGGGGGGAACCCCCTCTGCGTCAAATTTTTCCTCAGAAAAGATATTTTTTGCCAGAACATTTTTCGTGCTTGTCGACTACTTCAAAAGTGGGATCCTAAAAACGACAGAGTACATGTAAGCAGCCAAGGCTGACCGAGCCGAGGAACTCCTACGCCTCCGGGATACAGATACCTCACTCATCACCTTCTGCAATAAGTAACTCTCGCTCGGATAGGCGATTCCGCGGATCGAACAAGTCTTCATGCTCGAAAGCTCTTCTGCTGAAACGATTTTTCGTGCCTTCTCGACTATATCGGTAGCAGAATCCTACGGACGAGTAAGAGTACACGTAAGCAGCCAAGGCCGACCGAGCCGAGGGACTCCTACGCCTCCGGGATACGGATACCTCACTCATCACCTTCTGCGATAAGTAACTCTCGCTTGGACAAACAATTCTGTTACCAACAAATAAGTCCAGATACTCGAAACAAGAGGAAAAGAGACGCAGCTTTACAACACGACGACAGTATGTTTGGGCCTCGGTGGCCGCAGAAAACATACGCACACTACAAGACAGACCAGTCCTGCAGGCTCAGGCGTCGACGGAGGGGGAGTAGCAGCACCCCCCGGCGTCAGCTCCACCCTCGGTGAAGTCCGACCGAGCCTCGGACGGCAACACGGTCGGAGGATCTCCACTCCGAAGGACGACGTCAGCATCGCGCCCGGGCCATCGCCGCCAGGGTCTCTTCCAGGAATCCGGCCCAAACCGATGGCTCGGCCGGCCGCCCCGAAGCCTCAGCCAGCTGTCCTCCGAAGGCACTGGCTCGGCTCGTGGCCTCGGCAACTCGACTCCGGCGCTGGTCCCGCCAGTGGACGGCCCGGCCAGGCTCCGGCCGACGAAGTTTTCTTTTCGAGCCAACTCTGCCTCTGTCCATGCTAACACCGCTGCCTCCGGCTTCGGCTCATCGAAGAGCGGCCGAGGGTTTTCCTTTAACTAAGCAAGAGAAGCCTCGGGTGGCAAGGCCGACCGAGCCGAGGGACTCCTACGCCTCTGGGATACGGATACCTCACTCGTCACCTTCACACGAGGCAACTCGCACTTGGTTGAGCGGTTCAGTTAGCCGACAGGCGAGTCTTAGTGCTCGAAATGAGGAAAAAACACGGCTCCGCACCGAAGATACATACATGTTCAGGCCCCGAAAGCCACAAATGAACAGACACTGGCACTCAAAATGCCGTCACAAACGGAACTCTGGTTCCGCCCCTACGGGTATGAACAACCTCCGCACCGGAGAGCCTGCGAGGCGACAAGCTCCGGGCGACTCGCCAGTGACCTCCGCAGCAGCAGCCATGGTCCCAGGACGGACACGGCCACCGGAAGGCTATCGCTCGTGTCCCCACCCAAGGGACGCGAACCAGATATTAAAGCCAAAGAGCCAAAGGTCGGTCCGTAGACGGCGCTGATGGCCTCGATGGCGGAGAAGCTTCCTCCGGCCGCCAACGTCGCACCAGCAAGCGCAGGGCGCTCCAAAGTGCACCGGCAAGTCCCTGCCTCCACCCTCGCCACGAAAGCGAGGACAGGGGACAGAATGTTGCATCCTAGCTGGACAGCAACAGTCCGTCCTCCCTGGCATGGCTGGAGGACGCCTCCTCCGCAGAGATGGAGGATGGTTTCCACCACCAGAAGCTGGAGGAAGAGGTGGCCAGCCGACCCGTGCAGGAGGTAGAGCCCCGGCTCACCTCGCTCGCCGCCCCAGCAAGGATGATGAAGATCCTTGAAGCTGAGGGTGGCGCAGAGGCCGCAACCCGGCTCGCTTCACCCCACCACCGAGCTGGAGGTCACCGTCTTGGGTGACCGCCGGCGAGGGGATGCAGCCGGGCTGCACGACGAAAATCCTTGAAGCCGAGCGATGGCTGAAAGGTACCAACTTCCGTGAAGCTGTGTTCCTCCAACGACAAGACAAAGACAACACGGGCGCCCCCCACCCGGGGGCTCGGGAGGTGGAAAGACACGATGCATGAGGGAGGCGCGAAGACATGGTTGCCTTTCAAGGGGGTCACCCTCCTTTTAAAGGCAACTCTCCCCACTTGCGTCCTCAGCCGTCGCAGGCAGAGTCTTCTCCAACACGCTCCAAGGTCCTCCCCCTACGACACGGGGGCTAGGCCCCGCGTGACGTGCAAGCTGCCCCAAGGCGGAAGAAGCCAAACCGCCGCGCGTGGTGCGCGTAACTGCCCAGCGGTTACAAGCGCTCCTCCACTTTTGCCCAGACCAGCGGGTGAAAGGGCGGACCGCCATGCAGGCGGCATGCAACCGCACCAAGGGGGCGCAACCTTTCGACTTCGACGCGTCCAGCATGGAGGCCCAGGCCCACACGTCATGTAACCGGCGCGCCGGTTACTACGTGCAAGAAACTGCACCGCCACTCGCGCCACTACCGCGCCTCTTCGACTGTGGAACTAGTACCGCGACTTGAGGCAACCCCGCACATGACCCAACAGTGCCAACCTGGTACACCGGTCACGGGTGAGCCAGCCGCGGGAGAAGGCGTGACGGTCGATACGGCCAAAAATGGGCCGGCAATGATGGCGGTGGCGGGCAGGCGGAAGCAGCGGTCAAGTCATCTGTAGGCTCACGTCCCCTCCAGGGACAGCGAGAGAACCCTCTCCCACGGCGTGAAGACGACGCGCCCGTGATCCGTACCTCGAACGGCTCACGCACGCGCAACGGCTGCCCCGCGAACCACTCGTCCCATCACGTTAACTCTGCGGCACGGCAGGCGGCACCTTTGGCAGGCGAAGCAGACGACGCTTCATTTCCGCCGCATTGACCACGTCAAAAAGGTGCGCCACGATGTTCGATTTTATATCCTCCCCCTTTTCTCTTTCTCTCTCTTACAACAGGGACCGGGAAAGGGGATACATGGGATCCTTCTCCGCGAAGGAAACGGGCTCCGAGCCCCCACTACTAATCAGAGGTTCGAAGGCTGGCCCCTCGAAAGGGTTCAACAGCCGCCTCAAAGCACTTGGGTTCGGCACCCGCTACTGGTCAGAGGTTCGATGGCTGACCCCTCGGAAGGGTTCAACGGCCGCCTTAGGCTACTCGGGCTCCGCGCCCACTACTGATCAATGGTTCGTAGGCTGGCCCCCGAAGGGTTCACAGCCGCCTCAGACACAGAGCGAGGGATGACCATGGGTACGTTCGATACATAACTGAGGCTCGGGCTACGCTCCCGAGGTACCCTAGGACATTTCCGAGACCCGCGGGAACGATTTTGTAACGGAGTCCCACCAGAGGGAGGCATCGAGCCCTCGGACCCCGTCGAAAGGGGACCGGGTCCGGCAAATCACCCGCAGGTACTTTTGGGCACGCCTCCGGGCCACAGCCGACCCCTAACGAATGGGGCACGGGCGTCCACTCGGATCACCCATTCATAGCTCGCTGGAGACACCATGTTCGACGCCCACCGAGGGCAACATGGCGCTTCCCCCCTCCGTCCTCCTTGCGGAAAGGCAACGCAGGGGCGTATGTAAAAAAGTCGAGTCTGTCCTTGATCGTCCTCTCGCTCTGTGCGGAGGCTCGGGGGCTGCTCTCGCAAACTCGGCTCCGGCCAAACCGTTGACAGCGTCAACGTACCAGCCCGAGAACTTGGGACTCAACGGTGCACCCGGGCTACGGCCAGTTCGCATGAGGGGACAACCAGATCGGCCAAAGCATCATGAAACGCATTAAGACCTCGAAGGAGTCTAAGCACTCCTCCGAGGCCTCGGGGGCTACACTCGGCGGGTGCGCTCGCGCGCCCCCGCCGGAACCAACAGCAACCGAGAAAGGCTGGTCCCCTTACAAAAAAGTGCGACAAAAGCCTCCAAGCGAGTACTAACACTCCCTTGGAGGCTCGGGGGCTACTGTCGGGGACCATAATTAGGGGTACCCCCGAGGTTCCTAAATCTTAGCTGGTAACCCCCATCAGCACAAAGCTGCAAAGGCCTGATGGGTGCGATTAACTCAAGGGACATGATCCCGCCTCGCTCGAGCCCAGCCTCGGGCAAGGTCAGCCGACCCCAGAGGATTCACGCCTCGCTCGAGGTGCCCCCTCAAGCAATGGGCACACCCTTGGCTCGCCTGAGGCCCAGTCTTCGCCAAGAAGCAACCTTGGCCAGATCGCCACGCCGACCGACCAAATCACATGAGCATTTAATGCAAAGGTGGCCTGACATCTTATCCTGACGCGCGCCCCTCAATCGACAGAGCCGAAGTGACTGCAGTCACTTCGCCGCTCCACTGACTAGCCTGACAAGAGGACAACACCGCCTACATCGCTCCGACTGCAGTGCCACTCGACAGAGTGAGGCTGACAGCAGCCAAGTCTGGCTCCAGGCACCATGGGAAACTCCGCTTCGCCCGACCTAGGGCTCGGACTAGGCTATGGCCTCGGAAGACGATGAACTCCGCTTTGCCCGACCCAGGGCTCGGACTAGGCTACGGCCTCGGAAGACGACGAACTCTGCTTCGCCCGACCTAGGGCTCGGACTAGGCTACGGCCTCGAAAGACAACGAACTCCGCTTCGCCCGACCCAGGGCTCGGACTAGGCTACGGCCTCGGAAGACGACGAACTCCGCTTCGCCCGACCCAGGGCTCGGACTAGGCTACGGCCTCGGAAGACGACGAACTCCGCCTCGCCCGACCCAGGGCTCGGACTTGGCTTCGGCCCTGGAAGACGACATACTCCGCCTCTTCCGACCTAGGGCTCAGACTTGGCTTCGGCCTCGGAGGACGACGAACTCCGCCTCGCTCGACCCAAGGGCTCGGACTCGACCCCGACCCCAGGGCTCGGACTCGACCTCGACTTTAGAAGACAGACTCGACCTCAACCTCGGAGGAGCCTCTGCCTCGCCCGATCTAGGGCTCGAACCGACCACGCCACAGGGGAGGCCATCATTACCCTACCCCTAGCCAGCTCAGGCTATGGGGAACAAGACCGGTGTCCCATCCAGCTCGCCCCGGTAAAAAAGTAATGATGGCGCCCCGCGTGCTCCATGACGACGGCGGCTCTCAACCCCTTACAGAAGCAAGGAGATGTCAGCAAAGACTTGGCAGCCCCGACAGCTGTCCTTCCGCAAGGCTTCAGCGCTCCTCCGACGGCCACGACATCACAGGAACAGGGTGCTAAAACCTCTCCAGCTGCCACAACGGCATGTACTTAGGGCACTAGCTCCTCTCTGCTAGACACGTTAGCACACTGCTACACCCCCATTGTACACCTGGACCTCTCCTTACGCCTATAAAAGGAAGGTCCAGGGCTCTCTTACGAGAAGGTTGGCCGCGCGGGAGGACGGGCTGGCGGACGGTCCCTCTCTCACTCTCCCACGCGGACGCTTGTAACCCCCTACTACAAGCGCACCCGACCTGGGCGTAGGGCAACACGGAGGCAGTGGGATTCCACCTTGCCCGTCTCTTTCCCCCCTTCGTGCTCCGCCTCGCGTCGACCCATCTGGGCTGGGGCACGCGGCGACATTTCACTCGTCGGTCCAGGGACCCCCCCAGGGTCGAAACACCGACAATCATCCTCCGAGGACAAAAAAAGAATCCGACGCGTCAGAAAGGTAATGGGGATGATCTACAAGATCAATCTAATGGGTGTGCCTCTGCAGGTCAAGGATCTTCTCTTTAATATTGACAAAAAAGCAAAGGAAGAGAGGATGCTTCGCATGTGTGGAGAAGGGCCACTTCATGGACAGCTATCCAAATATGGTCAAACCCAAAACGGGGAGGAGCAAAGGCAAGGCGCTTACAAGTATCAAAACTTGGGATGACTCTTTAAGCGAAGATGAACCTCCAAGGACACGCAGCCACCGATCCTCATCACGGTCATCATGCAAGTACCTTATGGCAAGAGGTAAAATGAGTATTCCATCCTCTAGTGATGATAACAATAGTGATGATGGTGAAGGTGAGGGAAAGCCCTCCTTAAATGAGCTTGCAGAAACCGTTAAAATTTTTAAGGATGTATGCACCAAACAAAAAGCTCAACTTAAAACTTTGAAAAATAAGTTGATTAGCTCTCAAAAATGATTATAAATGTTTGCTAGAAAAAATTGAAATATTTGCAAATTTAAATTGTGAGCTAACAATTAAAATTGAACAATTAGAGTCTAATGCTCTATCCTCAGCTATCGATGATGGCCTTTGAAAGGGAAATTGGGTTAACCATTTCCTATAATTAATTTTGGTGGTTGATGACCAACACAAACACGTGGACTAACTAGTTTGTCTAGAATTCATCTATTATAGGTGCATAAGGTTCAACATAAACCAAGAAAGAATTCAGTTAGGGGTCATAATTTAAATGGAGCAAAGGACTTAGGTGCACCATGACCGTACCAATATGAACCAGGCACTCTCGAGAAAATGAAGGCGCGCTCCGCTATAATTCACCGGACTGTCCGGTGCACCAGCGGAGCAACGACTATCTGCGCCAACGGTCGGCTCTGATAGGATGAACAGTGAAGAACAGTGTCGCGCAGAAGTTAGAGCAGTGAAGTCAAAGGGGCATCGGACTGTCCGATGTGGCACCAGACTGTCCGGTGCCGCAAGAAGACAAAGGCGCCAACGGTCAACTGCTCCAGAACCCTAACGGATAATTGACAAGGCGGCGCACCGGACAGCACACAGTACATGTCCGGTGCGCCCATCGCCAGCAGCCTTGGCCAAACAACTACTTGGTGGTTGGGGCTATAAATACCCCCAACCACCACATCCTTTGGCATCCAAGCATTCTGAGTATTGCATTCAATACAAGAGCAAAAGACTACACTCCAAGACACAATCTAAGCGATCGATCCACTCAAAGTCCCAGATTCAACTCTAGTGTGTTAGAACTTGTGAGAGGATCTCTTGTATTCTTTTGTTGCTCTTGTTGCTTGGTTGGCCTTTCTTATTTTCCCATTCTTATTCTCAAGTGCTTTGTAAGCGAGGCAAGAGACACCAAGTGTGTGGTGGATCTTGCGGGGTCTAAGTGACCCGTGAGATTAAGGAAGAAGGCTCACTCGGTCTAAGTGACCGTTTGAGAGAGGGAAAGGGTTGAAATAGACCCGGTCCTTGTGACCTCCTCAATGGGGACTAGGTTCTTTGGAACCGAACCTCAGTAAAACAACACACAGTGTTGAAAGAAACCTAGAGGGGGGTGAATAGGCGGAATCTGAAAATTATAAACTTAAGAACACACTACAAGCCGGGGTTAGCGTTAGAATTAAAATTGAGTTCAAAAGAGAGGGCGAAAACAAATCACGAGCAAATGAAGAGAGTGACATGGTGATTTGTTTTACCAAGGTTCGGTTCTTGCAAACCTACTCGTCGTTGAGGTGGTCACAAAGACCGGGTCTCTTTCAACCCTTTTCCTCTCTCAAACGGTCACCTAGACCGAGTGAGCTTTTCTCCTCGATCAATTGGGACACTTAGTCCCCACAAGGACCACCACAACTTGGTGTCTCTTGCTTTGATTACAAAGGTGTTGAGAACAAGAATGGGGAAGAAGAAAAGCGATCCAAGTGACAAGAACTCAAATGAACACAAATATCTCTCTCTCACTAGTCACTAAATGTTTGGAGTGATCTTTGGACTTGGGAGAGGATTTGATCTCTTGTTTGTGTCTTGGAGTGAAGTCTAGAGCTCTTGTATTGAATACAATGGCTGAAAACTTGGATGCCTTGAAGTGTGGTGGTTGGGGGGTATTTATAGCCCCAACCACCAAAGTGGCCGTTGGGGAACTCTGCGGTCGACGGGCGCACTGGACACTGTCCGGTGCGCCAGCCACGTCACCCAACCGTTAGGGTTCGACCGTTGGAGCTTCTGATAGCTGGGTCACCAGACAGTCACTGTTCACTGTCCGGTGTGCCTTCTGGCGCCTGCTCTGACTCTATGCGCGCAGTCCGCAGTGTTCACTGTTCACTATTCATTTTGCAGTCGACCGTTGGCGCAGTAGTCGTTGCTCCTGCCGGCACACCGGACAGTCCGGTGCTACACCGGACAGTCCGGTGAATTATAGCGGGGAGCGATTTCCAGAAACTCGAAGGTGGCAAGTTTGGAGTTGATCTCCCTGGTGCACCGGACACTGTCCGGTGGCACACCGGACTGTCTGGTGCGCCAGACCAGGGCAGCCTTCGGTTTTCTTTGCTCCTTTAATTTGAACCCTTTATTTTAACTTTGTATTGGTTTCTTGTGAACCTTTAGCACATGTGGATCATATAATCTAGAGCAAACTAGTTAGTCCAATTGTTTGTGTTGGGCAATTCAACCACCAAAATCATATAGGAAAAGGTTTTACCCTATTTCCCTTTCAATCTCCCCCTTTTTTGTGATTGATGCCAACATAAACCAAAGCAAATATATAAGTGCAGAATTGGACTAGTTTGCATAAGGTAAGTGCAAAGGTTGCTTGGAATTAAACCAATATAATTATTTCAATAGATATGCATGGATTGTTTTCTTTTTATTTAAAATTTTGGACCACGCTTGCATTACTAGTTTTGTTTTTGCAAATTCTTTGTAAAATTCTTTTCAAAAACTTTTTGCAAATAGTCAAAGGTATATGAATAAGATTGAAAGAAGCATTTTCAAGATTTTGAAATTTTCTCCCCTGTTTCAAATGCTTTTCCTTTGACTAAAACAAAACTCCCCCTCAATGAAATTCTCCTATTAGTATTCAAGAGGGTTTTAAAATTTTTTAAGATACTAGAACTTTCTCCCCCTTTTTAAACACATTAAGATACCAATTTGAAAACATCATTTTTTTAAAAATTCGTTGGTGGTGGTGCGGTCCTTTTGCTTTGGGCTAATACTTTCTCCCCCTTTGGCATGAATCGCTAAAAACAGATACATGTGAGTGAAATATAAGCCCTATGTAAATTCTCTCCCACTTTGGCAAACAATATATGAGTGAAAGATTATACCAATGGAGAGATGGCGGAATACCGGCAAAGAGTAGATAATACCAATGGAGTTGAGTGGAAGCGTCGTCTTTGCCGAACACTCCATTTCCCTTTCAATTCTATGACTAAGCATAATAATACACTTGAAAACACATTAGTCATAGACATAAAAGAGATATGATCAAAGGTATATAAATGAGCTATGTGTGCAATGTTTCAATCAAAATTCCTAGAATCAAGAATATTTAGCTCATTCCTATGCTTGGTAAAGGTTTTCTCATCTAAAGGCTTGGTAAAGATATCGGCTAATTGTTCTTTGGTGTTAATATAGGCTATCTCGATATCCCCCCTTTGTTGGTGATCTCTCAAAAAGTGATACCGAATGGCTATATGCTTAGTGCGGCTGTGTTCAACGGGATTATCCGCCATGCGGATAGCACTCTCATTATCACATAGAAGAGGGACTTTGCTAAATTTGTAGCCATAGTCCCTGAGGGTTTGCCTCATCCAAAGCAATTGCGCGCAACAATGGCCTGCGGCAATATACTCAGCTTTGGCGGTAGAAAGAGCTACTGAGTTTTGTTTCTTTGAAGCCTAAGACACCAGGGATCTCCCCAGAAACTGACAAGTCCCTGATGTGCTCTTCCTATCAATTTTACACCCTGCCTAATCAGCATCTGAATATCCTGATAAATCAAAAGAGGATCCCTTGGGGTACCAAAGACCAAACTTAGGAGTATAAACTAAATATCTCAAGATTGTCTTCACGGCCCTAAGGTGAACTTCCTTAGGATCGGCTTGGAACCTTGCACACATGCATACGGAAAGCATAATATCTAGTCGAGATGCACATAAATAGAGTAAAGATCCTACCATCGACCGGTATACCTTTTGATCTACGGATTTACCTCCCGTGTCGAGGTCGAGATGGCCATTGGTTCCCATGGGTGTCTTGATGGGCTTGGCATCCTTCATTCCAAACTTGGTGAGTATGTCTTGAATGTACTTAGTTTGACTGATGAAGGTTCCCTCTTGAAGTTGCTTGACTTGAAATCCTAGAAAATACTTCAACTCCCCCATCATAGACATCTCAAATTTTTGTACCATGATCCTACTAAATTCTTCACAAGTAGATTTGTTAGTAGACCCAAATATGATATCATCAACATAAATTTGGCATACAAACAAATCATTTGCAATAGTTTTAGTAAAGAGTGTAGGATCAGCCTTGCCGACTTTGAAGCCATTAGTGATAAGAAAATCTCTTAGACATTCATACCATGCTCTTGGGGCTTGCTTGAGCCCATAAAACGCCTTTGAGAGTTTGTAAACATGGTTAGGGTACTCACTATCTTCAAAGCCGGGAGGTTGCTCAACATAGACCTCTTCCTTGACTGGTCCATTGAGGAGGGCACTCTTCACGTCCATTTGATATAGCTTAAAGGCATGGTAAGTAGCATAGGCAAGTAATATGTGAATTGACTCAAGCCTAGCTACGGGTGCATAGGTTTCACCAAAATCCAAACCTTCGACTTGTGAATAACCCTTGGCCACAAGTCGTGCTTTGTTCCTTGTCACCACACCATGCTCATCTTGCTTGTTGCAGAATACCCACTTGGTTCCTACAACATTTTGGTTAGGACGTGGAACTAAATGTCATACCTCATTCCTTGTGAAGTTGTTGAGCTCCTCTTGCATCGCCAGCACCCAATCCGAATCTTTAAGTGCATCCTCTACCCTGTGTGGCTCAATAGAGGAAACAAATGAGTAATGTTCACAGAAATGAGCGACTCGAGATCGAGTGGTTACCCCCTTATGAATATCGCCGAGGATGGTGTTCACGGGGTGATCTCTTTGAATCACCTGGTGGACTCTTGGGTGTGGCGGTCTTGGACCCTGACCATCTTCCTTGTCTTGATCATTGGCATCTCCCCCTTGATCATTGTCCTCCTCTTGAGGTGGCTCATCTTCTTGATCTTCATTTTCATCACCTTGAGCTTAATCCTCATCTTGGGTTGGTGGAGATGCTTGTATGGAAGATGAAGGTTGATCTTGTGCTTGTGGAGGCTCTTCGAATTCCTTAGGACACACATCCCCAATGGACATGTTCCTTAGCGCGACGCATGGAGCCTCTTCATCGTCTAGCTCATCAAGATCAACTTGCTCTACTTGAGAGCCATTAGTATCATCAAACAGAATGTCACAAGAAACTTCAACTAGTCTAGTAGACTTGTTAAAGACTCTATATGCCCTTCTGTTTGAATCATAACCAAGTAAAAAGCCTTCTACAGCCTTAGGAGCAAATTTAGATTTTCTACCTCTTTTAACAAGAATAAAACATTCGCTACCAAAGACTCTAAAATATGAAACATTAGGCTTTTTACCGGTGAGGAGTTCATATGATGTCTTCTTGAGGATTCGGTGTAGATATAACCAGTTGATGGAGTAGCAGGCGGTGTTAATCGCCTCGGCCCAAAACCGATCTGGTGTCTTGTACTCATCAAGCATGGTCCTCGCCATGTCAAGTAGAGTTCTATTCTTCCTCTCCACTACACCATTTTGTTGTGGCATGTAGGGAGAAGAGAACTCATGCTTGATGCCCTCCTCCTTAAGGAAGCCTTCAATTTGAGAGTTCTTGAACTCCGTCCCATTATCGCTTCTTATCTTCTTGATCCTCAATCCGAACTCATTTTGAGCCCGTCTCAAGAATCCCTTTAAGGTCTCTTGGGTTTGAGATTTATCCTGCAAAAAGAACACCCAAGTGAAGCGAGAATAGTCATCCACAATTACAAGACAATACTTACTCCCGCCGATGCTTATGTAAGCTATCAGGCCGAATAAATCCATGTGGAGTAGCTCAAGCGGCCTGTCAGTCGTCATGATGTTCTTGTGTGGATGGTGAGCACCAATTTGCTTCCCTGCTTGACATGCGCTACAAATCCTGTCTTTCTCAAAATGAACATTGGTTAGTCCTAAAATGTGCTCTCCCTTTAGAAGCTTATGAAGATTCTTCATCCCAACATGGGCCAGTCGGTGTAACACCCTTGGTGTTACTGTTACTAAAACTTGAGCATGACATCATAAACATTGGCATTGCATATGTTTGACACACCTAGAGTGCATTTACTAGGTAAAAATTTCAAACAAGTTGTATTGTTTTGGTGTTTTGCAAATAGAACCCTGGAATAAGGGACTTAACCCTAAATAGGGACCAGGAGGGTAAAACATGACCCAAATTGAGAAAATCCTAAGGATTAAGTAAAACAATCATAAAATGTTACCAAAAATGGGTCTACATTACATTCATATCCCTGAGATACCAGAAACCCTAATTGGAACCCTCGAAAACCCTAAATCCAAACCCTAGGGGCCTATGTGCAAAAATAGTGCACATTTGGACTAAAGTGTGAAAACTACTATGTTAATGCATATTAAGTCACATGGTTCACATTTATGAAGATTTAAAAGCTAAACCCTAGGTTTTGGACCAATTTGCAAAAAGACCCCAAATTGTGATTTCACTGTAAGTCTGAAAATCAGTGTTATAAGCTCAACTTTGGAGCTTATTAACTTCCAAATCAGTAAGAATTTGCCCTAGGCCACCACATAAATTTTGTAAACCTATTATAGGAGAGCAACTTTGATGTAGACATCTCCTGTTGTTGTTATACAAAAATTGGAGAAAAACCAACTCAAAGTCGCTCTATCAGAACTGAGATAGAAAACTGAAACTGAACCCTAGGTTAAAAATGGTCCCAGTGAGGTGAGGCCAAGTTTGATGCGCCATATCTTTGAATCCACTCGGTTTTAGTCCAAGAATCCTATAGTTAGTTTGTAGACTGATACATGGTGAACAAATCTTAGTAAGGGAGATTGCTCTGTTCTTAACAAGAATTTGGAGATCAAGAAGGGAGAAGATGGTCGGTTCAGGCAACTGAAGAACAATCTCCATGGTACAGTGCTTTGAGTGGATCAGTACGCCAGATCAGCTCGCCGTCGTTGATCGCCGTCCTGATTCGTGCGCGGTACTGGATGGATAACGCTAGGGAAAGGGTAACTCGTACGTGGCACCATCTCCTGAGCTCAGCCAGAGTTATTGACCGGCGGCCACCATGACTCAGTGAGCTCTCGCCACGCTGTCGCACATGCTTTGATTTGCCTCATTGCGCCTCTTCCTTACGTGGTTGCCATGCGTTAACAGCCCACCTCGTAGCCGCGGATCGATCACCGGACCACCATGCATATATATAGGACAGGGAGCCACGGCGAGATGCTCGCTATTCTTCAAGTAAGCTTGAGTAAAACTAGGAATTCGCACTGTCTCCTTCTCCCCTCAAATTGATTGTGCACGGTGAAACTACAGTCTCTTACGGCCGTATAGCCCCGATCCCATCTCCCAATTTCACCCAGAGCCGCCGCGACACCATTCCCCCCCCCCTTCTCTGTCTCCGACGAACACAAGACTCCACGCTCCGTGGCCAGACCACTCTGGTAAGGCTCTGCCTCTCTCGAGTGTTGTTCTAGTAGCGTTGTATGCACGTGAAACTCACCGTAGTAGCCGTTTAACCAATTCAGGCGTAAATGATTGGAAACACGGGATTGACATCACGGTTTCTGCCATACCCGTGAGTAGGTTATGCTCCCCCTATCGCTCGACTGAGCATCCACCGCTGGCCAGGGCCAGTCCGTGCATCGTCGGGGGCGAACGGCGAGCGCGCCATGGCCAGGGGCGTTTTTGGAGAAGAAATATAAATCTAGGGTCTTTTCTGCAGTTGTCAGCGTCTGTGTTAAAGAGTGACTTGGACTCTGTCGGGATATTCAAGAAGACAAGGGCCCTTCTGCAAAGTCTCCAGCGCGAGCACGGGCGCTCGTGCGTTTTTGCCTGGACTTGGGCCGTCTGGGCTGTTTCCGGCCCAACACTGTTCAGGATTTTTCCTTTTCTTTTTTAGTAGAACTTTGGAAATATGTAAGAAATTGTAGAAAAATCCTAAAAATGTCAAACCAATTTTCCTAGATTCCTTATTTTTCATAGTATTTAATAAAAATAGTTTCATGATTTTTAGGTCAAATAAGGAATTTTGGAGTATTTAAAATAGCTTAAAACATTGTTTCTGGATTTTTTAGAAAATCAGTAATAATTCCAGAAATGTCCAAACTTTTTATATGAACTTAAAACATTATTTAGAAGCCTTGGGTAGAGTTTGGTTGGATTTGGACCTTGTTTGATAACTAGAACCCAAAACCCTACCCCTGCCCTTTGAATTCCTTTACTGACTTCGGAAACCCTAGTTTCCCGGAGAACCGTGAAGGAAAATTGTATTCAAGAACCTTAGATAATAAATTCTCATTATCTTTGCACTCTCATGAGCATTTCATGGCATACATTCTTATATACATATATATGGTTATCTTTAGAAAACGAAGAAGTTGAAGTAACAGAAGAGAACACACCACCACCTTCGGAATCTCAGGCAGGAAATTGTTTCTACTTTGACATCTGTGGATCCGTGCCTGACTCACCTATCAACGAAGGCAAGCCCCGGTGCATTTGCCACCCTCCTTGATGTTTTTAAAATCTTTCTCACTTGATTAATGCATTAGGTGATAGGAGTTGAATGCTTAAACAATTCCTGCATTACCTTCCTTGAACTTGATTATCTTCCTTGAAACCCTGTTTTCACAAAAGGTTTTTACTATGCTTAGTATTGCTCTAGCAAAACAAAAGGTTTTGCTTTACAAAAGATGATTGGCGAAGTGGGAAGGATGTTTTTGAAAATAAAACTTGATGGTGGATCCATCATGGCCGTGATGGGTTCAACATCCGGAAAAGATGTACCTCTGCTAGGTACCAAACTTTGGGTTGAAATGATTAAACTGAGACCGGGTGGGTGACTTGCACGAGAAAGAGAGTCTCGGTGTAGTGTCTCCGTCTGAGTCGATTAAGGACTGTCTCGATGTAGGCTTGCTGACCGAGGACCCTTTAACTGGTCACATGCCTCGTCATGGGTAAGCCTTGCCTCGGGCAGACTAAGGCCAGAATAAGATAACACGGAATGGGCGTGGAGCGGTGGCGAGAGTAGCGTGTACCCTCCGTGGCAAGAGGCTGGACGGTGGTGTATCTGTGCTCTCGGTTCACGTGAACCTGATCTGGTCTTAAGAACCCCGGTGGTGGGTTGACATATGCAAGGGTTAAGTGCTACATATGTCGTGTGATCGGAGATCCTCAACTGAGTATAATCGATTCGGATCGTTGTACCTTCACGGTTATGAAGACTTGGTCACTGCCCTATACGTAGAACTTCAGTAAAGATGAATGAAAGGTTTGTTAAGAAATTGGCTAGTGCAGGTTAAGTGATTGAACTAGGTTAGAAAGAACTCTAGATGCAGGTAATTTTACCTAACTTGACAATAAAATTGGATTTTTAAGGATCCACTTTTAGTAAGCATTTATGCAAAACAGAGTCTTTGATCATTGAGAAACCTTACCTTGACTCCCTTATAACCATCATACCTTGAGAGTCTTTTCTTTAGTCAGGTAAGACTTGCTGAGTAATTCCATACTCAGGGTTTTATTCCCTATTGTTTTTAGGTGAGAAAGCAACAAACTTTTGTTGTTTTTGTACCAAGGTGGTGTCAAATGAAGAAAAGCAAGAATGAAGCTACGGGAGGACCTAGTCCTCCATAAAAACTTTTATGTAAGAACTTATCGGGAGGAGTTTTTACCTCCCTTGGTACTGTAATAATAACTACTCTGCACTCGTGTTTATATGCTGGTCTGTAATAACCAACTTTATCTTACTTTCAAATAAATGTAAGTTTATGTAATCGCTTCCGCCTTTCTATATCTCCGATGTTCTGTAATGTCTGCGTGTCGGGTGAAACGCTCTTGGGAAAGGCAAGAAAAGCAGATACCAAACTTGTCAAGTAATTCAGGGGCATCTACAGGGTTGTCTGAGGTCCGTTGGACAAGGACAACTGTAGGTGGGCCTAATAACTTGGGAGGTTCCGTCACAGCTGGTATCGGAGCGAAGCCCTTCTCTGCAGATATTATGAGGCATCTTCAAAAAGAATTTTCTAAAGACTTATCTAGAAAATCTCTTCCCTTCTTACCTAAGTAATTCTGAAGAATCTATATGAAAGACCAGATAGGAAGAGTGCAATGTATAGATGGTGTGAATCAACTAAGGTTGATTCTGTAATTACACATGCATCATGCTAAGAACTATGTTAATAAAATTTTCCCCTTAGAAAAATACCGCCGCGCACAAGGAAAACTGCGCGCAAGTCAACTGGCCCAATTGGTGTGCCATGTCATCAACTCGCTCCCAGACATGAGGATAGCAGTAGCGGGAGTAACGATCCGATCGGGGATCTTGAAGCCCAAGTGAATCAGCTTCAAAGGTAACTTCAACGCAGGACTAACATATGGGTCGCGGATGGCGACAGAATAAATGAATTGAGAAGCCACATCCGCCGCCTGCAAGATCAGCTCGCTGATCGAGATTTAGCGCTCGACTAGGCAGTTCAGTCTCGTTCGCTTGCCTGGGCTAAGGAGGCAAAAGCTCGAGCCCGAGTCGAAGAACTTAGCTCAGCCATTGATAATCTGCAGGCATATTGCAATACCCTACATTAAGAAGTTCATGTACTGTATTCGCAATTGCACCCCAGCGTACCTGCAAATCCTGTCGGGACAGAAGCCAGACCTTCTCATGCAGCGGGAGAAGCTTTTGGTGGCGAATTGGACCTTTTCAGGCCCCCTCCCTCCATGAAGTTGGTCGACGAATGGTCTCCTACGCCCGACAGTGAAGCTACCAAGAGTGATAGGAAGTAGGAATAGTATAGTTGTAGAAATGGTAGTGTATTGTATAATGGGTACTGTACTCCTGTTGTAAAAATTCGAGTCTGTAACATTACTCTTTTTAGTAATGTAAAATGGATGGTTTTTTTTCTTTGGCATATTATATTTGTTTCCAAATATTTGTTGCCACAGATGCCTTCCCGGACTCATGCTCAGGATGGTGCCAGTACCTCCCGTGGGAGGGAGGCAACACCGAACCCACCTCCGGTCCCTCCCACACTTACCGAGGCTATCGCCGCCTTGGTAAACGCGACAACGGATAATACCCGTTTCCTACGGGAGATGGCGGGTCAACAGTTCCAACAACAAGGCAGGCGGGGCTATCCGCAAGGGCCCCGTGAGACATCTTACTTGGACTTCTCCGAAACGCGCCCACCATTGTTTGTTAAGGCAGAAGATCTATTAGAGGCGGACGAATGGATCCGCGTCATCGAGCAGAAGTTTGGACTTCTTCGGTGTTCTGAAACCCAGAAGCCCCTATTTGCAGCCCAGCAATTGCGTGGCCCTGCCAGCACTTGGTGGGGGAACTTTGTGGCCGTTCAACCGGCCAATCATCAGATCACATGGGAAGAATTCAAGCTAGCCTTACGTGAACATTACATACAGGAAGGTGTACTTCACATGAAACAAGAAGAATTCATGAAGCTGAAGCAAGGAGGGGATACTGTTAATCCGTATCTCAATAAATTTAATCACTTGTCGCAGTATGCAATCAACCAAGTTAGCACCGATCTGAAGAAGAAGAATTGTTTCATGCGAGGACTGAATGATAGGATGCAAAGGAAAATGGCTACTTGCATCGACTTTACCTACGGAAGGGCTGTCAGCATAGCGCTGGCAGTCGAATCTAAATATGCAAGTTCTGGCAAGTCCAGGGGAAACGGAGGTAACAGGCCGACACAGGGCCCTGAGAAAAGGCAACGGTTAGTCATCCGGCCTTTTAATTAGGGTCGTTCTTCAGCACGTCCATCCTCCTTCCCATTCAAGCAACCAGCGTTCATCCGTTCCAATGCTGCCCCCACTGCAACAAGTCAGCCGGGTGCCCCTGGCACTCGATTCCCTGCCCTTCCCAGTTCATCAACGGGATGTTTCAATTGCAGAAAATCTGGGCACTTTATCAAGGATTGCCCTTATCCGAAGCAGAACAAGTCAAACAATCCACAAGGATCTGGGAATTCATCTCAAGCCAAGGGAAATACTATGGGCAAAAATACAAAGAAGACGGGACGCATATATTATACGCAAGTGGCCACCACACCGGACGGTGAACCGGTAATGATGGGTACGTTCCTTGTGGCCAATCATCCCGCAATTATTCTCTTTGATTCTGGTGCTTCGCATACATTTATCAGCAAGAAATTTATGGAGCAACACTGCATTTCATACCATGAATCAAAGGAAGGGTTTAAAATTCACTCACCTGGGGGACAAATTTTTACTAGAGAAGTGGCCTATCAAGTGCCTGTAACATTGGCCGGACGGGACTTTCCTACTAATATGATTGTTCTGAAAGGCCAAGACATAGATGTGATTTTGGGCATGAATTGGTTGGCCAAACATAAAGCAACCCTCAACGCTGACCAGAGAACTATCAGGTTGAGTCATAATCAAGAAGAAATTCTCTTGTCTATCCCCATTCCAACCAAAACTACTGGCAGAGTTTATGAAGCCATTATACCGGAGGTTAAGGATATTCTGGTAGTATGCGAGTTCCTAGATGTCTTTCCAGAGGATTTGCCTGGATTGCCACCCGAGAGAGATGTAGAGTTTGTAATTGAATTGAAGCCCGGTACGGCTCCCATTTCTAGAAGATCGTACCGCATGCCTCCAAATGAGCTGGAAGAACTGAAGATTCAGTTACAAGATCTACTAGCGAAAGGATTCATCCGGCCAAGCTCGTCACCGTGGGGTTGTCCAGCCATATTCGTTAAGAAGAAGGATCAAACTTTACGGATGTGCGTGGATTATCGACCCCTGAATGAGGTCACTATCAAGAACAAGTACCCTCTTCCGTGGATTGACATTCTATTTGATCAACTGACTGGAGCGAGGGTATTCTCCAAGATTGATCTCAGATCGGGCTATCATCAGATCCGTATTCGGCTCGAGGATATACCAAAGACCACATTCACTACACGGTACGAATTATTTGAATATCTGGTAATGTCTTTCGGACTGACAAATGCTCCTGCCCACTTTACTTATCCGATGAACTCAGTATTCATGCCCGAGTTGGACAAATTTGTGGTGGTCTTCATAGATGATATTTTGATATATTCAAAGAATGAAGAGGAGCATGCTCAACATTTACGGGTTGTATTAACGCGCTTAAGAGAACATCAATTATATGCCAAGTTCAGTAAATGCACGTTTTGGCTGGAAGAAATTCAATTTCTGGGACATGTTCTATCTGCTAGGGGGATTGCGGTAGATCCTAGCAAAGTCAAGGACATTTTGGAGTGGAAACCTCCAACCACTGTTCATCAAGTTTGAAGTTTCCTTGGACTGGCTGGTTATTACCGCCGATTTATACCAGATTTTTCTAAACTTGTGAAGCCAATCACAAGTCTATTGAAGAATGAGACTAAATTCAATTGGTCTTTAAAGTGTAATAAAGCTTTTGAGAAATTGAAGACATTATTAACCACTGCTCCGGTATTGGCTCAACCGGATATTAACAAGCCATTTGATGTGTATTGTGACGCATCTGGCAGTGGTCTCGGCTGCGTATTAATGCAAGAAGGCCGAGTAATAGCGTATGCTTCAAGGCAGTTGCACCGACATGAGGAGCATTATCCAACTCATGATCTGGAGCTAGCTATAGTGGTTCATGCCCTGAAGATTTGGCGTCATTATCTGCTGGGTAATATCTGTCACATTTATACAGATCATAAAAGCTTGAAGTTTATCTTTACCCAGTCTGAGCTCAATATGAGACAAAGAAGATGGCTCGAGCTAATCAAGGATTATGAATTAGAGATCCATTATCACCCGGGTAAAGCCAATGTGGTGGCAGATGCACTCAGTCGCAAGGCTTCCTGCCATTGTTTAACTATGAGGACTTCTGACATTACGTTGTGCCAGGAGATGGAAAATCTAAACCTAGGTATGATTCAGCATGGGACTTCAAATCACTTGAAGCTGGAGTCAGTCATCTTACAAAGGATAATGGACGCTCAAAAGGATGATGAGGGTATGAAACATATACGTGAGAAGATAAAGGCTGGAAAAGCCAATTGCTTCAAAGAAGACAATCAAGGCATTGTATGGTTCAACAACCGCATAGTTGTGCCAAAACATGAAGAGCTCCACCAGCAAATTCTGGATGAAGCACATCTTAGTCGCTATTCTATTCATCCCGGAAGCACTAAGATGTATCAAGATCTGAAACAACATTATTGGTGGACGAAGATGAAAATTGAAATTGCACGCTATGTGGCTAGATGTGACACTTGTAAACGTGTCAAGGCCATACACTTGAAAGCTGCCGGTCCATTACAGTCGCTACCAATACCCACATGGAAATGGGAAGACATAAATATGGACTTTATTGTGGGATTGCCCAGGACTGCCAAAGGGTATGATTGTATCTGGGTTATCGTTGATCGACTCACAAAGATCGCCCACTTCCTACCCGTCAGGGCAAAATACACAGTGGCCACTTATGCAGCATTATACATTGCTCGTATTCTCAGCTTGCATGGTATTCCGAAGACGATAGTGTCAGATCGTGGATCGCAATTCGTGTCCAAGTTTTGGGAAGAACTTCATAAATCCCTGGGTACTAAATTGCTCCACAGCTCAGCCTATCACCCTCAAACCAGTGGGCAGACTGAGAGGGTAAATCAGATACTGGAAGATATGCTGCGGGCATGTGTGTTAGACTTCTCACAAAAATGGGATGAATGTTTACCGTTAACGGAGTTTTCATATAATAATAGCTACCAAGAAAGCATCAAGATGGCACCCTTTGAAGCTTTATATGGACGACGATGTCGTACTCCGCTAAGTTGGTCTGAACCAGGTGAAAGGTACTTCTTCAGGCCTGACCTAGTAAAAGAAACTGAAGAAAAGGTTCAGAAAATAATTCATAATATGAAGAAAGCCCAAGCTCGTCAAAAGAGTTATGCAGACAAACGGCGAATGCCCTTATATTTTCTTGAGGGAGACTATGTCTACCTAAAGGTTTCGCCAATGAAGGGCGTATCGCATTTCAGGGTTAAAGGGAAACTTGCACCACGATATATTGGTCCTTTTGTCATTCTTGAAAGATATGGGCCAGTGGCGTATCAAATTCAACTACCCGAAACTTTGTTTGTTGTACATAATGTGTTCCACATGTCTCAACTAAAGAAGTGTCTTCGGGTTCCAGATCGAACCATTGAAGTGACAGATGTTGTCCTTGAACCGGACTTGACATAATCTGAGCACCCTATTCGAGTCTTGATCAAAAGGACAGGATTACCCGGAGAAAAACTCTCAAGTTTTACAAGATATAGTGAAACCAACATTCCGAAGATGAGGCTACATGGGAAACTCAAGACTTTTTAGATAAGAATTTCCCAGGCTTTTTAGCCTCTTGTAATTTGTAAAGTGTACAACATTGTTGTAATAAAGGAGTGAGTCCCAAACCACCCTGCCCTGTACCCAAAATAAGGAAATAAAAATGTGAAGCATTTCATTTTCCATTACTTACCCTAGGTCTTTTAATCTCGGGACGAGATTCTTTTATGGGGGGAAGGATGTAACACCCTTGGTGTTACTGTTACTAAAACTTGAGCATGACATCATAAACATTGGCATTGCATATGTTTGACACACCTAGAGTGCATTTACTAGGTAAAAATTTCAAACAAGTTGTACTGTTTTGGTGTTTTGCAAATAGAACCCTGGAATAAGGGACTTAACCCTAAATAGGGACCAGGAGGGTAAAACATGACCCAAATTGAGAAAATCCTAAGGATTAAGTAAAACAATCATAAAATGTTACCAAAAATGGGTCTACATTACATTCATATCCCTGAGATACCAGAAACCCTAATTGGAACCCTGGAAAACCCTAAATCCAAACCCTAGGGGCCTATGTGCAAAAACAGTGCACATTTGGACTAAAGTGTGAAAACTACTATGTTAAAGCATATTAAGTCACATGGTTCACATTTATGAATATTTACAAGCTAAACCCTAGGTTTTGGACTAATTTGCAAAAAGACCCCAAATTGTGATTTCACTGTAAGTCTGAAAATCAGTGTTATAAGCTCAACTTTGGAGCTTATTAACTTCCAAATCAGTAAGAATTTGCCCTAGGCCACCACATAAATTTTGTAAACCTATTATAGGAGAGCAACTTTGATGTAGACATCTCCTGTTGTTGTTATACAAAAATTGGAGAAAAACCAACTCAAAGTCGCTCTGTCAGAACTGAGATAGAAAACTGAAATTGAACCCTGGGTTAAAAATGGTCCCAGTGAGGTGAGGCCAAGTTTGATGCGCCATATCTTTGAATCCAGAATCAGCGGATGAGTTGTGGTTAGGGGTGAAATGCCACTCGAACCCAGTCCAAGAATCCTATAGTTAGTTTGTAGACTGATACATGGTGAACAAATCTTAGTAAGGGAGATTGCTCTGTTCTTAACAAGAATTTGGAGATCAAGAAGGGAGAAGATGGTCGGTTCAGGCAACTGAAGAACAATCTCCATGGTACAGTGCTTTGAGTGGATCAGTACGCCAAATCAGCTCGCCGTCGTTGATTGCCGTCCCGATTCGTGCGTGGTACTGGATGGATAACGCTGGGGAAAGGGTAACTCGTACGTGGCACCATCTCCTGAGCTCAGCCGGAGTTATTCACCAGCAGCCACCGTGACTCAGTGAGCTCTCGCCGCGCTGTCGCATATGCTTTGATTTGCCTCACTGTGCCTCTTCCTTACGTGGTTGCCATGCGTTAACAGCCCACCTCGTAGCCGTGGATCGATCACCGGACCGCCGTGCATATATATAGGACAAGGAGCCACGGCGAGGTGCTCGCTGTTCTTCAAGTAAGCTTGAGTAAAACCAGGAATTCACACTGTCTCCTTCTCCTCCCCTCAAATTGATTGTGCACGGTGAAACTACAGTCTCTTACGGTCGTATAGCCCCGATCCCATCTCCCAATTTCACCCAGAGCCGCCGCGACACCATTTCCCCCTTCTCTGTCTCCGACGAACACAAGACTCCGTGCTCCGTGGCCAGACCACTCTGGTAAGGCTCTGCCTCTCTCGAGTGTTGTTCTAGCAGCGCTGTATGCACGTGAAACTCACCGTAGTAGCCGTTTAACCAATTCAAGCGTAAATGATTGGGAACACGGGATTGACATCACGGTTTCCGCCATACCCGTGAGCAGACCGTTCTCCAAGTGTTCAAGCCAAAGAGAAGCATGTTCCTAGGTTGCCTTGGGTAGGTTATGCTCCCCCTGTCGCTCGACTGAGCATCCACCGCCGGCCAGGGCCAGTCCGTGCGTCGTCGGGGGCGAACGGCGAGCGCGCCATGGCCAGGGGCGTTTTTGGAGAAGAAATAGAAGTCTAGGGTCTTTTCTGCAGTTGTCAGTGACTGTGTTAAAGAGTGACTTGGACTCTGTCGGGATATTCAAGAAGACAAGGGCCCTTCTGCAAAGTCTCCAGCGTGCGCGGGTGCTCATGCGTTTTTGCCTGGACTTGGGCCATCTGGGCTGTTTCCGGCCCAACACTGTTCAGGATTTTCCCTTTTCTTTTTCAGTAGAACTTTGGAAATATGTAAGAAATTGTAGAAAAATCCTAAAAATTTCAAACCAATTTTCCTAGATTCCTTATTTTCATAGTATTTAATAAAAATAGTTTCATGATTTTTAGGTCAAATAAGGAATTTTGGAGTATTTAAAATAGCTTAAACATTATTTCTAGATTTTTAGAAAATCAGTAATAATTCCAAAAATGCCCAAACTTTTTATATGAACTTAAAACATTATTTAGAAGCCTTGGGTAGAGTTTGGTTGGATTTGGACCTTGTTTGATAACTAGAACCCAAAACCCTACCCCTGCCCTTTGAATTCCTTTACTGACTCCGGAAACCCTAGTTTCTCGGAGAACCGTGAAGGAAAATTGTATTCAAGAACCTTAGATAATAAATTCTCATTATCTTTGCATATATATATATGGTTATACATTCTTATATACATATATATGGTTATCTTTAGAAAACGAAGAAGAAGTTGAAGTAACAGAAGAGAAGACACCACCACCTTCGGAATCTCAGGCAGGAAATTGTTTCTACTTTGACATCTACGGATCCGTGCCTGACTCACCTATCAACGAAGGCAAGCCCCGGTGCATTTGCCACCTTCCTTGATGTTTTTAAAATCGTTCTCACTTGATTAATGCATTAGGTGATAGGAGTTGAATGCTTAAACAATTCTTGCATTACCTTCCTTGAACTTGATTATCTTCCTTGAAACCCTGTTTTCACAAAAGGTTTTTACTATGCTTAGTATTGCTCTAGCAAAACAAAAGGTTTTGTTTTACAAAAGATGATTGGCAAAGTGGGAAGGATGTTTTTGAAAATAAAACTTGATGGTGGATCCATCATGGCCGTGATGGGTTCAACATCCGGAAAAGATGTACCTCTGCCAGGTACCAAACTTTGGGTTGAAATGATTAAACTGAGACCGGGCGGGTGACTTGCACGAAAAAGAGAGTCTCGGTGTAGTGTCTCCGTCTGAGTCGATGAAGGACCGTCTCGATGTAGGCTTGCTGATCGAGGACCCTTTAACTGGTCACATGCCTCGTCATGGGTAAGCCTTGCCTCGGGCAGACTAAGGCCAGAATAAGATAACACGGAATGGGCGTGGAGCGGTGGCGAGAGTAGCGTGTACCCTCCGTGGCAAGAGGCTGGACGGTGGTGTATCTGTGCTCTCGGTTCGCGTGAACCTGATCTGGTCTTAAGAACCCCAGTGGCGGGTTGACATATGCAAGGGTTAAGTGCTACATATGTCGTGTGATCAGAGATCCTCAGCTGAGTATAATCGATTCGGGTCGCCGTACCTTCGCGGTTATGAAGACTTGGTCACTGCCCTATACGTAGAACTCCAGTAAAGATGAATGAAAGGTTTGTTAAGAAATTGGCTAGTGTAGGTTAAGTGATTGAACTAGGTTAGAAAGAACTCTAGATGCAGGTAATTTTACCTAACTTGATAATAAAATTGGATTTTTAAGGATCCACTTTTAGTAAGCATTTATGCAAAACAGAGTCTTTGATCATTGAGAAACCTTACCTTGACTCCCTTATAACCAGCATACCCTTGAGAGTCTTTTCTTTAGTCGGGTAAGACTTGCTGAGTAATTCCATACTCAGGGTTTTATTCCCTATTGTTTTTAGGTGAGAAAGCAACAAACTTTGGTTGTTTTTGTACCAAGGTGGTCTCAAATGAAGAAAAGCAAGAATGAAGCTGCGGGAGGACCTAGTCCTCCATAAAAACTTTTATGTAAGAACTTATCGGGAGGAGTTTTTACCTCCCTTGTTACTGTAATAATAAGTACTCTGCACTCGTGTTTATATGTTGGTCTGTAATAACCAACTTTATCTTACTTTCAAATAAATGTAAGTTTATGTAATCGCTTCCGCATTTCTATATCTCCGATGTTCTGTAATGTCTGTATGACGGGTGAAACGCTCCTGGGAAAGGCAAGAAAAGCAGATACCGAACTTGTCAAGTAATTCAGGGGCATCTACAGGGTTGTCTGAGGTCCGTTGGACAAGGACAACTGTAGGTGGGCCTAATAACTTGGGAGGTTCCGTCACAGTCGGCGATGCCAGAGCCAACCCATGTTAGTCTTAGCAATTAAGCAAGTGTCGAGTTCAGCTCTATTGGAATCAACCAAGTATAGCTGACCCTCTAACTCTCCCTTAAATGCTATTGAATCATCACTTCTTCTAAAGACAGTAACACCTACATCAGTAAATAGACAGTTGTAGCCCATATTGCATAATTGAGAAACAAAAAGCAAATTGTAATCTAAAGAATCTACAAGAAAAACATTGGAAATAGAATGGTCAGGTGATATAGCAATTTTACCAAGTCCTTTGACCAAACCTTGATTTCCATCCGCGAATGTGATAGCTCTTTGGGGATCTAGGTTTTTCTCATAGGAGGAGAACATCCTTTTCTTCCCACTCATGTGGTTTGTGCACCCGCTATCAATAATCCAACTTGAGCCCCCGGATGCTGATAGTCGCCTAGAGGGGGGGGTGAATAGGGCGAAACTGAAATTTACAAAAATAATCACAACTACAAGCCGGGTTAGCGTTAGTAATAACGAAACGAGTCCGCGAGAGAGGGTGCAAAACAAATCGCAAGCAAATAAGAGTGTGACACAAGGATTTGTTTTACCGAGGTTCGGTTCTCGCAAACCTACTCCCCGTTGAGGAGGCCACAAAGGCCGGGTCTCTTTCAACCCTTCCCTCTCTCAAACGATCCCACGGATCGAGTGAGCTTTCTCTTCTTCTCAATCAACCGGGAACAAAGCTTCCCCGCAAGGGCCACCACACAATTGGTGCCTCTTGCCTTGGTTACAATTGAGTGATGATCTCAAGAACAAATGAGAAAGAAAGAAAGCAATCCAAGCGCAAGAGCTCAAAAGAACACGACAAATCTCTCTCGCTAGTCACTAAGGGTTTGAGTGGAATTGGAGAGGATTTGATCTCTTTGTATGTGTCTAGAATTGAATGCCTAGCTCTTGTAAGTGGTTGAGAGTTGGAAAACTTGGATCGCAATGAATGTGGGGTGGTTGGGGTATTTATAGCCCCAACCACCACAAGTGACCGTTGGCTGGAGTCCTCTGTTCGATGGCGCACCGGACAGTCCGGTGCACACCGGACAGTCCGGTGCCCCTGCCACGTCACAGTTGCCGTTGGATTCTGACCGTTGGAGCTTCTGACTTGTGGGCCCTCCTGGGTGTCCGGTGCACACCGGACATGAACTGTTTGATGTCCGGTGCACCGGCATGGGCGTGCCTGACGACTGCGCGCGCTGCGCGCGCATTTAATGCACTGCAGGGAGCCGTTGGCGCCGCAGAGAGCCGTTGCTCCGCTGGTACACCGGACAGTCCGGTGCACACCGGACAGTCCGGTGAATTTTAGCGGAGCGGCTGCCGAGCAAACCCGAGGCTGGCGAGTTCCGGAGGCCGCGTTTCCTTGGAGCACCGGACATGTCCGGTGCACACCGGACAGTCCGGTGAATTATAGCGCGCTATCCACCGAGACATCCCGAGAGCAAAGAGTTTGGAAGTCGAAGTCCTCTGGCCGCACCGGACAGTCCGGTGCACACCGGACAGTCCGGTGCCTCCGGCCAGAGGAGCCCTCGGTTGTCTTGCTGCTCCTTTGTTGAATCCAACATTTGATCTTTTTATTGGCTGAGTGTGAACCTTTTGCACCTGTATAACTTATGCACTAGAGTAAACTAGTTAGTCCAATATTTGTGTTGGGCAATTCAACCACCAAAATTATTTAGGAACTAGGTCTAAGCCTAATTCCCTTTCAATCTCCCCCTTTTTGGTGATTGATGCCAACACAAACCAAAGCAAATATAGAAGTGCATAATTGAACTAGTTTTCATAATGTAAGTGCAAAGGTTGCTTGGAATTGAGCCAATATAAATTTATATGATGCGCATGGATGGTTTTCTTTATTTTTCACATATTGGACCACATTTGCACCACGAGTTTTGTTTTTGCAAATTCTTTTGTAAATTCTTTTCAAAGTACTTTTGCAAGATAGTCAAAGGTAAATGAAAAAGATTTTGCAAAGCATTTTCAAGATATGGAATTTTCTCCCCCTATTTCCAATGCTTTTCCTTTGACTAAGCAAAACTCCCCCTCAAATGAGGTCTCCTCTTAGTGTTCAAGAGGGTTTTCCATTAATTTTGAAAACACTACTTGCTCCCCCTTTTAGAACACAAAGAGATACCAATTTTGAAATTTATCATTGAAAATCATCAAATTTAAAATTAGGGGGTGGTGGTGCGGTCCTTTTGCTTTGGGCTCATATTTTCTCCCCCTTTGGCATGAATCGCCAAAAACGGAATCATTAGAGCCCAATGAAGTACATTCTCCCCCTTTGGTCATGAAAGAAATGAGTGAAGGTTATACCAACGTTGGAGAGATGAGGCGGAGCGACGGCGAAGGGTGAGTAGTGGAGCGGAGTGGAAACCTTTGTCTTCGCCGAAGACTCCAATTCCCTTTCAATATATACCTATGACTTGGTTGAAATATACTTGAAAACACATTAGTCATAGCATATATAAAAGAGACATGATCAAAGGTATGTTTATGAGCTATGTGTGCAAGACTAGCAAAAGAAATTCCTAGAATCAAGAATATTGAGCTCATGCCTAAGTCGGGTAAAAGATTGTTCATCAAGTGGTTTGGTAAAGATATCGGCTAATTGATCTTTAGTATTAATATAAGAAATCTCGATATCCCCCTTTTGTTGGTGATCCCGAAGAAAATGATACCGAATGGCTATGTGCTTAGTGCGGCTGTGCTCGACGGGATTGTCGGCCATTTTGATTGCACTCTCATTGTCACATAGCAAAGGGACTTTGGTTAATTTGTAACCGTAGTCCCGCAGGGTTTGCCTCATCCAAAGCAATTGCGCGCAACAATGACCTGCGGCAATATACTCGGCTTCGGCGGTAGAAAGAGCGACCGAGTTTTGCTTCTTTGAAGCCCATGACACCAAGGATCTTCCCAAGAACTGGCAAGTCCCCGATGTGCTCTTTCGATTAATCCTACACCCCGCCCAATCGGCATCCGAATATCCAATCAAATCAAAGGTGGATCCCCGAGGGTACCAAAGCCCAAACTTAGGAGTAAAAGCCAAATATCTCAAGATTCGTTTTACGGCCGTAAGGTGTGATTCCTTAGGGTCGGCTTGGAATCTTGCACACATGCATACGGAAAGCATAATGTCCGGTCGAGATGCACATAAATAAAGCAATGAACCAATCATTGACCGGTATACCTTTTGATCCACGGACTTACCTCCCGTGTCGAGGTCGAGATGCCCATTAGTTCCCATGGGTGTCTTGATGGGCTTGGCATCCTTCATTCCAAACTTGCTTAGAATGTCTTGAGTATACTTCGTTTGGCTAATGAAGGTGCCCTCTAGGAGTTGCTTGACTTGAAATCCTAGAAAATACTTCAACTCTCCCATCATTGACATCTCGAATTTCTGTGTCATGATCCTACTAAATTCTTCACATGTAGATTTGTTAGTAGACCCAAATATGATATCATCAACATAAATTTGGCATACAAACAAATCATTGTCAAGAGTTTTAGTGAACAAAGTAGGATCGGCCTTGCCGACTTTGAAACCATTTGCAATAAGGAAATCTCTAAGGCATTCATACCATGCTCTTGGGGCTTGCTTGAGCCCATAAAGCGCCTTAGAGAGCCTATAAACATGGTTAGGATACTTACTGTCTTCAAAGCCGGGAGGTTGCTCAACATAGACCTCCTCCTTGATTGGTCCATTGAGGAATGCACTCTTCACGTCCATTTGGTAGAGCTTGAAGCCATGGTAAGTAGCATAGGCTAATAATATACGAATTGACTCAAGCCTAGCTACGGGTGCATAGGTTTCACCAAAATCCAAACCTTCGACTTGTGAATACCCCTTGGCCACGAGTCGAGCTTTGTTCCTAGTCACCACACCATGCTCGTCTTGCTTGTTGCGGAAGACCCACTTGGTTCCTACAACATTTTGGTTAGGACGTGGAACTAAGTGCCATACCTCGTTCCTCGTGAAATTGTTGAGCTCCTCTTGCATCGCCATCACCCAATCCGAATCTTGAAGTGCCTCCTCTACCCTGGTTGGCTCAATAGAGGAAACAAACGAGTAATGTTCACAAAAATGAGCAACACGAGATCGAGTAGTTACCCCCTTATGAATGTCGCCGAGGATGGTGTCGACGGGGTGATCTCGTTGAATTGCTTGGTGGACTCTTGGGTGTGGCGGCCTTGGTTGTTCATCCTCCTTGTCTTCATCATTTGAATCTCCCCCTTGATCGTTGCCGTCATTTTGAGGTGGCTCATCTTCTTGATTTTCTTGTTCAACATCTTGAGCCTCATCCTCAACTTGCGTTGGTGGAGATGCTTGCATGGAGGAGGATGGTTGATCTTGTGCATTTGGAGGCTCTTCGGATTCTTTAGGACACACATCCCCAATGGACATGTTCCTTAGCGCTATGCATGGAGCCTGTTCTTCACCTACATCATCAAGATCAACTTGCTCTACTTGAGAGCCGTTAGACTCATCAAACACAACGTCACAAGAAACCTCAACAAGTCCTGAGGACTTGTTAAAGACTCTATATGCCCTTGTGTTTGAGTCATATCCTAGTAAAAAGCCTTCTACAGTTTTAGGAGCAAATTTAGATTTTCTACCTCTTTTAACAAGTATAAAACATTTGCTACCAAAAACTCTAAAATATGAAATATTGGGCTTTTTACCGGTTAGGAGTTCATAAGATGTCTTCTTGAGGATTCGGTGAAGATATAACCGGTTGATGGCGTAGCAGGCGGTGTTGACCGCCTCGGCCCAAAACCGATCCGGTGTCTTGTACTCATCAAGCATGGTTCTTGCCATGTCCAATAGAGTTCGATTCTTCCTCTCCACTACACCATTTTGTTGTGGAGTGTAGGGAGAAGAGAACTCATGCTTGATGCCCTCCTCCTCAAGGAAGCCTTCTATTTGAGAGTTCTTGAACTCCGTCCCATTGTCGCTTCTAATTTTCTTGATTCTTAAGCCGAACTCATTTTGAGCCCGTCTCAAGAATCCCTTTAAGGTCTCTTGGGTTTGTGATTTTTCCTGCAAAAAGAATACCCAAGTGAAGCGAGAATAATCATCCACAACTACAAGACAATACTTACTACCGCCGATGCTTATGTAAGCGATCGGGCCGAATAGATCCATATGTAGGAGCTCCAGTGGCCTGTCGGTAGTCATGATATTTTTGTGTGGATGATGGACACCAACTTGCTTCCCGGCTTGGCATGCACTACAGATCCTGTCTTTCTCAAAATGAACATCGGTTAGTCCCAAAATGTGTCCTCCCTTTAGAAGCTTGTGAAGATTCTTCATTCCAACATGGGCTAGTCGGCGGTGCCAGAGCCAACCCAAGTTAGTCTTAGCAATCAAGCAAGTGTCGAGTTCAGCTCTATTAAAATCTACTAAGTATAGCTGACCCTCTAACACTCCCTTAAAAGCTATTGAATCATCACTTCTTCTAAAGACAGTTACACCAGTATCAGTAAAAAGACAGTTGTAGCCCATTTGACATAATTGGGATACGGAAAGCAAATTGTAATCTAAGGAATCTACAAGAAAAACATTTGAAATAGAATGGTCAGGGGATATAGCAATTTTACCCAAACCTTTGACCAAACCTTGATTTCCATCCCCGAATGTGATAGCTCGTTGGGGATCTTGGTTTTTCTCATATGAGGAGAACATCCTTTTCTCCCCGGTCATGTGGTTTGTGCACCCGCTGTCGAGTATCCAACTTGTGCCCCCGGATGCATAAACCTACAAAACAAGTTTAGTTCTTTGTTTTAGGTACCCAAACGGTTTTGGGTCCTTTGGCATTAGATACAAGAACTTTGGGTACCCAAACACAAGTCTTGGAGCCCTTGTGTTTGCCCCCAACAATTTTGGCAACTACCTTGCCGGATTTGCTAGTCAAAACATAAGATGCATCAAAAGTCTTAAATGAAATAGCATGATTATTTGATGCATTTGGAATTTTCTTTCTAGGCAACTTGGCATGGGTTGGTTGCCTGGATCTAGATGTCTCACCCTTATACATAAAAGCATAATTAGGGCCAGAGTGAGACTTCCTAGAATGAATTTTCATAATTTTACTCTCAGGATACCCGGCAGGGTACAAAATGTAACCCTCGTTATCCTGAGGCATGGGAGCCTTGCCCTTAACAAAGTTAGACAAGTTCTTAGGAGGGGCATTAATTTTGACATTGTCTCCCCTTTGGAAGCCAATGCCGTCCTTAATGCCCGGGCGTCTCCCATTATAGAGCATGCTTCTAGCAAGTTTAAATTTTTCATTTTCTAAGTCATGCTCTCTAATCTTAGCATTAAGTTGTGCTATGTGATCATTTTGTTTCTTAATTAAAGCTAGGTGATCATGGATAGCATCAACATTAATATCTCTACATCTAGTACAAATAGAAATATGCTCAATATTAGATGTAGAGGGTTTGCAAGATTTTAGTTCAACAACCTTAGCATGCAACAAATCATTTTCAGCTCTAAGGTTGGAAATAGTAGCATTGCAAACATCAAAATCCCTAGCCTTAGTAATTAACTTCTCATTCTCATTCCTAAGGCTAGCAACAGAAGCATTCAATTCATCAATCCTAGCAAGCAAATCAACATTATCATTTCTAGGATCAATGCAAACATGAGAATCAACCTTAGCAATTAAGTTGGCATTTTCATTTCTAAGGTTGTCTAAAGTCTCATGGCAAATACTTAGCTCACTAGACAATTTTTCACATTTTTCTCTTTCTAGAGCATAAGCATTTTTAACCTTAACATGTTTCTTGTTTTCCTTGATTAGGAAGTCCTCTTGGGAGTCCAAGAGGTCATCCTTTTCATGGATGGCACTAATTAGCTCATTTAATTTTTCTTTTTGTTCCATGTTAAGGTTGGCAAAAAGAATACGCAAATTATCTTCTTCATTTTTATCATTATCCTCATCACTAGATGTTTCATATTTAGTGGAGGACCTTGATTTTACCTTCTTTTTGCCATCCTTGGCCATAAGACACTTGTGGCCGACGTTGGGGAAGAGAAGGCCCTTGGTGACGGCGATGTTGGCGGCGTCCTCGTCGTCGGAGGAGTCGCTTGAGCTTTCGTCGGAGTCCCACTCCCGACAAACATGGGCATCGCCGCCCTTCTTCTTGTAGTACTTCTTCTTCTCCTTCCTCTTGCCCTTCTTGTCGTTGTCCCTGTCACTATCACTTGATAATGGACATTTAGCAATAAAGTGACCGGGCTTACCACACTTGTAGCAAACCTTCTTGGAACGGGATTTGTAGTCCTTCCCCTTCCGTTGCTTGAGGATTTGCCGGAAGCTTTTGATGATTAGGGCCATCTCCTCGTTGTCGAGCTTGGAGGCGTCAATTGGCTGTCTACTTGGTGTAGACTCCTCCTTCTTCTCCTCCGTTGCCTTGAAGGCCACGGGTTGCGCCTCAGATGTGGAAGGCTCATCAAGCTCGTTGATCTTCTTGGAGCCCTTAATCATGCATTCAAAACTAACAAAATTCCCGATGACTTCCTCGGGGGTCATTTGTGTATATCTAGGATTGCCACGAATTAATTGTACTTGAGTAGGGTTAAGGAAAATAAGGGCTCTTAGAATAACCTTAACCACTTCGTGGTCATCCCATTTTGCGCTCCCGAGGTTGCGCACTTGGTTCACCAAGGTCTTGAGCCGGTTGTACATGTCTTGTGGCTGCTCCCCTTGGCGAAGACGGAAGCGACCGAGCTCCCCCTCGATCGTTTCCCGCTTGGTGATCTTGGTGAGTTCATCACCCTCGTGCGCCGTCTTGAGTAGGTCCCAAATCTCCTTGGCGTTCTTCAACCCTTGAACTTTGTTGTATTCCTCCTTGCTTAGTGAGGCAAGGAGAATGGTTGTGGCCTGGGAGTTGAAGTGCTCGATTTGGGCCACTTCGTCCGTGTCGTAGTCTTCATCCCCTACGGATGGTACCTGTACACCAAACTCAACAACATCCCATAATCTCTTGTGGAGAGAGGTTAGATGAAATCGCATCAAATTACTCCACATAGCATAATCTTCACCATTAAAAGTTGGTGGTTTGCCTAATGGGACGGAAAGTAAAGGTGTATGTTTAGGAATGCGAGGGTAGCGTAGGGGAATCTTACTATACTTCTTACGCTCTTGGCGTTTAGAAGTGACGGACGCCGCGTCGGAGCCGGAGGTGGAGGTCGATGAAGTGTCGGTCTCGTAGAAGACCACCTTCCTCATCCTTTTGTGCTTGTCCCCACTCCGATGCGGCTTGTGAGAAGAAGATTTTTCCTTCTTCTCCTTGTGGTGAGAAGAGGAAGATCTTTTCTCCTTTCGCTTGGAGGATCTCTTCTTCTTCTCCCTTCTCTTGGTGCGGGACTCTTCCGATGAAGATGAGGTGCTCCCTTGGCTTGTAGTGGGCTTGTCATCGCCGGTCTCCATCTCCTTCTTGGCGGGATCTCCCGACATCACTTCGAGCGGTTAGGCTCTAATGAAGAACCTGGCTCCGATACCAATTGATAGTCGCCTAGAGGGGGGGGTGAATAGGGCGAAACTGAAATTTACAAAAATAATCACAACTACAAGCCGGGTTAGCGTTAGTAATAACGAAACGAGTCCGCGAGAGAGGGTGCAAAACAAATCGCAAGCAAATAAGAGTGTGACACAAGGATTTGTTTTACCGAGGTTCGGTTCTCGCAAACCTACTCCCCGTTGAGGAGGCCACAAAGGCCGGGTCTCTTTCAACCCTTCCCTCTCTCAAACGATCCCACGGATCGAGTGAGCTTTCTCTTCTTCTCAATCAACCGGGAACAAAGCTTCCCCGCAAGGGCCACCACACAATTGGTGCCTCTTGCCTTGGTTACAATTGAGTGATGATCTCAAGAACAAATGAGAAAGAAAGAAAGCAATCCAAGCGCAAGAGCTCAAAAGAACACGACAAATCTCTCTCGCTAGTCACTAAGGGTTTGAGTGGAATTGGAGAGGATTTGATCTCTTTGTATGTGTCTAGAATTGAATGCCTAGCTCTTGTAAGTGGTTGAGAGTTGGAAAACTTGGATCGCAATGAATGTGGGGTGGTTGGGGTATTTATAGCCCCAACCACCACAAGTGACCGTTGGCTGGAGTCCTCTGTTCGATGGCGCACCGGACAGTCCGGTGCACACCGGACAGTCCGGTGCCCCTGCCACGTCACAGTTGCCGTTGGATTCTGACCGTTGGAGCTTCTGACTTGTGGGCCCTCCTGGGTGTCCGGTGCACACCGGACATGAACTGTTTGATGTCCGGTGCACCGGCATGGGCGTGCCTGACGACTGCGCGCGCTGCGCGCGCATTTAATGCACTGCAGGGAGCCGTTGGCGCCGCAGAGAGCCGTTGCTCCGCTGGTACACCGGACAGTCCGGTGCACACCGGACAGTCCGGTGAATTTTAGCGGAGCGGCTGCCGAGCAAACCCGAGGCTGGCGAGTTCCGGAGGCCGCGTTTCCTTGGAGCACCGGACATGTCCGGTGCACACCGGACAGTCCGGTGAATTATAGCGCGCTATCCACCGAGACATCCCGAGAGCAAAGAGTTTGGAAGTCGAAGTCCTCTGGCCGCACCGGACAGTCCGGTGCACACCGGACAGTCCGGTGCCTCCGGCCAGAGGAGCCCTCGGTTGTCTTGCTGCTCCTTTGTTGAATCCAACATTTGATCTTTTTATTGGCTGAGTGTGAACCTTTTGCACCTGTATAACTTATGCACTAGAGTAAACTAGTTAGTCCAATATTTGTGTTGGGCAATTCAACCACCAAAATTATTTAGGAACTAGGTCTAAGCCTAATTCCCTTTCAGATGCATAAACCTACAAAACAACTTTAGGCCTTGTTCTTAGGTACCCAAACAGTCTTGGGTCCTTTGACATTAGAAAAAAGCACCTTGGGTACCCAAACACAAGTCTTTGAGCCCTTGTGTTTGGCCCCAACATATTTGGCAACTACCTTGCCTGATTTGTTAGTCAGCACATATGAAGCATCAAAAGTCTTAAATGAAATGATTGGCTCATTTGATGCAATAGGAGATTTCTTTTTAGGCATTTTAACATGAGTAGAACGACTAGAACTAGATGCCTCACTCTTATGCATAAAAGCATGATGAGAGCCAGAGTGAGACTCCCTAGAATGAATTCTCCTAATTTTGTGTTCGGGATAACCAGCAGGATATAAAATGTAACCCTCGTTATCCTGAACCATAGGAGCTTTGCCCTTAACAAAGTTGGACAATTTCTTAGGGGCATTAAGCTTGACATTGCCTCTCTGTTGGAAGCTAATGCCATCCTTAATGCCAGGACGTCTCCCATTATAGAGCATGCTTCTAGCAAATTTAAACTTTTCATTTTCGAAGTCATGCTCATTAATTTTAGCACTAAGTTGAGCTATGTGATCATTTTGTTTTTTAATTAAAGCTAGGTGACCATGGATAGCATCAACATTAATGTCTCTACATCTAGTACAAATAGTAACATGATCAACACTAGATGTAGAGGGTTTGCATGCATTTAATTCATCAATCTTAGCATGTAAAATAGCATTCTCATTCCTAAGATTGGAAATAGAAACATTGCAAACATTTAAATTCTTAGCCTTATCAATTAATTTATCATTCTCAATTTTAAGGCTAGCAATTGATTCATTCATTTTGTCAATCTTAGCAATTAAACTAGCATTATCATTTCTAAGACTAACAATTGAATCATCACAAACATCTAGCTTCTCAACCTTAGCAATTAAATTAGCATTCTCAAATCTAAGGTTGGATACAGTGTCATGGCAAGTGCTTAGCTCACTAGTCATTTTTTCACATTTCTCTACTTCCTGAGCATAAGCATTTTTAACCTTAACATGCTTCTTATTTTCCTTAATAAGGAAGTCCTCTTGGCTATCCAAGAGTTAATCCTTCTCATGAATAGCACTAATTAGTTCATTCAATTTCACCTTTGTTGCATGTTTAGGTTGGCAAAAAGGGTAGGCAAATCATCTTCATCATCACTAGAACTAGCCTCATCACTAGATGTTGTATATTTTGTGGAGGCTCTAGATTTTACCTTCTTCTTTTTGTCGTCCTTTACCATGAGGCACTTATGGCCGATGTTGGGGAAGAGGAGTCCCTTGTTGACGGTGATGTTGGCGGCGTCCTCGTCGGAGGAGGAGTCGGCGGAGCTCTCATCGAAGTCCCACTCCCGGCATACATGGGCATCGCCGCCCTTCTTCTTGTAGTATCTTTTCTTTTCCGTCATCTTTCCCTTCTTGTCATCGCCCCTGTCACTGTCACTAGAAATAGGACATTTTGCTATAAAGTGACTGGGCTTACCACACTTGTAGCAAACCTTCTTGGAGCGAGGTTTGTAATCCTTCCCCCTCCTTTGCTTGAGGATTTGGCAGAAGCTCTTGATGATGAGCGCCATTTCCTCGTTGTCGAGCTTGGAGGCGTCGATGGGGATCCTACTTGGTGTAGAATCCTTCTTTTCTTCTTCCGTCGCCTTGAATGCGACGGGTTGCACCTCGGGTGTTGAGGTGGCGCCTCGCTCGATGATTTGTTTGGAGCCTTTGATCATCAATTCAAAGCTCACAAATTTTTCCTATCACCTCCTTGAGAGACATTAGCTTGTATCTAGGATCACCATGAATTAATTGAACTTGTGTAGGGTTAAGAAAAATGAGTGATCTTAGAATAACCTTGACCATTTCATGGTCATCCCATTTTATGCTCCCGAGGTTGCGCACTTGATTCACCAAGGTCTTGAGCCGGTTGTACATGGCTTGTGGCTCCTCTCCTTAGTTGAGCATGAATCGACCGAGCTCCCCCTCGATCGTCTCCTGCTTGGTGATCTTTGTCACCTCATCTCCTTCGTGCGCAGTTGAGTATGTCCCAAATCTCTTTGGCACTCTTCAACCCTTGCACCTTATTATACTCCTCTCGACTTAGAGAAGCGAGGAGTATAGTTGTGGCTTGGGAGTTTAAGTGCTGGATTTGGGCAACCTCGTCCGAATCATAATCTTCATCCCCTACGGATGGTACCTGTGCTCCAAACTCAACAACATCCCAAATGCTAGCGTGGAGTGAGGTTAGATGGTGCCTCATTTTATCACTCCACATACAATAATCTTCACCATAAAAAATGGGTGGTTTGCCTAATGGGACGGAAAGTAAAGGAGTACGTTTGGAAATGCGAGGATAGTGTAGGGGGATCTTACTAAACTTCTTGCGCTCATGGCGCTTAGAAGTGACGGACGGTGCGTCGGAGCTGGAGGTCGAGGGCGACGAAGAATCGGTTTCGTAGTAGACCACCTTCTTCATTTTCTTCTTCTTGTCGCCACTCCGGTGCGACTTGGCGCTGGGAGGTGATTCCCCTTTTCCTTTGGAGTCGGAGTCCCTTGATGGAGCCTTCCCGTGGCTTGTGGCGGGCTTCTCACCGGTCACAACCTCCTTCTTAGCGTGATCTCGCGACATCACTTCGAGCAGTTAGGCTCTAATGAAGAACCTGGCTTTGATACCAATTGAAAGTCACCTAGAGGGGGGTGAATAGGCGGAATCTGAAAATTATAAACTTAAGCACACACTACAAGTCGGGGTTAGCATTAGAATTAAAATCGAGTCCGAAAGAGAGGGCAAAAACAAATCACGAGCAAATGAAGAGAGTGACACGGTGATTTGTTTTACCGAGGTTCGGTTCTTGCAAACCTACTCCCCGTTGAGGTGGTCACAAAGACCGGGTCTCTTTCAACCCTTTCCCTCTCTCAAATGGTCACCTAGACCGAGTGAGCTTTTCTCCTCAATCAATTAGGACACTTAGTCCCCACAAGGACCACCACAACTTGGTGTCTCTTGCTTTGATTACAAAGGTGTTGAGAACAAAAATGGGGAAGAAGAAAAGCGATCCAAACGACAAGAACTCAAATGAACACAAATATCTCTCTCTCACTAGTCACTAAATGTTTGGAGTGATCTTTGGACTTGGGAGAGGATTTGATCTCGTGTTTGTGTCTTAGAGTGAAGTCTAGAGCTCTTGTATTGAATGCAATGGCTGAAAACTTCGATGCCTTGAAGTGTGGTGGTTGGGGGGTATTTATAGCCCCAACCACCAAAGTGGCCGTTGGGGAACTCTGCTGTCGACGGGCGCACCGGACCACGTCACCCAACCGTTAGGGTTCGACCGTTGGAGCTTCTGACAGCTGGGCCACCGGACTGTCCGGTGGTGCACCGGACAGTCACTATTCACTGTCTGGTGCGTCTTCTGGTGCCTACTCTAACTCTACGTGCGCAGTCCGCACTATTCACTGTTCATTTTGCAGTCAATCGTTGCTCCCACCGGCACACCGGACAGTCTGGTGCTACACCGGACAGTCCGATGAATTATAGCGGGGAGCGATTTCCAGAAACTCGAAGGTGGCAAGTTCGGAGTTGATCTCCCTGGTGCACCGGACACTGTCCAGTGGCACATCGGACTGTCCGGTGTGCCAGACCAGGGCAGCCTTCAGTTTTCTTTGCTCCTTTAATTTGAACCCTTTCTTTTAACTTTGTATTAGTTTCTTGTGAACCTTTGGCACCTGTGGATCATATAATCTAGAGCAAACTAGTTAGTCTAATTGTTTGTGTTGGGCAATTCAACTACCAAAATCATATAGGAAAAGATTTGACCCTATTTTCCTTTCAGGTGTCCACTCGCCTTATTCCTTGGTTGATTTGTTTTCCCTCTCTTCGGACTTGAATTTAATTCTAATGCTAACCCCGGCTTGTAGTGTGTGTTTAAGCTATAAAATTTCAGGTTTCGCCTATTCACCCCCTCTAAGCAACTTCCAGCCTCATTAAAAAGAATGAAAAACTTAAGGCTAAGTTAGCTAGCTCTCAAGAATTGAAAACTTGCTTGAGAAAATGGAAATTCTTAGCATACACAATAATGAGCTAACTACTAAGCTAGAAAACATTGGTAGCACCTCAGAAGTATCTTTTGTTGAAATACCTGAAATCATTAAGAAAGATAATTCTATTTCTTGCTTTGATTTAATTGATGAATCTAACCCCTGCAACCAAGTTCTTGTTGAGAATATTATTGTAGAAACATGTTCGAATGAGGTTACAAAGGAGAATGAGTAATTAAGGCAAGAAGTGACTCACCTTGGCAAGCCTTTGTATGACAAGAAAGGCAAAGCCAAACAAATCCAACCTTCTCAGGATAACACCACTGCGGAAGTGAACAAGCATGTGGAGGGCAAAACTGTGATTCATAGGCTATGCCACAAGGAAGGCCACAAGTCTTACCAATGCAAGGCGAAGACCGAGGATAAGCAAAAGCAAAAGCCAGCAAGCAAAATCTCCAACACCTACATCAACAACGTGGATAAAAAGGCTGCTACACTATATTTGATCAAGAAAAAAAAGAATGGAATGGTGATGGCAATCAAGGCCAACAAGCAAGCCAACAAAGGAAAAGGGGCCAAACGCATCTGGGTGCCAAAAGAAATTATTTCAACCATGAAAAGCACCAAGAAGGTTTGGATCCCAAGATGGAAGTGAGAAGTCCAAAGGACTTCATAGAATTTGGAGACTTCGCAAAATGGGGATGTATATCATGGATGCATCATATTGGATCAAGTCTATTGCCAAGTGTGTTAGTGAATACTTTGGACCCAAATTCCCACCCATGACTAAGGTAACTAGATTTATTGCATTTCTTTATTTTTAGTTTCTAGTTTTTACCTTACATGCCTAGTTTTACATGATGTGTTTTTTTAATTAAATTGCATGCTAGGTCAATCATATGGTAGGAATGCTCGTTCTCAATTCATATTCTTGAGCAAACCTACATGGTTTAAAATGATTAAGTCAAGCACGACATATAGCTTATTCATTCTTCCTAAGCAAATTATACTCCAATTAGTATTATCATATGACATATCCTTCAACGCTTCAATTGGTATCATCTAACTTATATGTGCCAAAGATCGGATTATAGATAATTTGCCCCTCTTGATATCAAAAATCAAAGTGCAAGTCTCCTACAAGTATTCAAAACTTGTATGCACACTTTTAGGGGAGATTACTCTATAATCTAAATCTTTGAGACTGATGTCTGTTTTCAAGTCTATTATATGCAGTAGTATCATTGAAGGAAAATGGAGTCCCTGGAGAAAGACAATAAACTTCCACTGCAAAGCTACAAAATTATCATTTGGTTCCACAAGTGGTTCCATTCAATAATTGGTATCATTTACGTGTCTTCTTGAGACTTTAATTAGACTAAATATCATATCTTATGCTTCTCATGTTGCTATAAATGCATATATTGTCAAAATATGTCTCTTATCTATGCATAAGGGGAGTCAGTCTAATCAAACTACATCTTGCATCTCTCTTTCTCATGTGCTTTTACTAACTAGAGAATCTCCCTTAGGGGGAGTATTTCTTCGTCTATGACAAAGGGGGAGAATATTCTTTCAAAAAGGAGAATACTCTTTTAGGGGGAGTAATCTTTTTAGAGGGCAAGACTTTTATTTGCTTCCTATATGCTTTAATGTCTTCCTTTTCGGTGGTTGATGCCAAAAGGGGAGAAGTTTTAGGGACCAAAGCATGAAAAATAAATCAAACACCACTCAATTTAAAATTTTTAAATTTTTTATCTTACAAGTGGTTTTGGTCTTTCAAGTATCTTTGGTCTAAAATAGAAAGTAAGTGAATTATGGAGTTAGGGGGAGGCTTAAGTCCATAATCTCACTTTGAGGGGACACTCATGCATCCTAGAAAGTAGATTGCATATTTTCATTGAAATATTTATTATATTTGCTTGCTTTGGTTGTGTTGTCATCAATCACCAAAAAGGGAGAGATTGTAAGGAAAATGGACCACGGGCCATTTGGCTAAAGGGAATTTGGTGTTTAATGATCAACATAACCCTATGGACTAATGTGTTTGCTCGTGTTTGTTTTTATGGTTCATAGGATGCGAAGAGGATTCGACTAAGGCACCGAGGATGCAAAACCTCAAAATAAGACATAAAAGATGCATAGAAGTCCAATACTCAAGAACAAAAGAAGCCCAACGAAACAACGAAGAAATCCATGAAGTGGGCAGTCACCCAGCGCTCTGGTGGCGTACTAGACAGTGAACAGTATCTGTCCGGTGTGCACCGGACTGTCTGGTGGGACACCAGATAGTTTGCGCAGAGAGGCCCATAACCAGGCGCCCTTGGGCTATAGCACCGGACTGTCCGGTGTCCATCGGACAGTCTGGCAACGGTCGGTCCAACGGTCGGTTGATGTGGCCAGGGCACCGAACTGTCCGGTGCGCCCGTCGACAGAAATATCAGCTTTCTGTCCAACGACTAGAACTGAGGGGGAAGGCTATAAGTACCCCCAACCGGCCATTTGGAGGTGTGGGAGCCCAAACAACATACCAAGGCATATTGTAGACATTTCCAAGTGCTCAAACACCCAAGTGCTTAATAGAATCACATGGTGATTAGCTTAGGTGCTTTGCGAAGTGCTTAGGTTAGTTAGACCGCATTAGCGCCTGCTCTAGGTGAATCCTAGTTAGTTGAGTGAGTTTAGAAAAATAACACAACCCCTTGGCTCTTGCGCGAGCCTTTGTAATTGTACCGAGTGGGGCGAGAGTTAGGGATGAAAACGGTTTCGGATTTTTTCGGTATTCCGGAAACCGATTTCGAAATTTTTTGATCGGATTCACCGGTAACGGTATTTTTCGAAAATGGAATCGGTTTTCAGAATTTTCTGTCGGAATCGATATCAGAATCGGCGTGATGTTTTACCGACCGTTTCCTTCGGTTACCGGTTTTTGTCGGAAATTACCGGATTTGTGTCTCGAAATTTTCTGGAATTGTGTCTCGGAATTTTTCAGAATTGTGTCTCAGAATTTTCTAGCATGTGATTTTTCGCATCGCCTGTGCGTCACTAGATAAGGATTACTTATTTTTGTATTTTTTGGACGCCTTAAGATTTTTTTGGGATATATGGTATTGGAAGGCAGTTGGGATTAACGATTTGGTCTCTCGAATGAATCCACCCTTTTCTATGTACATGTTATGTATTAGTAATATATAATGATAGAGAGCCGACAGTTTATCTTTTCTACACACTAGGTTTTAGGGTTTTCCTGTGAGGTTGTGAAAAACTCTGTATGCGACGAAAAATCTATACTACTTATTAAGACAGTAAGGAGTAGGTTGTCATTCCATATTCTGCCATTACCATTCCCTGTTCTACCTTTCCGATTCCCCCCTCCCCGCACAGTCCATTCTCACCATTTCCTGTTCTGCCTTTTTGATTCCCCCCTCCGCGCACAGTCCATTCTCATTCCTTTCTCATTCTCCCCTCACCACAAAGCTCATTTCCATTCCCACGTACATCCCACGCCTAGCTAAAATTAAATTAAAAAACAAGCCCTAAGGGGATTTGAACCCGTGACCCCTCAAGTAAATGTGCTTGTAGCTACCACTACACCACATGTGTATTTATATCTATATTTATTATAGTAAAAACATATACTACATCTCTTCCAAAACCCACCCGCTACCCTTGCACAATGTGTAGTAATAGATAAGTATCACCGAGATTATTAAATTATATTTTTGGATTGAGGGAGTAGTATTTAAAGAAGAGCCTTGCATGCAATTTCTTTTGTTTGAATAATATTTTTAACTTAAATTCCTTTTTTTGCATGTGTGACATTTATTCTTCATAATATTTTTCCATGGATCTGATTTATAAGTCATTTTCATAAACTAATGCCAAAGATGAATCCATGTTTCTTACTTGGAAACCCCGAACAAACACCACTAGCACGAGGTGCTCGCGTTGGCGTCGCTCATCGACGACGAGAAGAAACTTGGCGACTGCCAGTTCGACCTCTGGAAGCAGTCCTACGTGGCCCATGCGCCGCTGTGTATGGAAAGTTCCGACGTAGCCGCCGCTTGGACGCGGTCCAGAGCGGCTGCACCACGCTGTCCATCGTTAAACATGGGGACCTCATGGTCGTCGCCAATACCGACGACTCTTGGGTTGTTCTGGGCACCGCAACCGACGACGGCGCCATCACGCCGTCCAGCTCATCATCTACCTAAAGCCCAACCTGCCACGTAAGTCGCTACTGACCGGCCATGAATTCTTGTGCGCTGGGATGACGACCATTGTTGCTGTTGTGTGAGTGTCCTCGAACAAGATGTATGTAGAGGAGTAGCACATCCGGTGGTGCAACGACCAGGTGTACTACCTCGCTGATGAGCCCGAGGTGCACTTCATTTGGCAGCCCAGCCAAGAGTCATCGGTACTCACCATGTCGCTCACGTTCGACGACTACTATATGAAGGATTGTGGCGTCATCTGGGCGCCGGAGGTGAGCAGAGGAGGATCGATGATAATGACCACTCGCCATCGTCGGGGTAGCTTTTATGCTGGCCTGCCTTTAATTCTCTTCGCAAACACACACTTGCATTTTTTTTGTTTAAGCAAGCGTGTATGGTGGTGCGTGCCTGATGACTAACGATGTACGATGGAACTTCTACCGACAGGTGTGGCACGTGCTCTCCAATGATGAGACCATGCAAATCATGACATATATCGAAGTCTGCATGATACTAATGGTTACAATGTAGTAACGAAACAACTAATTAAAATAACAAAATTTATGTATGGCTAGGATCACAAATGGATTATGAAACATTTTCTTATAATAATATAAGACACATTTTGTATATAAGTTATGATTGTATTATAGGTTCCCGTTGCAACGCACGGGTACTCACCTAGTATTTCATAAGAAAGCATGCAATGTCAGCTAGATCGAGTGGATATTATGAATTACGAACTTTGAGTCTGTGAACTTGTGATCTTTATGAACTTGTTATACTGTGAACTTGTTATATTGTGAACCTGTGATCTTTGTAAACTTTTTATATTATAAATTTGTGATCCTTGTGAACTTGTTATATCATGAATTGTGAACTTGTGGTCTTTGTGTTCTTTTGTCAACTTTGTTGTATTGTGAAGTTTGATATGTTTACCGATTGTATTTTAGATTTCGACAGTTACCGGTGTATTTTCCGCACCAAACTTTCGTTTCCGATGTTTCCGAAATACCGATATCGTTTCTGTTTCTGGAGTTACCGTTTTCAATTTTGTTTCTGATAAAAAAATGAAAACGGTAATGGTTTTAGTGTTTACCGACCGTTTCCACCGTTTTCATCCCTAGCGAGAGTCTTGCGAGACCGTGACAGCCGCATTTGTGTCACGACCGCCACCGTGTACCGAAGGGAACGAGGCCTGCGGCATTTTGGCCGGAAGCTCGATAGTGGAGACGACAAGGAGCGTCCGAGAGGAGCCAAAAGCGGAGCACCACTTGCACGTGGAGAAGGCCTGTGACTCTTTATAGAGTTACTCGACCGAGGTGGTTGGCCCTCTTGTGGGCTTCCCTTTGTGTAGGGGTACCAACGAGGATTAGTGGGGACCTTGCGTGGTTCTGGATACCTCAGTAAAAATACCGGCGTCATCCACAAGAGTTTGCATCTCTACCTTGCTCTTTACCTTCCGTATTTACATTAAGTATTTAAGTTTCAATCTTGTCTTTTTGTTTAGATTATTTAGATTGAAACTTAGCCTTTGCGGTAGAGATAGCAACACTTAGACAAAACCTAGTTTGTGCATTCTAGATTGTTTAAATTGCATAGGTTTTGCTCTAGGGATTTATTTGTGGCCAAGTTTAGAAAGAATTTTTTAGAAGTCCTAATTCACTCCCCCTCTTAGGCGTCATCGTTTCCTTCAGGCTGGTAATAGAAGACTCGACCTATGTGCCTATTTTCTTTTTTTCCTGTTTTTCTATTCTATTTTGAATTTCTTTTCTAGCTTGAATTTCAAACATTCAAATTCAAACAGAATCCAGATATTAAGTTGGAGACAAATCCACAAGAATAAGAGATGAATCAATGTGAACCAAGTTCACAAGATCCACACACAAAATGAAACTAGACTGAGCTAACCAACAAATTGAATCTCTTTTCAAGAACACAACAAGAACACACGATTTAACCCGAGGTTTGGCCACACCACAAAGGTGTCCTACTCCTCGAGGCACCCACAAAGGGTCGGGTCTCTTTCAACCCTAATATTCCTAAACTCGACCACAAAGGTTAAGGCAATCTCTTCTCAACTTAGCTCAAGGAGCGGGTAATACAAACTTGTTGAGGTCATCCACAAATTTGGAGACTCTCAAGCAACCTCTATCCGTCAAGGAACACAAGGTTCTAAGAGTAACAAATCCGCATAAAAATTAAGGTTGCAATGAGCTCAAGAGAAAGAAAGGGAGAATAGAGCGATGAAATCACCAACAAGTTCACCAAACTTCACCTCGCACCAAGGGTCGTTCAAGTGATTGAAAGGGATGAAATTTGGGGTGCGAGAAGAGAGAGAGAGTGAATGCTCTTGTTTGAGAGTTGGTCAGCCAAGAATTCATGGATGGGGCAAGAGTGATTGAAGAGAGAGAGGGCAAGGGGTATATAAAGGAACCCCCAAAAGGCAGCTAATTGTTTGACCTTTATGCTTAAATACTAGCTGAGCCGGTATCCAGCAAATTAAAGCAGAAATTGGTTGACCCACCAACTGAGTAGCAGAGTGGACCAAAGGGGAAACCGGGTGAGCCAGTCCAGAAACCGGGTGAGCCGGTATTTTGCAGAGTAGATCTCGGTCTAGGGGCCGATTGGGTAGAGGGGCTGGACCAGGGGAAAACTGGTTGAGTCGGTATTCTGTAGAGCAGATCTTGGTCCAGGTCTAGCTAAGTAGAGGATTCGACCGGCTTACACCAAAAACATCGATGACTAGAACTCAAGATTTTTAGAGGATTTTGTAAAGAAAGAGGTTGAACTCATCACAAAACTTACTCACTTGTGTGGATCCCTCTTAATTCAATGGTGAATCCTACGACTCGAGAATTATAAAATTTTAAGCAGTCATCGAACGGAAACACATTAAGCATGCCATATGATGTATATAAGTAATACACACGCATTATCCTTTGTATAAATATAGAATCTATGCTCCTCCTGTCTTTGAAACAACTGAACACATACTAGTAGCAAACTTATTAGAAACTCAATTTGTTCTGCCATTTATTCACCAAAACCCTCAAAAGGGGTTGATTGTACTTACAATATATTATATGTCTATATTTTTAGGCTTAGAAACGAATTGATATAGATCTAAGAAATGAATCGACATCCTTGTGCCCTCGCTGGACGCTGCCTCAATCCTATGTTGCCACACACTGCGCTGTTTGTGACCATAGGCACATTCACCAAGAGGCTAAATTAACTCATAATTTTAAAATTTCTTGACAGTGTGACACATGGTTTGTTAACTGAGCTAGTTGCATTACATGGACACATATCACACCACCACATTCGTGGAGACGTTATATGGGGTTAGTGGTCTAATATTGAGGATTGAATTTCTGTTAGGATGCGTTTAGTTGGAGAGTCAACTAGAATTGAGCGGCTTCATTTCAGTTTTTGAGAATGAAGTCATTATATTCTATGTTTGGTAAACAAAACAGAGCCGCTCTATTTTTGTTGGTTGAAGAGTAGAATAGAGCAAAGTCATTTTGTTCTTTGTTTGGTGGAGAGTAATATGAGTGTAGAGGGGAGAAGAGGGAGGAGAGTGCTCGCGTCCAAGGAGCGCTCGCATCCGGTCATTTTGGTGGAGCGAGAGCATTACAAATATTTATGGTAAATTTTCATATGGAGACTTCAGGAGCCGCTCCACTCCTCTTTTGTTAGAAACCAAACATCCATAAAATAGGAACGAAACAACTCCGTTCTCCTTTTGCTCCTCAACCAAACACACCCTTAAAGAAGTTGGAGAGCCGGAGCTCGAAGCCACTGCTCTAGTATAGGTTCTAAAATCTAATTTTTGTCCCAAACTGTTATCTTACCCGACACTAAGTGATATCAAGTGTAAAATGTCAGAAAAACTTTTCAACTTGATATCAAGTATAAGTATGTGTTTGACTTTATAAACATTAAAGAATTTTATTGTATCTAATAAAAGTTATTTTTTTGCATAAAACGATAATTTATTTAATTATATGTTCGTAAGACTTTTATATAGAGAAATGAGAGGGGTGGGCCTCTATATCGGTGGCGTTTGGCTCAGCAAACACAATGATAATGGTAACTTAAAGAAAAACAGCGCTATTTGTTACAATGTAATGATTAATTGATTTTGTTTGGATGAGTCAGGTAACACATTGCTGTCCTTTTACACCGTTTTCTTTCCTCAATTAACGCATTGCTGTCCCTTTAATTTACAACAGCTCTGAGCAGTTCCACTGTTGTTGTCCAGCTAGCTGCTAGCAGCAGTGACTCTGAACAGTTAGTTCTACAGCGGTTCAGCAAACAGTGTTGATCAAAGACAGATATTGTACGCAGCGCTGCTGATGGTTTCATCCTATATATGCTTCTTCCCAACCGAAGCATAACACCCATATGCATGCAATGCATGGTTGAGCAGCTGAGCAGCTCCCAGCCAATGGGTGAAAACAGACTCCTATTTCTCATGCGAAAGATCGGGGCGCGGTAAGACAGTTACTAAAACCAACAGCGATTAAAAAGAGGGAAAACGAGCGGACGAAAAAAAAATGGCTTCTTGGCCAGCCCAAATTTTCACCATCCGCAGAGAAAGGAGCGCGTGTGGCAAAGAAACCAAAGAGACAAGGGGGGAGGACCCCTTGCTGTTGTTCGTTTGCATGCAGGGATCGGCACGAGGGTGCTCGCTCACTCTCGCGTCGATCCGGCAATTTCCATGGGGCTGCTGAGCTCCGCCAACAGATGCGGCTGCAAGAACATCCTGAGCTGCAACCTACTCAGGTGCGCGTGCTGCTGCTCGTGGATCCGCTCCGTCTGCGGCGGCAGGACGACGACGAGCAATAAGGCGGCCGCGCAGCAGGAGGCGTCGGACGCGGAGAGGAAGGCGAAGAGGAAGTTGGCCCGTGGCTTGTGCGGCGGGGCGGTGCGAGAGGCGGAGGAGCCCCTGACGTCGGAGGCGAAGAAGAAGAGGACGAACACGGCGGCGACGATCCCCGAGCCGCAGAAGTGCAAGTGGACGAAGAAGGCGCGGAAGAAAAAGAAGACGAAGAATGAGCAGAACGGGCTGGCAGCCCTAGTGGAGGAGATCTCGCTGTCGAGTAAGAAGAAATTTTCTTTCTTAAATTTCGCCCTGAGATTCTTAGTACGTACGACGAAAACAGATCGATCGACAAGGCTTTCCATGAAAAAGGGACGTGCTTCTCAGCAACTCTTTTTACATGCAGCAGACAGTCCCAAGCACAGGGCAGCAGCAGGGGAGATACTGCGGATCGGCAACCACAACATCCCCAGCAGGGTGTTTACGTTCCGTGAACTGGTGGACGCCACCAACTCTTTCTGCCCAGAAAACCTGCTGGGCGAGGGCGGCTTCGGGAGGGTGTACAAGGGATGCATTCCAGACACCATGGAAGTAATAAATGAGCATTTCATTCCTTGTGCACGTTCCATTAAATTTTTTTTAAACTAATAAGGCCATGAAGAAACACATGTTAAATATGCAGGTCATAGCGGTTAAGCAGCTCGACAAAGATGGGCTGCAAGGTAACCGTGAGTTCCTCGTCGAGGTGCTGATGCTTAGCCTGCTGCACCATCCAAACCTAGTCACCTTGGTCGGGTACAGCACAGACTGTGACCAGAGGATCCTAGTGTACGAGTACATGTCACTCGGTTCACTGCAAGACCATCTCCTCGGTAATACAAAACAAACTCTCAATCGTCAAATATCTTTTCTATACCTAGCTGTATGCTCATGAACTGTTTTTACCTGTTATTTTTTTAAAAAATTTGTTCCATCTGAATTAATTCTATATACATATAGATCTCAGTCCGAAATCCCAGCCACTTTCCTGGCACACACGGATGAAGATCGCAGTGGGTGCAGCTAGAGGCATCGAGTACTTGCACGAGGTAGCCAACCCGCCAGTGATCTACCGCGATCTCAAGGCATCCAACATCCTCTTGGACGCAAGCTTCAACGCGAAGCTGTCGGACTTCGGTCTGGCCAAGCTTGGTCCGAGCGGCGACAACACCCATGTCAGCACAAGGGTGATGGGCACGTACGGCTACTGCGCTCCTGAGTACGCCATGACTGGCAAGCTGACCAAGACATCTGACATCTATAGCTTTGGCGTGGTTCTCTTGGAGCTCATCACAGGGAGGCGAGCGATCGACACCACGAAACCAACTCGGGAGCAGATCCTTGTTCACTGGGTCAGTTCACTTCCATCGATTCGAAAAAAACGTATATTCATGCAGTTAGAATTGCAATGGCGCCGCTAGCTGCTCAACGTTTGTTTATCTCTGCAGGCAGCACCATTCTTCAGGGATAAGAGGAAGTTTGTCAAGATGGCCGACCCATTGCTTGACATGAAATTTCCTCTGAAAGGTCTGTACCAAGCACTTGCCATCTCATCCATGTGCTTGCAAGAAGAAGCAAGCAGTCGGCCGCTGATCAGCGATGTCGTGACCGCCCTTACATTTCTTGCTGATCCAAACTATGACCCTCCGGATGACATCAAGGATCCTCTGCCCATAACAGTTCCAAACCTAGACATGGAAACAACTAGCCCAAACGGAACCGAAGGAGGTAAAGAACAATTGCAGCAAAACGAAGAAGAAAGCCGCCATTCCACAAAAAACGAAGAAGAAGGTAGCTGAAATGTGGCTTTCTGGAATTAAGAAATGTTAAATCAAGCCAGAGCTAGCTCCTTGAATGAAACAGGTGGACGTGGTTTGGTTAGGTGTAATCGATTTCTCAACATTCTTGAAACTGGTGTATGTCATATATAGGCAAAGATGTAATATCAGCTCATTTTCTTGAATGAAACTAGCGTGTGCAGTTTGATTAGGCACAATCAATTTTTGAACATATCATAAGAGATACCTTTGGGCTCGACTCGATAAAATACTCGTGGTTGTAGACTTAATTGTGGTGGTGTCGAGGTGGCAGCATATGTGTACGCGTGCTACAAGCTATGCAACGTGACCGAGATATATTTCAAAATTCTCACCTTTTCTCATAGAGGAGCATAGGGACAAGATGGCAAAAGTCTCAGGATTCATGTCCCTCTCTTGGTGGTGTGCCTGAAAAACAACCGCTGGTACGAAAAGCCATCAAACACAAGATAATAGATGGTGGTGGACAGGGATAATTCGGCAACTACAACTCATAGCATCTGAGTTTGAGAGACCGATGTAATGGATCCTACTGGAAGTCGTCGCGATTAGAGATGTCAATGGGGAATTCCCCATCGGGTTATAGCATCTCATACTCATCCCCATCATGTTTGATCTATCCTCATACCCATCCTCATACTCATCCTCATTCGGGTTTCGGGTCCCCAATGGGTCCCCATCCCCAATTAAGGGATAACTAGGTACTAACAGGTAGCACAAACGCTCTAGATTTCAGACATCACCACATCGGCAAGCACTCATCCATGAACCATGATCCATTTATCCATCCATCAGAAAAGAAATAAGTACTTCGGGACCGATAGAAGAAATGGAGAAATGAAGTTTACTCACCTTCCTTGGTCACCATCTAAGTTCGTTGGCACCTGAGAATCCATGGTCGTCACCATTGTCGGGGCAGGGCGTAGCATATGGATGGTTATTTTAGGGTTTTGTTTTTTTGCTAGTCTGCTAGTTGCCTTGCCGTGTTGCCTTGTTGGGCTAGGACCTGGGGCCTGGTGCGCTGTCATGCTAGGCTTGGTGGCCGGCTCAACCTCAACTCATTCATACAAACACGACAGGTGTACACGTATGAAATACCCATGGGTAATCGGGTTCGGATTATTGCTTCCCAAACCCATACCCATTTACCCAATGGGTGGAGATTTTGTCCCATATTCATACCCATGGGGACAAATTTTGTCCCATACCCGTACACTACTACAGGAAACCTCTGTATAGGCGGTCCGGTTAGCCTCTACACAGACGGTTCCAGGAACCGCTTGTGGTGCACCGACTGTGATGTAAAACAATATCACAGGCGGTCAATCAAAAACCGCCTGTGAAGACAGACATCACAGGCGGTCTAGTTCAAAGGAACCGCCTGTGATAGACAGACATCACAGGCGGTTTCTTATCCTAGCCGCTTGTGTTAGCTACACATCACAGGCGGTTTTTAATATAAGTCCGACTGCATACAATATAAATCACAGCCGGTTTTTTAATATACAGATTCATATACAGAATTTTCAAACAGATTATACACAGATTTCATGCACAGATTCACACAGATTGCATACAACATTGATCTTGGAAATTTGCAACAATATCACACAGTGTTTCATGCACAGATTCACACAGATTGCATACACAGATTCACTTACAAGCAAAAGAGGGTTAAGTAGTTGGTTTCCATCCTTTGTCAGTGGTACAACGACCAGAGATCGTCAAAGAATAAATGCCGCACAGGATTTATATGATCATTGCTCCAAAATGCATCTTCTGGCACAACAAATGTGAAGTCCTCGAGTTTGTATTTGTTGCTAGCCACCATGTACCACTCATGCATTATAATCTCCGGAGTCGACAACTTAGAAAGTTGCACCGTCGTCAGGAACGGCCTCCCATTCACAAATTTTGGAGGAACATCCTCCTTCTTGTATACCGAGATATTGGTTTTAAGACGTAATGATTCTCGAGTATGAATCATTCCATCTTCTTCCCATACTTCGAAATTGTCTATTTGGGACCGTGTGCCTACTCCATGAGATGCTGATTCCGCTTTTGATTGATTTGTCATAACTCTCTGCAAATTATGCAGGTAGCGTGCCACTGATTCTAACGGTTTCTTGACATCGTCAGTGGCGATTCGCTTATGAATTTTCTTTGAAATAGTTGGCCCTTCAACATTGGTGCCAACCTTTGGTTCCTTTTTTATGTTGACGTCGACATTCTGAGGAACAATTTTGTCTACGTCCCCCTCGTCGAGTTCCTTCGCAAGAGGCGATATGATTGTTTCAACGATTTTTTTGGAGGTCGGTGTCATATTTTCCTGCACCATGGGGTGTGGAATGATCGAACTATATTTTTGTTGCATTGGTGTTGAATTCGGCTCATCACCCAACTTGATGTCGTGTCGATGCCAAAGGACCAACTCGTTCATTGCCTCCTGCAAAGTTATGATCCCCTCAACTGGAAAATCTATCTCCCAATCTTCACAACCACTGTCTGTGATTTCTAGAACTTGGACCACAGCATAGTGTGGCGGGACAGGATTATCCTTGTAGTTAACAAGTCCTGGTTTTACCAAACCAGTAGCAGCTTGCTTTGTTTTTGTCCCAGATCGATTGATTGGAATATGAAGAAAGCAAGGCTTGTCCTCAACAATATCGTCTACAGGGTACTTGGTCAAGTCTTGTACAGATCCTATGCTGCTAGGGACTATAGATGGACTCATGTGGCTTGGCTTGAGTTCAAATGATATGCATTCTGTTTTCTTCATTTTGTTCATCACGTCATTAATAGACTTTTGTACCCTTTCATCAATAGTCTCTTCAAGGGTCCTTTTCTACTTCTCGTGTTTCCTATATGACGACGCATACTCTGGAAACGCCTCTCTCTAGGAAATCTTAGAAGAGATTCCCCGAGCCCGTCCAGTGTGTTCAGGATTGCCTAGTGCTGCAGTTAGTATGTCATTCTCCCTCCGAGGCTTCAATTCTCCTTTTTTTCTCTTATCTGCATATTCTTGAATTTTTGTCAAAACTTCGCCTACCAATTCTGGATGCAAAAGTTTGCCGTCCTCACTCAAACCTGCCCAACCTAAGATCCAACAAATAGCTCGCTCATCGATATCTTTTAATATTGGGTCCAAAGTGCCGTTAGCTATAGCTTCCTCGATTATCCTGTTCTACTGCACAACTTTATGGTGATATCCGGTTGACCCCAGGCGATGGGGGTGTTTGTTCATCTTCACTCTCTGAGAATTAGTTTCGCCCAGTTCTTTGGCCTTCAGTTCGGTCTTCTGACGAACAAATTCCTCCCACTGAGCTTGAGTGATTTTCCCCATTTTCTTGGGCGGAGGAACCTTATTCTTCTTAACAAATTCCCTATTCATCTCGGCCTTCCACCCATGAAACATCTTGGCCATAGTAGAGAGCATCGACTTCCTTACTGCATCCTCTGTGCCTTTTGGGAACTTAAATGACTCAGACAACTTAGCCCATAGCTTATTGCGGGTGTCTTCATCTAAATCCTTCCATTTTTGAAGTGTGATTGGCACTATATCTCTAACAGTAGACCCGCAGGAATTTCGAAACTTTGTAACCACGTCAAGTGGTTCTTCAGGAAACCCCTCTGCATTTAGTTTTGTTACGTACATAACTGCACCTTCTTTCATCTGATTCGGACCTCGTCGCCCTCGTTTCCGCTTATGTGAAACGGATGATTCAGGCATCGGAGCATCCTCCGTGTTTCGTGTAGAACATGCATCCTCTTTCTTCTCTTCATTTGAAATCTATATAGTGAAACAATTAATGGCCTTTCATATATGAACATTATTTTAGAATATAGTCGGCATATTTCTATTTACCTCTTCATCATTGGGAATATAGTCGGCATCAAGCTCATCTGATGTTTTTTTCTTCCTTGGAGGTATAGGAGTACAAGGATTGTCGTCACTAGAACTATCCTCCCCGCTCCCTTCACCGGAGCTGCTTGTTGTCTGCCATTCAAGTTTGGTCGCGTCTTCATCAACTTTATTAGACACACCGGTGCAGACCACATCCATACTAGGCTGCTCGTTGTCTGCCATTCAAGCTGGTTCCATCGATAAAGGGATATACTGTTAGTCTGATATACTGGTTCCATCAATAAGGGAACTTGGAGAAAAGGTGATTCAAAAGAAATCGAGCCCAAACCCGCCTCCGGGGCAGGATCGGGCCGGGAAGCACGGAGCAGATAGAAGTGCACTTCCCAATGCAGTAGACAGAGAAGGCATGGCTGTGATGTTATAATGCTGAAGGACCCCAAGATGAGATTATGCCCTGTCGTCCACCACTGCCCGTTATTTGTGGGCTTCACCGAGGGCGGGAAACATTTGGTGACATCAAACGACCTTTGGGCTGGGGACGTCTGCGAGCTTGTTAAGGGGCTAGACGATGGTGAGCCGGTGTACTCTGTCCGGATGTGTGGTCACAAAATTTAAAGCTGCCCTGGCTTCATCTGTGTGCTTCTCTTCTCTTATGTCGGCTACTAAGATCACTTAGCACCCCACCTAAGACAAGGGAAGCACACACATGAAGTCGGGGCGGCTTTAAATTTTGTGACCACACATCCGGACATAGTACACCGGCTCACCATCGTCTGGCCCCTTAACAAGCTCGCAGACGTCTTCAGCCCGAAGGTCGTTTGCTATCACCAAATGTTTCCAGCCATCGGTGAAGCCCACAAATAACGGGAAGTGGTAGACTACAGGGCTTAATCTCTTCTTGGGGTCCTTCAGCATTATAACATCACAGCCATGCCTTCTCTGTCTAACTGCATTGGAAAGTGCACTTCTATCTGCGAGCTTGCTTCCTGACCCGATTCAGGCATTCCGCCGATGCCATTCTCCATATAAGTCCCAAACAGAGAATAGGGATGAGGTAGTCAAGATTGTAGGCGCTAGTGCTCAACTACTAGCATCTATAGATATGGACACAAGTCCAAATTTGGTGCTACTCGGCACCATCGATATCACTAGAAAAAAATACATCAAAGAGATCCACTTCCCAATAGTACTCGAAGATAGTTCATTGACTTGACACTCTCTAAGAGGTTCATACAAAATACATTATCTCTAAGAGTGAAACCTACGATACTCATATCGTGTTGTTTAGGACTAAACATCAACAACCCCTTGACTGGTCGCTATCATACTCAATTCCAAAATATTTTTCCAATATGTCGGCTTGAGTAAGGAGATCTGGGCTTGGGAGTTCCTCCAAATCATCTGCAGCTTCATCATCTTCAGCATATTGCAGGGCTTCATCTTGAATAATTTTAGTCCTCTTGGAGTCAGCATACTTTTTGATGGACAGAGCACACTTCTCAAGCATGTCGCATACATCTCCAATTTGAAACAAAGTGGTCTTAAGTGTGTACACTGATTCCGGTTCACTAGTATCCACAACCCCATCAGTCACTAGACTGCGAATGATGTCAACATGTGTCTCGATGACTCGAACTGAGGTCTCAACCATGTCAAGTGGCTCTTTTTCCATCTCTGAAACTGAAAATGACCAAGTCTCACAATCAAAAGAACAAAGGCAACAAAGGCAGCGATCAGAGGGAAAACAAGGATGTGGCTTATAGGGCAAAAAGAAGGGTCCAAATAACATTGTCATGGCTATGAACAAGTCAAAGATGGGAGATAAGAACAAGTCTTATAACATAGGGTTGGGAAGCAAAGATAGGTATTCAAAAAACTTAGAAGGGAGATAAGAACAAGTCTTATAACATAGGGAGATAATAACATTGTCATGGCTATGTACTTCCATGATGTATGTGGCCATAAGCACATTTGGCCTAATGATTATCAAACAAAGATAGATAGTCAAAAAACACTAAAAATAGACTTCATATAAGAAGTAATTGACAACCAAACAATAAGCAATAAGCATATTGACAATATATGTAAGTGAAAATATGCACTTATGAATATGCAAACAATAAGCAATAAGCAATAACCAAACAATAAGCAATAAGCATAATGACAAACATTTAATCTAAGCACTGATAATCAGGGATAGCCATCGATTGGGCAGAATGCATATACACAATTTGTCAATATGCACTTATGAAATATACACAATGAAATACTCCAAGTACTTGAACTGAAATATACACAATGAAATACACAATTCTGCTTGGCATATACACAATTTGTAGAACATTGCTTGCTTGTAGAATATACACAATGAAATACACAATAAGAATGCATATACACAATTTGTAGAACATTGCTTGCTTGTAGCCAATGGAACCTGAACTGAATTAAGAGCTCGGGGAAGAAGAAATGGAACCTGAACTTTGACCTTATCGAGAGGAAGAAGACAGAGCTCGTGGACGGCGACGCTTCGGGCTCAGGGACCGTGACGGCGGCGCTTGGGCTCGGGGACTCGGCGCTCGGGCTCGGGGACGGCGGGCGCTCGGGCTCGGTGAAGGGGATGGCGGCGCTCGGGCTCAGTCTCGGGGACGGCGTTGCTCGGGCGCTCGGGGACGGCGGCGCTCGGGCTCGGGGACGAGGACGGCAGGGCTCGAGCTCGGTGAAGGGGACGGCGGCGCTCGGGCTCGGTGAAGGGGACGGCGTTGCTCGGGCGCTCGGGGACGGCGGCGCTTGGGCTCGGGGACGGGGACGGCGGCGCTCGGGCTCGGGGACGGGGACGGCGGCGCTCGGGTTCGTGCTCGGGGACGGGGACACGGCGGCAGCCTGGCGGCGCACTGTGTCAGCTCGGGCGAGAAGAGTTAGGGTTCCTGCCGACCAACGAGCCTTTTATATTGTAAAGAATCCCAGGCGGATATTTAGCAAAACCGCCTGTGATAGACAACATCACAGGCGGTTGTTAATTCCGACCGCCTGTGATAAATTAACTTCACAGACGGTCGACGTAAAAAACTGCCTGTGATGTTATCTATCACAAGCGGTTTTGCTAAATATTCGCCTGTGATGTGTGTACACTATAAAAGGGCTAGCCCCCGATGGGTTCCAGAACCCTAACTCGCAGAACCCTAATTCACAGCACTGTAGCGGCGGCGGGTTTTTTTTGAGATCTACAGGGAGAAGGTTTTGTTTTTGAGTTTATTGATTGATTTCAATAGTTTATGCATATATATGATCTCCATTTGTTTTCTTTCTCATTTTGATGCGATTTTTTGCCTCAATTTTGTAATATAGAACGGAGTTGAAGAAAAGCTTTGGAATTCAAGATTTGGACTTATAATAGTTGATCTAGTTTAAAGATTCTTTAAAAACACAATTGTCTCACCTCAAGGTATCTATTGTTGCAATGTTTGTTTTATTTTCATACATATCAATTCGTTTCATGTTTTATGGATGAATTCAATTAATTAATGATTTTATTGATGTTAATCAATATAAGGATAGGTAATGGACCGAGGTTGGACGTACAATGTGCCAAGACCACATCCGTTGTATATTCGAAATTTGAGAAGCTTTATTGAAGCGACCAAAAAGCAAGCGAATTTGCGAAAGAGCAAGGAGATATTATGTTCGTGCATCGACTGTGATAATAAGATAGCTTGGAGAGATATAGGAGTAATCCAATCACATCTGCTAAAAAGAGGGTTTAAAAACAATTACACGATATGGTCAGAACATGGTGAGTTGGATCCGTGTGAAGTGCCTGGTAATGACGAGAGAGTTGTCGGAATTTTAGATCTTAAAGTTGATGGTAAAGTGGATAATGTGGATGCTAATCAAGATTTTGAAGAATTTGATTGCGAAGGGATGTTGCGCCATATGGAACCAGAAATGTTGAGTTCTGTGGGATCGCAGAAAGGGCTATCTAAAATGGAGGGACTGGAAAGTGCTTCAAAAGAACCTTTATATGATGAATCAAAGGGTTGTGACAAAGAGTTTACTACACTGCGTACAGTTCTAGAACTTCTGAAGTTGAAGGCTAGCGCCGGATGGTCTGATACTAGCTTCACAGATCTTTTGAATTTTCTGTCCCAATTACTATCAAAACCCAACAAACTACCAACAAGCACTTATAAAGCGAAGAAGCTTATATCTCCCATAGCTCTGGGTGTGCAAAAAATTCATGCATGTCCGAACCATTGTATTCTATATCGTGGCGATTTTGAGAACGCATCAAGATGCCCAGTTTGCAATGTCAGTCGATACAAGAAGAGCTACAATCAAGACTGTGTAAAAAAATTCCCGAAGAAAAATAAAAACAAGAAATCCACTATTGGACCTGAAAGTGACGATGACACTTTTGATGACATGGATGGGAAAAAGAAGTCAAAGAACCCAGCTTTGGTGATGTGGTATCTTCCAGTAATTGATCGCTTAAAATGTTTGTTCTCAAATCCTAGGGAGGCTGAGCTTATGCGTTGGCATGCTGAAAATCGCAAGCAGAATAACAAACAGATTCGACACCCTGCTGATGCATCACAATGGAAAAATTTCGATCTTATGTATCCTGAGTTTGCCAAAGAAACCAGAAATGTAAGATTTGCTTTTGGTACAGACGGAATGAATCCATTTGGTGAAAAAAGAAGTGTACATAGCACCTGGCCCGTGACTTTAACGATGTACAACCTTCCATCATGGCTGTGTCACAAAAGAAAGTACATTATGTTGACTATTCTTATTCAAGGTCCGAAATCAGCTGGTGTTGATATTGATGTGTTCCTAGAACCTCTTATGGAAGATATGACAAAGCTCTGGAATGAAGGAGTTAGAATATGGGATGAGTATTGCCATGAGTATTTCAACTTAAGAGCAATTATATTTGTTACCATCCATGATTCTCCCGGTGGCGCCACACTATCAGGGCAAAAGACTAAAGGAAAGAATGGTTGTGTAGTGTGCGTCGATGGAACTGCTTCCATGTACCTTAAATCATCCAAGAAGTTGGTGTTCATGGGACACAGACGGTTCTTGATGAAGCAGCATAAGTACCGAAAGATGAAAGCGGAATTTAACAATCAACTGGAAAGTGAAGGTGCACCAAAGCCTTATAGTGGGAAACTTGTTTTTGAAATTGTAAAGAACATTCATGTTGTATTCGGAAAGGGAAAAAACAAAGGAGAAAAGAGAAAGAGAACTGACCCTTCAACTTACACAACTTTCAAGAAGCAATCAATTTTTTTCAAGTACCTCCCATACTGGAAGGATATGGAAATTTGCCACAGCATTGATTTGATGCATGTAACAAAAAATGTTTTTGACAGCATCATTGGAACCTTGCTGGGCATGCCGAGTAAGACAAAAGACGGACTCAAATCACGCAATGATCTAGTAGATCTTCAAATCAGACCGGAACTTCATCCAGTGGATAGTGGCAAAGGGAAGCCTTACCTCCCCCCAGCTAGCTACAACTTGTCAGTTGAGGAGAGAACAAAGATTTGCAAATGTTTGCGTGGGGTCAAAGTGCCCACAGGTTTCTCATCCAATATCAGCAGACTAGTCAGGATGAAGGACTTGTCTCTATTTGGCTACAACTCTCATGACTGCCATGTGATGATGACGGTGTTCCTCCCAATTGCGGTAAGAGCCCTCGAAACATAGCATGTCAAAGTTGTCATCACACGCTTGTGTTACTTTTTCAATGCGGTTTCACAAAAAGTAATAGCTTTAGAAGACTTGGACTATCTAAAGGCATACATCATCGAGACTATGTGCAAGCTTGAAATGTGTTTTCCTCCATCATTTTTTGATATGCAAGTACACCTAATCATACATCTCGTGGATCAGATAAAAATATTAGGGCCACTATATTTACATCATATGTTTCAGTTGGAGCAATACCTGGGAGTATTAAAAGGTTATGTGCGAAATCGCGCTCACCCTGAGGGTTCAATCATGGAGGGATACACTACAGAAGAAGTGACTGAGAGCTGTATAGATTACATCAGTGACGGAACAATGATAGGTGTGCCTGTACCTAAACATGAGGGTAAACTATGTGGGAGAGGGAGAATGGGCAAGAAAACTTTTCGCGTTGAGGATTACAAGCTAGTACATTGTGCTCATGGTAGTGTACTACAACATCTCATGATAGCCGAGCCTTACATAGAGGAACACCTGGATGAGCTTCGTAAAGAAAATCAGAACCGCACAGAGGACTGGATCATGAGGGAGCACAAACATCGTTTCAGCGAATGGTTAATGGACAAAAACATCCCATTCGGAGACTCTTTGGAAGAGAAAACAATGAAGAATTTGGCTTCTGGGCCATCGTGTTTTGTGACATCATGGCAAGCATATGACATCAATGGGTACACATTCTACACTAAATCAAAAGACATGAAAAGTGTTGCACAAAATAGCGGTGTTCGTATCGATGCTTTTGACCTACATGGACAGAAGACCACATATTTTGGATTCATAGAGGAAATATGGGAACTTGATTATGGCCCAAGCATGAAAATACCCTTATTTAAGTGCCAATGGGTACAACATCCCGTGGGGGTGATAGTGGATAACTACGGACTCACACTGGTAGACTTAAAGAAAGTAGGATATTGTTGGGGACTTGTTCTCAAATGCTTCGGATTAAGAACAAGGCAACATAAAAAGTGTTAAGTGATAAAGTCCTCCGTCCCTTGAAACATTATTTCCCTTCGGGGTATAATGTGCTCCGGACGAAGGTTACAAATAACATATCTTCGTAAGCATAATAAATTGTGACGAAGAACTTACATACAACATAAAAGGTAATATAAACATTTATATATTATCACAACGTCATTCCTATTTTATTATCATATAAAAATAGAAATGATTTCAGATTACAAATGTACCTTCGAATTGCAGGAAGGCAAAAGTACAGGGATGACGAAAAGCAAATGCCAAGTCAGCGTGAACAGTACGAGAGTACTGTTCACCTATTTATAGGCGTGGGACGCAGCCCATGTAAAATTACATTCATACCCATTACATTTGCTTATGGCTCATAGCAATCTATTAAGGTCTAAGTAGTCTTTTCATCTTTAAGTCGGTTCCCCCTTTCTGCTGTCGCGACGAAGCTTTCCTGCGCATAGCTTCGGCCGTGCACCATCCTTCGTACAGCTTGATGATCAGCCCGTCCTTCATCTCGATTCCCCTTCGTCTAGCTTGGGCTTCGTCCTGACCGTACTCCATGTTCATAAACTGGGTCTGAAGATACCTGTTCATATATTTCACTTGGAAAACATTGTCAAATCTGTTTTTGAGGACCTTCGGAGGACGAAGGCCCCCAACAGTAGCCCCTCGCAATATTAATTTGTTAGTGATAAATTCATATTGCGATATGGACGAAGGCCTTAAGCCGAAGGTCCGAAAAAACACCTTCCCTTTGCTAGAATAGCAACAGTCATTGACATGTGGGACCACACAGTTTTTGTCATATTGAGTGTATAAGTAGAAGCCCGCCACAATTTATTTGGCACGCTCTCTTTGCCATCTGCTCCCGCTCACTCAATTTTTAGCTCTTGCGCACTAAGATTTGCTGAGCTTTTAGTTTTGAAGCTTCGGCTTTGAAAACAGTTTTTTAGTGTTTCCGAAGATGTCTGAAGATAAGAAGGCTGCTGCTGAGATGAAGCTGAGTCTCGACGAAGAGAAGAACTTGGGGTTTCTTATAGCGATGTCGAAGACCAATACGGAAAAAATCACCAAGGAGATTCTGGAAGGTTTGTCTAAAGATACTGGTGACAGCGACAGTTATGATGTGGATAGTGGTGGTGAAGACTCCGAAGATCGCCCTTGGCGACCAAGCCATGCGGTTTTCGGCAAATCAAGTATCAAAGAAAATCACCTTGTCAGCATGAGGGGAAGATATTTCCGGGACTTGTCCATTGTGAGGGCCGACGAAGGAGAGAAGACTTGTCCGACTCCTGAGGAAAACGAAGTCGTAGTGTTCCGAAGCTTCTTGAAAGCTGGACTACGATTTCCCCTAAGCAGCTTTGTCGTAGAGGTGCTGAAGATATTTGAAATCTACCTTCACCAACTTACCCCCGAAGCAATCGTAAGGATGGGAATTTTTGTCTGGGCCGTGAGAAGCCAAGGTCTGGAACCTGATGCGAAAAGTTTCTGCAACATACACGAGTTGTTATACGAGACAAAACCCTGGGGTAAAGAACAGTATCACAATAATTTTGGCTGCTACAGCTTCGTTTCTCGGTCTGGGTCAAGCTGTCCCGTGCCAACCTTTCGGAAGAGATGGCCCGGCGACTGGATGACAGAATGGTTTTATGTGAAGAATGACCTGGCAGTACGGGAAGATATTAAAGGTATAATTATGCGCCCTATTTGGCAACGCTTCGGCCTGCGGAGGCCGAAGGTTGAAATGAATGAAGCTGCCGAAGAATGCCAGAGAGCCTTCGGTGTTATTTGTTCTTTTATTGGAACGAGAGATTTGGTACAAGAACATATTGCCTTCAGAGTATGGCCGCTCGCGGAGAAATGGGAAATGCCGCAAGAAACCATGAAGGAGGCCGACGAAGGTGGACTTGTCAGGCTGAAGTATACTTTCAAGTTCGGAGATAAATTCGTTGAGCCAGATGATGACTGGTTAAAGAGTATTGAAAACTTAAGTGATGAACTGCTTGGGGCTTATTCGAAGGCCGAAGATACTGTACTGTTAGCAGCCTTCGGAGGCCGAAAAAAGAAAAGGCTGAACCGGGTGTTTGATGCAATCGGGTTCGTCTACCCTGACTATCGTTATCCCATTCGATGGCAGAAAAGAAAAAACACAACCTCTGCGAAAGAAGAAGCTGCAACTGCTCCTAGCGAGCCAGAACTGAAAAGAAAGAGGATAAAGGTCCTCACACATCGGCCACACTATATTGAACCAGCTTCGGTGCCTGAGTTCACCGGAGAAACTTCTCCGGCCATCGAAGCTAAAAAGACAACCAAACCAACCTTGCTGCCAGAAGTCGCAGAAATGGCCGAAGCGCCAACAAAGATGGAATTGGAAGAACCGAAGATTTTGTTACCAGAAACCAAAGAGATGGCCAAAACGCCATCCACAGAAAAATGGAAGAAGTGAAAAAACCAACTGAGGAAAAAACATCAGAAGTTTTGAGTCCTGCAGCAAATGTTGAGACAGTAAAAAATCAAAAGGTGACAGCAGTGACTCTGAAAAGGAAGAGAATGGCTAATGTGCTAGATGTTCTGGAAACAATTAAATCTTCAAGCACACCTCCGAAGAAGACTGTTGCCATTCCGAAACGAAAACTGAAATTTCTGATACTAAATCTCCAGAGCAAGAAACTGAAGCCGAAGCTGGATCCTCAGAGGCCACGAAGATAAAATCCTTGGAAACCGAGGAAGAAAAAATAACAGAGCCAACTTTTGTTGAAGAAATCAGTGTCATTGCCCCCGAAGCATCCCCCAAAGTCCTTGATTATATTGTTCGTCATGCTTCGGGGAAACAATTATCAGGAAAAGAAAAACAAGAGGCCCAGCTTTACGCCCAAAAACTGAAGTATCCAAAGGGGGCGTTAATATTCAATGGCAGTGGAGAAGAAGACTTCTTGTATTGTCTCCCTGACAGCAAGGAGATTTCTGTCTGCCGGGAGATGAGCAAGAGCTTTGGATTCCCAACACTAGAAAACGGACTCTCGGTGCTGTCGAAAGACGAGTTGGCCGACAGCTTGGCGTACAATAGTTTAAAGGTACAAAATTTGAGACCTTCGGATCGTTTCTTGAAACCAAAATTTTTTCATTTGCTTAGATTTTACTAACGCACACACATTCTTCTTTGCAGGGCCTTATTCTTAGCAATGCCCTCAGGGCCCAGAAAGATGCTGAAGACGAAGGGTGTGCTATAGCCCTGAGCAACCTTCGTTTCGAAGTAATTGAATTGAGGAACGAAGGTCTCGAAAAAGATAAAATATTACATTCATTAATAAATAGAATAAAAGAAGACGAAGCTACTTTTAAAGGTCAAGCTGAAGCTCAGAAGCGCGAAATTGAAGATCTTCGAAAACAACTGGCCAGAGCCAAAGAGGAACGCATGCTTGAAGAAACGAAGCGAGAACTCAGCGACCAATGGGCAAATCATTTAGAGGGAACTGTTGAAGAACTTCGTTCATCCAAGAAAAGATGTTATAACAAATCTATAGAGTGTGTTAAGAAATTGAAAGCTAGCTTCGCCAGCGTCGGCGCATTCTCGAGCGAAGAAAACTTTACAAGAGGCAACCCCGAAGGTCCCATCGAATGGATCGATCACGAAGCTGAGGCCTTCGAGGAAATTTTAAATAGCCACGGAGATATATGTGCTTTCTCGGGTGCCAGAGGAATTGCCACCATTTTAGAGAAAAAAGGCTGCGAGCATGTAAAGATTTTAGCGCAATCCGAAGCTACCTTGCCCTTCGAAGATGCAAAAGATCCTTCAGCCGAAGCTAGCATGATTGGTGGAAAATTTTTTACCGATGTCTGGGATAATGGTGGCCGAGAAATGGCTCGAGAAATTATCCAGAAAAGCGAGAAGGGCATTTACGACGCTAGAGAAGTAGCTAAAGCCGCTGACAAAAGCTCAGAGCCCGAAGGGCAAATAGGTATTAGCTAATGGTTTTTATTGTGTTGTAATTTTTAATTTTAAACTTTCGATCGCAATTTGTAATAGCAATATGGCCGTATCATGTCCTCCTTCAGATCCTACTAAAGCGTCTCCGGGCCCTCACCCGAAAGGAGACGAAGAAATTAAAAAGATGGCTGAAGCTATCATGGATGAAGTTGTTAACCGGCTCCTGAACGAAGCTGCCGAAGTTGTTTTGAGAGAAGACTAGGTGTTATTGTAAAAACATTTGAAATGTAATATGTGTGGTATCTTGTAACCCTGAATGTAATATATTTGCTTTTTATGGTTCGATTCTTTACGATGCATGAAACTTTACCTACGTACCGTTTTTGAGCCTTCGGCGAAAAAACACCTTCCCTTCTTTTCATGCTTCGTGAAGAAAAATTTTTATGTATCACAATAATGTCCATAGTGTTCTGATGAAGGATATCCAAACTTCGTGAAAATATTCTCCGAAGCTATACTCCGAAGGTCAATATTGTATCTTCTTGTGACTTAACACGATTTGCACTTTTCCAAAGCATTCTTCCGAAGATCAATATTGTGTCCCCTTCTCGTGCCATATGCAACATGATGTATGATGCTTATGCTATGCAAAATGATGTGATGATGTTATGTTATGTAGATGACATTTGTTTCGAAGATACACACATATCCCCATAAAACACACAATATTTTTGTATCAGCGCTGACTTTTCGCTGTAAGCTCTGCATTCCCTTAGGAACGTCTTTGGAGCTTCTTCGCCTTTTACTTAGGCGGTATCAGCGTTGACTTTTCGCTGTAAGCTCTGCATTCCCTTAGGAACGACTTTGGAGCTTCTTCGCCTTTTACTTAGGCGGTATCAGCGTTGACTTTTCGCTGTATGCTCTGCATTCCCTTTGGAACGACTTTGGAGCAGAAAACTTACACTGCGTTCCCCTTGGAACGGCTTTTTGTGACTTCAGCAAACTTACTCTGCGTTCCTTAGAACGACTTTTTGTTGCTTCGAAGAATTTTTGATAATTCGAAGGTCCTCCTTGTTATCGCAAATTTTTAAGCTTCAGCAACTTAAGCCTGAAAAAATACATTTTCCTTGTGGTAAACAACGAAACTATTACATGAAAACTAAAAAAAAATGTCCTTTATTACACAGAAAATAGAACTGAATGGAAAAAACTGCTATTAAGGTAGGATATTCGTCAATAGATGTGCTTCGACTCTGGCACAGTGCTATTGACTGTGCGAGCTTCGGATTGTTCTCTGAGATCCCTTTGGTGTGGAGCATATTGGCTCCCTTCTGGCTGTTGGCCTTGTTGCAGCGGTGGTGGAGGCGGAAGCTGTTGCCAGGAAGCTTGAGGTTGACTCGCCGAAGCAACAGAAACTGCAGGGTGGTTGCCTATATATTCTAGGATGTAAGGCGGTTGATACGAAGCAGTATGCATGACCTGCTTCGGCTGAGCTTGTTGTGCTGCAGCTTCGGCTATCTCTTTTTGCTTCTGGATGGTAACATGGCACATCCTGGTGGTATGACCCTTGTTTTCACCACAGAACAAGCAAAATATTCTCCTTGGTTGATCTCCAAATCTTCCGCCGAAGCCCCTGGCGCCTCTGCCTCTTGGAGCTGGTGGCCGGAAGAAGCTTTGCTGTTGCCCCGAAACCTGTGAAGAGCACTGCGGCCTGTGCTGCTGACTCCCCTTATCATCATTTTGAGTAGAGTTGTGGATTGACCTGACATGCTTCGGATAGAATCTTCCTCCGAAGCCCCTGGTCATTTCAGAAAACCTGAAAGCCTCCTCCCTTCTTTGGCGAAAATCATTGTCGGCACGAATATACTCGTCCATCTTCTGGAGCAGCTTCTCCAAAGTTTGAGGAGGCTTCCTACCAAAGTACTGAGCTGAAGGTCCAGGCCGAAGCCCCTTGATCATGGCTTCAATAACAATTTCATTGGGCACCGTTGGCGCCTGCGCCCTCAAACGCAAGAACCTCCTGACATACGCCTGAAGGTATTCTTCGTGATCCTGTGTGCACTGGAACAGGGCCTGAGCAGTGACCGGCTTCGTCTGAAACCCTTGGAAGCTAGTTAACAACATGTCCTTCAGTTTTTGCCATGAAGTGATCGTTCCTGGTCGAAGGGAGGAATACCAGGTTTGAGCAACACTCCTGACAGCCATAACAAAAGACTTTGCCATGACTGCAGCATTGCCACCATACGAAGATACTGTTGCTTCGTAGCTCATCAAAAACTGCTTCGGGTCTGAATGGCCATCGAATATGGGAAGCTGGGGCGGCTTGTAGGACGGAGGCCAAGGTGTAGCCTGCAGCTCAGCGGACAGGGGAGAAGCATCATCGAAAACAAAATTTCCATGATGGAAGTTGTCATACCAATCATCTTCGTTGAAGAAGCCCTCCTGATGAAGGTCTTTGTGCTGAGGCCTTCGGTTCTGCTCATCTTGAGTAAGATGACGAACTTCTTCGGAAGCTTCGTCTATCTGCCTTTGCAGTTCAGCTAGCCTGGCCATCTTTTCCTTCTTGCGCTGTACCTGCTGTTGAAGGATCTCCAGATTCTGGATCTCCTGATCCAATTCATCCTCCGGAGGTGTTGGACTAACAGCCTTTCTCTTCTGGCTTTGAGCCTCTCTAAGAGAAAGGACATCCTGATTGGGGTCCAGCGGCTGGAGAGTGGCAGCCCCTGTTGCTGAAGCTTTTTTCGGCGGCATGACGAAGGTGGTGCTTGTCGAAGCTCAAGAAATGGAAGTGAGTTCACCGGAGGTGGGCGCCAATGTTGGGGACTTGTTCTCAAATGCTTCGGATTAAGAACAAGGCAACATAAAAAGTGTTAAGTGATAAAGTCCTCCGTCCCTTGAAACATTATTTCCCTTCGGGGTATAATGTGCTCCGGACGAAGGTTACAAATAACATATCTTCGTAAGCATAATAAATTGTGACGAAGAACTTACATACAACATAAAAGGTAATATAAACATTTATATATTATCACAACGTCATTCCTATTTTATTATCATATAAAAATAGAAATGATTTCAGATTACAAATGTACCTTCGAATTGCAGGAAGGCAAAAGTACAGGGATGACGAAAAGCAAATGCCAAGTACTGTTCACCTATTTATAGGCGTGGGACGCAGCCCATGTAAAATTACATTCATACCCATTACATTTGCTTATGGCTCATAGCAATCTATTAAGGTCTAAGTAGTCTTTTCATGTTTAAGTCGGTTCCCCCTTTCTGCTGTCGCGACGAAGCTTTCCTGCGCATAGCTTCGGCCGTGCACCATCCTTCGTACAGCTTGATGATCAGCCCGTCCTTCATCTCGATTCCCCTTCGTCTAGCTTGGGCTTCGTCCTGACCGTACTCCATGTTCATAAACTGGGTCTGAAGATACCTGTTCATATATTTCACTTGGAAAACATTGTCAAATCTGTTTTTGAGGACCTTCGGAGGACGAAGGCCCCCAACAGATATAAAGATGACCCGTGGGTTCTCGCCGAATGTGTTGCACAAGTGTTCTATGTACTCGATCCAGCAGATGAGAAGATGCATGTAGTTATTTCTGGAAAGCAAAAAATTGTTGGAGTTGAGAATGTGGGAGACCAAGATGAGGAATACAATAAGTATGAAGAGATGTTCGTCTTTAACGGTCCAGAGAGAATCAAGCGTGTGGAAAAGAAAATTGATAAGAACTTAAAGCCATACATGCGAAAAAATGGTAGTTCATGAAAAATTGTATGAATCAAATTATATTTGTTATCATGTATGATCGACTATGAATTGTGGTTGCCAATTAATTTAAAATCTCTCTAGTTATCTATGTGTGCTATTATAATTCATTTAAATTATATTTGCATATTATTGTTAAAAATTAAATATTAATTCATTTAAATTGTATTTGCATATTTCTGTTAAAAATTAAATATTAATTCATTTAAATTGTATTTGCATATTTCTGTTAAAAATTAAAATTATTTTCATATTTAAATTGTATTTTCATATTTTTACAATCACAGGCGGTTTTTTCTTAGGGTCCGTTTGTGAAAAGGATAGAGCACCACAGGCGGTCCTAAACAAAAACCGCTTGTGATACTATTACATCACAGGCGTACTGAACCGCCTGGGACATCACAGGCGGTTTTCTAACCGAACCGCCTGTGATGTAAAAAAGCCTACCGCTTGTATAGAGCCAAATTGTACTAGTGGTACCCTAATAGGGGAATTCCCCACGGGTTGGCGGGTATCGGGTTCCCATTGACATCTCTAATCGCGATGGTCTGAAGACGCACGCCCAGCTGCCGGTCGCTAGCAATCGCCAGTCCCCATCGTCCTCGGCTCCTCGCCAGTCCCCAGAAGTCCAGAACACCTGCATGAGGTTGCATGCGCCGCACGCGTAGACGTGATCCGGAAGTAGAGATGTCAATGGGTAATTCCCCACCGGGTTATAGCATCCATCCCCATCCCCATCATGTTTGATACATCCCCATACCCATACCCATCATGGGTACAAAACTCATCCCATACCCATCCCCATTCGGGTTTCGAGTCCCCAATGGGTCCCCATCCCCAATTAAAGGATAACTAGGTACTAACATCTAGTGCAAACTATACAGATTTCGTACATCACCACATCGTCAAGCACTCATCCATGAACCATGATCCATTCATCCATCCATCAGAAAAGAAATTAGTACTTGGGACCAATAAAATAAATGGAGTCTGCCGGGTTTGATGGCCGACTCGGCCTCAACTCATTCATACAAACAGGACAGATGTACACGTATGAAATACTCATGGGTAATCGGGTTCGGATTATTGCTTCCCAAACCCATACCCGTTTACCCAATGGGTGGAGATTTTGTCCCATATCCATACCCATGGGGACAATTTTTGTCCCATACCCGTACCCTAATAGGGGAATTCCCCACGGGTTATCGGGTATCGAGTCCCCATTGACATCTCTATCCGGAAGCGTGTGCCATCTGGTGGATAAGGAAAAACAGGATGGAGAAGCAGAGCAGAGTATATTTTATCACTCAATTTATTTTATCAACTTATATACTACCTATTTGACTTTTCTTTCCAAAAACTTTAACCACTTGTATTATTTAAAATATTCATTTTAAAAATATAAAATTTTTTAAGTTAAGCACAAACTAACTTAAATGATAAAACAAATCATAAAAATATAAATGATAAGTTATTATTATTTTGAATAAGACCATTGGTCAAACTTTTATAGCTGCAAAAAAAAAGAATTGAAAAGGGCAAAATATTTTCGGTCCCTACTCTCTCTTTCCCGTGCCTAGGTTCTGTAGCCTCCTCACCTCAAAGGCCTACAACTACGCCTCACCAGGTCACCACGGTTAAAAAACCCTAGTAGAGTTATGTGGACAAATATCAATTATACTCTTGAGCAGGGGCAAAGCTACGTTCATTCTAGAGGGTGCAAATGTACTCCTAAAAAATACAGAATCAGTTATAATACGTAAATTTTCACCATATATGCATCCACATTACTTGATGTCTATGGACCCATGAAACAATTGTACCCCGTCAAATTTGCTCTAGCTTCGCCATTGCTCTTGAGTGGTCTCAAGCCTCTATATAAAGTAACATGTACCCCTCATAAGTAAAAAAGAAGATATAAAGAGGCCAAAACCTTAACCCTACATATTGTGTCTCTCGTGTGTTTCTCTATCGTAATTCTGGGAAGGTAAGACGGGCTTTCAACATCTTCTCGTGCTTAAACTACTGACGGAAAGGAATAGAGCGGATATGATGATCCGTGGTAACATAGTTTTCAACACGTTATCGGCACGCTATATCTCGATGTTGCTATGAATCCGATCTGCATTAACTCTTTATCAAGGACCAGCAGAACTCCGACCTAGCTAAACTGTCTTACGCGACAAAGTTTCGATTCCTCTACGCAATCTAGCAATATGATTTTCTTCTTGATCTGTTCTGATCAATCAGAACTGTAGCAACCACACAACACCGGCGGCCACGCCATAAGGCGTGGACTGCTCGGGGACGCTGTCGTCTCGCCGCCACCAGGCACCAGCCGGCAGCCGGGGAGGCGAAGCCGCTGTTCCCTCCCTGGTGCCCACCGGTCGTCACTCTGCACCAGCGCGAGTGCGCACGCGGCCGCCGGAGCCCCGTAGTCTGCTCCACCCGTCTGGTGCGGTGGTGCCTCGCTGCATCAGTTCGACGGCTCGGCCTCGCGCTAGGAGAGCCGCTGGCTTGCCGCCCCTACCTATCAGGCAAACAGGCTATTATTAGACTGTGTCCAGCAAGGGACGGTAAACCGTCCGGTACCCTTAATATAGGGTTCAGACACGTCCCCAACGCGCCCAGCAATGTACTCTATATCGCACTCTAAATTTTAGAGGACGCCGCACGCACGCTAGATGTGGAGAAATCCAGACGTCCGGTATCCGTGGTCGGGCTCGGGCTCGCGCGGTGGTGAAAAATCCGTAGCCGCTGTTGTGCCGTCGCTGGCGACTTCCATCGAAGTCGGCGAGGGGGGCTCGCGGCGCTGCTCCTCGGCGGCGCCGCCCAAGCTGGGCTCGAAGAGGCCATGCTCGAGCGGGTCCGGAGGCGGACCGCTCGCGGTGGTTGGAGGCAAGGAGGTCGGCGCCGACGACTCAAAGATCCAAGGAGCGGGTGGTTCCGTGGGTGTTCGTCGTCGTCGAACCGCCATCGCCAAGAAGTTGAGAAGATCGACGGAGCCGACGAAGGAAGCTGGGGAGAAACGCAAGCGCATCTCGACGCCACCTTCTTCATCGTCGTCCATTAGGTCGGGTGGTCCAGATCCGAAGAAAAAAAGGTAAACATTGAAGATCGATTTTGCTTTCTATGATTCTAGTACTTCAAATGGTAGAACTCGTCCACATCTAGGGTTACGGATTTAGGGTTATACATTCGATGGATGTAGGATTCCTTGACCATTATGTTTTGTTTTCATAAATTTGGTTCCCATTACACAAAATTTTATTGTGGTACAAGAATTCTATGTTGTAGTGATCGATGTGTATTTACAAATACATGGGGACTATTTTAGACAGAGTGAATCATGAGCACTATGCTATCTCTTCAAAATTGATGTTCAGATTAACCAAATATCTTTCTGGTACAAGCTTTGTTCATATACGAATCGAGGTGTATTCACAATGCCTTGGGCAATTCGTTTGACACACTCAATGATGATTTTATCTTCATAATTCATGTTCATTACTCATGTGCTCATTTCAACTGCCTACTGCCAATACTAGCTCAACTAAAGCACGATACTAGGTCCACATATATTAACACAACCATATGTTTTATGTAGACCATGGATTCGGAGATCGCAAAGCTCCGAAGAGCACTGGCTCATTTAATCAAAGTAGTGGAGCAGCGTTGTGCCGACATCGTCGATGTCGTCCACGGTGCCTTCCAACCAGTTAGCGGACCAGTCCTGAATGAAATGAATCGTGCTTTAGTTCAGATCGAGGACCTCGCCAAGGACCTTGATCACCTAGCTCTGGAAAAAGACTGGGAGATGGAGCACATGGCCCCTTCTCCTATTGCCTCATCATCAGAAATAGAGGATGAGCTTCTGCTTGATTATGATTCAGAGTTGAATCCTGACGATATCGTCGGCTACGACGATGGACGCGACTACTCCACCGACGACACCTATCCCTACTAGATTACCATGCACCTAAGGAATATGTGTATGTGTTAGGTTTATGTGAGTTGAAGTACTCTTTTGTATGTGAACACAACAGATGTGTGTCACAAGTCAGTGGTTTAGTTGATGTCATGTTTATGTTGTCGAAAACTATCCGGACGCGATGTTCATGACATGTTTATGTTAACGTGGTCTGTAAAATGTTATGAAGTCTGCAATATATCTAGTGTGCACCACTTCTGAGTTTCTTGTGTCTGTCCTGTTAACATTGACATGGTTCTGCTTTCATTTGACATGGTTCTTACGTGACTTCCTTGAATGTACAGCATGGGTACGGATTGGAACCAAGTTATGGCACAATATGGCAGTTTCCTATCCGAGGATGATGCCACTCAGTTTGACAACACTGCACTTCCTCGTCCGCCTGATATACCAGCCCAGGCCTCACCAGCACAACCTCAAGTGAAGAAGCCTCCTCAACGCACAAAGCTAGCCAATTTCACGTCTGAAGAGGATATGAGGGTGTGTCAAGCTTGGTTGGCTGTCAGTTGTGATCCGATTGTGAACACTGGTCAGAAGCGTCAAGGATTTTGGAATCGGATTACAGAGGCATACAACTCTCGTAGAGGATCAATGCCAGAGAGGTCTACCAAATCTCTCATGAGCAGGTGGGACAGTATCAAAACTCAATGTTCTACCTTTGCTGGATACATGATGGCTGTGCTTCGACAAAACCCAAGTGGCATGACTGATGCAGATAAGGTACGTAAATGTTGAGAACAAGCTAACAGGCTTTTCTAAGTAAATGTTGACAACAAGCTAACAAGCTTCGACAAAACCAACTGATTTTGTTTTGCAGACTTCGCTTGCGGCTACTCGTTTTGCTGCTGTTGAAAAGAAGCCCTTCCATTTCTTACATTGCTGGTCCATATTGAAGGATCAACCTAAATGGATGGACCAGCACATGAGCACTCAAAATCCTCCACCCAACCCAATTGGTACCCAATCAAATACTATTGACTGTGATGCTGCTGAAGAATCAGCTCCTTCAAGCTTTACTTCCAAAAGGTCGCTTGGTCGTGATTCAGCAAAGGAAAAGGCAAAGAAGCAAAGATCAGAAAACACATCATCCACTGATTCGGAGTACCTAACACGAATGGGTGAGCTCTCTTTGGAACGGTTATCTGTCTACAAATCAGTAGCTTCAACTGAGGAGAAGAAGTTGGAGTTCATGAAAAAACAGGAGAGGCAGAAACTGATATTGGAGAGGAAGAAGCTAAACTTAGAGAAGATGAAGATGGAACGACAAAAGGTGAAGGAGGACACGGAACAGGAGGTTCTCATATTGAGCATGGATTTGACAAAATGTAACCCCCTTCTTCGCCAGTACTACGAGGCAAAACAACAGGAGATTCTGGCAAGGGTAACTGGAAGCTCGTCGTCAAGCAAGTGAATGTTCATTGCACTCGTTGAGGAAGTACTCTTATTTGTTTTCGAGAACAATTTAATGTTTCTGAACTCGACAAATTTATGTTCTGTCATATTAGAACTGAGTCATGTTGCTTAATAATAGTGGACTTCTTATATCATTCGTCAATTATAGCATTACACATTCGCCAGCTTCGGATTACTAGAAACATAGTACAAACATAAACTTCATCGTACTTAACACATACTAGCTTCGGAATAACGGAACAGACGACATGACAAACTTGTTACTTGACACATACTACCTTCGGATTACCATAACTGACGACATAACACACTAGACATGACAATGACAAACATACTTAACACATGGCAGACATAAACTTCATACTTAAGCAGCTCCAGATCCAAGCCGCGCCCAGTGGTGGTGGATTAGATCAACCTGCAACTGATTATATTTCACTGGATCATGTAGTTGGTCGTACCTGTTGTTGATATACTCATTACGCTCGGAAAATGAACCATGACTAGTATCTGCCAAAACTCCGATGTTGTCGAAGCTTGTGTTCAAAGACGAAGGTCCTTCATCTTCTACGATCATGTTGTGCAATATGATGCATGTTTTCATGATATCTCCAATGTGTTGTGGAGACCAACCATATGCAGGACCACGAACTATGGCCCATCGCTTCTGTAGTACTCCAAATGTTCGTTCAATGTCTTTTCTAGCAGACTCTTGAACAGTGGCAAAATGTTGGGTCCTCACATCATACGGATGACGGATTGTCTTCACAAACGCTGGCCAGTCCGGATAAATACCATCTGCTAGGTAATATCCCATGTTGTAGGTGTGTCCATTGACGGAGAAACTCACTGGTGGACTATCACCATGAAGATGCGAATCGAACAGGTTAGAACGCTGAAGAACATTGATGTCGTTACAGCTACCTAGCATGCCGAAGTATGCATGCCAAATCCATAAGTCATATGAGGCAACAGCTTCGAGGATCATTGTAGGGTGTTTACCGCGATCGGTAAACATCCCCTTCCATGCAGTTGGGCAGTTACGCCACTCCCAATGCATGCAATCGACACTACCAAGCATACCAGGAAAGCCGCGTGATTGTCCAACATGGAGAAGCCTAGCGATATCAGCAGGAGTAGGTTTCCTAAGATAGTACCCCCCAAAAGCAGTTTGTATGGCAGTGCAAAAGTGTTTCAAAGCCTCATGTGCTGTAGATTCTCCAATTCGTACGTACTCGTCAACGGCATCCGCAGGAACACCGTATGCAAGGATACGTACAGCAGCAACAACTTTCTGAAGGGCAGATAGACCTAGCTCACCGGCACAGTTTGGACGTTGAACGAAGTACGGATCCACTTGTTGCACAGCAAGAACGAGACGCTCAAACACATGGCGACGCATGCGAAACCTATATTGCAAACTTTTTTTAGTACAATTGTGAAGTACGTACTATGGACGTTAATACATGTGCGTATGAATAAACATACCTCCTTCAAAATTGTGCATCCGTGTAAACCGGATGGGCGCAAAAGTAGTCGGCTCGGATTCTTGCATCACCACTGATATGGTCACGATGGATTCGAACACGACCGGGAATGGAACCAGCGTACCGACGCTCGTTAAGTGCACGACGCCTATGATGTTGGTACGTCGCAACCTCGAGCTCATGGTCTTCATCTTCCATGTCTTGTGCCATCCTAAGAAAAATATTGGAATCTACGAACCGGTCCATTGTTGTGGATGAGTGTATGCGAAGTGTGAGTGAAGTGTTGAAGTAGTGATTATTTATAGAAGGGATAGGCTTCGGAGAGAAGCCATGCGCTTGTCGTGCAGCCGAAGCTAGACAATGGCTTGTTCAAGAAGTGTCGTGGCTTACGGTGGAAGCATGTGAATTCGTAAACATTTTTTCGTACGATTCAAATATGGTGTCACGTTTTTTCCACAATAATTGCACAGAACATAAATTGCAATGTTATTTGTTTTGTACATTTCGAAATTATTAATGAACCATAGTTTTTAGATTATTATTTGAAATTTTATTGATTACAAATTTTTTAGCATCCTTTCAGTACCATTAAATGGGTACAAAACAAAGAAAACAGAAAAAGAAAAGAAAAAACGAATTCTGTTAACACTGTAGCTTTAGGGGATCGAATTTAGGGGACGTTGCTGGAGACACAGAAGATATAGAGGACAGAATCTTTTAGAGTGTCCTGTAAAGTACAGGGAATATTCCTTTAGGGGACGAAATTTAGGGGACGCTGCTGGAGACAGCCTAACGCTGCTGGAGACTCTAAAAGGAATATTCCCTGTACTTTACAGGACACTCTAAAAGATTCTGTCCTCTATATCTTCTGTGTTTCCAGCAACGTCCCCTAAATTCGATCCCCTAAAGCTACAGTGTTAACAGAATTCGTTTTTTCTTTTCTTTTTCTGTTTTCTTTGTTTTGTACCCATTTAATGGTACTGAAAGGATGCTAAAAAATTTGTAATCAATAAAATTTCAAATAATAATATAAAAACTATGGTTCATTAATAATTTCGAAATGTACAAAACAAATAACATTGCAATTTATGTTCTGTGCAATTATTGTGGAAAAAACGTGACACCATATTTGAATCGTACGAAAAAATGTTTACGAATTCACATGCTTCCACCGTAAGCCACGACACTTCTTGAACAAGCCATTGTCTAGCTTCGGCTGCACGACAAGCGCATGGCTTCTCTCCGAAGCCTATCCCTTCTATAAATAATCACTACTTCAACACTTCACTCACACTTCACATACACTCATCCACAACAATGGACCAGTTCGTAGATTCCAATATTTTTCTTAGGATGGCACAAGACATGGAAGATGAAGACCATGAGCTCGAGGTTGCGACGTACCAACATCGTAGGCGTCGTGCACTTAACGAGCGTCGGTACGCTGGTTCCATTCCCGGTCGTGTTCGAATCCATCATGACCATATCAGTGGTGATGCAAGAATCCGAGCCGACAACTTTTGCGCCCATCCGGTTTACACGAATGCACAATTTCGAAGGAGGTATGTTTATTCATACGCACATGTATTAACGTCCATAGTACGTACTTCACAATTGTACTAAAAAAAGTTTGCAATATAGGTTTCGCATGTGTCGCCATGTGTTTGAGCGTCTCGTTCTTGCTGTGCAACAAGTGGATCCGTACTTCGTTCAACGTCCAAACTGTGCCGGTGAGCTAGGCCTATCTGCCCTTCAGAAAGTTGTTGCTGCCGTACGTATCCTTGCATACGGTGTTCCTGCGGATGCCGTTGACGAGTACGTATGAATTGGAGAATCTACAGCACATGAGGCTTTGAAACACTTTTGCACTGCCATACAAACTGCTTTTGGGGGGTACTATCTTAGGAAACCTACTCCTGCTGATATCGCTAGGCTTCTCCATGTTGGACAATCACGCGGCTTTCCTGGTATGCTTGGTAGTGTCGATTGCATGCATTGGGAGTGGCGTAACTGCCCAACTGCATGGAAGGGGATGTTTACCGATCGCGGTAAACACCCTACAATGATCCTCGAAGCTGTTGCCTCATATGACTTATGGATTTGGCATGCATACTTCGGCATGCCAGGTAGCTGTAACGACATCAATGTTCTTCAGCGTTCTAACCTGTTCGATTCGCATCTTCATGGTGATAGTCCACCAGTGAGTTTCTCCGTCAATGGACACACCTACAACATGGGATATTACCTAGAAGATGGTATTTATCCGGACTGGCCAGCGTTTGTGAAGACAATCCGTCATCCGTATGATGTGAGGACCCAACATTTTGCCACTGTTCAAGAGTCTGCTAGAAAAGACATTGAACGAACATTTGGAGTACTACAGAAGCGATGGGCCATAGTTCGTGGTCCTGCATATGGTTGGTCTCCACAACACATTGGAGATATCATGAAAACATGCATCATATTGCACAACATGATCGTAGAAGATGAAGGACCTTCGTCTTTGAACACAAGCTTCGACAACATCGGAGTTTTGGCGGATACTAGTCATGGTTCATTTTCCGAGCGTAATGAGTATATCAACAACAGGTACGACCAACTACATGATCCAGTGAAATATAATTAGTTGCAGGTTGATCTAATCCACCACCACTGGGCGCGGCTTGGATCTGGAGCTGCTTAAGTATGAAGTTTATGTCTGCCATGTGTTAAGTATGTTTGTCATTGTCATGTCTAGTGTGTTATGTCGTCAGTTATGGTAATCCGAAGGTAGTATGTGTCAAGTAACAAGTTTGTCATGTCGTCTGTTCCGTTATTCCGAAGCTAGTATGTGTTAAGTACGATGAAGTTTATGTTTGTACTATGTTTCTAGTAATCCGAAGCTGGCGAATGTGTAATGCTATAATTGACGAATGATATAAGAAGTCCACTATTATTAAGCAACATGACTCAGTTCTAATATGACAGAACATAAATTTGTCGAGTTCAGAAACATTAAATTGTTCTCGAAAACAAATAAGAGTACTTCCTCAACGAGTGCAATGAACATTCACTTGCTTGACGACGAGCTTCCAGTTACCCTTGCCAGAATCTCCTGTTGTTTTGCCTCGTAGTACTGGCGAAGAAGGGGGTTACATTTTGTCAAATCCATGCTCAATATGAGAACCTCCTGTTCCGTGTCCTCCTTCACCTTTTGTTGTTCCATCTTCATCTTCTCTAAGTTTAGCTTCTTCCTCTCCAATATCAGTTTCTGCCTCTCCTGTTTTTTCATGAACTCCAACTTCTTCTCCTCAGTTGAAGCTACTGATTTGTAGACAGATAACCGTTCCAAAGAGAGCTCACCCATTCGTGTTAGGTACTCCGAATCAGTGGATGATGTGTTTTCTGATCTTTGCTTCTTTGCCTTTTCCTTTGCTGAATCACGACCAAGCAGCCTTTTGGAAGTAAAGCTTGAAGGAGCTGATTCTTCAGCAGCATCACAATCAATAATATTTGATTGGGTACCAATTGGGTTGGGTGGAGGATTTTGAGTGCTCATGTGCTGGTCCATCCATTTAGGTTGATCCTTCAATATGGACCAGCAATGTAAGAAATGGAAGGGCTTCTTTTCAACAGCAGCAAAACGAGTAGCCGCAAGCGAAGTCTGCAAAACAAAATCAGTTGGTTTTGTCGAAGCTTGTTAGCTTGTTGTCAACATTTACTTAGAAAAGCCTGTTAGCTTGTTCTCAACATTTACGTACCTTATCTGCATCAGTCATGCCACTTGGGTTTTGTCGAAGCACAGCCATCATGTATCCAGCAAAGGTAGAACAGTGAGTTTTGATACTGTCCCACCTGCTCATGAGAGATTTGGTAGACCTCTCTGGCATTGATCCTCTACGAGAGTTGTATGCCTCTGTAATCCGATTCCAAAATCCTTGACGCTTCTGACCAGTGTTCACAATCGGATCACAACTGACAGCCAACCAAGCTTGACACACCCTCATATCCTCTTCAGACGTGAAATTGGCTAGCTTTGTGCGTTGAGGAGGCTTCTTCACTTGAGGTTGTGCTGGTGAGGCCTGGGCTGGTATATCAGGCGGAGGAGGAAGTGCAGTGTTGTCAAACTGAGTGGCATCATCCTCGGATAGGAAACTGCCATATTGTGCCATAACTTGGTTCCAATCCGTACCCATGCTGTACATTCAAGGAAGTCACGTAAGAACCATGTCAAATGAAAGCAGAACCATGTCAATGTTAACAGGACAGACACAAGAAACTCAGAAGTGGTGCACACTAGATATATTGCAGACTTCATAACATTTTACAGACCACGTTAACATAAACATGTCATGAACATCGCGTCCGGATAGTTTTCGACAACATAAACATGACATCAACTAAACCACTGACTTGTGACACACATCTGTTGTGTTCACATACAAAAGAGTACTTCAACTCACATAAACCTAACACATACACATATTCCTTAGGTGCATGGTAATCTAGTAGGGATAGGTGTCGTCGGTGGAGTAGTCGCGTCCATCGTCGTAGCCGACGATATCGTCAGGATTCAACTCTGAATCATAATCAAGCAGAAGCTCATCCTCTGTTTCTCATGATGAGGCAATAGGAGAAGGGGCCATGTGCTCCATCTCCCAGTCTTTTTCCAGAGCTAGGTGATCAAGGTCCTTGGCGAGGTCCTCGATCTGAACTAAAGCACGATTCATTTCATTCAAGACTGGTCCGCTAACTGGTTGGAAGGCACCGTGGACGACATCGACGATGTCGGCACAACGCTGCTCCACTACTTTGATTAAATGAGCCAGTGCTCTTCGGAGCTTTGCGTTCTCCGAATCCATGGTCTACATAAAACATATGGTTGTGTTAATATATGTGGACCTAGTATCGTGCTTTAGTTGAGCTAGTATTGGCAGTAGGCAGTTGAAATGAGCACATGAGTAATGAACATGAATTATGAAGATAAAATCATCATTGAGTGTGTCAAACGAATTGCCCAAGGCATTGTGAATACACCTCGATTCGTATATGAACAAAGCTTGTACCAGAAAGATATTTGGTTAATCTGAACATCAATTTTGAAGAGATAGCATAGTGCTCATGATTCACTCTGTCTAAAACAGTCCCAATGTATTTGTAAATACACATCGATCACTACAACATAGAATTCTTGTACCACAATAAAATTTTGTGTAATGGGAACCAAATTTATGAACACAAAACATAATGGTCAAGGAATCCTACATCCATCGAATGTATAACCCTAAATCCGTAACCCTAGATGTGGACGAGTTCTACCATTTGAAGTACTAGAATCATAGAAAGCAAAATCGATCTTCAATGTTTACCTTTTTTTCTTCGGATCTGGACCACCTGACCTAATGGACGACGATGAAGAAGGTGGCGTCGAGATGCGCTTGCGTTTCTCCCCAGCTTCCTTCGTCGGCTCCGTCGATCTTCTCAACTTCTTGGCGATGGCGGTTCGACGGCGACGAACACCCACGGAACCACCCGCTCCTTGGATCTTTGAGTTGTCGGCGCCGACCTCCTTGCCTCCAACCACCGCGAGCGGTCCACCTCCGGACCCGCTCGAGCACGGCCTCTTCGAGCCCAGCTTGGGCGGCGCCGCCGAGGAGCAGCGCCGCGAGCCCCCCTCGCCGACTTCGATGGAAGTCGCCAGCGACGGCACAACAGCGGCTACGGATTTTTCACCACCGCGCGAGCCCGAGCCCGACCACGGATACCGGACGTCTGGATTTCTCCACATCTAGCGTGCGTGCGGCGTCCTCTAAAATTTAGAGTGCGATATAGAGTACGTTGTTGGGCGCGTTGGGGACGTGTCTGAACCCTATATTAAGGGTACCGGACGGTTTACCGTCCCTTGCTGGACACAGTCTTATGCCCGGCCAGCCGCCCCGTCTCGGCACGCAGCCCGCCCGTGTGCTCCCTATTTACCGTCCGTGCATGGAGTGCTAATCGATGGCTGAGTTGGGGTGGATATCGAGCTGGCTCGGCTCGACTCGACTCGAGTCGAGTTGGCTCGTTAAGATAACGAGCTGGCTCGGCTCGACTCGTTTTGTTAACGAGCTAAAGATCTAACTCGGTTCGACTCGTTTGCCGACTCGAGCTGGCTCGTTTAGCTCGCGAGCCAGCTCGATAATACCATGTCTAGTGTCTACGAACGGATATAAAAACATATAGCAAAAGAAAAGAAGTTCTATTTAGAAAAAAGATTAGAGTTTGCAACTTAAGGTTCCACACTCAACAAGAACAAGATTAACTATAGTAGAGTAGAAGATTAACTATTTTGGATCGGAGATTATTATGATTTGACTAATTACTCCAACTCGTTTGGCTTGCGACTCAGCTCGCGAGCCAGCTCGAGTTGGCTCGTTATCATAGCGAGTTGAAATATAAACTCAACTCGTTACAAATTATAAACGAGTCGAGTTGAGTCGAGCCACTATCGAGTTGAGTCGAGCGAGTTAACGAGCTATGAGTTTTTTTGTCCAGCACTCTAAGTCAATAAATAAGGCTTTGGGCCTGTGGCAGAACCGCATAAACGAGCCCCGCAATCTGCTCCGGTCTCCTGGTCCTGACGAGTGACGACCGAGCCCTGACCCTCATGCAAAACGAAGCGACATGTATTGGATCTGCATGCATATGGGTCATGGGATGAGAAGAGGCCGCATTAGCGGTTGAAAAAAACAAAAACAAAAGATTCAGGCCTAGCTAGGGAGGCGGAGCCGCGGAGGTGGTTCCGTGTGGTGGCTGTGGATAAAAAAAGGAAAAATAAAAACGGAAAAGAAAAAACACTCTAATTAATTATTTTATTTCGCTAAATAATTAATAGAAAATATATGTTTAAATATAGAACATGTCTTTTACATATGATGTATTATGTTTATGCATTAATTTTACTATTTATTTTTCTACTTTTATTTACCGTAGTAGATACTTAGCAGAAACTTATTAAAATGCATGTAAAGTCTATATTGTGCATACTTAAATCGTTCTAAATATTTATATTATGTTGAGCTTTTCGACTCACGTCGAACGATTAAATTGTATAATGGGTACTAGAACATGACGATCAGACCGTATTGTTAATCGGCTGAGTTATGACATTGGCTGAACATTGGTTGCGTCCTAGCAACACGAATTTGTGTCGTACGAATTTGGTTGTGTCATGTGATTGCTATGTCACACTTTCATTTAATCGGAATGCTTTCATTGAGTCGGACTGCCATCGCCGAGTCGCGTATTTTTTATGCCCTGTAGGCACTGTTCGTCTGTCATGATCATCGAGCCACAATCGCTCATGTTGCGCACGTTGCGTGGACTTATCGCGTACCCCGATTACCGAGTCACAATTGTGCCTATTACGCTTGTTACGAAGGCTTGTTGTGTTGCCGTGATGGCCACACATGCATTGACGTCACATACGTTAGAGCTTGTACTTGCGTGGATTGTGGTGAGTCGTTCAAGCCCCTGAAGTCACATTATGTGCAACCTTCGTAAACAATTTTGTTTGTCTCTATATTTTATTTGACTATCTTGTGCGCATCATATATTTATATATCGCCAAGTGGCCATAACAACTATATCAAACTTTATAGTGCATGGAAATACGATAAATTAAATTAAAATACAATAAAACACAGATAAATTAATTCTATGCTCTCTCTTCTCATGCATAAAGTTTTACTTGAAGTAACACAAAGATATATAATATAATGCATGAAAGCCTTTTTGGCATAGAAGACATCACAACTTAGGATTCTGTTAGTAAGCAAAGAGACCTTACCAAATGAATAAAGGCTAGGGATGAAAACAGTTTCAGAATTTTTTGGTATTCCGGAAACCGATTTCGAAATTTTTCGATCGGATTCACCGGTAACGGTATTTTTCGAAAACGAAATCAGTTTTCAGAATTTTCTATCGGAATCGGTGTGGTGTTTTACCGACCATTTCCTTCGGTTACCGGTTTTTTTCGGAAATTACCGGATTTATGTCTCGGAATTTTTCGGAATTTTCCAGCATGTGATTTTTCGCATCGCCCGTACGTCTCTAGATAAGGATTACTTATTTTTGTATTTTTTGGACGCCTTAAGATTTTTTTTGGGATAGATGGTATTGGAAGGCAGTTGGGATTAACGATTTGGTCTCTCAAACGAATCCACCCTTTTCTATGTACATGTTATGTATTAGTAATATATAACGATAGAGAGCCGACAGTCTGTCTTTTCCACACAATAGGTTTTAGGGTTTTCTTGTGAGGTTGTGGAGAACTCTTTATGTGAGGAAAAATATTTCATAAGTAAGCATGCCATGTCAGCTAGATCGAGTGGATATTGTGAATTGTGAACTTTGAGTCTGTGAACTTGAGATCTTTATGAACTTGTTATACTGTGAACTTATTATATTGTGAACTTGTGATCTTTGTAAACTTTTTATATTATAAATTTGTGATCCTTGTGAACTTTTATATTGTGAATTTGTTATATCATGAATTGTTAACTTGTGGTCTTTGTGATCTTTTATCAACTTTGTTGTATTGTGAAGTTTGATATGTTTAGCGATCGTATTTTAGATTTCGACCGTTGCCGGTGTATTTTCCGCACCAAACTTCTGTTTCCGATGTTTCCGAAATACCGATATCGTTTCCGTTTCCGGAGTTACCGTTTTCGATTTTGTTTCCGATAAAAAATATGAAAACGGTAATGGTTTTAGTGTTTACCGATCGTTTCCGACCGTTTTCATCCCTAATAAAGGCTATAAATATCAATTGTACATTGCTCAACTAGATGTTGGCACACTATTATTTCTGAACAAGATGAAGTGAACTTTAAGATAAATGGTTAGTACCCTAGCAACACACTATTATTTCTGAACAAGATGAAGTGAACTTTAAGATAAATGGTTATTACCTAGCAACATAAAGTTGCAAGTACATCGAAAGGCTGAAAGGCTGCATTAGAGATGACAACGGGTACAAACCCGCCGGGTTTTGCTATCCCAAACCCGTACCCATGAAAAATATTTACACCCATTAAAAAACCCGTACCCATGACGGGTTTGAAATTTTGCCCAAACCCGTACCCATCGGGTTTGCGGGTACCCACGGGTTACCCGCGGGTTTTTATCTCTAATATGCTTATTCTTTTTATAATCAATAAGTATCGTAATGATTAATGAGATCATGGTCCAAAATTTATGTAATGAACAACGAGTTCATGATTTGGTATAAAAAATATTAGTACAGAGAATTAAATACAAATAATAAGTTGTATAATCAAGTTACCTTGCACTAAATTATACATCCACCACATATATAACGCTAGTAATAACTATAATAGCAAGCAAGCAACACTATCACCAACTACTTATACATTCACTATTTGATAAAAATTAGGAAGTAAATAGGTAGATAACAAGTTTGTTGTTTATTTATAAAATAAAATGATAATATGCATTAGGTTTGGTCGGGTTTAAAAAACCCACGGATTCACGGGTTTGGGTACTATAGGAACAAACCCGTACCCATGAACCCGCCGGGTATACATTTATGCCCATTAACAAACCCATGGGTATGAAAATTGATCCAAACTCGTACCCTAATGGGGTAAAAACCCATCGGGTTTCGGGTACCCGTTGCCATCTCTAGCCGGCATGTTGACGAAGAAAGCAAAGGCTGGATGTTGACGAAGAGCAGTCTCCACCTGTGCGGACCAGTCATGTCATGTGGCCTTTTCATGCTATATTATTTATTATAGTTGGTGCCATTGGTGATCCTTATCATTCCAGTCTGCTTTGGATCCTTATCATGTGGCAGGAAGATGCTACAGATGGCAGAGGTCTGGCGTGAAGAGAGGGTGGAGATGAAGCTCGTCGACGCTAAACTGACACTAGAAAACAAGTACACGCAGGTAAGCGGGCTTCTTCAGGGTAGCCTGGAATGGATGCCTTCCTCAGTTTCCAACGAGGCAGTAGCGTAGACAAAGCGGCCAAAGGCGAAACCCGTATCGGACGCCCGTGGACCTGGGCCACCCAGGCACAGCAGCATGTAGATCTTCGCAACAAGTCCATGAGAGAAACATGTGCTTAATTATAGCCAAAAAGATAGTGCTCTTATTAAGTTGGCAATAACCCATACAGGCCATACACATAACAATGATAAGAAATCACAACTCGCATCAAGCGAGACAAACCTGACAATAGCACAATAGTTCTTATGTTCTTATATAAGAAAAATCAAGAAAGCAATGACTAGTAATTGTCGCCGCTTCAGGAGCTTCCAATATGTGGAGGCAGCCCACGATATAAAGCACAAGCAAATTTACAGGTCCCTTAGAACCCGTGAATCTTGATGTTCTCTTTCTTCACAATCCCAGCCTACCAAGACAAGAAACAATTACATGATCAGTACGAACAGAAGGAACATTTATCAGTCTGTAAAACAGTATTCAGCTGATCCGCTCTGAAAATTCTGAATACCTGAACTAGGAAAGTAGCAACATTCTTGCGCTGATCACCTTGGAGCTGAATGACCTGCGGAAGACAAACAGATCAGTATACCCAGATACCATATCATGAACTTGAAATCGCATCTTACCTGGCCTAGCTCTGGATCCTGGACTACAGTACCATTGCAGCAGAATTCCTTCTTGAGATCCTTGAGGATCCTGTTGTAGCTGAACTCTTTCTTCAGCCCCTGGACTGTCGTCAGACTCTTCCTGCCGTTGCGTTGCTGGATGCGCACGTGCACATAATCCTTTGTTCCGGGGCCAGCACCAGAGTCCTCAGCATTTGCCTCGGCAAACGGATGTATCAGACATGATCCCAGACCATCAGATGCACGCAGAATGTTTGTATATCAAACAGTCTATTCAGTAATACTCTTCAGGAAGCTGGAACATGCTATGCCAAACCACAATACAGAAAAAAAAACATGGCATCGTCATGTATTGAGAAGTAGACATACCAAAGGTGGATGGAAGCTGGACGTCGAGATCAGACATGAAACTTGGTTGTTCGAGTTTGATCGGCGCCGAGCTGATCACGCTTTGATTTGTTGATCTTCTGCAGGAGCTGCCAAAATCATACTATCAATCGCATGCTACACAAGCCGAGACATTTGAGAAGGTAACAGATGCTCGGTCAAACATACCCCAGGGTTCCAAAATCACTCATAACAGCTGAATAACAGATCTAGAAACGTGCTAGACAGAAATCAAGAATTCCTCAATGCCCACCCCAGGACTTCTAATCTCTGCTGATGAATCAAAGGCCGAATATTACAAATACGCCTACTTCCCATCCAAAACAGGAAGCGTGCCTACGAATCGGGTCAATTCGACAGAGGCATAAAATCCCCCCACCCCACCCGAAAACTCAGCTGCTGCCCATAACGAACAGATCCGATCAATTCATGGACCGCCCCGCAGCCCAGACGCCGTGAATAACCGTCCCTCTAAGAATCATAGGACGAAAACCACCGCACCGCAAAACTCGGGACCTTCTGAACTGCGACTAGAGATCCGTTGGTTATACCAGAGCCGATTCGCGGCGAGAAGCAATCGACCCCCTCCAGATCCCCAAATCCTAGGGCTAAGGACGAAATAACGAATTGAATTCGAGGGAGGGGAAAGAGGGATGTGCTCACCTCTCGCTTTCCTGGAGGAGGCGTGGAGCGCAGGCGGTTGGAGGTGAAAGGCGGATCAGGCTTGACCAGGAGCTGTCTAGCTTGCGTGGGTTGGTTGTCTTTATAGGCGTGTGAGGCATATTATTAGGTGGCGAACCGCCGTGACGCCGTCGAAGGAAGCTGGCTAAGACTAATCACAATAATTACAATGCAGGTTTCATCGAGGTGTTTCATGTATCAACTAGGTATGTGTCCGTACGTTGTCACGAGAGTTAAAAATTAGTATAAAATATAGATACAAAACGACAAACAATATTATGATATACAAAATCCATGTGTCAAAATATCATCGTAACACTTATATGGTAGACTAAAATTTGTCCACAACTGTTAACCTCAATTATAGTTTTCATAGTATCAATTGGATGCAAAAAAGACTGACGGTAGTCCTAGCTAATGCTCCTACCACTACACGCAATATAACCAATATAATTTATTAGCAATCCTGATAAATAAAAACCCTGACAATTTTAAATGCCAAACATACAATATAACCCATACAGATTAACTCTATGGTAAAAGCAACACAATTCAACAGCTTTATAGGCCTAATATATATCATAGTCATATATATTCTAATTTCTAAATGATAGCAAGACCAAAAGAATAAAAGGTGTTAGATCCATCAATGACTAATGAGTAGTTTTCGACAGATGCTTTGTTTCACTCAACCTTCACAAAAGACCAAACTTTTAAATAAAAATGATGTGAGCCCCAGTGACAGTGGAGGAAAAGGTACACATAAGAATATAAACCAAATAGCTACAATTGCACGTGATATAATCCCAAAAAATGATGTATCAACTTAGGTAGTATCGCAAAATAGATTATGCCAATGTTTAAACAAAACAGAAATGGTACATATCACGCATTCGACGCAAGCTACCTTATATATTCCATAGCATTCATGATAAAATATCCAGAGCACACCCAGGCTTGATAAAGTTTGAAATATGTTCACTGGGAACATATTGGTAACTCTATCTTTGACAACACTCAATCGAATTGTTGATCCAACTCAACCAATAACTCTAACTTGACATCCACCAAAAGATACTCATTAAGACTTGGATGCCTTCTTCAACTTGGCGACCTCCTACCTGATAGCACCACCCCTCTGTTTACATAAAGAAAATGTGTGAACGAACAATATAGACAGTGCCAACAGGAACTAAACATTTGATTAGGAGGTTCCTGACCTTGATCTTTGCCAGCATGACTTTGAACCTATCAAAGTCATTGAGCGATGCTCTCCTCTTCTAGAAAATCAGCTTATGCCCCATGAGCCGTTCTCCCACTTGGTCTTCACATCTGAAAAAGAATAAAAAGAGATTAACAAAGTGTCACTATTCTCTTATGGACAATCATCTATAATCTAGAAGATGAATAAAGTGCAATGGTGCTGAAGGGGTCCACAGAATAAGCTTCATCATTACCAGCTTCCTCCAAAACCTTGATCAGGGTTGTGTTCTTTGGGACACGTTTGATATTAATCTTGATGTCAGTAAGTGAGAACCGCTTGAAGTTCATTCGGCATCTGACCATTTCAGGGGCATCCAAAGTGCCTGGTCCACATAATGCATCAAGGCAACGAGGGTTTAAATGCTTAACTATTCAATTACAACATGACAAATAATCAAGGCTTGTCTAGCTGGACAACTGGTTTGACAACCACAAGTAGTACATCACTTTTCAATGTTTAGTTATATTGAAAAAATGTTGCAGAATGGAACATATGGCTTCTCTGTTTAATAACCTAGAAGCCCTACATATCTACATTAAAAAGCATATAGCATGTTTTTAGCACGAATAATTGAGATCACTAACCACATCTGAATTAACCAATTGATTTTCCCTAGCATGCGCCTTGGCAATGCATAGCCGAGTCAGAGTAGGGGTGGTAATGGATCACAATCCAAATGTCTCTTCACAATAAGTTAGGGCCCTTAACTAATTTTAGTTTAAAAATGAACAGGAATAGAGCCCAATCCTAACCCGATTCGATCCTTAAATTTTATAGTGTAAAATCTAGAGCCTAATATCACCCCTAAGTCAGATGGGATGGCGGGGGCAAGGAGCGCCTCGACGAAGACAGCGAGTAGCCGAGGCTGAGAGAGGACCCAAAGTCGGCGACGAAGTCTTCTGATTCCCTGGTAATATCTCATACATTTAAAGATAGTGTACACAATACATTTGACATTTATTCCTAGTAGGAACAAACGGAGGTACCTCTTGTCTTTTTCTTTGTTCGTCTCTCGTCATCACTCTTGTATTCCTCTTCTTCCACTTCTTCCTCGTCGTCCACTATGAAGTCATCCTTCTCAAATTCATCTTGACCATCCTCTACACATAACTATATTCTACATTTGTTACTTGACAAGCACCAGGAGAGAGCATAATTTGACACTAACAAAAAAGTGAAAATACAATAAAGTACTGCAATGTTAATGATAGCGACAGGAAATAAGCATAAGGGTGAAATAAGGAGGGAAAGAATATTAAAACAATTCACAAACAGGAAATGCAGGTAGACCCGTTCAGGCGATGAAAACTAAACAACTACAACTATTATCGCCAACTAAGGTTTCGAAAAATTAACTAAGCAACAGATTCATGTAAACATGGGACCAATATTGTACAAAAAACAAAGAACAAATCTTGCAAACACGGGGTCCGCACATCACATAGCCCCGCAACACCAGCATTCGGGGGAAAAGAAACCAAGAACCGTGGTGTCGCCTGCGCCCGGCCCGCACCACAACTTAGGCTAGCACTCGTCGAGGAGGCTCACTTGCTGGCTCATCGAGTCAAAATTGTTTCTTCATTTGATTTGCATTTGAGTACCACATCGCTCTCAATAGCACACAATATTGTATCTAGAAATAGAAAGCCAAAAAGGTTTCATCAGGAACCTACAGTTCAAAATTGAGAATTTTTCTGAAAGTAAAATCCAAAAAAAGAACACAGGCTAGTTAGATTCGGTGCTATATAGAAATTCAGTTGCAAAGATGAGTGCCAGAAATACACAATACTTGTTTTGTGTTACAAGTGAAAAGAGATGAAAGTTCTGTTCAAAGTTGCATGATTGTCTCTCTAGAACCCTTGCACTCAATGCAAGGATGCTATATTTGCTGAATCATTCCAGGTCCCAACTATTGTATTTGGACCTTAAAGCCAGAACCATGGCAACCAACACACCTCAATAAATCTCTAGATTTTGAACCCATATTGCAGGATTACAGAACACGACGATGAGATATTGAAATCTAATATATACAACATAGGGCATCCCTATGGATACAGATGACCCCCACCCATTGCACTTGAAGCAGAGGACACCGCGGGACAGAGAGAGCTTCTTCGATGTGCTATTGTACAAATCCTCTAGGGAAACCTTCAGAGGATGAACCACATCCTCTCCCCTTCACTACCTTCTGCCCGACTATTGCCACCACCTTTGCATGAGTACATGCAGTGTAAGCCACTATGTATGTGCTTCTCAATGCCAACACCATCTGCAAACCCAAGAGGAAAATAGGAAATAGCTATTAGTAAAATCTCAGAGATAAGGGTACCAGTTTGAAAATTATATAAAAATATAAATAATTGGCCCTAGCCCCGCTACAGATCTCACCCTGACCTCGGACCGCACTCACTTGACAAAGAGGATAAAACACCCATTTGGTACTCAACAAAGGGAGTCATAGATTTGTGGTCATTAATCTTCATATATCAGGTATCAAGATATGATTCCTTGCCTGTCTAGAAATATCATATTGCTTGGCATCATATCCCACAGTGTAATCAAAGGCATGACAAAAATCAGTTTGCGCACATCAAAGCAAAGCCATGGCAACAATATCTTGTGCTAGGCATCTCTAAATTAAAAGAGCAATGCTACAATGTAGCCAACCATCGTATTTGGAGAAACAACCAATGGGTTAGTTGTGATTACTGCTACTACCTAAACTAAAAAGCAGCAAGATGATTTGATCGTTAGTAATAGAAAATACTAAAATGACTGTACATAGCGAATGATTGATATGTCAATTAGTATCAGCCAACCTTCAAAGCAGCCAAAAAAGTTCAATAGCTATTCTAATCGCAATACATATAGATGGTAAAGTTATCATTGCAAGCACATTCAACATAGGGATGCATAAGTTACAGTTTGCTACAATGTAGCCAACCATCGTAGTTGGAGAGACAACCAATGGGTTAGCTATGATTATCGCTACTACCTAAACCAAAAAGTAGTAAGACGATTGGAGTTCAATTAGTAATAGAAAATACTAAAAGGAGTGTGCATAGCGAATGATTGATATGCCAATCAGTGTTAGCAAGGGCAGGTCCTGACATTTCAGGGGCCCTAAGCGAAAATCTATATGGAGACCCTATATGAAGATTTAAATATGCTGTTTTAACTTTTAAATAATATCTGAAAAATAAAAGAAGTTGATGATTTACACAATTTTATTCAAAATGATATGATTGGAGATACTGTTACAATATTTTATGAGTCATAAAATTATACAAATCATGTAATATAACTCTACATTTGTTTTGAATTTTGAGAGCGAGTATTTTTACTTTTAATTTGTCAAACTAACCTAAACCTTAAAATGCACAATAAACCAAATCTAAATACATTAGAGCAAATTTTCTAAAAACAAAGTTCAACAAACTAAACAATGATTAGGCAACATAGGTTATTAGGGTTGACCCTTCGGTATGCTAGAATTAAGCAACGCGACAGGTACAAGTGTACAACACCATCCGTCCTTCTCACGTCAATCAATATTTAGTATTCATCATCAAGCAGACTGTTGCGCGACCTCGAAGAGATGATTACCAGAAAATCAAAGAGACGCAACAAAAGAACGAGAATAGAGATTTATCTGTAATGTATATGTATTTGGATATAAGCTGAATAAACGGGAGCCATACAGATCTTGGGGGCCCTGAGCGGTCGCATACCCTGCATACCCTCAGAGCCGACCCTGGTGTTAGCCAGCCTTCGAAGCAGCTAAAAAAATTCAAACAATTAGAATCGTAATTTTTACAGATGGCAAAGTTATCAATGCAAGCACAATCAAAGTTATCTAGAAAACATATAATTTTAAACATCTATCAATATTTGGATTAGAAGAATTTAAATCATATATTCCTTACAATTACTAATGGTGGCTTGCCTCCACAAATTTGAGATAAACAAGTACCTTAGAGAACCAATCATCTGGATATTTGTTCGGGTAATTTCAGATTTTGTTCCTCTATTTTTCAGCAACTGGACAACTTGCAAAGTTTTCTTCGCTAACAAATCATCTGATAAACTTGGAGAAAGTGTAGCCTGCCTCTGGACTTCCAAACAGCAGGGATGGAATCCCAAAATCCCCCAGCACAGCACAACCATTTTCGTATACCCAGCAAGCCCCAGGAGGAGGTGACCCACACTGGAGTGGAGGGCAAGAGTAGGTGAAAGTCGCCTAGAGGGGGGGGGGGTGAATAGGGCGAAACTGAAATTCTCAAAAATAATCACAACTACAAGCCGGGTTAACGTTAGAAATATAATCGAGTCCGCGAGAGAGGGAGCAAAACAAATCGCAAGCGAATAAGGAGTGTGACACGCGAATTTGTTTTACCGAGGTTCGGTTCTCGCAAACCTACTCCCCGTTGAGGAGGCCACAAAGGCCGGGTCTCTTTCAACCCTTACCCTCTCTCAAACAGTCCCTCGGACCGAGTGAGCTTTCTCTTCTCAATCACTTGGAACACAAAGTTCCCACAAGGACCACCACAAGATTGGTGTCTCTTGCCTCAATTACAAGTGAGTTTGATCGCAAGAAAGAATCAAGAAAGAAGAAAGCAATCCAAGCGCAAGAGCTCGAAAGAACACAAGCAAATCTCTCTCTCTAATCACTAGGGCGTTGTGTGGAATTTGGAGAGGATTTGATCTCTTTGGTGTGTCTAGAATTGAATGCTAGAGCTCTTGTAAGTGGTTGGAAAGTGGAAAACTTGGATGCAATGAATGGTGGGTGGTTGGGGGTATTTATAGCCCCAACTACCAAACTAGCCGTTTGGTGAGGCTGTCTATTCGATGGCGCACCGGACAGTCCGGTGCACACCGGACATGTCCGGTGCGACAGCCACGTCACCAAAGCCGTTGGGATTCGACCGTTGGAGCTCTGTCTCTGGGCCTGCCTTGATGTCCGGTGGCGCACCGGACATGAACTGTAGATTGTCCGGTGCGCCTGCTCCCGTGTGCCTGACGACTGCGCGCTTCTGGCGCGCATTAAATGCGTCACAGGTAGCCGTTGGTGCCGAAATAGCCGTTGCCCCGCTGTTACACCGGACAGTCCGGTGTACACCGGACAGTCCGGTGAATTTTAGCGGAGCAGCCGAAGTGAATTCCCGAGGATGGCGAGTTCCTGAGGTCACTCTTCCTTGGAGCACCGGACATGTCCGGTGTACACCGGACAGTCCGGTGAATTATAGCGGAGTGGCCTCTGGAAATTCCCGAAGGTGAGCAGTTTGGAGTTGGAGTCCTCTGGTGCACCGGACATGTCCGGTGGCACACCGGACAGTCTGGTGCGCCAGACCAGAGGTGCCTTCGGTTGTCCTTTGCTCCTTTGTTGAACCCAATACTTGGTCTTTTTATTGGCTAAGTGTGAACCTTTTGCACCTGTATAACTTATACACTAGAGCAAACTAGTTAGTCCAATATTTGTGTTGGGCAATTCAACCACCAAAATTATTTAGGAACTAGGTGTAAGCCTAATTCCCTTTCAATCTCCCCCTTTTTGGTGATTGATGCCAACACAAACCAAAGCAAATATAAAAGTGCATAATTGAACTAGTTTGCATAATGTAAGTGCAAAGGTTGCTTGGAATTGAGCCAATATAAATGCTTACAAGATATGCATGGATTGTTTCTTTATTTTTAATATATTGGACCACGCTTGCACCACATGTTTTGTTTTTGCAAACTCTTTTGTAAATTCTTTTCAAAGTCCTTTTGCAAGATAGTCAAAGGTAAATGAATAAAATTTGAGAAGCATTTTCAAGATTTGAGATTCTCTCTCCTTGTTCCAAATGCTTTTCCTTTGACTAAACAAAACTCCCCCTCAAATAAATTCTCCTCTTAGTGTTCAAGAGGGTTTTAAGATATCAAGTTTTGAAAATACTACTTGCTCCCCCTTTAGAACATAAAGAGATACCAATTTTGAAATTTTCCATCCAATTGAAATCCTCCAAATTTTTAAAATTATGTGGTGGTGCGGTCCTTTTGCTTTGGGCTCATATTTTCTCCCCCTTTAGCATGAATCGCCAAAAACGGAATCATTAGAGCCCAACGAAGTACTTTCTCCTCCTTTGGTCATAAAATAAATGAGTGAAGATTATACCAAAGTTGGAGAGTGATGCGGAGCGACGGCGAAGGATGAGTAGTAGAGTGGAGTGGAAGCCTTTGTCTTCGCCGAAGACTCCAATTCCCTTTCAATATACCTATGACTTGGTTTGAAATACACTTGAAAACACATTAGTCATAGCATATAAAAGAGACATGATCAAAGGTATACTTGTGTGCTATGTGTGCAAATTAGCAAAAGAAATTCCTAGAATCAAGAATATTAAGCTCATGCCTAAGTCTGGTAAAAGATTGTTCATCAAGTGGCTTGGTAAAAATATCGGCTAATTGATCTTTAGTGTTGATGTATGAAATCTAGATATCCCCCTTTTGTTGGTGATCCCGAAGAAAATGATACCGAATGGCTATGTGCTTAGTGCGGCTATGCTCAACGGGATTATCCGCCATGCGGATTGCACTCTCATTATCACATAGAAGAGGAACTTTGGTTAGTTTGTAACCATAGTCCCGCAGGGTTTGCCTCATCCAAAGCAATTGCGCGCAACTGAAAGTCGCCTAGAGGGGGGGTGAATAGGCGAAACCTAAAAATTAAAACTTTATCCCCCAACTAGATCCCTTGATTAGTGGTTAGAACAAGATATACAAATATAGGAGTATACAAACTAAGTTCTTGCTTGAAAAGAATATTGCTAAATAATGCGGGAGAGATAAATCAGTACAACTAATAAGTTATAGAATAACAGAGCAAGAAACCTTAGATGAGAAGAGCACTAGGACAAGTTCTTTCTTGCAACGTGTTGCTTCACTAAAAGGGAATTGAACTTGAGGCAACACCAAATGATATTAGCAAATAATGGTGCAAGAAAAACTTAGAGCAAGGGAAAACAAACAAATCACAAGCAATAAACACAATGGACACGGGTGATTTGTTTTACCGAGGTTCGGCCCTCGAAGGCCTAGTCCCCGTTGAGGAGTCCACTTAAGGACGGGTCTTTTTCAACCCTTTCCCTCTCTCCCCCGATCACACAAGGATCGGCGAGCTCTTCTTCTTCTCAAGGATCACTCTCGATCCCGCAAGGACCACCACACACTTTGGTGTCTCTTGCTAGCTTTTACAAGCCTCCAAAACTTTTGGAGGAAGTTCAATGGGAGTCAAAACTCCACGCGCAAACGAACACAAAGATGAAGCACACACTATCTCTCGATGAATCTCACAAGGCACTAGTGCTAAACTCAAATGAGTAGCTCTCTTTTGCTTGCTCTCTCTTTTGTGGCACTTGTGTTGGTTGTAGTGGTCTAAATCTTGTGTATAGGATGGATCAATGAATATATGTGGTTGGGAGGGCTTGAGTATGTCAACTAGATGACTTGGAATGTTGCTTGGGCTCCCACACCTTGAAGTGGCCGGTTGGGGTGGTATTTATAGCCACCAACCAAAAACTAGCCGTTTGGTGGAGGCTGTCTGTTCGATGGTGCACCGGACAGTCCGGTGCACACCGGACATGTCCGGTGCGACAGCCACGTCACCAAAGCCGTTGGGATTCGACCGTTGGAGCTCTGTCTTCTGGGCCCGCCTGGATGTCCGGTGGCGCACCGGACATGTACTGTAGGGTGTCCGGTGCGCCAGCATGGGCGTGCCTGACCTCTGCGCGCGCTGGCGCACAATAAATGCGCTGCAGGTAGCCGTTGGTGCCGAAATAGCCGTTGCCCCGCTGTTACACCGGACAGTCCGGTGTACACCGGACATGTCCGGTGAATTATAGCGGAGCAGCCGAAGTGAATTCCCGAGGCTGGCGAGTTCCGGAGGCCGCTCTTCCTTGGAGCACCGGACATGTCCGGTGTACACCGGACAGTCCGGTGAATTATAGTGGAGTTGCCTCTGGAATTTCCCGAAGGTGACGAGTTTGAGTTTGGAGTCCTCTGGTGCACCGGACATGTCCGGTGGCACACCGGACAGTCCGGTGCGCCAGACCAGAGGTGCCTTCGGTTGTCCCTTTGCTCTTTTGTCGAACCCAATACTTGCTCTTTTTATTGGCTGAGTGTGAACCTTTGGCACCTGTATAACTTATACACTAGAGCAAACTAGTTAGTCCAATTATTTGTGTTGGGCAATTCAACCACCAAAATTAATTAGGGACTAGGTGTAAGCCTAATTCCCTTTCAATCTCCCCCTTTTTGGTGATTGATGCCAACACAAACCAAAGCAAATGTAAAAGTGCATATTTGAACTAGTTTGCATAATGTAAATGCAAAGGTTGCTTGGAATTGAGCCAATATAAATACTTACAAGATATGCATGGATTGTTTCTTTATTTTTAACATATTGGACCACATTTGGACCACAAGTTTTGTTTTGCAAATTCTTTTCAAAGACTTTTTGCAAGATAGTCAAAGGTAAATGAGTAAGATTTTTGCGAAGCATTTTCAAGTTTGAAATTTTCTCCTTTTGTTTGAAATGCTTTTCCTTTGACTAAACAAAACTCCCCCTCAAATAAATTCTCCTCTTAGTGTTCAAGAGGGTTTTAAGACGTCAATTTTGAAAATACTACTTGCTCCCCCTTTAGAACACAAAGAGATACCAATTTGAAATTTACCAATTGAAAATCATTAATTTTTAAAATTAGGGTGGTGGTGCGGTCCTTTTGCTTTGGGCTCATACTTTCTCCCCCTTTGGCATGAATCGCCAAAAACAGATACTTTGAGTGAGATATAAGCCCTTAGACAACTATTTTCTCCCCTTTGGCAAATGAAACATATGAGTGAAGATTATACCAAAGGAAAGTGAAGCGGAGCGACGGCGAAGGATGAGTAGTAGAGTGGAGTGGAAGCTTTTGTCTTCGCCGAAGACTCCAATTCCCTTTCCATATACCTATGACTTGGTTTGAAATACACTTGAAAACACATTAGTCATAGACATAAAAGAGATATGATCAAGAGGATATATCAAATTAAGCATGATCATAGTTCTATATAACATAGATTGCTCCCCCTAAGTATGTGCATGGAGAGGAACACATATTTTGGCCTTCAATGCCAATTGCACATAATTAGGTTAATGAGAACATATCTATATCATACAGAATGTGAAGTGCATTATGTCATAGTATAAGTGTGATGCTCATGACAATTTATGCACTTAAGAAAGCATGTTGTAAACAAATTAAGCATTTTCCCTTAAGGATTTCAAAGAGACTTAAGGACCATCCACCTTTGAAACAAAGGCAGCTTATCCTCGTTACAAGGTTAAGCTTTAAGCTCTTTGACAAGAAAGTACTTCATCTAGTTTTACCAGAGATGCACTAAAGCAGGAATGAATCTTGGGAAATTAAACTAGGTATGAAGCAGGGATAATACATGGACATGCTTTCTCTTCCTTTTATACAAGATATGTAAAGAGAGTATAGAAAAGGAAGATTTAGGTACAAGTTTAAAATGAAAGGAGATAGTTTTACCTTTTTGTACCTTTACATAGGGACGCTCTCTTCATTGTGCTTTGTCCTTAGTCTTAGATGCTTAAGACCTATTCTTAATGACAATACATGGAAATATTTTGCACAAGAGAGAATTCTACAACTAGTGATCTTTTCAAGTTATTGTTAGCAAATATCAAATGGATCACAAGTTGCATAAATGTATCATGAATTCTCCTTTTAACTTAGTGCATATCAAGAGAGATATCGATTGAAAGTATATACGTCACTAAGAAGCATGATTGTTGATTGAAGTCATTCAATGATCAAACAAATAACAGATGTGATCAAAAGAACAACATACGTATTAGATTATCAATTAAGCTTAGAGTAGGAGAATCCAGCAATTATGCTACTTTAGAGTGAAAGACAAGAATTTAAAGTAGTAGCATACTTCATGAGGAACTTATTCTCATGCAAGAGACTATATGAAATTACTGAGATAAAGCAATAGTCTCAACATAATCAAGATAAAAGGCTCCCCCTAAAGATATGCATCAAGTATTTGAATGAATTGAATGGATGCATTTACTTTAAAGACAAATAGAGAGAAGCATTATACATCTTGATCAAGGCTCATTAAATTTGTAATAAACAACTTGAGCCTATTATTCTCAATATGAAAGGGTTTAGAATACTCACAACCACACCATTGATTGTTTCGTAGAAGTAGGTGGTGTTGTTCTTGATGTTCTCCTCTTTCATTTGAGAGTCCTCCCTTTGCAGTGGCTTCTTTTTCCTTTCAAACTTATTGAAAATACTCAAGAAGAATGTTAGTAATACAAGGGAGTATATAATGATGGATGATTCCTTTTAGATAGGAAATAAGCATAATTCATTATCCATGAGTCACATAGACATGAAGTAAATTCCTTATCGTTAGTGCACATTAACAGAAAAGAGGAATGAGCACCTTTTTAATCATTTTTGATCAATCAAAGGAATTTTACTTTTTCATATTGAATTTATTATCATGACTTAGAAGCGCATCAATATGAGAATAGATATAGCAAAGGCATGAATTAGATTCTAATGGACAAGCACATTTATGAAAATGATATTGAATGCATACTTAGTTAATTTCGGTCCAATAAAGAATCTATTCCTCACAAGGGTAGAATATGATAATTTAGATTGAATACCCATTGAGATGGGAACCAAACTTAATTAAAAAGATGAGTTCCCATACCTTTGCTTTTTACCTTTCTTCCTTTGGGTGAGGATCAACCCATGAGGCTTGTGCACTTTCTCTCTTGTAGATTTTCATACTTCAACTCAAGAGAAATGTTAGTAGCAACACAAGCACTAGTTTCCCTCTTTGTAATCATTTTTGATAGGGAATGAAAAAACTAGATTACCAAAACATGGAAACTCCATAGCATGAACTAGATTATCCATAGATGATGTTATGCTCAATTTTAACTCATAAAACAAGCATAAATAATCCTTTGAGATTATAGGAATAAATCTAATTCATGATTTGGAAAGCGATAAATGTAAAAGAATCATATCCAATTTGAGCAAGTAAAAAATACATCATAAAACATTTGGATTGATTTTTCTTTTCATGTTAGATTACATGCTTCCAAAGAGAAACTTATTCTCTACAAGTGAGACTACTTGGGTTACTTAGATAAAAATCATTAGTCTCACTATTCTAGTTATAGAGAGAGTTTTCCTTTTACAAGTGTCCTAAAGATTTGAATTCCTTACATGACACCTTATTCTTTTAAGAACATGAAATATCTCTCTATATCTAGAATCATGGTAATAACAAGATAATTAGAGGAAGAACATGCCATGATATACTTGCAACAAATTAGAGCATGTAGATTGCCATAGTATGGAAATGATGAATGTGCAATCTACCATATGAGAGGAAATTCTTCAAAGAATGGTAATATCAATTTAAAGACATTTGAAGTGCTTCAATTTTTCTATGTGACTACACAAGACACATAAGAAATGATATTTTAAATACTTGCACTTTAAAAGATGAGTGTTACCATCCTTTGGCTTTCCTCCATGCTGTAGGCCTTGATTTTTCGCATATGATATCTGTTCACTTCCTACAACATATAATATCTTCCTCGAGATGATATGAGTTTAAGACATAGCAATTTGAAAAATAACCTTGGGTCAATCATGTATATAGATCATTGAAGATTGATAGCTTGAGTTGATAAGAATTGAATGGACTCTCTCAAGCACCCCAAGGCTTCATATCATCTCCTTCTCCTATAAATCTTGTCAAGCATATTTTGGTACCCATCGCTTGATGGGTCCATCACGGTTAGTCAACAAAGATCTAGGAACCCAAAAGTCCTTTGTGTTAGCACTAGGTAAACTCATTACCTTTCTAGCACAAGTTGCAATTTTGGGTTGCCTAGTTACATGAGAATTAATTGACAAGCTAGGAGTGGAATTGTTACCAATGGGACAATCCTTGCATTGATGTCCCTTCTTTCGGCATGTGTAGCATAGGCGTTTTTCAAGTTTTGAAGTTTTCTTCTTTCCTTGTTTGTTGCTTGCTACACGGTTAGTAAAAACTTTCTTTTCTAACCCTATGCCTTTTTGTTTTAAATGAGGACAAGATCTAAGCAAGTGTCCCTTCTTGGAGCATTTAAAACAAAGTCTATCATCCTTGTTAATAATCAATCCATATTTAATGTAGGGACATGACCTAATCAAGTGCCCCGTTTCAAAGCATTCACCACACCTCTTGATGTGAAGTGTGGCTTGATCACTACCTTGGATGTTACCTTTTGTGGAGGCGTGGTTGAGGCTTTTGGAGGAGGTGTTGAGTTTCATCTTTTGTTTCTTCCTCTTGGCAATCCTCAAATCCTTGACATTTTCTTCAAGGGATGTAGTGCATGCCATGGTTGTTCCCGTCTCAAGCTTCTTCACCATGTGATCACGGTTATCTTGAGAAGGTTGGGCAATGCATTTCCCTTTTAGTTGTGTCAAGCTCTTCTTTAGCCTCTTATTTTCTTCTTTGAGCTTTTGATATGAATCATCATTTGTTCCTGCAAATTCTAGCTCAAAGGAAGATTTGCTTGTCGACAAACAACAAGCATTAGCACATGGTAATATAGTATCAATTTGAATACATGTGCACGAGTGAGGTTGTTGGGATTTTAAGTTTTCTATCACTACCTCATGAGAAATGTTTAATATGATATGATCATCCATAAGATTTTCATGAGAACATAGAAGCATATCATATTTTTCTTGAAAAGCTAGATTTTCAACTTTTAGCTTTTCTACTTGGTCCTTAAGCAAGGTATTCCTATTTACTAATTGAGCGGTACAATGTAAAGCGTTATCATGCTCAATTGAAACAGTTTCATACCTTTGGACCAAATCAACATGAGAGCACTTTAGCTCCTCATGTTCTTTAGTCAACTCGTCAAAGTGTAGCATTTTCATGGAGAGAACATCTTCTAGCCTTTGACGAGCTTCGCTTTGCTTTCTCGCTCTTTCTAGAAGTTTGAGCATGACCGCCTTATCTTCTTGGCTTAGGCGAGCGTAGAGATGCAAGAAGCTTCTTTCTTCCTCCTCATCCTCATTTGTCCTTCCGCTATCATTTTCATTAGCCACACAACATATGTGGGAATTGAAATGGGAAGACAAACCTTTTGAAGAGGTGGATTCATCGTTTGGTCTCCATCGTTCATTTTCTTCTTCTTCCTTGCAAGGGTTAGTATCACAAATACTAAAGGAAGTAGAAGCACAAAATGAACTATCATGTTTGGACTCATTAAATTTGCTTTTAATTCTAGTCCAAATATCATGCGCATCATGGGTGGATTCGTCATAATTTGATATGAAGGCACGATAATCTTCTTTGCTAAGAGAATTGCTTAAGATGTCAAAAGCTAGGTAGTTTAAGCGAAAACATCTTTGGTCCTCCTCGGAGATAATTTTTCCATTATAACTAGAAGGGAAGATACTCTTGTCTAAAATTTGTTCTAATTGAGGATCTATGGTTCTGAAAGCATTTATCACTCTAGTAGACCAAGAAACATAATTAGAACAATCAGAAAGTAATATCTCAAGAGTTACCTCCTTGTTCTCCTGGGTCTTCTTGTTCTTTTGGGATCTTCTACGAGCCATCACTTCGAGTTGTTAGACTCAAGATGAAGTGCCTAGCTCTGATACCAATTGAAAGTCGCCTAGAGGGGGGGTGAATAGGCAAAACCTGAAAATTAAAACTTTATCCCCCAACTAGATCCCTTGATTAGTGGTTAGAACAAGATATACAAATATAGGAGTATACAAACTAAGTTCTTGCTTGAAAAGAATATTGCTAAATAATGCGGGAGAGATAAATCAGTACAACTAATAAGTTATAGAATAATAGAGCAAGAAACCTTAGATGAGAAGAGCACTAGGACAAGTTCTTTCTTGCAACGTGTTGCTTCACTAAAAGGGAATTGAACTTGAGGCAACACCAAATGATATTAGCAAATAATGGTGCAAGAAAAACTTAGAGCAAGGGAAAACAAACAAATCACAAGCAATAAACACAATGGACACGGGTGATTTGTTTTACCGAGGTTCGGCCCTCGAAGGCCTAGTCCCCGTTGAGGAGTCCACTTAAGGACGGGTCTTTTTCAACCCTTTCCCTCTCTCCCCCGATCACACAAGGATCGGCGAGCTCTTCTTCTTCTCAAGGATCACTCTCGATCCCGCAAGGACCACCACACACTTTGGTGTCTCTTGCTAGCTTTTACAAGCCTCCAAAACTTTTGGAGGAAGTTCAATGGGAGTCAAAACTCCACGCGCAAACGAACACAAAGATGAAGCACACACTATCTCTCGATGAATCTCACAAGGCACTAGTGCTAAACTCAAATGAGTAGCTCTCTTTTGCTTGCTCTCTCTTTTGTGGCACTTGTGTTGGTTGTAGTGGTCTAAATCTTGTGTATAGGATGGATCAATGAATATATGTGGTTGGGAGGGCTTGAGTATGTCAACTAGATGACTTGGAATGTTGCTTGGGCTCCCACACCTTGAAGTGGCCGGTTGGGGTGGTATTTATAGCCACCAACCAAAAACTAGCCGTTTGGTGGAGGCTGTCTGTTCGATGGTGCACCGGACAGTCCGGTGCACACCGGACATGTCCGGTGCGACAGCCACGTCACCAAAGCCGTTGGGATTCGACCGTTGGAGCTCTGTCTTCTGGGCCCGCCTGGATGTCCGGTGGCGCACCGGACATGTACTGTAGGGTGTCCGGTGCGCCAGCATGGGCGTGCCTGACCTCTGCGCGCGCTGGCGCGCAATAAATGCGCTGCAGGTAGCCGTTGGTGCCGAAATAGCCGTTGCCCCGCTGTTACACCGGACAGTCCGGTGTACACCGGACATGTCCGGTGAATTATAGCGGAGCAGCCGAAGTGAATTCCCGAGGCTGGCGAGTTCCGGAGGCCGCTCTTCCTTGGAGCACCGGACATGTCCGGTGTACACCGGACAGTCCGGTGAATTATAGTGGAGTTGCCTCTGGAATTTCCCGAAGGTGACGAGTTTGAGTTTGGAGTCCTCTGGTGCACCGGACATGTTCGGTGGCACACCGGACAGTCCGGTGCGCCAGACCAGAGGTGCCTTCGGTTGTCCCTTTGCTCTTTTGTCGAACCCAATACTTGCTCTTTTTATTGGCTGAGTGTGAACCTTTGGCACCTGTATAACTTATACACTAGAGCAAACTAGTTAGTCCAATTATTTGTGTTGGGCAATTCAACCACCAAAATTAATTAGGGACTAGGTGTAAGCCTAATTCCCTTTCAGCAACAATGGCCTGCGGCAATATACTCGGCTTCGGCAGTAGAAAGAGCGACCGAATTTTGCTTCTTTGAAGCCCAAGACACCAAGGATCTTCCCAAGAACTGGCAAGTCCCCGATGTGCTCTTCCTATTAATCTTACACCCCGCCCAATCGGCATCCGAATAACCAATCAAATCAAATGTGGATCCCCGAGGGTACCAAAGCCCAAACTTAGGTGTGTAAGCCAAATATCTCAAGATTCGTTTTACGGCCGTAAGGTGTGATTCCTTAGGGTCGGCTTGGAATCTTGCACACATGCATACGGAAAGCATAATGTCCGGTCGAGATGCACATAAATAAAGCAATGAACCAATCATCGACCGGTATACCTTTTGATCGACGGACTTACCTCCCGTGTCGAGGTCGAGATGCCCATTTGTTCCCATGGGAGTCTTGATGGGCTTGGCATCCTTAATTCCAAACTTGCTTAGAATGTCTTGAGTATACTTGGTTTGGCTAATGAAGGTGCCCTCTTGGAGTTGCTTGACTTGGAATCCTAGAAAATACTTCAACTCCCCCATCATCGACATCTCGAATTTCTGTGTCATGATCCTACTAAATTCTTCACATGTAGATTCGTTAGTAGACCCAAATATAATATCATCAACATAAATTTGGCATACAAACAAATCATTATCAAGAGTTTTAGTGAATAAAGTAGGATCGGCCTTGCCTACTTTGAAGCCATTTTCAATAAGGAAATCTCTAAGGCATTCATACCATGCTCTTGGGGCTTGTTTGAGCCCATAAAGCGCCTTAGAGAGCCTATAGACATGGTTAGGGTACTCACTATCTTCAAAGCCGGGAGGTTGCTCAACGTAGACCTCCTCCTTGATTGGTCCATTGAGGAAGGCACTCTTCACGTCCATTTGATAAAGCTTGAAGCCATGGTAAGTAGCATAGGCTAATAATATGCGAATTGACTCAAGCCTAGCTACGGGTGCATAGGTTTCACCGAAATCCAAACCTTCGACTTGTGAATACCCCTTGGCCACGAGTCGAGCTTTGTTCCTTGTCACCACACCATGCTCGTCTTGTTTGTTGCGGAAGACCCACTTGGTTCCTACAACATTTTGGTTAGGACGTGGAACTAAATGCCATACCTCGTTCCTTGTGAAATTGTTGAGCTCCTCTTGCATCGCCATCACCCAATCCGAATCTTGAAGTGCTTCCTCTACCCTGTGTGGCTCAATAGAGGAAACAAAAGAGTAATGTTCACAAAAATGTGCAACACGAGATCGAGTGGTTACCCCCTTATGAATGTCGCCGAGGATGGTGTCGACGGGGTGATCTCGTTGTATTGCTTGGTGGACTCTTGGGTGTGGCGGCCTTGGTTGTTCATCCTCCTTGTCTTCATTATTTGCATCTCCCCCTTGATCATTGCCGTCATCTTGAGGTGGCTCATCTCTTTGATCTTTACCTTCATCAACTTGAGCCTCGTCCTCATTTTGGGTTGGTGGAGATGCTTGCGTTGAGGAGGATGGTTGATCTTGTGCATGTGGAGGCTCTTCGGATTCCTTAGGACACACATCCCCAATGGACATGTTCCTTAGCGCTATGCACGGAGCCTGTTCTTCACCTATCTCATCAAGATCAACTTGCTCTACTTGAGAGCCGTTAGTCTCATCAAACACAACGTCACAAGAAACTTCAACAAGTCCTGAGGACTTGTTAAAGACTCTATATGCCCTTGTGTTTGAGTCATATCCTAGTAAAAAGCCTTCTACGGTTTTAGGAGCAAATTTAGATTTTCTACCTTTCTTAACAAGAATGAAGCATTTTGGGTTTTTTACCGGTTAGGAGTTCATAGGATGTCTTCTTGAGGATTCGGTGTAGATATAACTGGTTGATGGCGTAGCAGGCGGTGTTGACCGCCTCGGCCCAAAACCGATCCGGTGTCTTGTACTCATCAAGCATGGTTCTTGCCATGTCCAATAGAGTTCGATTCTTCCTCTCCACTACACCATTTTGTTGTGGGGTGTAGGGAGAAGAGAACTCATGCTTGATGCCATCCTCCTCAAGGAAGCCTTCAATTTGAGAGTTCTTGAACTCCGTCCCGTTGTCGCTTCTAATTTTCTTGATCCTTAAGCCGAACTCATTTTGAGCCCGTCTCAAGAATCCCTTTAAGGTCTCTTGGGTATGAGATTTTTCTTGTAAAAAGAACACCCAAGTGAAGCGAGAATAATCATCCATAATAACTAGACAGTACTTACTCCCGCCGATGCTTATGTAAGCGATCGGGCCGAATAGGTCCATGTGTAGGAGCTCCAGTGGCCTGTCACTAGTCATGATGTTCTTGTGTGGATGATGAGTGCCAACTTGCTTTCCTGCTTGGCATGCGCTACAAATCCTGTCTTTCTCAAAGTGAACATTTGTTAGTCCTAAAATGTGCTCTCCCTTTAGAAGCTTATGAAGATTCTTCATTCCAACATGGGCTAGTCGGCGGTGCCAGAGCCAACCCATGTTAGTCTTAGCAATTAAGCATGTGTCGAGTTCAGCTCTACCAAAATCTACCAAGTATAGCTGACCCTCTAACACACCCTTAAATGCTATTGAATCATCACTTCTTCTAAAGACAGTGACACCTACATCAGTAAAGAGACAGTTGTAGCCCATTTAACATAATTGGGATACGGAAAGCAAATTGTAATCTAAAGAATCCACAAGAAAAACATTGGAAATAGTATGGTCAGGTGATATAGCAATTTTACCCAATCCTTTGACCAAACCTTGATTTCCATCCCCGAATGTGATAGCTCGTTGGGGATCTTGGTTTTTCTCATATGAGGAGAACATCTTTTTCTCCCCTGTCATATGGTTTGTGCACCCGCTGTCGAGTATCCAACTTGAGCCCCTGGATGCATAAACCTACAAAACAATTTTAGTTCTTGACTTTAGGTACCCAAACGGTTTTGGGTCCTTTGGCATTAGAAACAAGAACTTTGGGTACCCAAACACAAGTCTTGGAGCCCTTGTGTTTGCCCCCAACAAACTTGGCAACTACCTTGCCGGATTTGTTAGTAAGCACATAAGATGCATCAAAAGTCTTAAATGAAATGTCATGCTCATTTGATGCATTAGGAGTTTTCCTTTTAGGAAACTTAGCATGGGTTGGTTGCCTAGAACTAGATGTCTCACCCTTATACATAAAAGCATGATTAGGGCCAGAGTGAGACTTCCTAGAATGAATTTTCCTAATTTTGCTCTCAGGATAACCGGCAGGGTATAAAATGTAACCCTTGTTATCTTGAGGCATGGGAGCCTTGCCCTTAACAAAGTTAGATAAATTCTTTGGAGGGGCATTAAGTTTGACATTGTCTCCCCTTTGGAAGCCAATGCCATCCTTGATGCCAGGGCGTCTCCCATTGTAGAGCATACTTCTAGCAAATTTAAACTTTTCATTTTCTAAGTTATGCTCGGCAATTTTAGCATCTAATATTGCTATATGATCATTTTGTTGTTTAATTAAAGCCATGTGATCATGAATAGCATTGATATCAACATCTCTACATCTAGTACAAATAGAAGTGTGCTCAACGATAGATGTAGAGGGTTTGCAAGATTTTAGTTCTACAACCTTAGCATGCAACATATCATTCTTAGTTCTAAGGTCGGAAATTGTAACATTGCAAACATCTAATTCTTTAGCCTTAGCAAACAATTTCTCATTCTCATCTCTAAGGCTAGCAAGAGAAGCATTCAACTCATCAATCCTAGCAAGCAAATCAATATTATCATTTCTAGGATAGGAAGTTGAATCAATACAAACATGAGAATCAACCTTAGCAATTAATTTAGCATTTTCATTTCTAAGGTTGGCAATAGTGTCATGGCATGTGCTTAGCTCACTAGATAATTTGTCACATTTTTCTACCTCTAGAGCATAAGCATTCTTAACCTTAACATGTTTCTTGTTTTCTTTAATTAGAAAATCCTCTTGGGAATCTAAAAGGTCATCTTTTTCATGGATAGCACTAATCAATTCATTTAACTTTTCCTTTTGTTCTATGTTAAGGTTGGCAAAAAGGGTACGCAAATTATTCTCCTCATCACTAGCATTATCATCACTAGAGGATTCATATTTAGTGGAGGATTTAGATTTAACCTTCTTCCTTTTTCCGTCCTTTGCCATGAGGCACTTGTGGCCGACGTTGGGGAAGAGAAGTCCCTTGGTGACGGCGATGTTGGCGGCGTCCTCGTCGTCGTCGGAGGAGTCGGTGGAGCTCTCGTCGGAGTTCCACTCGCGGCACACGTGGGCATCGCCGCCCTTCTTCTTGTGGTACCTCTTCTTTTCTCTCCTCTTGCCCTTCTTGTCGTTATCCCTGTCACTGTCACTTGATAATGGACATTTAGCAATAAAGTGACCGGGCTTACCACACTTGTAGCAAACCTTCTTGGAACGGGATTTGTAATCCTTCCCCTTCCGTTGCTTGAGGATTTGCCGAAAGCTTTTGATGATTAAGGCCATCTCCTCATTGTCGAGCTTAGAGGCGTCAATTGGTTGTCTACTCGGTGTAGACTCCTCCTTCTTCTCCTCCGTCGCCTTAAACGCCACCGGTTGGGCCTCGGACGTGGAGGGCTCATCAAGCTCGTTGATCTTCTTTGAGCCTTTAATCATACATTCAAAGCTCACAAAATTCTCGATTACTTCCTCGGGAGTCATTAGTGTGTATCTAGGATTACCACGAATTAATTGAACTTGAGTGGGGTTAAGGAAAATAAGTGATCTCAAAATAACCTTAACCACCTCGTGGTCATCCCACTTCTTGCTCCCGAGGTTGCGCACTTGGTTCACCAAGGTTTTGAGCCGGTTGTACATATCTTGTGGCTCCTCCCCTTGGCGAAGACGGAAGCGACCGAGCTCCCCCTCGATCATTTCCCGCTTGGTGATCTTGGTGAGTTCATCACCTTCATGCGCGGTCTTGAGTAGGTCCCAAATCTCCTTTGCATTCTTCAACCCTTGCACCTTGTTGTATTCCTCCTTGCTTAGAGAGGCGAGGAGTATGGTGTAGCTTGCGAGTTGAAGTGCTCGATTTGGGCCACTTCGTCCGTATCGTAGTCTTCATCCCCTATGGATGGTACCTGTGCTCCAAACTCAACAACATTCCATATACTTTTGTGGAGTGAGGTTAGATGAAATTTCATTAAATCACTCCACCTAGCATAATCTTCGCCCATCAAAAGTTGGCGGTTTGCCTAATGGAACGGAAAGTAATGGAGTATGTCTAGGTGTACGAGGATAGTGTAAGGGAATCTTACTAAACTTCTTGTGCTCTTGGCGCTTAGAAGTTACGGACGGCGCATCGGAGTCAGAGGTTGATGTTGATGAAGTGTCGGTCTCGTAGTAGACCACCTTCCTCATCCTCTTGTGCTTGTCGCCTTTCCGATGCGACTTGTGGGAAGAAGATTTTTCCTTCTTCTCTTTGTGGTGTGAGGAAGAAGATCTTTTCTCCTTCCGTTTGGAGGAGTCCTTCTTCTTCTCCTTCCTCTTGGTGCGGGACTCTTCCGATGAAGTGCTCCCTTGGCTCGTAGTGGGCTTGTCGCTGGTCTCCATCTCCCTCTTGGTGTGATCTCCCGACATCACTTCAAGCGGTTAGGCTCTAATGAAGCACCGGGCTTTGATACCAATTGAAAGTCGCCTAGAGGGGGGGTGAATAGGGCGAAACTGAAATTCTCAAAAATAATCACAACTACAAGCCGGGTTAACGTTAGAAATATAATCGAGTCCGCGAGAGAGGGCGCAAAACAAATCGCAAGCGAATAAGGAGTGTGACACGCGAATTTGTTTTATCGAGGTTCGGTTCTCGCAAACCTACTCCCCGTTGAGGAGGCCACAAAGGCCGGGTCTCTTTCAACCCTTACCCTCTCTCAAACAGTCCCTCAGACCGAGTGAGCTTTCTCTTCTCAATCACTTGGAACACAAAGTGCCCACAAGGACCACCACAAGATTGGTGTCTCTTGCCTCAATTACAAGTGAGTTTGATCGCAAGAAAGAATCAAGAAAGAAGAAAGCAATCCAAGCGCAAGAGCTCGAAAGAACACAAGCAAATCTCTCTCTAATCACTAGGGCGTTGTGTGGAATTTGGAGAGGATTTGATCTCTTTGGTGTGTCTAGAATTGAATGCTAGAGCTCTTGTAAGTGGTTGGGAAGTGGAAAACTTGGATGCAATGAATGGTGGGTGGTTGGGGGTATTTATAGCCCCAACTACCAAACTAGTCGTTTGGTGAGGCTGTCTGTTGGATGGCGCACCGGACAGTCCGGTGCACACCGGACATGTCCGGTGCGACAGCCACGTCACCAAAGCCGTTGGGATTCGACCGTTGGAGCTCTGTCTCTGGGCCCGCCTTGATGTCCGGTGGCGCACCGGACATGAACTGTAGATTGTCCGGTGCGCCTGCTCCCGTGTGCCTGACGACTGCGCGCTTCTGGCGCGCATTAAATGTGTCGCAGGTAGCCGTTGGCGCCGAAATAGCCGTTGCCCCGCTGTTACACCGGACAGTCCGGTGAATTTTAGCGGAGTAGCCGAAGTGAATTCCCGAGGCTGGCGAGTTCCTGAGGTCGCTCTTCCTTGGAGCACCGGACATGTCCGGTGTACACCGGACAGTCCGGTGAATTATAGCGGAGTGGCCTCTGGAAATTCCCGAAGGTGAGCAGTTTGGAGTTGGAGTCCTCTGGTGCACCAGACAGTTCGGTGCGCCAGACCAGAGGTGCCTTCGGTTGTCCTTTGCTCCTTTGTTGAACCCAATACTTGGTCTTTTTATTGGCTAAGTGTGAACCTTTTGCACCTGTATAACTTATACACTAGAGCAAACTAGTTAGTCCAATATTTGTGTTGGGCAATTCAACCACCAAAATTATTTAGGAACTAGGTGTAAGCCTAATTCCCTTTCAGTAGGATAGTGCATCTGGAGTGAGGTGAGTAGGATAGTGTATCTGGACTAAGGTGGTGGAGTGCCTGTACCTTGAAGGAGGTGATGGCGGCCTAGCTACAGGAGGACGGCGATGGTCCGATTAGGTTGGGGGTGGGCTTGGATGGAAGAGCAGATAAGAGAGCAGCGATGAACGGATCCAAGGTCGTTGGTGGAGGAGGCGAGAGAAGCGTCGTAGCTCATGGCCGTTCGTGGATCGCGTCATCGCCCGTCGGCGGCCGCTGCGTGCCTCCCATTGTTGTGTGTCGTCGGCATGATCCCACCCTCGCCTATGTGTCCGCCTTGAAGCCACGACAGGGGGTTACAGTTGGTGTCGACGGTGCGGCGGATCAGCCTGGGTCTCGTACCGCGTCGTGGGGGAGGGGGTGCATTGCCAGGTGGATCGACCTCATGGACGCCGCCGCCGAGGGGTGAGCGGGGCGGTGTTTTGCTGGGGTGCTGGTGGTGCCTGCATGGCGATGGGTGGGGGCGGGGTGGTTGCGCGAAGGCAGGACGGTGGCTACGGGGATGGTGGGAGGGGTCGGGGCGGAGCACGGTCGGATCGTACATGGATGAGGCGAACGGTCCAGATTCACGAATGGTAGAACTAAATAGAGGCAGGCTACTATTATAGTCTTAATAAGTAGTAGAGATTAGTCTACCACATCAGCTATTTGGATGACATGTCATATCATTTAAGAAGGAAGAGTTTCATGGGGATAAAACCATGTTAACTTGTTTCCAAGATCTTGAAAACTGTGTGAAACCTACACTGAGAGTGTTTTGTTTCATCTCCATATAATTGAGTAAATCCTATTGATTATTTATATGCAGCATTTAATAAGTATGTTGACATATGAAATAGTGAGATGAAACTCTCTATTAAGAGAGGGTATTTCATTCATCCATAAAGCTGATGTGGCATTTTTGAAAATAGTGACATGAAATCCTCACTGTGGTTAGCTTAATTATGCATTCCCATCCCCACATGGCTCCTGTCGACCTATCGAGACGAAGCCTTTAAAAAAAGTCTCTTATTTTACCTGCTCGCTCCCTTGGAAGTTCCTTTTCCAATGAAAATTGATCGGTTGGTTGTGTTTTGATTTTTTTTATCATATTTATAAAACACAGGTATAAGATCTGTTGAGCTTGTAGAGCAGATTTGCATTAATTTTTTATAGAAGAACTAGATCATTCAAACTAAAATGCACAAAGATGTAAGACAATATTTTATTGACAAAAATATGAAAGATAATAGTATGTTTTTAGAAGCAAGGCCCACTAACATATAAGACACATCGGTGTCAAAAAATCATTCCACAGATTCATCGGACCATGTAGGTCGACGCACTCTGAACACAGTCTAATATCTTAAGCTATCGACCATCGTGACTCGTGAGTAGACTCGATGGCTAATATTTTTACTAAAGATGCTTGTTGGTAACACAATATCAATGATGTTTAAATATTGATTTTTGTGCTATAATTGTTACAAAGGACGATGCAATTGCATTAAGCCTGTCTCTAGGAATCTAGATCAACATATCATTAGATCTACTTAGGGCTACTTTAGGAACCTCAAATCCTTTTTAGGATTGAAGGGGATTGATGTGGAAATGAACTAATTTCCTCTCCAATCCCCTTCAACACCAAAGATGATTTGAGTTTCCAAACTAGCCCTTAAAGAGGGTTATGTTACTAATATGTTAAGGCCTCATTTAAAATATGGGAAAATTTTCTCATTTATTGTGTTTTTTCTAAGAAAATGAAATTAATATATAATTCATATGAACCTGCATTCTAAAGGGGTCTAAGAGTGGGCTTGGAGGATCTATAAATTCCTCTTGCTTATTCAAAAGCTTTTCAAAGTCCATCTCACGAACTCACGGTATCCATGCTAGAAGAGATATGTTGAAGTGCGGTCATTCTTTATTAGGATGTACCATTAAATCATAATTGGGATTATCTATAAATAATTACGGTAGGACATGCTATGAGTGTCTTGTTAGGTTGATCTCAAGTTGGACTCGATCCCTCGCGTAGTCGCGTCTCTCATCTTGTTTAGGGCGTAACAATTTGTTGGTTATGCCCCCTCTTCACACTGCATACGATGACACTGACATACGAATAAATGTTCACAGATACCTACTCGCTCTCACAAAACTAGTGAAGATAAGCTCATCATATCTCCAACCAACTCCAACGCCAACTACCGAAGTCTTCCCTTATGAGGATGATCTCTGCTCTATTCTCTTGGTTCTAGGTTTTGAGTAGTAAGGGAAAATTCTACACCTTTTAACATGTCTATACACCACCACACCTTTTAAACGTGTATATGCACCATACCATCAAGGCATTGTCACTTCAAAACTAGAGAATCCAATGCCCAAAACAAAGGCCATATCCATTTTCATACGCATCCATAGCCGCGAATTCATTTGTGCCATTGCTATGCAAGTGTTGGCACCGATCCGGGCGCCAATCACTGCGGCGAGAACCAGCGGCGGTGCTCTCTGCGGAGGCATGGAGGGTTCGCGACCTGGCACGGGACTCGGGTTCCTGCCTAACGAGCCGGACGGTTTGCGCGTGCGCAGGGGCGGCAGAGTTTGCCGGCAGCGTCTGAATCTCGCTCCCGAGAGAGACCCTGTTGGGGAGGAGAGACCCTAGCCTTTGTCCTGGGGTCGGCAGGCCACCCAAGACACCTCTAATCGATGTAGAGACGAAAAGAGGTGAAGATTTGGGGTAGAGAAAGGCTAAACTAGGGCTAAACTATAACTACTCCTAATGCATAAGGTAAAAACGAGATGTAATTGATTATTGATTCAATTGTTACAGTTCAATCAGCCATATATATATATATATATATATATATATATATATATATATATATATATATATATATATATATATATATATATATATATATATATATATATATATACTGTATTTATATATTACACCTGGGTGCATTCAATATAGAGAATGCACCCAGGCCGAACCGATGTGCCAGGTCCGAGCCAACCGTCCCACCCAGGCCGGTTTCGTCCCTCCCGCACGCTCCGGACAGAATATTTTCACTTTCCCGCCCCCGCGCCCTCTTTCTCCGTGAACGGCTCCTCCGTGAATGGCTCCTCCGCGAACGGCTCAACCTCTTCACATAAGTTGCAATCACACCAGACTTGCAGTTGCAATTACACCAGACAGCAGTTGCAATTACACCAGGCAGCAGTTGCAATCATTGTTTTGTTTAACAGATTTTTGGACATAGTTATATAGGAGTTGCAATCACACCAGACCAGCCGTTGCAATTACACCAGACAGCAGTTGCAATCATTGTTTGTTTAACAGATTTTTGGACATAGTTATATAAAAGTTGCAATCACACCAGACCAGAAGTTGCAATTACACCAGACCAGCAGTTGCAATCTTGTTTGTTTAATAGATTTTTGGACATAGTTATATAGAAGTTGCAATCACACCAGACCCACAGTTGCAATTACACCAGATCAGCAGTTGCAATCTTGTTTGTTTAATAGATTTTTGGACATAGTTATATAGAAGTTGCAATCACACCAGACCCACAGTTGCAATTACATCAGACCAGCAGTTGCAATCTTGTTTATTTAATAGATTTTTGGACATAGTTATATAGAAGTTGCAATCACACCAGACCAGCAGTTGCAATTACATCAGACCAGCAGTTGCAATCATATTTTTTAACAAAATTTCTCAGAGTTATTCAAATGTGGGGGACAGAGACACGCTGACAGAGAGGCGCGCGGCGGCGCGGGGACAGGGAGACGCTCGGCGGCGCGAGAACAGGGAGGCGCTCGGCGGCGGTGGGATTTAGGGGAGGAGCATCGAGGAGGCGGCGGCGGCGCGGGGAAAGGGATGCGCGCGGCGGCGGCGGGGGGCTAGGAGGCGCGCGAAAACGCCTGGGTGCATTCAATATTGAGAATGCACCCAGGTGCATTTTAGCAGCGCCGTATATATATATATATATATATATATATATATATATATATATATATATATATATATATATATAGCGCGATGGTAATAGAAGCCCAGGGCTTCCATTAGTACCAGGAAGCCCCAGCCAGGTATAGCCACGTTCCGTACCAGCGTGCGTTCCATCGGGCACGGATTCTGACTTGGACAGATTTTAGCGTAAAACGTGAACAAAAACAGCATAAATGATTACGAATTTTAGCGTAAATCATATATCTGTTTTGAAACGGTGAATGCGACCCAAAAATTACGGCGTAAAAATCTCGCGCGTCCCATCGTGATCGGGTTCTGACTCGAACAGATTTTAGCGTAAAACATGAACCAAAATAGCGTAAATGAGTACGAAATTTAGCGTAAATCGTATATCTGTTTCGTAACCATAAATGGGTCCCAAAATTACGACGTAATAATCGCGTGCGTCCGATCGTGCGCGGGTTTTGGCTCAAATAGATTTTAGCGTAAAACGTGAGCTAAAACAGCGTAAATGAGTACATAATTTAGCGTAATCGTATACCTGTTTCGTAACAGCAAATGAGGCCTGAATTACGGCGTGAAAATCGCGTGCGGCCGATTGAGCGCGGGTTCTGGCTCGAATGGATTTCAGCGTAAATTGTGAACCAAAACAACGTAAATGAGTATAAATTTTAACGTAAATCGTCCAACTGTTTCATAATAACGAATGTAGACCGAATGTATCTTTCAGCGCATGAGGTTGTCATAAAACGCATCAAGAAATTTTGTAAATTGGTGTAAGATACAACAAGTGATCTGAGGTAATTGTAGCTAAAATGCAAGCTAACCATCTATAGGAGAACTGTTTCAGATTTTGCAATAAGATATAAGAGATAATTATTCCTGTACTCAACTATGATAATGTCGTGTTTACATTTTAGCTGTTGGTACATACACACAAAACTCTGTTTCACCATAACACCACTGTTAGCAAAAAAACTGAGTTCAAAAGGCTCTTCCAGCTTTCCTAATGTGGAGAAAACCACCGAGGTCCATATCTGCAAATGTAACATGAACTGTTAAGATGATCTTTCCTTGTTAATATGTCTTTTCAAGTTTGTTATGACTAACATAACCTAAAGTCTAAACTGAATGCAAACTTGAGTTAGAAGATCAGATTACCTATAGCACAGATGTCATGTGATTCTGACTATTTTAGGACCAACAAACCATTTGGAAGCCAAACAAATCCCTGTTCAATTTGCCTCAAAGCAACATATAAGAAATTACATAATTAGCTTATGAATATGTGCACTGCTCTTGGAATACATTCTAAGAGTTTTGAAAAGCCTTTTCTTGAGTGCATTTCTGAATTTGATGGTACAGAAGGTGTTAAATATATACAACAATCTGATATTCTAGACTACCTGAAGCATGTAGAATCAAGGTTGCAAGAACATGAAAGGTGTACGTGAAGGATCCTGACAACCTGTGTGTGCTGAGTTGCTAGTCACTCTTGTTACTTATTTATGGCATATTCATGGTGTGGTTTACCATGGTATATATAAGACAAATGAACCTAAAAGGCTTAAGGCAGGTGAAAGTTGATGAGTAATTAAGTCACAGCAGTTAGCTAGTTTCTGTCCCTTACAAACAATGCAGCTGGAGAAGCCTAGTGGACAGTAAGAAGCTGTGAACCTATATAAACCCTATAGTCGTAGCAAGTGCTAAGATCATAAATTAACCCATGGAAGTGAGGACATTTCTTTCTTTAATAACCTTACAGCAACAACAACAACAACAAAACCTTTTGTCCCAAGCACGTTGGGGTAGGCTAGAGATGAAACCCCGTATGAAAACCTCAGAGCTCAACCCCCAAAGAAAACAGGGGAAACAAAGGCAAAGGAGAACCGAAAACGACGAAACGGGGGAACACATAAAAGAGATAAAACCCACAAGAACCAGCAAGGTCTAAATGGGCACAAGAAAAGGTCAAACGATTAAGGAGGAAAAGCGGAACTATAAATCAAGGTTCTGGCACATGAATTGCACACTTCCACCCCTTCCTATCCACGGCGAGCTCTTTATCAATATTCCACTCCTTCAGGTCCCTCTTCACTGCCTCTGTCCACGTCAAGGTTGGTCGACCTCTACCTCTCTTCACATTCTCGGGACGCCTAATTATTCCGATATGCACTGGTGCCTCTTCAGGTCTTCGTTGGATATGTCCAAACCATCTCAAACGATGTTGCATAAGCTTCTCCTCAATTGGCGCCACTCCTACTCTCTCTCGTATGTCATCATTCCGGACTCGGTCTCTCCTTGTGTGGCCACATATCCAGCGCAACATACGCATCTCTGCCACACACAGTTGTTGGACATGTCGTCTTTTAGTGGGCCAACATTCTGCTCCATACAACATAGCCGGCCGGATTGCTGTCCTGTAGAATTTGCCTTTTAGTTTGTGTGGCACCCGGGGGTCGCATAAGACACCCGCCGCTTGTCGCCACTTCAACCATCCAGCTTTAATTCTATGACTGACATCCTCATCGATGTCTCCATCCTTCTGAAGCATTGATCCTAAGTAACGAAAAGTGTCTTTCTTGGGTACCACTTGCCCATCAAGACTAACATCGCCATCTTCATACCCCATGGCACTGAAATCACACTTCATATACTCTGTTTTAGACCTACTAAGCCTAAAACCTTTTGCTTCCAGCGTCTGCCTCCACAATTCCAACTTTTGCGAAACACCACTCCTACTCTCCTCAATAAGTACCACATCATCGGCAAAAAGCATACACCACGGTATATCTCCTTGTATGTCCCTTGTGACCTCATCTATCACCAAAGCGAAAAGATAAGGGCTCAAAGCCGACCCTTGATGTAGTCCTATGTTAATTGGAAAGTCATCGGTGTCCCCATCACTTGTTCGGACACTTGTCACAACATTAGTGTACATATCTTTAATAAAGATTAATGTACTTTGTTGCTACTTTGTGTTTTTCCAAGGCCCACCACATTACACTCCTGGGTACTTTGTTATAAGCCTTCTCCAAGTTTATGAAGACCATATGCAGGTCTTTCTTTTGTTCTCTGAATCTCTCCATAAGTTGTCTTAGTAAGAAAATGGCCTCCATAGTTGATCTCCCGGGCATGAAACCAAACTGATTTTGGGTCACGCTCGTCTTTCTTTAATAACCTTAATTTACAAAAATACAATGGACAAACTGCCAGCAAGTGAGGACTTTTCTTTCTTTAATAAACTCTGTTATGCACTTATGCATACTTCCAATATTACAGGACTTGAGAATCGAAGCCCTATTATGCATATATGCTGAATACAAAATTCATTCTTTTTCCTGAACCCTCCCTAACACATAGCTGTAATACTTAAGTTGTCTCTACTAGAAATTATATAACTAAAGAATAACAAATCTTACACTTCAAAAGGTTGGTGAGGTTGCCGAACAGCGTCGGGTGGAGCACGCCGGAGAGCAGGTTCTCCCCGAGGTCGAGCACCTGGAGGTGGAACAAATTCTAACTCTGGTTAATATGCACTATGCTAGATGAACTTCTTGTATAGAATTTTGTGACGATTTTTAGAATGTACTATAAGGGTGTATTTTCAAAGGAACCATGTCAAAAAAACATTCTTTGTACAAAATTTGGACAAGTTGCACATCAACTTTCAGCAAATGCTTGAATTTTCTTTCAGCATAAAGCTAGTCTAAATCACTTCTCACATAAATAAATTCCAGTTAAATCACTGAATGAAAATTTATTGGTAGTTTTGATAACTAAACGTGAAGCGTGAAATTCTCAAGCCAATAACTACATATGTATAAGAAAATGGTATTCAGAAAACAAACAAACATTTTAACTTTTGGATCTTGGAGTAAACAGGGATACAATCAGAAGTTCATATTTTTCAAGAACAAATAGTGAATGGATGGAAAGGCAATGCTTTATAAAGATAAAAAAACAAGGAGACCAAGCTATGTAAATCCGCAAGGCAGTGAGTTTACAAAAACAGAGTGCTTGCGTAGTGCATAAAAAGTGATGCATGAGGTACCTGTAACCCGAACCATTGTCACATATCCATGAAGAGCTTGTGATATCGCCATTGCAAACAATTATACCAAGAGTTGCTCACAGAACGATCTAAATAAAAAGTTCACAGCGTTTCCCCCTCTCCTTTGGTTCTGATTCTTTTCTATAACAGGGAGCCAAATGTAAGCATTAATATTTTGGTTCATAATCAATGTTCCACAGGACACAATTTGTCATCGCTTTAATATTTCATAGAAACTATGATTTTTTTCATGTAAAATCAGCTAGAATACTTTATTGATCAAGAGCCCAAATGCGTACATAGGCATTAATGCTCATTTAGTAAGACTAAGAAGTAAAATACAAACTTCAAGTTGAACGAAATGGATGAATATGACAGTCGCAAAAGAAAACATAGAAGGACTTCAAATCTGTAATGTGTTGTTGCTAGTGATCAATTAACAGTTCTAACTAGGATATAAATATTTAAATATGCTACCCAAACTGTACAAAATCTAACAGGAGACACTTTCTATAATTACTTTAATATCTTCGACATCCTCTCACTAGTGGTAAGCTATACTCCTCTCTTCAAAGCAATTTTAGCAATAAAACTTTTCTCCCACAACTTTACCATAGCATTAGCTAAGCCTTGGAGTTGTCTGCTTCATCATAACACCCATTAGTAAGGATGAAATTAATATAGCGTAGTATAATGGATTGCCAAGTTTATAGTTTAAATAAAGCATAAGTGAATAACATAAATTACCATAGCAAAATGAGGAGGCAGACCCTGGGCGAGACGACATAAATTGGTAGTGCCCCTTCGGCCAAAAGATGGCCGGACACCACACGACAGAACTCTGAAAGGGGGCTTTTAACCTGGCATGGTTGCAGACATCTACTGGTAACATGTCAGATCTAGGCCAGTCAGTGTATCTTGGCGGCGACAACAAAATTGAGGGGACGTCCCCTACCGTCAGATGGCCTAACATGACATATAATATAAATAGCAAATCAAATATTGTTTCACAAACTAGTTCAAACAACATTAACAAAGGACATATAAATTAAAGTAGATTTGCATAGCAGAATATAACTATCAGATTACTGACATGTTCAACACCCTATAGAGGACAGTGGCAAAAGCTCATGTCTTCCATTAAAGTTTCTTTCCACTTCTACGTGCCACCATTAGATCTTATGCCATACCAACACCACCAAGAACTCGTTGATTTTGCAGTAAAATTTGAACCTTCAAAGGTAGAAACACAATTGACTTCTTTTATAAAAAAATAATTAACTATTGAAATATTGCTATGATGCTCAACGTCTTGGATTTGGATCAAGGATTCTTGGTAACAACCTCTTGGTAGGAAAAGGTGTCCACGGTGCAAATGTAAATTCTGCACTTGATATCTACCAGGAATAGAAGCGTAAAGTTAGATAAGCATGAAACAATGAACGTGTATTTGACAGGCCACGGATCAAATGGAAAATATTTAAATAAAAACAGGTTCACTTTATAATTTTATGTTTACTAATATAATTTCATACCAAGAACAGGTAGTGCACCTCTAACAAAATTGTAACAGCTAGAAAATTTAAGACTAGTACCTAAACAACTGAGCTGCAACCTAATAAGTGCTAGTATGATACAGAGATAAAGAAGCATAAACAGGGAAGCACCTTCTTGTTGGTGAATCCAGGGAGCCCGGTGAGGAACCCGTAGAGGAAGACACGAGCACGGCATCCACGCCACCTTTTTTTCGCGGCTGTTGGCACCGGTGCGAAGGCCACGAGGGCGGAGAGGTCGATGGGTAGTCAAGGAGGAAGCGAACCCCCTCCAAGAGATGGCTTGCTGGTGAGTGGTAGCCGGCGGCAAGCAGTTTTGTGACAGGGTCAGAGTCTGAATGTTTCACCTGGGATAGGGCCGATACGAGGGAAAACACGAAGCTCGGCGTCGGCAGCGACGAAGGGATCCTGTGGCTGAATAATTGAATGGAAATGCCTGTGGAACGAGAGAGGAGACCGGAGGAGGCGTCGTGGGAGGAGATGCCGGGGCCGAACCAAGAGGCACGGTAGCCAGAGGTGGCGCCCTAAGCATGGGCACAGGCGTTAGGGTTTATTGGGGATTGGATCTTGCAGTTTGGAAAAGACGACCGAGAAGATAGCGCCGCAAATAATGGATCCGATAATTAAGGTTGTTGCACGACGTGTGAACCCAACGAGTATGTTGACCGATTATGGACCAGTCTATTGAGTGGGATGGGACGGACCGTACCTTTTGATCAGGGCTTCTTTTACTTATTAGAAGCCCAGGGCTCTAAATACATATAGTATATATATATATATAAAGGGGAGGTCTAGACCCATTACAATCCATCTCCCGAGCTAATTCCGCGGTTTTAGCTAACAAATCCTGCAAGAAACTCGGAACCCTAACTGATTCTGCGCATGCGTGGACCGTCTGGCCTCGAGGCCGGACCGTCCGCTACCTGTTTTGGTGCCCAACATATGTCCCCTGCCTTTTGGTAGAGCTGAGCAAACCAAAAGCAACTAACTGATGTGCTCACATCGTTTTTCTCAGGCATCTTGCCACATACTAGGATGATACTGCTTGAGGAAACGTCCATTTGACGCCTTAGGAAAGTCTTTGCCTTAATGTTTGCAACAAGTAGGCATTACTGGACATCACCTGCATGACCTTGTAAGGGCCATCCTAGCTTGGCGACCACTTCCCAAACTTCTGGTCTTTGCCCCTTAGAGGCAAGACGGTTTTCCATACAAGGTCCCCTACCTGGAACGATTTAGCCTTAACCTTCTTGTTGCAAGCTTTGGCGACCATGATCTTGTCCTTTTCTATTTCTCCTAAAGCTGTCACTCTCTTGTCGGTCACATCATCAAAATTGTCCATCATTGAATTATAATAGTCACTGACAGTTAGATCATTTTGCCTGGAAAACCTGGCAGCATTTAAACTTATCTCTGTAGGCAATACTACTTCCTGCCCATAGCCAAGCTCAAATGGAGATACTTCAGTAGCACGATGTTTAGATATTCTATGAGCCCATAAAGCTTAGGAAAAATCTTATGCCAATGCTTAGAATGATCAGATATCTTCTTTTTTTATCAGGCTAATCAATGTTCTATTACTAGATTCGGCCTAACCATTGGCCTAAGCATAATATGGAGATGAATTGAGGAATTTAATTCTATATAATTCAGCAAACTCACGTACCTCCTTTGACATAAAAGAAGCCCCCTGGTCTGTGGTCAAAGTCTGGGGAATGCCAAACCTATGAATAATATGCTCAGTTACAAACTCAATTACCTCCCTGTATGTCATGTTCTTCAGAGCAACGACTTCGGTCTATTTGGTAAAAAGTCTATGGCAACTAACATGAACCGATGTCCTTTTGATGATGAAGGATGAATCTCTCCTATAAAGTCCAATCCCTATCCTCTGAAAGGCCAAGGTTTAATGATAGAATGTAATTCGGCAGCAGGGACCAACTGTAAGTTGCCGAATTTCTGACATACTTGGCATCCTTTGTAGTACTTGAAACAATCAGCTATCATGTTAGGCCAATAGAAGCCAAATCTTCGCAATACCCACTTCATCTTGGAGTCGATTGATGGGTACCACAAATCCCCTCATGTATTTCATCTATGACTAATATAGCATCACCTGGGCCTAAGCATTTAAGCATGACATCGCTGACCGTTCGGCAGTAGAGTTCATCACTTATTAAAACATACTTGAAAGTTGTACGCTGAACACTCCTATCTGTCCTAACACTGGGATTTTCGTAGGTAATTAATTATGGGTGTCCTCCAGTCGCTTGCATCGGCTTCATTATCAGTCGAATTAATTAGGAGAACTTTCCTGGTAACGTCGGACGGTCCAGCTCCCACACCCGGACGGTCTAAGACCTGGGAATCTGGCGCAGCACCGGTTATCAGATTTTTGATGTTGTGAAATCTTCCTCACTTTATCCAATAACCTAATGCATCCTGCGCTAAATTGTTAGCTCTGTCATTCTTCACCTTGGATATGTGCCGAATGCTGAATTCGTCAAAAGAATGAATTATGCTCCAACATTTTTCAAGGTAACTATTTAGAGTACCATCTAAACATTGATACTCTTCTAATACCTGTTGGACAACCAATTGAGAATCACCAAATGCCTTCTCATGTTTTACTCCCATACAGTTTAAAAGCTCCAAGACAAATAAAAGGACCTCATATTCGGCTTGATTGTTAGTGCAGTAAGTTTTTAATCGGCTAGAGAAGTCGAAGGAGGCGTTGCTTTGTGAAACATGCACAATGCCAATTCCTTGTCCTTCATTGCAAATTGATCCATCAGAATACAAAGTCCAGGGAGTAACAGTGAGGTATGATACGCCTAGTTTATGAGTATCATCAATCTGCTGTTCTACAATAAAATCTGCTACGACCCGGCCTTTCATAGATTTCAATGGTTTATAGGCCAAGTCATATTCTATAAGTGCATAAGCCCATTTGCCAATTCTACCACTCATGATCGAGTTTTGCAACATGTATTTAATCACATCGATTTGACCAGAAACGGTGCAATGACTAGATAATAAATAACACCTACACTTGATGCATGCATAAAACAGGCATAAGCATAACTTCTCGATGAAAATGTACCTTGTTTCAGCATCCACCAGCCTCCGACTTAGGTAGGTTACCACATGCTCCTTTCCTTCGGTCTCATGTGTCAGTACAGCTCCAATGACATTATCTTCGGCTGCGATGTATAACCTGAACGACACTCCTGCTTCTGGCGCTTTTAACATGAGAGCCAAAGACAAAAAAATTCTAATGAGATTAAATGCTTTCTGTTGTTCTGCCCTAGGTGAATTTGGTATCATTTTTAAGCCGAAAGATAGGAGTGAAGGCATCAATCTTCCCGGCTAGGTTAGAAATAAACCTTTGCAAATATTTTACCTTGCCGAGGAACTTCTGTGTTTCAAGCTTACAGGTCGGAGGTCCCACATTATGAATGGATTTAATTTGGTCTAGGTCTATCTCTAGACCATGTTCATGAGTGATAATTCTAAGAACTTACCAGCCGACACTCCAAAAGCACATTTACGTGGGTTCATTTTTAGACCATACCGATGCATTTTATCAAAGGCTTTGCACAAATCAACTATGTGAGAACTAAACCCAGCCGATTTGACTATAATAACATCGACGTAAACCTCCATAGTGTTTCCCAACAGCTTGTGAAAGATCAAATTCATAGCCCTCTGATAAGTAGCGCCAACATTTTTTATACCAAATATCATGACAACCCACTCAAATAAACCAATGAAGCCTGGACATATAAAGACCGTTTTAGACGTATCTTCTTCGGCCATAAAAATCTGATTATATCTGGCATTACTATCAAGAAAGCTAATAATACTATTTCCCAACGCATTATTAATCAACGTGTCGGCTATAGGCATATGATATTCATCTTTAGGAGTTGCTCTATTTAAATTGCAGAAATCAATGCATACTCTGAACTTACCTGATTCTTTCTTTTTCACCGGCACAATATTGGAGACCTACTCTGCTTATCTGCAAGGTCTAATAAAATTTGCTTCCAACAGCCGGTGAATTTCGTCCTTTATTCATGGGAGTAAGTCTGGACGAAATGTTCTAGCTTTCTGCTTGAAAGGTTTGAAACCGGACTTAATACGCAGCCGATGTTCTACTATCTCTCGGCTTAATCCTGGCATCTCAGTGTAATTACAAGCAAAGCAATCATAATATTCTTTTAATAGATCGATCATTTCATCTCTAGGATCGGTCTCCAGGGCCTTGTTTATAAAAGTCGGCCTCGGAGTTTTACCATCTCCTATGTCGATCACCTTTAAAGGATCGGCCGATGTAAACCCCTATCCTAACTTATCGAGATCCCTGAATTCTCCTATTATGCCTCCCTCAGAGAAATTAGGCGGTCTCTGTGTGGCTGCGGACCGTCCGGTCTCGAAGGCCGGACTGTCCGTGACACCGGATACGTGCTGTGGCGACTGTCCGGCCTTAAGTGCCGAACTATCCTATGAAAGGCCGGACCGTCCGGCCTCAGGGACAAGACTGTCCGCGACCTGTGACATGTTCCTTCTAGGTGTACTCATCATTTAAACTTTATTTAGGATTCAGCTGATTCTCCATCGGCTCTAGCATTATAGGAATGAAACCTTTTTTATCTATAATTATGAACTGATAATCAGAAAAGTCTACTCCTATGATAATGTAGCAGTCTCATAGGTCCAAAGTACAGGGGCATCGGCCATAGCAATGCAGGCCAATACATCAACATGTACTTGTTCTACATCATCACCTACCCATTATAGAAACATCTGACGTAAAGTCGAAGGTACACATTGATTAGCATGAATCCAATCTCTACCCAAGATTAGACTATAATTTCCTTCTACATCAGCGACGAAGAACACGACAACAATGGTCTTGGTCCCGATGGTTAATACAATGGACATGAGTGCCTTAGCCTTGATTGAACTGTCAGTCCGCACTCTGCTGAGCGTCATATTGGTCTTGACTAGTTTGTCATCTTGCTTTCCTAATTTTCTGTACAATGAGTAAGGCATTAAATTTACGGCCGCCCCTCCATCTACCAACATCTTAGCAATCGGTATTCCATCAATATGACCGCGCACGAAGAGCGACTTTAAATGGTTAACCGATTATTCTGGTTTAGTGAAGGCGGCCTCTTTAGGACCAAAATCAAATTGAGCAACAACAGGTTCATCGTCACCGATAATAGTACAATCGGCGGAGAACATAATAACATTTACGTTCATACCTGAGTGTTCTAGTATAGCTCCATAGTCGGCCAAGTCGCCTCCCAGTAGGTCGTCCTCCTCCATGGGTGTTGGCGCGTCATTGGAGGTGTCCTGGGCGTAGACCGGACGGTCTGGACTCAAGGGTCGGATGGTCCGTGTGTAGGAAATGGGTGACACCTAAGAGGGGGGTGAATTAGGACTTCTAAAACTTTCACTAAACTAGGCCACAAATAAATCCCTAGAGCAAAACCTATGCAAATAATCAAACTAGAATGTACAAACTAGGTTTTGTCTAAGTGTTGCTATCTCTACCACAATGGCTAAATTTCAATCTACACTATATAAGTATGAATACAAGATTAAAACTTAAATGATTAATATAAATGCAGAAACTTAAAGAGCAAGGTAGAGATGCAAACTCTCGTGGATGACGCTAGTATTTTTACCTAGGTATCCGGAACCGCGCACAGTCATGACTAATCCTCGTTGGTGCCCCTACGCAAAGGGAAGCCCACGCGAGGGCCAAGCACCTCGGTCGAGTAATTCCGTAGAGAGTCGCGGGCCATCTCCACGCGCAAGTGGTGCTCCGCTTCCGGCTCCTCTCGGACGCTCCCTGCCATCTCCACTATCGAGCTTCCGGCCGAAAACGCCGTGGGCCTCGTTCCCTCTGGTACACGGTGGCGGCCATGACACAAACACGGTTGTCACGGTCTCACAAGACTCTGCCCCAATCGGTACAATTACAACGGCTCGCGCAAGAGCCAAGGGGTTGTGTGGTTTTACAAAACTCACTCAACTAACTAGGGTTCACCTAGAGCAAGTGCTAGAGTGGTCTAACTAACCTAAGCACTTCGAAAGCACCTACACTAATCACCGAGTGATTCTATTAAGCACTTGGGTGTTTGAGCTCTTGGAAATGTGCACTATATGCCTTGGTATGTTGCTTGGGCTCCCACACTTGAGAATGGCCGGTTGCGGTGTATTTATAGCCGCCAACACAAATCTAGCCGTTGGAAAAAAAACCGCTGCTCTCTGCGGCACACCGGACAGTCCGGTGGTGCCCCGGACAGTCCGATGGTGCACCGGACAGCACACTGTTCAGTGTCCGGTGCGCCTAGCCTTTGTCCTGCCACGATAGGTGACCGTTGGCGCTGCAATCTTTTCACACCGGACAGTCTGGACTCCACACCGGACAGTTCGGTGGTCTTCTCTCCACAGTGCCACCTGGAACTTAGCCGTTAGGGCTACTGTTCCTGGTGCACCGGACAGTCCGACGTGTGGCACCGGACAGTCTGGTTTGCCACCGGATATTCTAGTGCTCCTCGCACAGACACTCCATAGGCAACACTCTTTTCTTCTCTTGGACTTCACTTGATCTTCATAATGTCTTCTTTTGAGGTGTTGCTTTCCTCAATGTCTTGGTCCATACTTTAGCATCCTATGAACTACAAACACAAACACTAGCAAACACATTAGTTCATGGGTTGTGTTAATTGTCAAACACCAAAACTCATTAAGCCAAATGGCCCGGGGTCCATTTTCCTTACAATCTCCCCCTTTTTGGTGATTGATGACAACACAACCAAAGCAAGCAAATATAATAGACATTTGAATGAAAATATGCAATCTACTTGCTAGGATGCATGTTTGTCCCCCTCAATGTGATATTATGGACTTAAGCCTCCCCCTAACTCCATAATTCACTTACTTCCTATTTAGACAAAAGAATCAAAACCACTTGAAGAAGTAAAATTTTAAATTGGTGGTGTTTGGTGTTTGATACAGTTTTCATTGCTTTGGTCCCTAAACTTCTCCCCCTTTGGCATCAACCACCGTAAAGGAAGACATTAAAAGCATGTAGGAAGCAAATAAGACTTGTCCTCATAATGGATTTGTCAATTGATACCGGTTGTAGGATACCAATTGAAACACCAAAATGTTACTCCCCCTAAATGAGTGTTCTCTTTAGAAAGAAATTTCTCCCCCTTTTTAGAGACAAAGAAATACTCCCCCTGTCAAAGGTGAACTTAGGAAAAAGCATGTGAAAATAGAGGTGCAAGACATGATTTGATTAGACTGACTTCCTTATGCATAGGTAACGGAATATGATTTAACCACTTATGCATGTATAACAACATGTAAGTATAAGATATGAAATATAGTCTAACCAAATGCTGGAGAAGACATGTAAGTGATACTAAATGTAGTCTCGCTTGAGATTTGCAGTGGAAGTTGGTTGTCTTTCTCTGGGGACTTCAATTTTCCTTACAATGAGACTATTACATGAAATAGACTTGAAAAAAGGTATTAGTCTCAAAGTCTTAGATTATAGAGTAATCTCCCCTTGAATTTGTGCATACAAGTTTTGAATACTTGTAGGAGACATGCACTTTGATTTGACATCACGAGGGGCAAATTATCCATAATCCGAGCTTTGGCACATATAAGTTAAATGATACCAAATGTAGGATGTAAGATTTTTAAAGCATTAGTGTCATTTACTTAGGAATGTTCAATAAGCTATGTGTCATGCTTAACTAAGCAGTTTAAGCCATGTAGGTTTCCTCACAAATATGAATTGAAAACAGGCAATCCTACCATGTGATTTACCTAGTATGCATGCATTTAAACAAAAATAAATACCAAATGTAATACTAGGCATGAAAGATAAAACTAGATACAAGAAAATAGATACGCATATCTAAAAATAAGGAATACAATAAATCTAGTTACCTTAGTCATGGGTGGGGAAATTTGGGTCACAAATATTCACTAACCCACTTGGCAATAAACCTGATTCAATATGATGTATCACATGATATACATCCCAACTTTGCCAAGTCTACAAATTCCCTGTAGTCCTTCGGACTACTCACTTCCCTTTTGGGATCCAAACCTTCTTGGTACTCTTCATAGTTGAAATTATTTCTTTTGGCATCCAGATACGTTTGGCCCCCTTTCCTTTGTTGGCTTGCTTGTTGGCCTTGATTGCTATCACTTTTCCATTCTTTTTCTTCTTGATCAAATATGGTGTAGCAGCCTTTTTGTCCACCTTTTTGATGTAGGTGTTGGAGATTTTGCTTGTTGGCTTTTTCTTGATCTTTTGCCTTTGCTTATCCCCGGTCATCGCCTTGCATTTGAAAGACTTGTGGCCTCCCTTGTGGCATAGCCTACAAATCACGGTTTCTCCCTCCGTAGGCTTGTTCACTCCCGCAGTGGTGTTATCCTGTGGAGGTTGGATTTGTTTGGCTTTGCCTTTCTTTTCATACAAAGCCTTGCAACCTCATTCGAACATGTTTCTACAACAATATTCTTAACAAGAACTTGGTTGCAGGGGTTAGAATCATCAATTAAATCAGAGCAAGAAGTAGAAGCATCTTTCTTAATAATTTTAGGAATTTCAACTAAAGATGCCCCTAGGGTGCTACCAATGTTTTCTAGCTTAGTAGTTAGCTCATTATTGTGTATGCTAAGAATTTCCATTTTCCCTAGCAAATTTTCAATAGCTTCTTGAGAGCTAGCTAACTTAGCCTTAAGTTTTTCATTCTTTTTAATAAGGCTATCATCGGTAGCACTAGATGGAGCACTAGACTCTAATTGCTCAATTTTAGTTGATAGCTCACAATTCAAATTTGCAAATGCTTCAAATTTTTCTAGCAAACCTTTATAATCATTTTGAGAGCTAATCAACTTATTTTTCACTGTTTTAAGTTTAGCTTTTTGTTTAGTGTAGACATCCTGAAAAAATTTAACGGCTTCCGCAAGCTCATCTACGGAGGGCTTTCCCTCACCTTCATCATCACTACTGCTATCATCACTAGAGGATGGAATACTTATTTTACCTCTTGCCATAAGGCACTTGTGTGATGACCGTGATGAGCGTGATGAGGATCGATGGCTGCGCGTCCTTGGAGGTTCATCTTTGCTTGAAGAATCGTCCCAAGTTTTACACTTGTTAGCGCCTTGCCTTTGCTCCTCCCCTTTTTGGGTTTGGCCATAGTTGGACAGTTGTCCTTGAAGTGGCCCTTCTCCCCACATGTGAAGCATCCTCTCTTTCTTTGCTTTTTCTTGTCGATGTTAAAGAGAAGATCTTCTACCTGGAGGGGCACACCCATTAGATTAATCTTGCGGATCATCCTCATTACCTTTTCGATGTGTCGAATTGTTTCTTTGTCCTTGGAGGATGATGTTGATGGTTGATTATCTTCTTCATCATCACTTTATTCTTCCTCCTCTTCATCACTTGAGGAACTTGGAGTGGAAGCCTTCACTTTACCCTTCGTTTCATCACATGCAAAAGCATATGGCTTTGAGGAAGTTGGCTCCTCTTCCTGACCCATTTTTCGCGACATCTCAAAGGCTGTGATTTCCCCAATCACGATGGTCGGGGTCATTGTACTCAAGTCCTCCATGTTGTGAAGAATGGTGATGATGCTCCCATATCTTTGTTGTGGTAGCAGGGAGATAATTTTCCTCACAATGTCTGCATCACCTAGCTTATTAATGCTAATAGAATTGAGCTCATTGATGATTAGATTCAAACAAGAATACATATCTCTAATAAGCTCATTTTCTTTCATAGCAAAAGAATTATACTCATTTAAGACTAGGCAATGTTTTTGCTCACAGACATTGGAAGTGCCGTCATGGAGCTCATGCAATTTTAGCCAAATCTCATTAGCAGTTTTCAATGTAAATACTTGATTAAAGATATACATGCTAAGAGATTCATACAAGCAATTTTTGGCTCTAGCATTTAAATGAATTTCTTTTTCCTCACTCGTGGTGGGTTTCTCGGGATTTTTGGGGGGTTTCATCCCATCACGAGTGACTCTCCAAACACCTAGATCAACGGCCTCTAGGTAACAAGCCATTCTAGCAATATAATATGGGAAGTTAGTGTCGTCGAAGTGTGGTGGCCTATGGGTATCCATCCCTTCCTCTAAAAAGCGTCAGCTCTTTTAGCGGTGAAGCTAAAGTGTTTCAAATTAGCCAAACCAGGCTTCCATACCACTTGTAGGAAATGGGTGACGCCTAAGAGGGGGGGTGAATTAGGACTTCTAAAACTTTCACTAAACTAAGCCACAAATAAATCCCTAGAGCAAAACCTATGCAAATAATCAAACTAGAATGTACAAACTAGGTTTTGTCTAAGTGTTGCTATCTCTACCACAATGGCTAAATTTCAATCTACACTATATAAGTATGAATACAAGATTGAAACTTAAATGATTAATATAAATGCAAAAACTTAAAGAGCAAGGTAGAGATGCAAACTCTCGTGGATGACGCCGGTATTTTTACCGAGGTATCCGGAACCGCGCATAGTCATGACTAATCCTCGTTGGTGCCCCTACACAAAGGGAAGCCCACACGAGAGCCAAGCACCTCGGTCGAGTAATTCCGTAGAGAGTCGTGGGCCTTCTCCACGCGCAAGTGGTGCTCCGCTTCCGGCTCCTCTCGGACGCTCCCCGTCGTCTCCACTATCGAGCTTTCGGCCGAAAACGTTGCGGGCCTCGTTCCCTCCGGTACACGGTGGCGGCCGTGACACAAACGTGGTTGTCACGGTCTCGCAAGACTCTCGCCCCACTCGGTACAATTACAATGGCTCACGCAAGAGCCGAGGGGTTGTGTGGTTTTACAAAACTCACTCAACTAACTAGGGTTCACCTAGAGCAAGCGCTAGAGCGGTCTAACAAACCTAAGCACTTTGCAAAGCACTACGCTAATCACCGAGTGATTCTATTAAGCACTTGGGTGTTTGAGCTCTTGGAAATGTGCACTATATGCCTTGGTATGTTGCTTGGGCTCCCACACTTGAGAATGGCCGATTAGGAGTGTATTTATAGCCCCCAACACAAATCTAGCTGTTGGAGAAAAGCTACTGCTCTTTGCAGCACACCAGACAGTCTGGTGGTGCACCGGACAGCGTACTGTTCAGTGTCCGGTACGCCTAGCCGTTGTCCTGCCACGGCAAGTGACCGTTGGCGCTACAGGCTTTTCACATCGGACAGTCCGGACTGCACACCAGACAGTCCGGTGGTCTTCTCTCCACAGTGCCACCTGGAACTTAGCCATTAGGGATACTGTTCCTGGTGCATCGGAATGTCCGGCGTGTGGCACCGGACAGTCCGGTGCTCCTCGCACAGACAGTCCACAGGCAACACCCTTTTCTTCTCTTGGACTTCACTTGATCTTCATAATGCCTTCTTTTGAGGTGTTGCTTTTCTCAATGTCTTCGTCCAAGTTACTTTAGCATCTTGTGAACTACAAACACAAACACTAGCAAACACATTAGTTCACGGGTTGTGTTAATCATCAAACACCAAAACTCATTAAGCCAAATACCCCCGGGTCCATTTTCCTTACACCATGTCATCCACGGACGGTCCAAACTTTATGGCTGGACTATCCGTCGTACCTATAGAGAGCTATAAAGTTGATGTCTCATTTCCTATCTTCGTGGCCGTTTGATTTACTTCAACGGCCTTTGGCCTCCACCTCTTTTACGGTGGTGGGTACTGTGGATGCGTATCATTAAATATTTTTTCTACTTCTTTTTCCTTGCTCTCCTTTGCTCTCAAGCACTACAGTTTTCGCTTTTGAGACCGTGTCAGTCCCGATGGTCACCATCGGGGCATGGAGTAATTTAAGTCGACTGTTTTTGCTGATAGCCATGTCTTCTTTGCCTATATTGGTTGGTTTACCAAAAATCATCGGCCCTTCATTATTTCCCTATATAACGACATCTGCTGTACGTATTTTGATGATGTCCCCTTTTGTCGTCCTTTTGGTGGCTGTAGATATATGCCCCCTGCCGGATTGGTCGACCTTTACGATCGAGTGGTCTGGCAATCTTGCTGGGACTGTGCCTGGTGACCGAATTGAGGGACACTCAATCAGTCTAGTACTGGAGGTGCTGTCGGTGTTTGGAGCCCGACCACACGCCCGGGTTCCTAGCGTGGATCTTTATGTGGTGGGTTACAAGGGAAGTCTCCTGTATGAAGAAAGGCTAGTGAGCTGAGTAGATGGTCGATGAAAATGATGGGGTACCCCCTAGGCCTTATATACTTGACCGTGGGGCACTACATGCGTGTATGATGACGATGTGTACCTAAATAATAGTGAACCGACTGAACTTATCTTCCTATAATTTTGCCGACCTATCCCTAGTTTGCTCCGATATTCAAGGTCACCTTACGCGGGAAAGTCGGATCGGCGCTGCGGATAGCGCTCAAATCCAACGAACCGCTTGGGGCTGAGTTTGCTTCTTTCTCGCGTCGGCCCATTCCACTAGCAGTTCTCCCCTGGCCCACGAAGGGATGACCTTGCGAGATAATAGGCCCAAAGCCTCTCATGATGCCTTCTTGCCTTCTAGTGGACCTGGGGGATATCTGTCCCCCACAAGCCCCCAATCTTTGAGTTGATTTTGAAATAATCAGCCCAAAGATTCTAGGTCCAGCTCACGAATCTGTGGCTTGATTTCCATTCTCGTTATGGGCACGGCGAAGGTGCAACTATTGAGCGTTGCTCCTGAACTTTAAGTGACTTCAGTAAAAACAGTCTTCTCAAAGGTCCTTATTCAGTGCTTTGGAGATCAGCATCTTGTCATCGTATCGTGCTTTGGAAGTCAACATTTGGAACTTTGAGTAGGTTTTTTGAAAACAAACCACTCAAAGGACTTCATTTTGTGCCTTAGAAATCGGCGTTCTGTCATCAGCTTGTATTTTAGAAACCAACATTCTATCTTCTGGAATTAAAAATCTATTGGGCACACCGGAGGCATTGAAAATAATCCACTCAAAGATCTTCATCTTATGCTTTAGAAATCAACATTTTATCTTCATCTCATGCTTTAGAAATCAGCATTTTATCTTCATCTCATGCTTTAGAAATCAGCATTTTGTCTTCATTTCATGCTCTTGCAAATTCAAACAATATTATCTGCCCACACCTTGTTAGGTCTGAAATTTATTTGATCGGTGACAGATTGGACATTTGGTAGATGGCTCTTGGCTGGTCTTCACTCTGCTCTGCGCTTCAATGCCTCTGTTGACTAGACTTGCAGTTCAGTAGCTATATTTGGATTTCCTCCGATCTCTACCGATCTCTTCCTTCTGTCTCAGTACATTCATTGTGTATACTGTATGGATATGACTTCTTCAGAAATTCGAATGAAAATTCCTGGCCGTCCCCCCAATGGTGTGACCAAGGGACGTCTTGGTACGTAGAGCGTTTAGCACACTATCCTGGAGTAGTAACTTGATGTGACCGTGGGGTGTAATCATACTGCCCGAGCAGTTGACCTTGGTCCAAATGGTGTCGTGTTACGCGAAGCAGCTTCTGTTGCCTAACTCATTTTCAGGCATCTTGAATTTCTTACTGAATACTTGCGACTATTCGGCGAGCGTGGTAGGAAGTGGACGGTCACTCCCAGCCTCTATAAATAGCCTGCTTGCACCGTTGTTCTCTTCACTCATCCTTCGATCATCTTCCACTTTCTTCACCCTTTATCCTCTTCTCCATCCGACCATGGGCAAAGGCAAGAGAGGTCGAGGCACGCCTCATCGTGCCGGCGACAAGCGGAAGCGCGATCCAAGTCCTCCCTCGGAGGACTTCAGCGACTCTGAGTACTCAGAGGAGGAGGTTTCCTCCGAGTCCGAAGGGTTGCTGGCTCTCGCCTCTCCCCCGACGTCGTCCGATGATTCGAATGACTCCCAGGGACTGGCCGCTGAGGTGTGGACGTACATCCGCTCCGTCGAGCGTGCGGGGCTTGAGGGGTCAGATGAGTCAGAGTTCTCCTCGGATGAGGAGGACTACTTCGGCACGTCCGAGGAGCGGAGCAGCGACGACAGCGACAATGAGGGCAGGGGCGGTGGCGACGATAGCGACGACGGTGACGGTGGCGGAGGCAACGACAACGGTGGCAAGGGCGGTGAAGGCGACGACGGCGGCAACGGCGACGGTGGCAACGATGGCGACAAGGGCGGCAGTGGCGGCAGTAAGGCCAGTGGCAAAGCGCCACTGTCTTAAATATTAGTATAGATAATTAGTAGTAGTAGTAGAAAAATGTTGCAGTAGTTAGTAGTATAGTGTAGTGTAAGTAGTGAAGTAATGTAATATAGTAGGAAAAAAGGGAGGAAGGCCGACTCATAATGAGTCAGTCTTTGAGTTTGTGTAATCCTGTCCACTATTAGTGAAAAACTTTAGTTGCTTCGAGTGTCTGTTGCCTTTGCTGATTTTTCTGTTTACACGCTTAATAGTTCATCCATATGCCTAACGCTACCTGCATTTTTAGAGGTAACCGCCGAGCGATGCTTGACGCTGCTGGCGTTTTAGAGGTAACCGTCGAGTCATGTCTGACGCTGCCGACATTTTAGAGGTAACCGCTGAGCAATGTCTGATGCTGCTAGCGTTTTAGAGGTAACCGCCGAGCGATGTCTGACGCTGCCAGCGTTTTAGAGGTAACAGTCGAGTCATGTCTGACGCTGCTGGCATTTTAGAGGTAACCGCCGAGTCATGCCTGAAATTTTGCTTTCCCGAGTATTGACTTGGCACTTTTTAGAAATAGTGCCCGACCTGGGAAACCCCATTTAAACTCGTGCCATCGTGCATTTTTTATTTATGAGCCCTAACTTCACTTTTCCGCCTCGAACCACTCCTCTGCCTCCCTGAGATCTCGATCCTACTTGTTCCGCCGGCAAGACTGCGATGGCACCAAAGCGGACGAGGCAGAGCACGCTGCTGCAATCATCTCGCCTATCAATCCCAACAGCCAGCTGCCATTTGTGGGTAACTACATGTCCGTCATCTCAGAATCTGACCTCCTTCTTCTTGTTAACGTTGGGGTTTTGCTTCCAAAAGTGCTCTGCTCTTGGCGAATTTGCCACGGCGTCACCATTCCGACAGAGGATACCCATGAATCTGTCGTTTACGTTCCTTTTCTTATTCGTGGTCTTGCTCTTCCTGTCTCCCCCTTTTTCCGCGGTATCCTTGATTTCTACGAATTGAACTTGACACATCTGAACCCTAATTCCATTCTGCAAGTCTCCACTTTTGTACATCTATGCGATGCCTTTCTCGGGATTCTCCCCTATTTCGGTCTCTGGAAATACCTTTATCATTGTTGGCCTAGGATGGCTGGGGGACAACACTAGCTTGTTGGCGGTGCGAGTCTAGAGCTTCGTCGCGGGAGGAAAGCAGAGTACCTCGACATTCCTCTCAAGGACAACATTAAGGGGTGATGCCTTGAGTGGTTCATTGTGGAGAATCGCTGCAAGTCCCTCCCCCTTTGGTCAGGGAGGCAGCCAGATGTCCGCACACCGAGCTAGATAGAATCTCCGACCCCTTCGGAGATAACAGAGGCTAAAGTACTGTTTGTCAAGGTCTGCTTGCTGAAGGATAGAGGTCTGACTGTTGAGGCTGTGGTTGCTGATTTCATTTTCAAGAACATTCAACCCTTAAAGGATAGGGCTTACCCTGCTTATTTGTACAGCGGTGTCAACGACTCTACCCGGGTCACGAATAAAAAAATTCCCACTGAAGATCTGATGAGTTGACTGGACATGATCCTAAGGGGTAGAGTTTCAAATGCTGGTGCTCCTGTGGCCTATTATGCATGGAACCTGCCACCATGTAGGCCATTCTCTGAGTTTGTGTCCAACCCTCCTGCTCGTGACGGTAGCCTGGGTCTTAGAGTGCGACCTTCTTCTGAGGACATTGAGGCTTTGATTGCTCCACTTTGGAGTCTTCCAGAGGATGAGAAGCAGACTCATTTTGATATGCCGTCTAGCACTGATGACGCGAAGATAGATGTTGTGCTTAGCTTGCTGGCTAGGGAATCATCCAACTCAACCCACACCGAGCCAATGGCCATCACAGCTGGGCAAGAACTTGGTGAAGAGGTGGAAACTCGGAGACTCGAAGGCGCTTGCCCAAAGTGTCCCCGCCGAGTGAGCCGCTCAACTGCACCTGTCGAGGAAAAAAGGGAAAAGCGGCGACTTCGGTGATTGTCGTGCTTGGACCAGGGTGCAGGCCCTTCTGCTCCGGTTCCTGATGATGTACCAGCAGAGGCCCTTCCTGAGGTTGATGCCAAGGGTTGTGATCATGCACAGGCTGTTGTCTGCCTGTTTGACAAGGATGAAAGGAAGAAGAAGAAGAAGTCCCACTGATCTGCAAGAACAGCCGGCACTATAGAGGTAGCGAGGGGGGTAGTGATATTCCTTCTCTAGCTCTGTCGACTCTTGTCAGTCTTCAGGGGCTTTCAATATCAGACTTTGATCAAGTACTAGAGGAAGTCGTCCCCAAAGACATGCTATCAGAGCCACCTGCAGATGATATCCCGACCGTCTGTTCAGAGGTCCTAGACGGTGGGCTTTCCTTGCTTGATTCCACTGGGCAAGAGTTAACCCGAGCGGTGTCTCGTGCATCGTCGATTTTGGAGGGTAGTCTTTCATGCCGAGACGCTGGTCTGAGTCACCCGACTCCCATGGAGGTGGCTGAGGAGCCCTCAGCCTTAGAGGTGGCTACTGCAGAAGACCCAACCCTCGAGGGTGGTGCCTGCAGTTACCCAACCCCTGAGGGTGTTGCTGGTAGTGATCCAGCTCTTGTGGGTAGTGCAAGCTACCACCCAGCCCCCGAGGGTGTTCAGGTGGGCTCTCTTTCCCACACCTCCATGGACGTCCACGTTGGGTCGTCCCCACCTGGGTCCGATGGGGCAACGGCGGTACATGCTTCCACAATTTTAACCGGGCAAGTCGCCTTAGAGGTCGGCGATCTAGATGCAAGGAGCCTGCTGTTCGTTGGTGGGGTTGAGGTCACTCCTTATAGTGCTCTTCTGATTGTTCCTGCTGACCTTCCCTCGTTGAGCCATGACTCAGCTCCTCCTGCACTGGGTCTACCACTGTTCCTCTCCAATCTTCAGGTGAGTCGGTCTCTTGCTCTATGTTGTTCATATTAGCGAATTATTTTTCTTCTGCTCATCTGTCTATGATCACAGGCTTTTGTTGATGGAATATCTGCCCAGCTGAGATCCAGCGGTGCCACTATTCTCGAACAAGCTCTGTCTCTGATGTAGTGGAACCCATTGCTGCTCTAGAAACAGATCGATGACCTGAAGGCGTCGAACGTTGTTTAGTGATCTTACAGCTTCCCTAGTTGTTTTTATTGATCAACTTGTTCTTAGTCATGCCTCCCCTTTCAGCTGCATTGTCGGATATGGCCCAACGGTGCTCTGACCATGAGGAGAAGTATTCTCAAAGTTAAGCTGACTTGGCTCAAACCTCTGCTTCTTTGGATAGTGCACGTTCTTTGAATTCCTCACTTACTGCCCAGCTTGACTCTAAAAAATGGTGCATGAGGTAAACTTCCTTGGTTGACCCTGCCATGCTATTGCTGCCTTGGTGCTGAATGTTGCTTTCTGTTCATAGGAGGAGAAACGAGCACTCGCGGCTTCTCGTGACAATCTGGACAGGCTATACCGTGATGCTAGCAACTCCTTGACCATATTGGAGAGGAGCCACCGCTCCACCATGTCTGACCTGGATCATCACCGTCACGAGCTGTAGGTATCCCAAGATGAGGTTCTACGACTTGGACAATTGTTATCGACCAAGGATTCCACCATCAGGGATCTGCGTGCTTCCAAGAAGCTTGTGGCACAGGAGCTAGAGGTCGCTCGACTGGCTACTAATGCCTTAGAGGACGACTACGTCGTCTTGAAGGCTCAGTGCGACAAGGCTATGGATAAAGCCGTTCACGCTGGACGGATCCTGATGAGGAGGCCCGACGTTGTGGTGCCTGACGATATTGTCACTGATGTCAAGGTTGCGCCCGATGCTTCAAGTCGTCCTTCATCTTCCGTCGCTCCTGCAAAGACATTGCTAGCAAAGATGTTTCGATGCAGTGATGTCCTGCAAAACACTCGATGTAATATGAATTCTATTTGCATGTGATGGTTGTGCTAGAACTCGAATATTTTGCGAACAGGGTGCCGGAACATGCCCCTGGTGCCAACAAGTAAAACGTTCTTTTTACCTGAAGGGCTAATTGTTTTGCTGTTAGGGTATAGCAGTCACCCTGAACAGTCGTGAAAGCAAGTGTGCCATGCTAGTTTTAAGGCGTTTTTCGACTTAAGCCGATCGCCTAACTGGTATGGCATAGTGGTCGCCCTAAGATAAGTAGACGTGAGCATGTCGCATCGACTTAAGTCATCACCGACTTAAGCCGATTGCTCCGTTAGTAGGGTATAGTGGTCACCCTAAGTCGAGTAAGCGTGACCATGTCGCATCGTCTTAAGTCATCGCCGACTTATGCCGATTGCTCCGTTAGTAGGGTATAGTGGTCACCCTAAGTTGAGTAAGCGTGAGCATGTCGCACCATCTTAAGTCGTCACCGATTGCTCCGTTAGTAGGGTATAGTGGTCACCCTAAGTCGAGTAAGCATGAGCATGTCGCACCGTCTTAAGTCGTTGTCGAGCTTCTCGCTGGGGAGGTTCTTTCCCTGGCATGGTTGGCTCGTCATCGGAGATGGGAGATGACTCCAATCTTCCCCCGATGAAGAGGACATCGGGGTAGAAAGGAGTTGCGGCAGTGGTGAATTCCTTTTCGTCCTTCTTTGAGGGCGAAGGTGTCGGAAGGATAGCTTGACGGGCTTTCGTCCTTCTTTCAGGAACGCTTGCTTCTTTCTTTCTTGTAATCTGTGTCCACTCCTTTGTGGGTGAAGTGGACAACGGGGTTCTTCGGGCAAGTGAATTCCCGTCCCTCGACTTGCAAGAGGTAGTCTTTGTCTGGGGCGCAGGAGGTTGCGCTATCTGCTATCTTGTTCCGGCTTTCCCGGGGATTTCCGAGGAAGGCTTCTTCTCCGGTGGATCCGCTATGCGGTGCAGAATTCCCCTCTCATCTGCTATGGACAAGATGGTCTCGAAGCAGAATATTGATCCAGGGCAAAGAGCGATCTTGCACTGGGAAGTGACAGCCATTGAGCTAGCTTGGATCAACGACACACCCCCTACCTGGCACGCCAGCTGTCGGTGTTTGGAGCCCGACCGCACGCCTGGGGTTACCCCTCGTGGTGCTTTTGGGTAGGACGGTGCTATTGACTGTAACTCGATGGTTCGTGCGAGATGCACGAGAGACGACAGGAGATTTTCTATAGGTTCGAGCCACTTTGAGATGCGTAACACCCTACTTCCTGGTGTGGATATTTATGTGGTGGGTTACAAGGGAAGTCTCCTATATGTAGAAAGGCTAGTGAGCTGAGTAGATGGTCGATGGAAATGATGGGGTACCCCCTAGGCCTTATATACTTGACCATGGGGCACTACATGCGTGTATGATGATGTGTACCTAAATAATAGTGAACCGACTGAACTTATCTTCCTATAATTTTGCTGACCTATCCCTAGTTTGCTCCGATATTCAAGGTCGCCTTACACGGGAAAGTCGGATCGGCGCTGCTGATAGCGCTCAAATCCAACGAACTGCTTGGGGCTGAGTTTGCTTCTTTCTCGCGTCGGCCCATTCCACCAGCAGTTCTCCCCTGGCCCATGAAGGGATGGCCTTGCGAGATAATAGGCCCAAAGCCTCACGCGAGGCCTTCTTGCCTTCTAGTGGACCCGGGGGATATCTGTCCCCCACAGGTGCCAACCTGTCGAATACAGATGTTTGGGGTGCCCCACAAGCGGAGTACTGTGGCATCCCAAATGGATATGTTGGCTTGCTCCATATTTGATTCGGGACATATGGCGGTGTGTAACACCCTGAATTTGGGGGTATAAAATTTCTTTGCTCATATTCACAAATTCAGGTGTTACTTCCCTTTTCTCATCCTTCCCCAATCTTCTCTTTCTCATTTCTATAGGAGAAAAGTGGTTATTTTATTTTATAAGTATAGTCTATTAGCTCAAACTTCAAGGGAGTATGAAATGTTGCATCATGTCAAACCCTAAATCCTACTTTTGTTTGGTGCATAATTCTTAGAAAGGCTAATTTGAATTTGTGGCTTAGTTGGATTTGAATCAAATAGAATAAATAAAAGAAAAGAGAAAACAAATGCCAGAATAAAAGAAAAAGGAGAAGAAGCCCACTTCCCCCGCCCCCTCGGCCTTTCGGCCCATCAGGCCCATCCCGCGCGCGCGCCTTTTCCCCCCCTTTCTCTCTCTGTCCTGGCGGGCCCGCTCGTCAGCGCGACCGTCTTCCCCGCGCCCGCTCCCGCTTTCCCCTCTCTCTCTGCTCGCGGGCCCGGCCTGTCAGCCCCGTCTTCCCCGCGTAACCACCGCCCGAGCTGCGCGCTGCCGCGGACTCCGCGCCCACGTCGCGCGTGGAGCTCGCAACCGCCTCGCCCCTAGCCACTTGAGCCCAGAACCCCACTCGCCCTCTCCCCCTCCCTCATTTGCGCACCAACAGACCCCTCTCTCACCACCCCCTCGCTGCGCGCACGCCAGAGCGCCGCCGCCACGAACCATCGCCGCCCGAGCCCGTTTCCCCGTCGCCGTTGGAGCTCCGCCGTGCCCTCTGCCACGGTGAGCTTCGCCTCGACGTCCGCAACCCGGGACGCGCTCCAATTTCCCCTCCCCCTCCCTATTTCTCTCTGCCCGCGCTCACCCGCCGTCCTCCGTGCAGCCGTGGAGGTCCACCACCGCCGACCCGGGCCGTCGTCGCGCCATTGCCGCCACTGAGGAGTCCCCGGAGTCCGCCTTGAGGTAAGGAACCTCCCCTGCCCTCTCCCTTCCTCTCTATTGCTCTCTGCTGCGCTTAATTCCTCGTCGGAGTTGATTAACGCCGCCGCCGAGTCGCTTCGCCGTGAACCGCCCCCCTCCGGTGCCCCTGCCCCGACCCAGTCCCCACCGGACGATTCCCTGCGCCCTCCCCAACCTCCCCAGCCGTCCAGGTCACCCCAAGGACCCGCGGAGCCCCCGCGCCCCTCGTCTCCGGCGAGTTCTCCACCGCGGGGACGAGCGCCGCCGCCTCTGCTAGCCGTAGGAGAGGACAAAGCCGGCCACCCAATCCCCGCCGTTCATCCGAGATCGAACGGCCCTGTTTCAATTAGGCCGAGCCCAACCCTAGCCGTTCACCTGAGATCCAACGGCCCAGAGCCGTTTCCCCCGTCCGCCCGCGCGCTGCCCGCCTCGCCCCGCTTGTCAGCCGTCCGCCCGCGCGCTGTCTGCATGGCCCCGCTTGTCAGCCGTCCACCCCGCGCTGCCCGCCCGGCCCCGCCTGTCAGCCACTCAGGCTGCCGCGCGCTCGCGCGCCCGCCTGCGGATCTAATCCTATGCGTTGATCCGAGATCCAACGGCTATTAGAGCCCGATACCCCTTCGCCCGCGCGTTTTCTTAAAGAGGCCCCCGGTTTTCTGAAATTTAACCCGCCGTCCCTGGATTCTCACAGTTAGGTCCTCGGACCTTTTATTTAATTCAAAATAAGTATTTAGGGTATATTTTTAACCCCTAAACTTGTAAAATTCATAACTTTGTCATATGAACTCCAAATTAGGTGCTTCAAATTGCAAAATGCTCATAGTATTTTTTTCTATCTATTTAAACAATGTTTCCCTGCTGTTTCCATGTCCCAATTAATAGTTGATCATTAGGATAGGATTAAGGTTATTGGAACCCTATTTGAGATAAATAGAAGATGGTAGACTTTAATAAAAGTTAGAGCACCTAAGTTTAGGGACTTAAAATCATGTAATGGTTTAACCCCACCACTGACTTAGACCTGATTAGTGGATAATGAGTCACTTTGTATAGTCCTCTACCCTAGACCTAGGGAACACCAGAGGGCCAATCCTTTTCTATTATGAACTTGTGATCTCTCTGCTGCATATGTTTGGTATATTGCTTTTGTTTGTTATTTCCCAAGTGCATAGTGTGAATGGTTACTTTACGTAGACAACGGGCAGTCTGTGTTTCCCGAGGAAGTTGAAGAGGAAGTCCCTGATCAGCAGTTTGGTGAAGGCAAGTGTCCTCTGACCCATTATGTCCTATTCATTTATAACTTACTACCCCGCATTATTTACTTGAAACCTAAGGATTGACTAGCTTTACACTTTACTTTATCCTTGTTGACCTTCTGGGTTGTTATGGTTAGCATTCTGCTATTGCCTTAACTTAATCAATGAACATGATGAGACTATTTATGATACTGTTATCCTGACTATATTGTTGATCTTGTGATACTCTAGGGGGCTCAGGCTGTTTCCTGAGTACCTCTCCGTAAGGACCTGTTCGTTGAGAGACCACCCGGGATAACAGTGCAACCATGAGGGTGGAATGGGGTGCCCTTAGCTAATTAATTAGAGGAACTAGAAGTGTAGTTGCTTAGCCGTCGTGCCGTCAATGGGGTCCAGGCACAGTGCTTTCTCTGCCGAGGCTGGGTGCCGAGGTTCTTTCGTTTTGCTTTTTAGTCGCCCTCCTGCGGGGAGAGGTACTGTGTTTATCAAACTGGAGAAACCTAACGGGCAGCTATGACCTCTAGGGAATCTTTGTAAAGGCTTCGTAGTGGATCCCTGGCCATTCACCTTGGGAGTGAATAAGGGTCTTGCAAGCCCGGGCTAGAGAGGGAATCACGACTCATGGGTAAAGTGTGCGACCTCTGCAGAGGGTAATGAAACTGATATATCAGCCGTGCTCACGGTTAAGAGCAGCCTTGGGATCCTCTTTGATTAGAGATACAGATGGTTCGAGATACAAGGATTATGTTATGGTTTCGGTTCGAATATGATGATGTTGTTCCTCGATGAGGAAATGGTTCATGGGTTGGTTAATGCTAAAATCTGGCTTCTACTAATGATAAATACCTGACCAACTAAAAGCAACTGCTTGAGCCTAACCCCACATAAAGCTAGTCCACTTCAGCCAAACGGGACATTTGCTGAGTACGTTGATGTGTACTCATCCTTGCTTTACCACCAAACACCAGGTTGTCCGCATTGTAATCACTGCTCGGGAGAAGGCGAAGTCGTGGAAGGAGACTTCCAGGAGTTCCAAGACTACGACGAATTCTAGGTGTGGGTTGGCGGCAACCCCCAGTCAGCTGCCTGTGAAGGCCTTATCTTTACTGCGTTTCGCTAGCACTTTGATTTACCTGTTAAGACGATGACTATGTGGATGTCTATGACTCTGTGATGTAATAAGTTAATACTCTTTTATGTTATTATTCGAGCATTGTGCGATGATGTTCATTTATGTAATCGCTGTGTACGTGAGTTCTGATCCTGGCACGTACATAGTTCGCATTCGGTTTGCCTTCCAAAACCGGGTGTGACATAAGTGGTATCAAAGCCGTGCTGACTGTAGGACCGCTGACCTAGAAGTAGCACTGGTCGTACTAAGGACTATTGACCTTCCCCTCACCTTGACCTCTGATGTTACTTCAAAAGTCGGTCACCTCGACCAACCCTATGTTTTACTACATATATATACTATATTATACCTTGTTAAAATTTTTATCTTGTTCTGCCTATGGTTTATGCACTTGTCATATTAGTTCTGTTCTTACTCTTGTGCTTACGGTGTCTTTTGTAGATGGCTCGTCTTAGACACACAGCACGTAAGTCGGTGATTCCTTTCCTACCGTCTCGACTTGCGGAGCGTCCTCTGCGCCGCACTGTGTCCGGTCAGTCGAGTCACCTGGAGAGACTGCACCACCGCCTGCGTGAGGAGCAGGAGCGCCGGCGCCAACACAGAGAGCAGCAGGGCTCTTCTTCCCCACCCCAGCAGGAGGTGGAGTCCGTGAGGCGCCGTTCCTCTGTCGCCCAGCTGGAGGCGCCCCCTGCACCACCACGGGACGTCCCGGCTGTTGGAGGAGCTGCTGGAGGAGGTCCTGGAGGAGACCCCGACGACGACGACTCAGACCACAGCACGGAGTCTTCTGAGCCGCAGGAGGCGGAAGGATGGGTCGCCCGACCCATCACCCGTGACGCCGCTCGCGGTTGTCACTTCCACGACGCACTCGACACCTTGCTGCGCCAGGCTTTCGATCGGCACACCTGGTCAATCGAGTATCGATGTGTAGTCTACCAGCACAGTCGCGGGAGGTACCCGGACCACTGGGAGGCTACCTGCCTAGTTCGCCGTCCGGAGGATGACCTCCGGGGTGCGGAGGCCGTTTCGGAGCACTATTCCATATCCGAGAGGGACACTGCAGAGGCGGCTATGCAGGATGCAGCACGGCGTGCACTCTCCCAGTACTGTTCCTTGTTCGGTGGGGTGGCCGACGGTCTTAACCTTCGGTACTACCCCCGTCGCCCCACTGGCAGCACCGAGAGTGTGGTTGTCTCACCTGTTGGTGAGGGTAACCCTAGGTTGAGCAGCACAGTCAACCTAGTCGCGGTGCTTAACACTGAGCTGGATCACTCTCTGGACGAGCTGAGCAGGGCTCGAACGGAGATTGCTGAGTTGCGTGCTGAGCTAGCAGAGCGCCGCCACCAGGAGGGTGGTTCTCCCGCTCCTGTTGGGACTCAGCACCCATACCGCTCGCCGCCACGTGGTCACCACACTTATGGTTCCCCTGCCTGTAAGACCAGGATAGATCTGGATCCTTAGATCATTAGCGTCGGAGTTTGTAATAATTCTTAAGTCAGATGTCTCAGTCTTAGATAGTTAGTTTAGTTTGCTTATCAGTTGTTTCCAATTAGTTTAGGTTGCTTATCAGTTGCTTGCATGCTTGTTATGATGAACTTGTGCTGGATTTGAATCTTTGTAATGACTGTTGCCAACCTGTGGGTTTCCCCTGCAGTTCGGCTTAGCTAGTAATGTTAATGAAGTCAGTTGTTTAGTTTGGAAACCATTTACTTCTACTTTCCTTCTTATCTGGGAAGCTGTGTTGAATCATAATGAGGATCAGTGAAGCTCTTTGTTCACTCAGTGTCATGAAGAATTCTGTTTTCTCTTTTCTTATGCTGAAGGATTGTAAGATCAATGCTGATGTATGAATGTCTTCCACAGATGTCTGACAACAGGCGCCGATGCAACAGGCGTGCTCAGCAAGAGCAGCATGACCAGCAGGAGGAGCAACAGAGACAGCCTCCCCCACCACCCCCGATGTCAGTGGAGCAGATGTTCTTGATGCAGACTCAGGTAGTGTAGGCCATTGGGCAGACTCTGGCAGCCATGCAGCAGGCTCAACAGCAACCCCAACCCCAGTTGCAAGTGCAGATGCCCCAGATGCCACGGGATAAGCGTGGCAAGTTCATGAGAGGGCACCCTCCTACCTTCGCCCATTCTGCCGACCCCATGGATGCAGAAGACTGGCTGCGCGCAGTGGAAAGAGAACTGCGCACCGCCCAATGTAACGACAGGGAGAAGGTTCTGTATGGTCCCCGTCAGCTAAGGGGAGCAGCCCAGTCCTGGTGGGAGTCCTACCTCGCCACCCATGCTGACCCTGAAGCCATCACCTGGGAAGAATTCAGCGAGAGTTTCCGCAGGTACCATGTGCCAGAGGGACTGATGATCGTGAAGAAGGAGGAGTTTCTGGCTCTGAAGCAGGGACCCCTGTCTGTTAGCGAATACAGAGACAAGTTTCTGCAGCTATCTCGTTATGCACCTGAGGATGTCAACACTGATGCTAAAAGGCAGTACAGATTCATGAGAGGTTTGGTGGATCCCCTGCATTACCAGCTGATGAACCATACCTTCCCCACCTTCCACCACCTGATCGATAGGGCAGTTATGACTGAGAAGAAGCGTAAGGATATGGAAGATCGGAAGCGCAAGATGAGTGGACCCTAGACCGGAGGCATCAGCCGTCCACGTTTCTCAGGCAGTTCATCTCAGCAAGGCAGGCCTGGTCACCCACAAGGATATCAGAATCAGAATCAGCGTCCTCATCAGCAGCAGTTTCAGAGGCAGTATCCACAGCAGCAGCAGCAGTATCGTCAGCACAGCCAGCAGGGAAGTAATCAGTATCAGAAGCAGAACAACCAGGCATCTCGCCTTCCTGCCCCAGCAGCAAATCAGAGCAACCAAGCAGCCCCAGCACAAGGAGGAGGCAGAGGATGTTTCCACTGTGGAGATCAAGGCCACTGGGCGATGCAGTGCCCAAAGAAGATGGCGCAGCAGCAAACCAACCCCAACGCTCCAACAAGGCAAGGTGTACTGCAGCCGGCAGCAGGCAATCGTAGCCAAGCGTACAACCGTGGAAAGGTGAACCACTTGGAGGCCGAAGCGATCCAGGATGCACCAGATGTGGCAGTAGGTATGTTCTCAGTCGAATCTCATTGCGCAAAAGTGCTATTTGATACTGGTGCAACTCATTCATTTGTCACTGCAATATGGGTAGAATTGCATAACATCTCAGTAGAGGCAATGATGCCGCCCATGAGGATTAATTCTGTTGGTGGCAAGGTGCAAACAGATAAAATATGCTCAAATATAAGGGTGGAAATAAGGGGGATAGGATTCCCCAGTGACTTAATAGTAATAGACACCCCTGGGATAGATGTTATTCTAGGGATGAATTGGTTAATGAAGTATGAAGCAAATGTTAGTTGTGACAAGAGGACCGTAACATTGAAATCCCCGTCAGGAGAAGAGGTAGTGGCCGAGCTAAGGATGCCTAAATCAGCGGAGGGAGTCTGTCACCAGATTTCAGTTGAAAGTAAGGAGCCCAACCCGCTCGAGGCTATCAAGGTTGTGTCAGACTTTCCGGATGTGTTTCCCGAGGAGCTAACGGGCATGCCACCCGAGAGAAAAGTCGAATTTGCCATAGAGCTTATCCCTGGTACCGCCCCCATTTCTAAAAGAGCCTATCGAGTGTCTGGACCAGAATTGGTGGAACTCAAGAAACAGATAGATGAGTTGTTAGAGAAGGGTTACATCAGACCAAGTACCTCGCCTTGGGCCGCTCCAGTATTGTTTGTAGAGAAGAAAGATGGTACCAAAAGGATGTGCATAGACTACAGAGCCTTGAATGAAGTCACTGTCAAGAACAAGTACCCCCTGCCAAGGATAGAAGATTTGTTTGACCAGCTCAGAGGTGCCAGCGTATTCTCGAAGATAGATCTGAGGTCGGGCTACCATCAACTCAGAATCCGACCCTCGGACATACCGAAGACAGCATTCATCACCAAGTACGGGTTATATGAATTCACAGTTATGTCCTTTGGTTTGACCAATGCGCCAGCTTTCTTTATGTATCTGATGAACAGCGTGTTCATGGACTATCTAGACAAGTTTGTGGTAGTGTTCATCGATGATATTCTCATATACTCTCAAAGTGAGGAAGATCATGTAGAGCATTTGAAGATGGTATTGCAAAGACTTCGAGAGCATCAGTTGTATGCCAAGCTGGGCAAATGCGAGTTCTGGATTCATGAAGTCTTATTTCTGGGTCACATCATAAACCAAGATGGGTTGGCAGTGGATCCAAAGAAAGTAGCAGATATCCTGAATTGGAAAGCACCGAAGGATGTTCGTGGGATCAAGAGCTTCATCGGAATGGCCGGATACTATAGACGTTTCATTGAAGGCTTCTCAAAGATTGCTAGACCAATGACAGCGTTGCTAGCGAAGAAAGTTGAGTTTAAGTGGACCCAAAAGTGTCAGGAAGCATTTGAAGAACTGAAAAATAGATTGACTACAGCTCCTGTGTTAGTCCTGCCTGATGTTCACAAGCCATTCTCGGTGTACTGCGATGCTTCTTACACCGGATTGGGATGTGTGCTAATGCAAGAAGGAAGAGTTGTAGCATACTCATCTCGACAGCTGAAGATCCATGAGAAAAATTACCCCACACACGACCTAGAGTTGGCAGCAGTGGTTCATGCTCTAAAGACATGGAGACATTACCTGTATGGACAGAAATGCGACATCTACACAGATCATAAAAGTCTGAAGTACATATTCACCCAGTCAGAGTTAAACATGAGGCAGCGAAGATGGTTGGAATTGATCAAGGACTATGAGTTGGAGATACATTACCATCCAGGCAAAGCCAATGTTGTTGCAGATGCTCTGAGCAGGAAGAGTCAAGTCAATATGATGGCCATGTACCCGATGCCGTATGAGTTAGCCAAGGAGTTCGACAGGCTGAGCCTCGGTTTCCTGAACAGTACACAAGGAGTAACAGTGGAATTGGAGCCCACCCTAGAGCGGGAGATCAAAGAAGGGCAGAAGGATGATGAAAACATCAACAATATTCGGCAGCTGATCTTAGAAGGAAGAGGCAAAGACTTTCGAGAGGACGAAGAGGGAGTAATATGGTTCAAGGACCGATTGTGTGTTCCTGACATCAAACCTATTCGGGAGCTGATCCTCAAGGAAGCTCATGAGACAGCCTACTCCATACACCCCGGAAGTGAAAAGATGTATCAGGATTTAAAAAGGAGATTTTGGTGGTATGGCATGAAAAGAGAAATCGCAGAATATGTCGCCATCTGTGATAGCTGTCAAAGAACCAAAGCGGAGCATCAAGGCCCGCCGGATTGTTGCAGCCATTGCGGATTCCTCAGTGGAAGTGGGATGAGATCGGGATGGATTTTATAGTTGGCCTACCTCGTACCCGGGCCGGTTATGATTCCATCTGGGTGGTTGTGGACCGCTTAACAAAGGTGGCCCATTTTATACCTGTGAAGACAACGTACACCGGAGCAGTGTTAGCTGAGTTATACATGTCTCGGATAGTCTGCCTTCATGGTGTGCCGAAGAAGATAGTGTCAGATCGAGGAACGCAGTTCACCTCTCATTTTTGGCAGCAGCTACAAGAAGCTTTGGGCACACAGTTGAACTTCAGCTCAGCTTATCACCCACAGACAGACGGTCAGACTGAAAGAACTAATCAGATCCTAGAAGATATGTTGAGAGCCTGTGCGTTACAAAAGTCAGGATGGGACAAAAGGTTACCTTATGCAGAATTCTCCTACAACAATAGTTACCAGGCCAGCTTGAAGATGTCGCCGTTTCAGGCACTCTATGGGCGGAGTTGTAGGACTCCGCTGCATTGGGACCAGCCTGGAGAGAGGACAGGTGTTGGCCTCGACATCCTGTTTGAAGCCGAAGAGAATATCAAATGGTTCGGGAGAACCTGAAGATAGCCCCAGTCAAGACAGCGAAGCTATGCGGACCGAAGGAGAAGAGAACTGAGTTTCGAAGTGGGGGATTACGTTCTATCTGAAGGTGTCACCTATCAGGGGAGTCAGAAGGTTCGGAGTTAAAGGCAAGCTAGCACCCCTGTACGTCGGACCTTATCAGATTCAAGCAAAACGTGGAGAGGTTGGCTTACCAGCTCAACCTACCAGAGAGCTTGTCAGCAGTGCCACAATGTGTTCCACGTGTCGCAATTGAAGAAGTGTCTGCGAGTACCAGAAGAACAGTTGCCAGTGGAGGGTTTGGAGGTCCAGGAGGATCTGACATACATAGAGAAGCCAACGCAGATTCTGGAGTTTGCAGACAGAGTCACCCGGAGGAATACCATCAGAATGTGCAAGGTCAGATGGGGTCACCACTCCGAGGAAGAAGCAACCTGGGAACGAGAAGATGATCTGAAGGCCAAATACCCTGAGCTCTTTGCTGACCAACCCTGAATCTCGGGGCGAGATTCTTTTAAGGGGGATAGGTTTGTAACACCCTGAATTTGGGGGTATAAAATTTCTTTGCTCATATTCACAAATTCAGGTGTTACTTCCCTTTTCTCATCCTTCCCCAATCTTCTCTTTCTCATTTCTATAGGAGAAAAGTGGTTATTTTATTTTATAAGTATAGTCTATTAGCTCAAACTTCAAGGGAGTATGAAATGTTGCATCATATCAAACCCTAAATCCTACTTTTGTTTGGTGCATAATTCTTAGAAAGGCTAATTTGAATTTGTGGCTTAGTTGGATTTGAATCAAATAGAATAAATAAAAAGAAAAGAGAAAACAAATGCCAGAATAAAAGAAAAAGGAGAAGAAGCCCGCTTCCCCCGCCCCCTCGGCCTTTCGGCCCATCAGGCCCATCCCGCGCGCGCGCCTTTCCCCCCCCCCCCTTTCTCTATGTCCTGGCGGGCCCGCTCGTCAGCGCGACCGTCTTCCCCGCGCCCGCTCCCGCTTTCCCCTCTTTCTGCTCGCGGGCCCGGCCTGTCAGCCCCGTCTTCCCCGCGTAACCGCCGCCCGAGCTGCGCGCTGCCGCGACTCCGCGCCCACGTCGCGCGTGGAGCTCGCAACCGCCCCGCCCCCAGCCACTTGAGCCCAGAACCCCACTCGCCCTCTCCCCCTCCCTCATTTGCGCACCAACAGACCCCTCTCTCACCACCCCCTCGCTGCGCGCACGCCAGAGCGCCGCCGCCACGAACCATCACCGCCCGAGCCCGTTTCCCCGTCGCCGTTGGAGCTCCGCCGTGCCCTTTGCCACGGTGAGCTTCGCCTCGACGTCCGCAACCCGGGACGCGCTCCAATTTCCCCTCCCCCTCCCTATTCTCTCTGCCCGCGCTCACCCGCCGTCCTCCGTGCAGCCGCGGAGGTCCGCCACCGCCGACCCGGGCCGTCGTCGCGCCATTGCC